>CM032456.1:36457500-36502500 GCA_019049505.1 Pachyrhynchus sulphureomaculatus | reverse complement strand
TCCAGAAACAGTAAACAGTACTATTAACACCATATAGACATAACTGGCGAACTATATAAGTTGATCGATCCACTGTCGATAGTGAATAGTAGCATTTGGATCGGTTGTGTAACACCAAACATAACAGTTGTTCAGTGACGCTCGTTAGAAAGTTGTGAGGGAGTAGCGTGCTAACATTAAGGTTTGCCTAAAACTCAACAAAACTGTTACTGAAATGTTGGTCTTATTAAAACAAGTATATAAGGATATTTGTATATTCCGTACACAACTTTATAAATGGTTTTCTAGATTCAGAAACGGCCGGGAGTCAAATAAAATCGGAATATCGATTATGGATGATAATGCCCAAAAAGTGCGTCAGGATCAAAATTGTACTTGCAGAATAATGGCAGAAGAGTTGAGGGTGTCTAGGATTTCTGTTCTTATGATTCTTAGGGATGCTTAAGCTCAACATATCATCAGTACGACTCGCAGTAAACTAATTTTTTTGGAAAATACAGGTAATGAAATCATCTAACGAGCCAAAACCTACTCTTACTAAAATCATGTGTCAAGGCCATACTTAGTTTTTACGATTCAGTGGGTATCGTGCATAAAGAGTTCATTCCAAATCGCCAAAACATCACAGAGAAGTTTTATTTACATATTTTATAGCAGAATTTGGGCAGACGCCTGGAGTAATGAATGCAAAGAAGCTGAACGCTGTTACACGACAATGCACCCTTACACAAGACTGCCAAAAAAGTGTTGTAATTCTTAACCATTCACTTTAATCATCTGACATGGCTCCCTGTGACTATTTTCTAAAATTGAGAACTCCGATGAAAGAGATTTGTTATATAGACATTCTCCACCTTCAGGCTGTGGTAACCACCGTACGCCAAAATAAGATTTAAAAAATTCTTTATACATGTTAATTATTCGTTACCAGCGTTAGGTTAGCTGAAGGAATTTTAAATAAATAAAACCATTTTTTTATTATTTCTCGTTAGTTCTTCCTCTAGCAATAGTTTGATTTCTTATTCGACTACCTATTAAAGAGAACTATGTCGTTGATAGTAGGCTCCCGTTCTTCAGTATCTTAAGTTTTTTTTGCGCTAACCTATATGTATATATATATATATATATATATATATATATATATATATATATATATATATATATATATATATATAAATATATGTATATATATATATATATATATATTTATATATATATATATATATATATATATATATATATATATATATATATATATATATATACGTATATATATATATATATATATATATATATATATATATATATATATACTATATATATATATATATATATATATATATATATATATATATATATATATATATATATATATATATATATATATATATATATATATATATATGTATATATAAAAACCGAAGAATCTCCACCCGGATCCAAGAACATAAAAACAACTTTCAGCACCATCATGATATCACACACACATCACATTATAAAACACGCATAATCAGAGAAGCCTTGGAAATAGAAAAGAATAGACAGATAAATAAGCGGGATGATGTACTGAATATCTCCACTATATGGAAGGATCTACCATTCACTTTAATCATCTGACATGGCTCCCTGTGACTACAGTCAGCATAGCGCCAAAACCAGTAATTACCAATGATACGGGCATCCAGCCGGCAAACACCGATGCCTGGACGAACACTCCCGGCCCCCCCCCTTAATCTGCGTAAACGCCGACCTATAAAAGACAGCGACCGCACTTCGGTTTCTCAATTAGCTTCGAGAGGCAGCAGCAGCAAGATCTCAATATCGAGTAGCAGCAGCAGCAAGAGCACTTGAAAATGCCAATGAGATTTAGACGAAACGTCGTGCAAATTCATCGTTAGACTAACGGATTGACACCTGGAATTTTAATATAATATATATATATATATATATATATATATATATATATATATATATATATATATATATATATATATATATATATATATATATATATGTATATATATATATATGTATATATATATATATATATATATATATATATATATATATATATATATATATATATATGTATATATATATATATATATATATATATATATATATATATATATATATATATGTATATATATGTATATATATATATATATATATATATATATATATATATATATATATATATATATATATACATATATACATATATATATATATATATATATATATATATATATATATATATATATATATATATATATATATACATATATATACATATATATATATATATATATATACATATATATATATATATATATATATATATATATATATATATATATATATATATATACATATATATACATATATATATATATATATATATATATATATATACATATATATATATATATATATATATATATATATATATATATATATATATATATATATATATATATATATATATATATATATATATATATATATATATATATATATATATATATATATATATATATATATATATATACATATATATATATATATATATATATATATATATATATATATATATATATATATATATATATATATATATATACATATATATATATATATATATATATATATATATATATATATATATATATATATATATACATACATACATATACATACATACATACATATATAACTATATCGGAAGATATTAGAAAGCAATAGATAAGCCAACGTCAGAACTTTTATTGCAAAAACTAAAAAAAAAAAGAATTGTCGTTATTTGACTAGCAGTAATTGTGAAGAATATAAAAAATTAACTTCAACTAGAATATTACTGACCTTGATCTGCAACCACCGACGAGGAGAAAATAAAGCAAAATATTTTGTATATACTAGATTAATGATCGGTAGTGAGATATCCCTTATCTTGAACCTTTCGTAATACTAATGCAAGGACAAAATTTATTGACATTTAGTAACATTCATAAACTAATGAAAAAAGTAAATTTAAATTTTTGGAAGTACAGTAGGGCATAAGCTACATTTTTTGTATATAAGTATCAACACTCAACTACTCCGTGCTTTATTCGCCGTGAGGTGCTAATTTCCTGTCACAAGAATATACCCTCCGATATGAATTCCAACACATCGACAGAATTTAGTGCCTAACGACTGTTTTAATACTCAAACCTGGCATAAAACGGAGCCACGTCCCCCAAGACGCGCCGAACAACCTAGACACACATTAAATCATATTTTTTATAACATATAAAATATATATTTATTTATATAAATTATTATTTTTTCTAAACAATTTCACTAGCAAATCATAAAAAGTTAAGAAGTACTAACGCAGATCATCTACATGCAATATATGGAAATATAAATTTGCGTTCATACCCAAATTTATTGTCTACAGCGTTAAATGGCGATTATTTAGCAGTAAGCTATCCTATGGCCCTATGATTTTTCTTTTATTTAATAAAAAGAAATCTACAAATAAAAACAACTCGTATGTTTTTAAATTAAAAATCTATAACCTCTTTTTATGTTAAAATGAAATGATAGTTACTAAATCGCATTTTAGCATCTTTTTAATTAGTTATAATTGCAAAACGAATTAACTATTTTTGAAAAGCTCTTTAAATTTTAAAAGCTAATTTTGTTTAGTTTCTTATAGATGAAGTCCCGTTGCCCCGGAAAAAAAACTCGAAACATCATACAGAGTAAAAAAATTTTAACAAGACTCTATAACCGTATTGCCTTAATAAATCTGCTTTCGGGATTTATAACGGTTGAGTAGTCTGAATCAATATATTCAGACGTGTTTGGCATTCTTTTGATGTTCACCCTATAACGAAATATATCTTAACTTGAAAAGATCTTATTTTAGATAAATGTCGTAATTTATCTTGTAAATTTACTACCGTATTTTTAACGGTGATATTGAAAAAATTAAAAAGAAATTGCTAGAACACGGGACTTTTTGAAAATGTTATTGTTGATAAACACCCAGAAGACTCAAACCAAAAACCCAAGTGTACCTACAGGCCATTATCTGGGTTCTTTTTTGTCATTTCCAATATACCTACCTTATAGGTATAACCTAGTTATGTGTTATTGGTGAAGATCAGCGAGCCAAAAATACACTTCTAGAACTATTATTCCTTTTGATAATTTTTTTTTAGTCACTGTCAGCAAAATTGGAAAAATTAACGCATTATTGACTAATTTAATCAATATCTCAAAACACTCTTGCTACGTTTTTGTTAAGTAACAGATACATTTTTTGGTTCTATAATTATGATTGTCAAAACTAATCAAAAACTGAAATTAAACGAGGGTATTCTTTAAGTGATCTAATAGGCATGAACATAAAGTCATATAAAAAATTGCTTAGTTGTCAAATTAAGTTGTTTTAAGTATATTGAGGAAATCTGGAACAAATCTAGTGCGTTTTGCAGTTTTTACGATTTTTTTTCTTCGTTAAAATGAGTGAATGAATAATTTGGAACCTCGTGCAATATTAAAGTTTCTCACTAAAGACTAAAATGAACCAAAAGATTGTCCCAGTTGAGCGGCAATGACGGCCTATATCAGGGGTGCTCAAACTTGAACTGCTGGCGATCTACCTCAATATTGTTAGACTACGATCGATCGACTCTGAGAGGCTGCAAGTAAGTGTGATGCAGGATTGTCGTCTAGGTAGGGTGTATCGTGGCATAGATATTAGTTTTCCGCACAATATGCATTTTTTTAGTCAAGGTAAGTGTAGGTCTGCTCTAAAATGTCAATGAAAAACTCATAATTATTCAAAATTGCGAGTTTATTGGTTCTTACAAAACAAACAAGTTCTAGTGTCTAAACTTAACTAAAGAGTGACTTTGGATGTTGAAGCGTGGCACTGCATGTCCTCAGCATACTTTTCATAAGATGGTACGTAATTACCGAGTGCTAATCGCAAGCATGATGTCATATGTTCGTCAGTTAGTCGATTGCTATATTTTGACGTAATTATCTTCATTTCAGAAAATGCAGACTCGCACAAGTAAGTTGACCCAAACATTGCCGTCAGTTGAAGGGCGATTTGCCTTAGATTCGGATATTTATCTTCAGATATAAAACACCAGAATTTTGTATCAGATGCTGTGGCTTTGAGATGTATATCTGATATAATCTGCACTAACTCATTTTCAACAGAACATGAGTCCATGTTAAACTGACTTGCTATTTAAGTAGCTAATTCCTCAATGTTTTTACACGAAAAAGGATAACTCATAAATGATGCGATATTTGCCAATTTACTGAAATCATAAAAACGTATTTCGAATTGGTCCAAAATATTTGATAATTCTGCCTCATAAATATCATAATTCAACTGAGGAATCCTTGCTTTCAAAGGCAGAAAATTTTTCAGATCCTTTCTTTTCAGTTGATCTAGCATAAGTTGCAATTTACTTTTGAATGCGTTTATTGCGCTAATCATCTCAATAATAGTTTTTCCTTTACCTTGAAGCTCCAAATTAATGGTGTTTAAATTCATTCTGATGTCTGTCAAAAATGCCAAATCAGTCAGCCATTTTCCGTTTTCCGTCAGCACCTCTTTCGTCCAGAAAAGCTGTTATTTCGGGCAATAATTCTTGAAACCTTTCTAGGGATTTCCCGCGACTCAACCACCTGACGTCCGTGTGAAGAACTAAACAGTGTGTTCAGCTGACTCACTATTATCCAACTGCAATTTAAAGAGCCGTCGTTGCAAGCACAATTTTTATTGCAATGCCCATAATCTCCTCCATGTTTAGAACTTTTGAACACAAAACTTGTTGATATATAATGCAATGGAAGGAGAAAAATGAAGGGAAATCATCATTAGCTCGACACAATGCCACAAACACGCCTTGAGACAGTCGGACGAGATAACTGAAGTTCTTTAATAGCAGACATAATCTCTGTTTTATTTTTAAAATCTCCAAATAAAATCTCACCCGCTTCAATAAATGCTTCCTTCACAACCAATCCATCATCAAATGGTTTCGCCAATATATGAGATATTTTAAATGACGCGATCGTTGCAGCTTTTGATTGTTTGGCTGATCTTGTGAACATGGTTTGTTCTTTTTTTCAAACAAGTTATCAAATTAGGTACTTTTCGTTTTCTTAATTCACTCGGAAAATCCTTTTCATAGTTTTTATGAACCGTTTTATGATGCCTCTCTAAGTTCCCACGCTTAGGTATTGCAACTAACGAACGGCAAATGAGACAAATGCACTTATCCTTTACCATACAAAAGAAAAATTCTTCCTCCCAATCGTTATTAAAATGATAAGTTTTTACTTTTCTTCGCCGCACTCATTTTGGACTATTTATTAATAAACTTTGTATCGATGTATCGCCTTCAAGTTGCAACTCAGACTGACTTCTATTCCTGCAGGCGCAACATTTATATCGGCGCGAACGAAGTCTCGAATGTTCCCGTCAAACACGCCGCCCGAAGTTTCTAGAAAAATCGGCGGGAATCAAAAACGCGGCTTTTCTTTGACAAGTACTGCGCGTTTCTTTGATAAAGCCACCTTTTGCCGCTAGCAGGGGGTTATTACGATAAAAGAAAGTGATGAGGGGATTATTCTGGCCTAATTGTGGATCGAATAAATTTTAGTAGTTTATTCATTACATTTTGTTTTAGTTACCTAAAACAAAATCTGTGAATAGTTCTATATCGGAATTTTTTTCTCGAGATCGACTCAAAAAGCACTCGCGATCGACTTGTCGATCGCGATCGACCGTTTGAGCACCCCTGGCCTATATGATTTTCAAGTAAAATTTTGGTCTAAGTCGTTTCGATAGAGAAGAGGATCAAGTCAGAATGATTCCAGGACAGAAAAACTGATTAAGGTAAAAACTGTGGAAACTATTGAGGATTTGTTGCTGTTAAATCGATGAATAAAGATCCCACCGATTGCCACAACCACATTTTCGAGATTGGACACGAAGATTTAGAGAGTAGAAACTAGCAAGAAGAAAAATTTGACCGCTATAAAGAACGATGGAAGCTATTCATCGCAAATTCTCACATTCAAAGAGACTTGGGTATTCTGTTAGCTTTCTCCTAAAAGGCAAAATTTGATGTAATGTTTTTATAAGGCCTTTCCACCTACCAAAAATGTAACGGTTCAGTCGACCGTTTTTTTTGGCAAAATTCTTGTTTATTGAACATATGAGAAGAGTCCACAATTAATGGAGAGATTTCCGGAAGAATGATCGAAAACCTTAAACAGATCATCAGAGCAAAACGTCCGAATTCATGGAGAATCAAAACTGTACTGTTACTGCAGGGTCAGCAAGGTTCCCACAATTCAAATAATTACGGGAATATGTGAATTTACCGAGTTACAACATGCGCTTTATAACTCTCATATAGAACCCTACGATTTCTTCTTATCGAACAACTGAAGTAAGGCCTCAGGAGTCAAAAAATTTCCTCAGACGATAAATTGAAAGCAGTTGTAATGTATTAATGTATGCGGTAGTTACATAGAAAAATATTTTTTTGAGCTATGCGAATTTTCCTTTACTCAGTTATTTAAAAAAATACACCCTCTTAATACTGTACATATTTTTTTTATTTTTACTCTCGTAAGATTTATGAATTTAAATGAATATATGTAAAATAATTTATTAGGGTAACAGAAAAAACCAGAACAAAAAAATTAACAAAAAACAAGAATTATTTCTCTTGTATACGAAAACAGTATTGTTTGGAGTTTCAATGTGTTGTTACTTACCTACGTAAGTTATAGTTTACATTATACTTATGATAATCTTAATAATAAATAACCATTTCATAGTATGACTGAAGAAAAAAACTGAGTAAAAACAATAGTGTTTTTTAATTCCCAATAAACTCAACGTAATTCTTTGTAACACTGCTATATTTTGGGAACCTTTTACAATATTACATTACTTGTTTAACATCCTGTATAATAGTCAAAAGTTTTTGAAGTTTTAGGGCACACATACTTTAAAAATTTGTCAAATTCATCACACTCGCGTAGTTTTTTCAGGAATTAGATAGAGTAATAAGTCGTTGTTTCATTTTATATTACTTGGAGATTAAAAAAAAAACAAACATGAGCACCAGTAACATAAAAATAAAACTTCTGCCTAAATACATATTTATTTTGGCAATAAATTATAAGCTCCAGAAGTTACCGGCAACAAATCTCATCTAACTGTCAGTTTTAATTTAGGACTGAGGCTCGATTTTTTTGTATAATTTACGTTGCAAATGTGCGTAGGTGTAATTTAAAGTGTCGGAAGTATAAAAAAATGCCCCGTAAAGCGTATGTATTTATTTTCCTAAAAAAGTAAGGCTGTTCCCTATCTGGGTGACTGGTGTTACAGGCGCGAGCGACAAACGTGAAGCCGCAAAGTCAAAACAAATGTGTTATTTTGAATTTGTTGCAAGAGTAGTGTCTCTAGAGTCTACTAAACGAGATGATAAAAAAAACAATTTAATGTGTTGTGTTGATTTTGTCATTTTATACGTGTCGCCTATATTTGTTTTTGAACCAATTTTAATCAACAATGGCTAAATGATGTACCTACACTTAAAAGAAAACTACATGCATATTGGATAATTCGTATCGAATTATACATACATGCACATACTTTTGCTAAAAGTGATCTACAAGTAGATCATGACTAAAATTGAAATAACTGGATTTTGTATATAGACAGACTAGCAGTACCCGCGGTTCCGCTCGCGTAGACTTGATTCACTACTATCGTCACTGCTTATTCCTTAGGTAATAAAATATCTGCCATTATTTCCCCTTATCTCCCATTATTTCTATTTATCTCCCATTATCTCTACATAATTTCCATTATCAAGGCTTATGTCTTGTCATCTCCCATTATTTCTCCTTATCTCCCACTATCTATAACATTATATCGAATTGTATAGAACATATGTATAAATTTATAAAAACACGTAAATCAGATAAGTGGACAGTGGATACAGAGAGACGTTGCATTTTATATATATTATATTCTTAGCAACATGATATTGTTCCATATTTAATGGTTTAGGCAGTGTATAGCAAGAGAACGCGCTAACGGTAATCTTTTTTCCGACTTGATTCACTATTATCGTCGCTGCTTATTCTAACACAGACAGAGAGACGTTGCATTTTATATATATTATAGATAGATAACCTGGCCAGAGAACATATGTATGTTTTAAAAAGAAGCACGTAAATCGGATAAGTGATGCTCTAGTGATAAGCGCACCAACGAACAAAGAGACAGACAGGCAGAGAGACAGGCAGACAGACAGAGAGACGTTGCATATTATATATTATAGATAGAAGATTATAGATAACCTGGCCAGAGAACAAATATATGAATTAAAAAAAAAAAAAACCGTAATTCGGATAAGTAGTTCTCGCGTGAACGCACTAATGAACAGACAGACAGACAGAGAGACATTGCATATTATATATATTATAGATTATAGATATTCTCTGCTACATAATATTGTTCCATATTTAATGGTTTAGGCTGTGTATTGCAAGAGAACGCACTAGCAACAAACTTTTTTTTCCGACTTTATTCACTATTATCGTTACTGCTTATTCCTTATGCTACCTATCGTAATAAAATATAGTCTACAACCTGGCCAGAGAACTTATGTATGTTTTAAAAAAAAAACGTACGTGAATCGGATAAGTGGTTCTCCAGTGATAAGCGCACTCACGGACGGACAGACAGACAGACAGACAGAGATATGCTGCATTTTATATATATATATTATAGATGTATAACCTGGTCAGAGAACGTATGTATAAATTTAAAAAATTACGTAAATCGGATAAGTGGTTCTCGAGGGATAAGCGCACTAATAGATAGACAGACAGAGAGACGTTGCATTTATATATATATTATAGATATAGATTATTATTATTATTTTATAACCTGGCCAAAGAATGTATGTATAAATTTAAAAAAAGATACGTAAATCGGATAAGTGGTTCTCGCGTGATAAACGCACTAATGGACAGACAGAGAGACATTGCATTTTATATATATTATATATATTATAGGTTATAGATATTCTTTGCTACATAATATTGTTCCATATTTAATGGTTTAGGTTGTGTAGTGCAAGGGAACGCGCTAGCGGCAAACTTTTTTGCGACTTCATTCACTATTATCGTCACTGCTCATTCCTTATGCTACCTATCGTAATAAAAATTAGCCTATAACCTGGCCAGAGAACATATGTATGTTTAAAAAAAAAGTACGTAAATCGGATAAGTGGTTCTCTAGTGATAAGCGCACTATCGGACAGACAGACAGACAGACAGACAGAGAGACGTTGCATTTTATATATATTATAGATAATGGAGTTGTATATCCATGACTATTTATTTTGAATATTGATTCGCTGCAGCTTTCCAAAAAATTAACATTTAAGTTTCTACAACCAACAAGTTTTAAGTCTAGTTCGCTTGTCAGGATAGTGTAATTTATACCTAGACGATTTGCTAACCAGATTGATCTTAAGTGTAGGGGTAGATAGAATAACTTATGCATTCACTTTCTCCCAGACGAGTTATCGACATCTATCATCACAATATAGCGTTGCGTGTTTTATATTACCATCTTAGATTGATGATTAGATACAGTATTGAGTCACCAGACTTCTGGAAGAAATCGAGTCAGTTGCGAAACATGACTGGCACTGTATTATATTATATATAATTTTCTTATCACCAAGCATCTACCTACGCGTCTATAAATCTGATATAGTTGATTTATTTAGCATGGAATTCAGTTCTAAGTAAATACACATATGAATACAAAGTCAAAGTTACAGGCTAAGGTCATAAACATACAGAAAGTGTAAATATAAAATGTAAATATAAAATGTAAAGTAAATATAAAATGTAAAGTAGGACAAAACTTATCGGCTAAAGTATCTATATGCAAATGTCAAGGCCATTTATCCATTGTAACGCACCATCGTTAGTCTGGAAGAAGTCTATCAGCTGTCCCACATATGCCCTTTGCCCACAGTCAGCAACGATATGTTCTATGTCAGTCGCGAGGCCCTGAAGTCGCATTGTAAAGTAGACGCTTTACTTCACTTGTATAAGGAGTCCTGGTAGACGCCATACGAGGTGCGAATTCTGTTTAATGTTCTCCAGCTCTGTCGTTGCCTTGGTGTTTACATATTCTGCAGCAAGTATTCTGCAAGCCTTAGAGGGGGGTTTCTGGATTTCAGTCGACTGGTGGTCAGTAGAGGGCTGCCAGCAATTTTTCTGTACTCTCTCAAGAGTGCCCCCTTTCTGCGGAGTTCCGACGGTGCGATGTGGATCAAGACGGAGAGCCAGCAGTTAAATGTGCTCTTTGTGCATCCAGTGATAGTTCGCATTGTTTCATTTAGTCTGGCGCCACACAGGGGAGCAATATTCAGCTGCCGAGTAGACAAGTCCCAATGCATATGTTTCCAGTCTTGAAGCGGAGGCCTTTAGTTACACACAGCTACTAGAGGATATTGTTTCTTGGGTTAATTCTCCAGCAGCTGTTCTGCAAGCCTTAGACGGGGGTTTCTGGATTTCAGTCTTCTGGTTGCTAGGTGTCGAAGATTTGAGTGTACTGGTAGCAGAAGTATGCTAGCAATTTTTCTATACTCTCTCAGTAGTCAAAGTTCCGGAGGTGTAATGTGGCTCAAGACGGGGAGCCAGCAGTTAGGTGTGCTTCTTGTACATCCAGTGATAGTTCGCATGGTGTCATTTAGTCTGTCCAGCTGCACTGTGGCATAGTATTCAGCTACTAAGTAGAGAAGATCCAACGAAGATGTTCCAAGCATAGTTCCACAAGTTTCTGGAGAATATTATACCTTGTATTGGTTTTAGATGCAGTATTCTCTATATACTTTTTAAAAAAGAATGTTCGGTCCAGCGTGACGACAGGGAATTTGGGGTATGGATTATATGGAAGGAAGTTGTTATTGAGGTAAACTTTTGCTCTTTTTTGCTCGTTAGTTATTTAAGTGAAAGCACTTTCAGTTTAGCTTATGTTAGAAATGAGCTGCCAAAAAACTATTCCAGGATTATCAGGTCTTCTGATAGTAAATAGCTTGTCGCTTCCATGTTTTTTGTTTGTGTCTCTAGGGTCAAGTCGTCAGCATATCCAAATTTCCATCCATTGGTCGTTGGTATGTCTGATATATAAAGATTAAATAGTGTGAGTGCGAGCACTGATCCCTGTGAAAGTCTGTTATTTAGTGTTCTCGTCCTGCTTTTACTGTCGCTCAGAATTATCTGGAAGGATCTATTGCACGGCATATTGTTAATGAGGCTGAGGGTTTTTTGGCACTGGATGATCTGATGCAATTTATATAGGGGGTCATCCTTCCAGATAGACTGATAGGCTAAAATGAGGTCCCTAAAGACAACCGTTGTTTTGAGACCTTTGATATAATAAGGTATCAAAAACAATGCAAACAATGGTAGTCACCAGAGTTTCAGGAGGAGTTAAAAACACATTCCTAGAAAACGATACCAGTTCTCTATATGTCAGTTAAGTCTCTTACAATGAAAATGAAAATATAGAGAGTGGTTATTCTTCGTTATATCAGATTGCTCGGGCAGAAAAATTGAATCGATGACAACCAACTGAACGAACGTGAATCGCTAACTAACCACAGCAGTCAGTGCGGGTTAGCATTACCGAGTTTTCCTGTCCTACTTTTCTTTTTAAATAATGATCATAATAATACTTTCAATAACGATAGTTTGAAAATATCGTAAATATTTATTACCCATAAAAGCAGCAGTCTTTTTCACAAAAAATGATTCATGCACGTGACGTACCCACATACATAAGAAACATCAGTAAAAGGCTATATAAAAGTAATAGTCTAACTAGGGATTTATATCTTTCTACGATATTGTCAGAATTTATTCTAGGTCGTTAGAGTTGTAGTATTATTAGTCTACTATACTACGTGCCTATATATGTACCGTGACATTAAAAAATGTTTTCATCAAATAATTAACACAAAGGCTGAAAAGTTTTTGGTCTGACACATAGATGTCGCCCTTTTCAAAAAATCCATGATTTTTAGGAAGTACCAACCTTCGAAAAATATGTGTCAAGATTTCGTGACATTTCGACGATTAGTTTGCAAGCTACAATGGTTTTAGTGACGCTACTTTTGATATTATCAAAACCATGGAAAAAATCGAATTTCGTGTGTTTTGATGGAAAAAAATACCGTTCAAGCAAAGTAATGACTTGATAAGTGTTACGGGAACCTGGAAAATCACTCATCATTTACTGGTATGCTGAATTTAAACGCCATCGTATAGATACAAATGATGCTGAACGCTCTGAACGCCCAAATGAGGTGGTTACACCGGAGAACATCAAAAAAATCCCCAAAATTGTTTTGGATGACCGTAAAGTGAAATTGCGTGAGATAGCTGACACCCTAAAGATAGCAAAAGAACGCGTTGGTCATATTTTGCATGAACAGAAAGCTCTGTTCGAAATGGGTACCGCGTCTGCTCACAGTACACCAAAAACACCGACGTGTTGTGATTCTGAGCGCTGTTTGGACCTGTTTAAGCGCAATAAAAAAAAAATTTTTATACGATATATATATGTGACAACGGATGAAAACATGGATCCACTACTGCACACCGGGATCAAATCGATAGTCAGCTGAATGTACAGCAGCAGCCGTTGAAAGCCGCCTGAAGCAACCAAAGACACAACAGTCGGCTAGAAAGCTTTTGGCCTCTGTATTTTGGAATGCGCATGGAATAATTTTCATCGATTTTGCTTAGAAAGGAAAAACCATCAATAGCGAATATTATATAAAGTTACCTTTCGTCAAGACAATGCACCATGTCACAAGTCAATGTTACGATATCAAAATTGCATGAATTGAAGTTCGAATTGCTTCCTCATCCACCGTATTCTCCAAATTTGGCCCCCAGCGACTATTATCTATTCGCAGACCTCAAAAAAATGCTCGCGGGAAAGAAATTTGGCTCCAGTGAAGAACTTATTGTCGAAACTGAGGTCTATTTTAGAGGCAAAGACAAATCCTTCCACAAGAAAGACATAGAAATGTTAGAAAAGGGTTGGACTGATTGTATCGCTCTTGAAGCAGACTATATTGATGAATAAAGTAGAATTTTGCATGTGCAAATGTGTAGCTACACCAAAAACTTTTCAGCCTAGGTGTTATTATATCCTAGAACTGAGGAATAAACACATTTATTTTGATTTTCGAATGTTTATACTTTTGGTTCAAGTTTTTACCGGTACTCGACAGATAGATAAAGAAAAACTTCAAATATAAATCCGCAAGAGATTTAAGACTGAATAAAAATGCTAAAACTCTTAAATATTTACACTTGCTATCGTTTTTGAGTCTGTTTATTTATATTTGTCGTCGTTTTGATGATCTTAACCCTGTTATCCTTACTTATTTTAAAGACTACAGCATTATTCCGTATAAAGCTCTTAGAATTCAAATATGTATACGGTATCAAGAGTCCCGGGTTTCAAACCCGACAGATCAGTGTACTTATTGATATAAGTAGATTTGACTTGTCAACATAAATAGGTAGTAGTCGTAGAACTGTAATAACGCCCGTGGTAACATTAGTGCATTGACTAAAAAGTGCCGTGAAATACAAATGTATGTTTTGAACTTGAACAACGTGGACGGATATTACGACATCCTGGCCGATATCCATGTAAAAAGAGTAATCCCTATTCAGGCAGCGACCGATAAAAATATATTTTTTCAGTTTTATTAGCCTTATGAACGTAGCTGTTATCTACGAACTTCTATATATGATTTTTAATTTAAAATCTGGGATGGCACAACACACAGCCCCCAGCTCTGTATTGAAACCAGCGACTATCGGGTCACTTAGCGGACTCTATACCCACCGCGCTACCGAGGCAGGCCTACGTTAAGGAATTAAAATACAAATTTTAATTTAAAAGTTAGGACAAAATTAAAATGGTTGTTACGTCGAAGACTTATCATATTAATGACTTTTATTCAAACACATTTTAATTTTATTGTTTTATTCCATTCGTTTGAATAATTTTAATTATAATTTTTATAAATTACATTATTTACAGAACAATGGTATTTAATTAGTTATATGTTTTTTTTTTATATATTCTAATTAATTTTGGTTTTATCACTATCTAGAAATAATATTTTTTTACCTTTTTCATATTGATTTACTTTAAGTTTAAACAGACCACAAAATAAATCTTCCACTCACTACCTCACTATTTATTTTTTATACAACCACAGAGGACAGTAAGGACACACAAAATTACTAGAGTTTGGTGCTAGTTAAGTTGGAAAATCTTATTATTAAATACGATATATATTTGGACAATCATTTATGCTTCCCATATTTTCGCAACTATTTATTGCTCTCCTATTTATCGAACCATTAAAGCCGCACAGATCAAGAATCAGTAGTACCCTTAACGCCATATTAGCGCAATATAACTGTATCTCTGGCTGATGTACCCAAATTTCAAAAAACTTACCGGCCTTTTACCAATAGCCACAGACTGGTAGAGGAATTTCTAGCAAACACGCCTATCGCAATCACAATTTTAGCAATTCTGGATTAATGTCTTGTTGCCTTATCCGTCAAACTATATCGAGAGAAGTGTTTCGTCGTATCATGGCTTGTCAGCTGAGCTAAAATCGTGAGGCTGGAGAGCAAAAATTAGCAACTCTCAGCAACGTGACGTGGCAAATGAGTGTGTAATGCGCCGACGATTTAAATAATTTGGAGGTACCAATGAGTCTTTTGAAAACACACTCACCGATTCAGATACAATTAGATAATTCCAAGCCATATGTCGCTTTATGAGTTTAAAAGTTTTATATGAATATTCAGCAGAGCTTTCTTGGTTACATAATACAAAGTTAATAATAATAATAATTAACAAAACATTTCACAAAAATTTCGAACTCATATCTACCTCATTTAAAATATAATAAGACTAAGAAAATACGCCCTCACCTAATCTCGATTATTCAGTCAATTCTGATACAGTCTCGTCCATCTTAAGGAAAACTATTCATTAGTTTTAAGCACATATTGAGATAAGAATCTTGAAGGTATTGTGTGGCGTATTACTAAATTTTCAATGTTAATAAAGACTGCTCATTTATTCATACAATTAAACGTAATTTTTACCCAATATGGAAGGGGCTTCTGTATCAATTATTTTTTTATATTTTTTGATATATTATCATTTTAAAAATCTTACGCAATTATTTTGAGAGATTATTCATATAAAATACACAATTTGTAGGAATCTTACTATATTTCTTTATAACATATTAAAAAAATTTCTTTCTTAAAATATTTAACATAAAAAACATTAATAAATTAATAATTAATTTAATATTTAATAATATAATATTTAATTTAATAAATTAATAATTAATAAATTAAATAATATAAATATTGACCTAAGAAATTCAGTAAAAATTATTTTAGAATGTTTGAGTTTATCTCTTTACAATAACACCCTACCAAATTTGGAAAAATAGTTTCTTGTCAAACTAGGGTCAGTTACGAACGCACCTATAAGTTGTACAGTTGTTCAAAATGTTTTTATTAAACAAAAAATAATCGCCGTACTTAACATGCAAAAATAATACGAATAGAGTTCCTTGATATTTTTCTGAATCCGCACAAGAGACTAAATCAATGCAAATAGTTACTGAACTTTTCTAATGAAATTTAGCTCTAAATAGAACAGAGACGAAAAAACAACAAACTCCGTAATCTATTGCTAAACTTTCTTTTCTTGTCTATTCCTTAACCTTTCTTTACTATGTGAAATGAGAACCTAGGTTAGGTATCAAACTGTTTGCGAATTATATATATATATATATATATATATATATATATATATATATATATATATATATATATATATATATATATATACAATGGTGACAGGAGAAATTGTAGTAAACTTTAGAAAAAAAAGTGAATTTATAGGTGGACTCTGTATCACTTGAAACCCAAAAAATGATTTTGTAGTGCCAGTTGTCGTTAGTGGTTTGTAGGCAAATTTTTATTTGCTAAAGTTTAAAAACCAAGAGATGTTAAAATATCGAACACATTTATTATGAAAAAGTGTTTAGAACGGCATTTTATGTCAATTAGACAAATATTTTTGACCAATGATAGCAGCGAGGTTTCTATTTCTTGAATTTGATAGATTAATGTAAGAATTTTAAAATTTATTCGTTAATTGCCAGCCATGGCACAAACAATATTTAAAAAATGATTCTCGTTGAACTGCAACTGCAGCACGGACAATTATTGAATATTTTTACCCTATAACATGCAGTTTGAGATTTTTGTTTTTTAAAGGACATTCTAGCGTCCCAAAGACATTAACTATACGGTACACAATAAATAAATAAATTACAGATACTTCACAAATTAAGTAAACAAAAAACGGCAAACTTAAAAAAAATTATCTAGTTTGCATTTATTTCTTAATATCTTGCAATAAATTACAACGCTAGAAGATCCTTTAAAAAACAAAAGCCTCAAATAGCAAATAACAGGGTAAAAATATTTGATATTCGTCCGTTCGACAGTTGTGATTTTGCGAAAATCAAAATTCTTTAATTATGTATTGTAAAACAAGCAAAACACAATTTGAAATCACAAAACAAGTGTTTAAATTCTTGTACCAATCTAACAAATATATTTCAAATTTAAAAAATAAAAATTGTCTTGTGATTATATTTTTATTGGTCAAAAACTGAGAAAATACGATATTTGTCCAAGCTACCTAAAATTTTGCACACCACCACAAAATGAAATTTCAAACAATTTTTCCAAATAAATATCTTCAGTATTTTAACAAACAAACTGACTTTTAGACTTTAAAGTTTAGAAAACTCAAATACCGCCAAACGACAATCGACACTGTGAAATCATTTTTTCAGGTTTCAAGTGATGCAGAATCCGCCTATAAACCCGTTTTTCTTCTAAAATTAATAATTAAGACAAATCCCATATGTTGTACAGTTTCTCCCTGGCCCTGTACATATATACAAAAATCGGTATTCATACAATATTATGTTAATATAAATGTTAATATTCTAATATATCAAGCATGAAAAATTTAATTTATTATTTTACAACTTATTGTATATTGCCCTCTAGAAAATTTATTTAAAAAAAAAAATGAATATAATCAAAATTGTAATATCTTATGTTTAAGTAACTATAATACCAAATTTGGCTAATATATGTATGCAATCATAGCTTCTCTAGTCATGTGAACCAAACACATTTTGCAATAAATTACTTTATTATTATAAACATTGTAAATTCATGTCATACGACAATGTTAGACCTACTTGACAATATAAGCCACCAAGTTATTTTAGGTTAGGCGGCGTTAGGCGTGAGCGACGCCGGGTACCCTTAACCTAAATAGAGCGCATGATTTATAATTCAAGTTTGCTTTTACTTTGAAGTTTTATTCTGTAAAAAATATGTTTTGGAGATGTGTTCTTGATGAATTCTGTTAATGTTGGGATGTGATACATAACAATTTTGCGAGGAAGTAGAAATGGAGATAAAAAGCTCACCTCTCTTAGCCTGGTGCGAGCCCCCATGGTCGGGGGTCTGGACGGGCGGCGCTGGCCGCCAGCCACAACAGTCCAGCACAGTAAATCCACCACCGAGACATGGTTCTACGGCGCTACGGGTGCAGGCGGCCCGGAGGGGTCGCGGCACGGCGGGCCTGCATGCTAGTCACTCACTCACTCGCCGCGGTTCGGCGCGCACTGCTCATCGGCTTATCGTCTGTCTGGGCGGCGCGCCCTTCACCTGGTCTGACTCGTAGGAAACTTCATCGCGGAATGCGCGATGTCGGCGACGACAAGGCGGATGCCCGCGCCGACGCCCTTAGCCTGCGCGCCCGCACGAGCCAGCCCGGACAGCAGCGGCTGCAGCAGCCTGGGTGCAAGAGCTTGCAGCCACAGCCAAGAAGGTTAGGTTCGGGGATGATATTTTACAAATATATACTCAATAGGCGATGGAACATTTTAAAAACTGTTATATACTGAGATAATTCTGTTAAGCAACTTTAATATATTTTTTCTGTCTTAAAAAAATAACATTAAAAGCCCTTTAACGAAAATAATATCTATCTTCTATTTCGAAACATAACACAGGCCCACAAAATTGGTCGAACCCTGAGACCAGAGTACACTTTCCCAAAGGTTTTTGGTGCGCTCAATCCGAACCCGACCTCAGAATTGCCCCATTATATCAGATTTTCGAGATATCCTAACCTAAAAATGCAAAAAACACGGTTTTTTTTGCTATATTCAGGATTATATTATGCCGCGAATTAATTTTTCTCCACAAAAACTCGTTGCGGCATATGAAAGTACTTCTCTTCCTCATCAAAATACTTTTTGAATTTTTCAGATATCTTATTTCGTCTCGGAAAAATCATCTTTTTAGTAGCAACATAGTTTATTTGTTATACATGGTGTCCTATTTTAATGTACCAGGCTTCTTAATTTTTTTATGTCAACTTTCAGTAAAAAAAGTTTCAGACAGAAGTTAAAGGGTTTTGAAGAGGTAATAAAGTGATATAATTATAATGACCTTGGAAGGTCATTTTGAAGGTCATTTCCAGGTCAACTTTGATTTTTTGAGCGGGAACCCAAATTTTTTATGTAATTTCGACTCTTCAGAATTCCGACCCGGCATACCGGATCCGCCCTTCTGAATTTCTTAAAGTTAGGGACAAACCATGACTCGATGGGTTTAATTCGGCGTCTCAAAAATCATATAATTACACTACGCCGGATCAACTTTTTTTTGGTATGGTTGTAACGAAAACGCTAACTAATTAATTTCAACGGACGATTTCTCCGAGAAGAAATAATATATCTGAAATATTCAAGATGCATTTTGAAGGGAAAGAGTAACACTTTTAGACGCTGTAACGAGTTTTGTGGAGAAAAATTAATTCGTGGTGTAATATAATCCCGAATATAGCGAAAAACGTATTTTTGCATTTTTACGTGAAGTGGCAATGCTGATCTCAGATTTGGATTCAGTGCACCAAAACCTTCGAAAAAATATAGTCTGGTCTCAGGGTTTGAAAAATGTTGGCCTGTGTAATTTACAATACTTATTATTATTAGTTTTTTCTCAGCTGCAATTCTTCTTCTTCTTCCTTCTTCATTGTAGGCACAATTGCTTGTTCTTTCTTCGTAGCTTGCCTAATCGTAATTGATGGTAAGGTTATCGTTCCACCTTTTCCGTGGCCTTCCCGCACTTCTTCTTCCCACTGGTGATTCATCGCGTATAATTCTCACGATTCTTTCTTGATCCATTCGGTCTATATGTGCGTTCCACTCGCGTTTTCTTTCGAGGATCCACTCCATATATATATATATATATATATATATATATATATATATATATATATATATATATATATATATATATATATATATATATATATAATGTAATACTTGCGCACACTTTTCTTCGTATTACTTTTAAAAAATCGCTGTCCCCTACCTTATCTCGAAAAGTACTGATCAAAAAATTTTGAAAAAACTCTGGAATATTCTAGACGGGGTATAGATTGAACGAAAATTATCACGAGTGCATTACGTTTAATAATTTATTTGGTATATAAAAAAAAACGAAATTTCAAGGTCACCAGTTTTCAGATAAAGATCATTTGGGGTGTGTTTTGTGAAGTCGCTGATCATTTTATACCACCCTAACAAAAATTTTTATTTTAAAAACAATCAACGTACGGAACACTAATTGTGCAAGTTCAACTTGCACTTGACCGGTTTTTTTTAATAATACCATTTCTGCGGAAGAAGATGAAGGGGTAAAGTCTATAAATTTAATAGTTTATCTAGAGTATTATAGGTATGTTGTTCTGTTTTTAATTAAATAATGGAAAGCAAATTATAATTATTTATAATGAAACTTATATACGGGATATAAGGGGTAATGGAGGAGTCTAGAGGGGTAGCTTGAGATTGAAAAACCTTAAAACCATAGTATTTTTCATTGTTCTAGTCCCAACTTAATATAGCTATAGGCTATCCAACATAGTCTTTCCGGCTATTTTTCGTAAGACTTTCATTTCGCATGTTTCAAGTATCCTTTTAGTTTTTGTTGTGTCTGGCCGGGTTTCTGCTATGTATGTCATTATTATTACATCAGTATTATAAATTCTTGACTTGGTCCCGATTCGCAGGTGTTTGTTGTTCCATATAGTGTCATTCAGGCACCCGGCTACCTTCAATGCCTTGTTTGTTTGTTGTCTTACTTCTGATTCGACATCCCCGTGTCCAGAAAGCTCTATGCCCAAGTATTTGAATGTCATTTCTTGCTGGATAATTTGGTCATCAACAACGAGTTTACATCTGATAGGTATTTTAGATGTCGTCAAGGTTCTTGTTTTAGAGGCAGATATTATCAACTTAAGAGATTTGCAGAATTGAAGTGGTGTAGTAGCCGTTGTAGGTCGTCCTCGTTCTCCGCCACCAGTACTGCATCATCAGCGTAACAAAGGATTGTGATATTTCGATGGCTCATCTTGTACCCTTTTAGTTGGTGGATTTGTCTTATGATCTCGTCCATCACCACGTTGAATAGTAGTGGGCTCAGAGAGTCACCCTGTCGGATTCCTTTTTCTACGGGTATTGTTCTGGTTAGTTCTCCATCGATTCTGGCCTGTACCATGTTGACGCTATATATGTTTTCTATGACCTTGATTAGGTTGTAGGGTACTTGTCTGTTATATAGTAAGTGTACAACATCGTGTAGCTGGACTCGGTCAAATGCCTTCTGGAAATCTATAAAACACATGTATGCAGATTTATTATATTCGAAGGATTTTTCTGCAATTTGTCTTATAACGAAAACTGCATTGGTGCACGATCTTCCTGTTCTAAAACCTTGTTGCTCATCTGACAGGGAGATGATACTATTCATTTTATTGGTAATTATTTTAGTTATTAGTTTCAGCGTGGTATTGAGTAAGTTTATGGCTCTATAGTTCTCTGGCAGTTTTTTGTCTCCCTTTTTAAACATGAGGATGGTGATGCTCGTCCGCCATTCATCTAGTATTCTATGGTGCGCGAAGATGTCCTTGGCCAATTGGGCTGCAACTCGTTTCTACAAAATTCGTAAACAATAATTTTTTAAGACCATAATGAACTTATTGAGCCATTTAGTAAATAATATGTAATTTAATGTCGTGTTTTAAAATCTAAAGAGTAAATAAATGTCCAACAACATAAGTTAAAAAATGTACGAACATGTTAATGGGCCGGTTATATATGAAACAAACTATCTAAATAAGATTACCATTATTTAGCAACAATAATAGAAAACACATACGGCAATATTACTTGATATGAAAATACCTTAATACAATTTTTAACTAAAAGGTTTGTAAATGATAATTAAACTAAAATATTTTCTATTGTTAAAACATTTTTTCTAATGACCTTATTTATTACTGAACTGCATAACGCATATTATTATTTTTTCAGCAGTATAAATAAAAATGTCGATGGTCAATAGTATTCTCAAACTTTCACTAAGGAAGAATATTTTGACATTTTTCCTCTCAAAAACAATAAGGGACCTGTGGAGCGATATGAAAAGAAAATCGAGTTTGTTAATCGACTCCAAAAAGAATTATGTTCTCAATTAGACTCATATGTATTTTTTTTAATGTATGTTCCAGCATAACTATGGCAAATATGTACCGATTTGGATGATTCTTTTTTTATTCGAGAGCATACACGTTCGAGATGGTCTCATATATATTATATTGAAATTGGTTATGTAGTTTCTGAAGAAATTCTGAAAAACTTAAATTTTTTGTAATAAAACACCGATAACTCTGACCAATATATACCGATTTGGATGATCCTTTTTATATTCCAGAGAATACACATTCGAGATGGTTTCGTATAAATTTTATTGAAATTGGTTTTGTAGTTTCTGAGAAACATTTATTTCTGTAATAAAACACCGATAACTCTGACAAATATGTACCGATTTCGATGATTCTTATTTTGTTCGAGAGAGTACATATTCAAGATGGTCTCATAAATTTTATCGAAATTGAATATGTAGTTTCTGAAAAAATCCTGAAAAACTTACATTTTTGTAATAAAACACCGATAACTCTGGCAATTATGTGACGATTTGGATGATTCTTTTGTTATTCGAGAAAGTACACATTCGAAATGGTCCCATATAAGTTTTATGAAAATTGGTTATGTAGTTTCTGAAAAAATTCTGAAAAACGTTTTTTTGTAATTAAACACCGTTAACTCTGGCAAATATGTGCCGATTTGCATGATTCCTTTTTTATTTGAAAGAGTACATATTCAAGATGATCATGTAAATTTTATTGAAATTGATTGTGTAGTTTTCTGAAAAAATCCTGAAAAACTTACATTTTTGTAAAAAAACACCGATAACTCTGACAAATATGTATCGATTTAGACGATTCTTTTTTTATTCAAGAGGGTACATATTTATAATGCTCATATAAATTTTATTGAAATTGGTTATATATTTTCTAACTAAAAACGACTTCAAAAAAACAGCACACAAAATTTTGCTACTATAAAGTAAAAAATAAAAACTTTTTAGCAAAAAAACCTAAGAGACGACCTGTTGTTCAGATTTTTACTATATTTTATTTATCAAAATGAAATAAATAAAATAATTACTTAAATCAGCCGTGACATGTCTCGGTACATAGTAGTTTTCTCAAAAGGAAGTCCGACTGCCGTTTGAGAAAGGTACTGTGTACCGAAACATGTCACGGCTGATTTAAGTTATTATTTTATTTATTTCATGTTGATAATCAAAATATAGTGAAAATCTAAACAACAGTTCGTCTTTTAATTTCTTAAAAATAGATTTTCATTAAGTAAGGGCCAAATCTGTAAAATTTTTCAAAAAAAAAAAAACAGCACACAAAATTTTGCCACAATTCAGTTATTAATTCCGTATAAACAAATCCTACAAATGTTACAAACAGCTATTATTTATTATTATGATTTCTTTATAAAAAGATAACTTTTGAAGTCGGCGCCAATTCTTTGTGTCAATGTCAATTTTTTCACTGATACGGAATTAATAACTGAATTGTTAAATTAAAGCAATATCTTATCTTAGAGGTATTTTAAGAGCGCGAGTGTTTCAAAAACGTTATTTTTTACTTTATAGTGACAAAGTTTTATGTGCTGTTAAAGTAGGTTTTTTTTTATTAAAAAGTTTTCATTTTTATATATTTATTTATTATATATTTTATATAAAACAGATGCATATGGCATTGACGCTGGAAACACCACGAGGCCACAAGCGAATTGTTTAAAGGGTATGCCAAGATCGCATATTTGGTTATAATTTGGACATATCTTGGACACTGGCGATCTTAACATAACATTCCTGGTATCTCTCGGAAGATAGAAATAGTTCCTTTATCTACCTGTACCTTTAGATACAACAAACTTGAGTTCTTCCAACAAAGGACAAACAATACAAACAAACTTGATCATTTTAAACAGAAATGTTATTGAATGAAATTCTCTGCGTTTCTGAAGCTTGTCAAAATGTAACCACTGCAATAATATTACATTACCTATCCCTCTCTGTGGATACACTCGATCTTCTTTTAAAGACAGATATTTTTAAAAAAATTTGCGCTTGCACCAATACTAATATATGTTTACTATAAATTGGTGTCCATATAAAGGAACCATATTCAAATTTGCTTCTCACCAAGGATGTAAACAAGGTTTTAAGTACAGCTGTATTACCAAACAACTTACAATTTCTCAATATAAAGTCCAACATTTGTGTAGCTTCTCCTGTTATTTTGTCTATGCGACCACACTTAGCTTAGAGTCAAATTAAATTCCCAAATCACGTGTATTTTCTACTTTAACTAACATTGATCCATCAACACAATAATCATACAGCAAAGGACACAATTTTTTAGTAAACAACATTACTGAACACTTACCAGCGACGAACATCAGTTTATTGACCGCACACCAATTATGAATTCTGTTCAGAGCGTTTTGAAATATTTTACAATATAAATATTTTACAGGGTCAAGGCCCTAGATCATTCTAATTCAGCCTTGAAATGCAGGAGTTGTAAACTTATTATATCGAAAATATTGAGATCGATGTATCAGATATGACTGGAATCAAATGCTCTGAGCTTCGCTAGAGTAATGGGTGTGGTCTATTTTGTCAAAAGCTTTAGAGAAGTCTGGAAAAACTACTTCAACCTGGTCCTTACTACCAGGTCGATGTAGTTTTTCTTACTGTCACTAACTCTTGATAAAAATTGTGCAAAACATAATAGATTGGTCATAGTTAGTTTAATGTAACATAACTCTTTGTTAGTTTAATGTAGTTTTTGGAGTAAAAGGATTTAAGTGTCTCTTATTCCCAGAGCTGATTGTTAGTAAGCCTTGAAAAATGAAATATGACTGAAAAGTTTTATAACTTATAAATATATTCATAATTAGGAAAGATGATATTGAATTAACTTTCAATGAAACTTAGAGTTCCGATATATCAGAAAAGCTATCTTAGCTTTAACTTTTATTTTAATTGGAAAATATTATACGAAATTGATAACAAGTGTTATTAATGAAACTTTAAAATTTCATATATTAACAAGTCTGATATGAATATTAGTTATATATATATATATATATATATATATATATATATATATATATATATATATATATATATATATTATATATATATATATATATATATATATATATATATATATATATATATATATATTATATATATATATATATATATATATATATATATATATATATATATAAAGGGTGTTCCAAAATTCACGCAAGAAGTAATTTTGATAAAAAAAACACAGGTTTTTAATTAAAAATTATAATTTTTTTATTGATTCATAAAGAATACAGTACAGGGTTATGTATGGAATAACATATCGGGTAAATGGCCTCCAAGGCTTTGCTGGCACATGCGCACTCTTTTGTCGAAATTTTCCATGACCGTTTTGCATAAATGTGGCTGAATTACGTTGATACAGCGCTTAATTTTCTTCTTTAAGGTGGTCGTGGGCTTGTTGGATAAACCTTAGTCTTTAAAAAAACCCAAAGAAAAAAGTCCAACGGTGTTAAATCGCATGATCTGGCCGGCCAATTCTGATCACCAAAACGGGATATTACACGACCAGGAATTGAATTCTTTCTCGGGTTGTATGGCACGTAGCA
Organism: Pachyrhynchus sulphureomaculatus; assembly: GCA_019049505.1. Classification (NCBI taxonomy): domain Eukaryota; kingdom Metazoa; phylum Arthropoda; class Insecta; order Coleoptera; family Curculionidae; genus Pachyrhynchus; species Pachyrhynchus sulphureomaculatus. The sequence goes on along the minus strand of CM032456.1, from coordinate 36,476,059 downwards.
ACGTCTTGTTGAAACCACATGTCGTCCACAACCATATCTTGCAATTTAGGCACAAAAAACTGGATTATCATATCGCGATAACGATCACCATTAACTGTTATTACCTGGCCAACCGCATTTTCGAAGAAGAATGGTCCGCACCAAACAGTGACACATTGTGGATGCATTTGTTTCGCAACAGTCACTTGTGTATTGTTTGAACTCCAAATGTAACAATTTTGTCGATTAACGAAGCCATCAAGATGGAAATAAGCCTCATCACTGAAGATGATTTTCTTCGAAAAATCAGTATCCACTTGTTCCATAATCCATTCAACGAACTCTCTTCGTTATGCGTGGTCAGTAGGCTTCAGTTCTTGAGTCAATTGAACTTTGTAAGCATGAAGATACAAATCTTTCGTGAGAATACGCTATAGAGAGCTTCTCGAAATGTCCGATTCTTGACCACGGTGCCGAATTGATGTTCCTAGAGTCTCACGAACTGCTTCAATGTTTTGTGTCAAAGGACTTGTTGAAGGACGGCCAGAGCGTTTAAGATCACTATTTGATCCCGTCTCCCTGAATTTTTCAATTAATCTCTTCACGGTTGGTGAGGTTAAATCACTATTCCGACCATATTTTGTACGAAAATTCCAAACTGTAGCTGCCAAACTTTCATTATTTTTAAAATATTGCTCAACAATGAAAACACGTTGTTCTTTCGTGTAGCGCTCCATTTTTCATAACCCTGAACTGTCAGCTGTCACGCTGTGTTTTTTGTTTTCTTGGCAACACTTGACCATACAAATGGCGCCAAATTCAAATCAAATTGCGTGAATTTTGGGACACGATAAAGACACCAACACGAATAATAAAACAAAACACATAAACTACCAAACAGAACTTGATGAACTAAACGCACAAACAACCAACATGACTATAAAACAAATAGCAACATCAAAAAAAGAAAAACACAGAAATTAAGTAAAGAGACACAAAATCTCATGAAACAGAGACGACTATTAAGAAATGATCGTACAAATTGCAAATTAGAATTGGCAGAAATAGACAAAAAAATAAAGAAAAAGATCAGAAAAGACGTCAGACAGTACAAAAACTCGAAAATAGAAGAAACTTTGAAAGAAGAGAAAAGTTCGAAAAACCGAAACAAACGAATGAAGGGAGACATCAGATAATAAAACTTTTAAGGAGGAGATCGCACAAATCAAAGAAATAAAGAAAGCTACAGAGAAATATTATCAAATACTATATGACACGAAAATATCGTCACCGCTCGGGAAAGAAGAAGGAAATAGAGTGATAGTAAGAAATGTGGGATCTGAAGAAATTCCCGATGTAACAACGGATGAAATAATAAACGCCTCATAGAAAGTAAAATACCAACACCTTGGGTAAACGCTTTCATTGTGCTTATATTTAAAAAGGGAAACAAATTTCAATTGGAGAATTACAGACCCATCAGCCTGTTATCGGTACTATACCAAATCCTCACTAGAATAATAAGGTATAGATTAACGAACAAATTAGACAGCTATCAACCACGTAAATAAGCGGGATTTAGACGGGGATACAGCACTTTGGACCATCTACAAACAATTGGATTACTAGTCGAAAAAGCAAATGAATATAAGGTCACCTTGTGGATAGCAATGGTTGACTACGAAAAAGCATTTTATTCCGTAGAGATATGGGCGGTCCTTAACGCCTTAAGTAAGGTGAAAGGTACATAACTCTTCTTAATATAAAATGCCACATCACAAATAATGCTTGAAGAAAAAACAAATAAAACCAAAATTAAAAGAGGAATTGGACAAGGCGACTCGATATCCCCAAAGGTGTTCACTTTGATTCTAGAAGACATGTTCAAATCGCTAAAATGGAAAAGTAAATTAATACTAATAGACGGTGAACGATTAAGTCACTTAAGGTTCGCAGATGATGTCACTCTGAGCGCCAACACAAAAGAAGAATTACAAGAAATGCTGATGGAAGTAAATAACAAGTCTCGAGAAATAGGTCTACAAATAAACTTCACCAAAACCAAATATCTGAACAACTAAAGTGAAGATAACAGCCAGGAAATATTAATATCAAAAAATAATTTAAAGGTTGACTTGACTAGAAGAGTCTCGTTAGCTTGGTTTGCGTTCCGAAGGTTACAATTTACATTTAAATTGGACATCCCAAATACAATAAAAGCCAAAGTATTCGATCAATATGTACTGCCGGTAGATATGGCACTTAAATAAAAGTATAATAAATAAACTCCAGGTAACCCAAAAGTAATGAAGAGGAGAATTATAAATATTAGACTCCAAGATCGTATTCCTAACATCGAGATACGAAGAAGATCAAAAGTGTCAAATGTAATACAACGCGTATTAAGGTGAAACTGGGCGGGGCATATCGCAAGGCCGAATGATAACAGATGGACTCACCGTATACTTGAATGGAGGCAAAAATCAGACACACAACAAAGCTCATTGGAGATAACTTGGGGAGGCTTACATCCGACTATGGATGAAATAAGCTAATGATATATATATATATATATATATATATATATATATATATATATATATATATATATATATATATATATATAAATCCCTTAAGGTGGTTTCAAGATAATCCAAAAATAAAATTTGTTAAAGACGAAACCTCATTAAAATATATTATAGCCTCTAAGTTCGGGGCATTTTTATAGCGTCCTGGTTGCGGCGCTATCTTTATAGCCTCACGTTGGAGCGCTATTTTGTAACGTCTCATTGGGGCGTTATTTTGAAAAGCCCCGACTTTTTTTTAATAAATATTTTATTTATTAAATAGAAGCCGTTATTTGCCCCTTATGTATATCTTAATTTTTGGGAATGGATTGAGGATTAATACTGATAGAGCAAAAATTAGATATAAGCTAGCTCGTTTTTTACTGGTAGAGTACATGGAAATCGAGGTAATTTTTGTACGCCTTTTGAAAATAGTCTCTACAGTTGTTTAAAATTTGGTTGTACTGTTTTTGGGCACCATTCATTTCAGAATAAAAAGAATCTAACTTCAGCTCAAAAAATGAAAAAATATTGAAGAGTTATTTAGTTGTTAAAATGAAATTTAATATGTACAACATTTAAATGAAGAAGAGTATATATATTAACAAAATAAAAATTCCTACCTTTATTACACTCTTAAAATTGCATCTACTAAATAAAAACCCCTTAGGCTATGAGAGTGTACACATTTAAACTAGAGTTCTATGAATTACTGATCCTAAATAAAGAACAAAAAACTTCAAAAAACACGATCGAAAAGTTTGTAAAATTAACTTCGCGGATTTCACGTGTGGCGTAGTTGTTGGAAACATACGTTGCAGACAGGAAGTGAGATATTTAAACTGATGTCCTTATGCTTACTGGTTGGCTTTTGCTCGTGGGTTTTCCATAAGTTGCTTGGCCTCTCCTGGTGAGATTCTCATCAAAAATATTGTCTCAGCCGCCACTCACCTAATCTCATTTAGGTAGCTAATCACTTTTTGACCCGAAATGTCTTAGGATAAGCAGAATATTTTAAGATTGGAAATGGAAGCATCAAACTTGAGATCTAGAAATAACACCCACTTCGTGACAAAAAAGAGCCGTTACCGCACTACGGCATGGCCGAGGAAAAAACCACTACGGCACTAAGCCCTTAAAAATTTGAAATAGCTGCTTAAATATCTTCGTTCCTTCTCCTTGGGTCACTTCCGGCACGCAAATTTTGACGCATTCAATGCGAACTAAATAAGTCAAGTCGGCCACACACGTTACACACTGCCGGTTTAAATTACTCTGCTCAAAAATTTAAACTCACTGCTTAACTGAAGTTAGCAAGTATTACATGAATAAATATATATATATATATATATATATATATATATATATATATATATATATATATATATATATATATTATATATATATATATATATATATATATATATATATACAAGTATATATATATTTACACTCCTGGACAAAATTAACGCAACAATATATTAAATCATACAAATCTCTATAATGAATTAATTTTAATAATTTCTCTATAAGATTTGAATTAAAATTATTCTTAAGACCCAATAACAAAATCGTTGAAATTATGTAATAATGAAAAAAATAAACTGGGACACTAGTAGCAAAATTAATGGTGTAACTGGGACACTAGTAGCGTGTGTTGCCTCCTCTACTTCGGATGACAGCGTTTATGTACCTAGGCATGCTTCTAATTAAATTTTGGATAAAATCTACAGGAATTTGCTCCCATTCTGTGATAACTGCATTTTCAAGTTCCCTCAGGTTTCTAGGTGCAGGTATGACGTTTCACATTTTTTCTTAAGGTGATCCCATACATGTTTTATCGGATTCAGATCCGGGCTTTTAGGTAGCCATTGCATAATCGGTATATCAACTTGATTAAGATAATCGAGTACCTCCCTAGCCACGTGAGGTCGAGCGTTGTCTTGCATAAACAGGAAATTGGGCCTCATAAAATGACTGAAAGGCATCACATGTTCTATTACAATATTCTCAAGACAGTAGTCAGCATTCATGGATCTCGTACGGACAGAAACTAACTCTGTGCGAGCATCAAAGCAGATGCCACCCCAGAACATAACAGAGCCACCGCAGAATGGAATCCTTGCAGAGATATTGCAAGGAGCAAACCTCTCTCCTGGTCTTCGCCATACTCGCTCACGACCATCTGGATGTTTTAGACTAACCCTAGTTTCATCTGTAAAGAAAACTTGTTTCCAGTCATCCACAGACCAGTTTTTCGTGATTTCGAGCAAAACGTAACCTGGCAACTCTGTTCTCTCTAGTAAGCAAGGGCGCAGTGGCTGGTCTCCTACTGTTTAGTCCAGCTTCATTTAACCGTCTTCTAACTGTTTTAGAAGAAATTGTGACATTGCGAACAGCTTCGAGTTCGTTTCTTATTATAGAACTAGTGACAGTCCTGTTTCTTAAAGCATATTGTCTTATAAAACGTTCATCTAGGTCGCTAGTGCATCGTTTTCGCCCTTGCCCTAGCCGTCTAGAATAAGTTCCTACTTCATTCAAGCGTCTTACCATACGACTTATTGTGGAACCATGTTTGCCTAACAAATTGGCAACATAACTCTGACAATATCACTCGTCCAATAAAACTGAGGCTCGCACTACCTCGTGTTCAGTTAAATTCCTTGTTCGATTCATTTTTCTAATTCTTCGGGGTCAAAAATAAAACAGTCTACCACACCACAAAAACGTATTACTGAAAAAGGAAACAATTTATAAGCTTACTTTTAAAGAAAATCTATCGCATTATTACAGAAAATTGTTTATCTTCTAAAAAATTCTTTAAAACTGTAAATCTAAACGAACTGTTTTGATTTCTGTCATGAACAAAGAAACAAAATATGCATAGCCTACTATTCAAATACTCGATAAACTTTAAAACTGACATAAAAAAAAGATAAATTAATTTTCAGATTGTTGCGTTAATTTTGTCCAGGAGTTTATATATATATATATATATATATATATATATATATATATATATATATATATATATATATATATATATATATATATATATATATATAATCTAATAAAGTTTAAAAATTTCAAAAATTGGTGCTCGTTGGGGAAAGAATTTATACTTTTCCGACATAATACTATAAAGTTTTTTCTTTACTAGCGCACCCATTTCTATGTGTTAACTATTGCATATAAAATATTTAGCTATGTGTATTTAGAAGACAATGTCGCAATAATGAAAAAAAAAATGCCTAGAAAAGTATCTTCACTGTTTTAAGTGTGTTCTATGGTTGTGTAGAGGTAAAAAAGTTTAAAATTTTTAGAGGTCCACAGGTATTTTTTGAATGGTGAACATTGTGATTTACGCTGCTTTATGATTTTTTGACGACTACACTGCAATTATATTTGTATTCGTGATTGGGTAAGTCGTTATTTATTCTTTTTACGCTTAGCATACCCTTCATTTTTAATTTGAAAATGATTATGAGAATGTAACTTTGAAAAACACAAGTGCCTTTCCTAAACACTTGTTCAACTTATTTAGCTCTACGGTTAAATTTCTCCCAAACTAGTATAATTAACAAAGTTACGTAGGATTTCAGGTAAAGTGCTGTTTATTTTGAATCTCGCATTGCACTGCACAATCTCCTAGTTGGATATTTTGAGAGGTTTATTTTAGTGTCGCACTCGCACATGTGGAATCGGTAATTGAACGAACGTCACAGGCACGGTGGAAAGATTAAAGGAAACGTTAATCAAAGTTTTGTAGTGGTCTATGCCCGACTTGAACAAAAAATTAATTGGATTTGCATATATTATGAATCCTACTGTCGTGGAGTCTTTTTGAATCCTAGACTTTTCTCATTAGAAAGTGTGTGTTGAAATACTGACATTTCACAAAAAACTACTGACTGAGTATTTAGTGTATCTTGTTAAAGTTATATTCCTACTGGGGTATACTGAAATTAACAGCGTGTCTGAAAATATTTTTCAAATCAGATTTTTTTTATTTAAATAAAATAAGAGACGTTTTTACTGAAAAAAAAAACTAAAAAAAAATTAAAATTGTGGGTTACAAATCAACTGCCTTGCAAATAAGTTGGCAATGTGGAATCTTTGGCACAATGACACTACTCAGTATATATCACCACTACACCAAATACTTTGTTTTTTCACTCGACGCGCGTTTCGCTAACCATGTTAGTTTCATCAGGAGCAATGATTGACTGAGTCCTGATGAAGCTAACATGGTTAGCGAAACGCACGTCGAGTGCAAAAATAAAGTGTTTGGTGTAGTGGTTAAATTTACAAACACACCCCCACGTGTCAGTCGATTGTGTGATTTGAATCCTAGATTCTGGAATCATATGATTAGATTTAGACAAAAATATTGCTTTGGTGTTTTTAGGTATTGAGTCTGATGTACCACTCTCTTTTAGAAGTGTATTATGTATATACATGCAATATATATATATATATATACATATATATATATATATATATATATATATATATATATATATATATATATATATATATATATGTATATATATATATATATATATATATATATATATATATATATATATATATATATATATATATATATATATATTTATTTATTTATATATATATATATATATATATATATATATATATATATATATATATATGTAGTAGTGGTTTTTTTGGGTATCCCGTGTTAGCTAGAAGTCCCGTGATTGATGGTCAAGGCACCGACCAGTGATCAACGCTTTGAAGAAGATTGAGGAGATTCCATCGAAACATCAACGAAACCGTCCATCAAGGAACTCCAAGCTAACACGGGATAACCGAAAAACCACTACTACATTTCACACCCGTGAGAACATTCATCAAAACATATATATATATATGTATATATATATATATATATATATATATATATATATATATATATATATATAGATATATATATTATAGAAGATTATAAATAACCTGGCCAGAGAACAAACGTATGAGTTAAAATAAAAAGTCGGATAAGTGATTCTCAAGCGCACTAACGGACACACAGACAAACAGAGAGTTGTTGCATATATTTTGTTCTTTACTACATAATATTGTTCCATATTTAATAGTTTAGGCAATGTATTGCAAGAGAACGCGCTAGCGGCAAACTTTTTTCCGACTTCATTCACTATTATCGTCACTGCTTATTCCTTATGTCACCTAACATAATAAAATATAGCCTATAACCTGGCCAGAGAACATATGTATGTTTTGAAAAAAAAGGACGTAAATCCGACTTGAAACTGAATATTCCTTATATTACCTAACGTAATAAAATATATCCTATAACGTGGCCATAGAACATATATATGTTTTTTAAAAAAAAAAAAGCTCGTAAATCGGATAAGTGGTTCTCGAGTGATCAGCGCACTAACAGACAGACAGATAGAGAGACGTAGCATTTTATATATGTTATAGATAGAAGATTATAGATAACCTGGCCAGAAATAAATATGAATTAAAAAAAAATACGAGTACGTAAATCGAATAAGCGCACTAACGGACAGACAGACAGACAGGGAAACGTTGCATTTTATTTATATTATATTCTTTGCTACATGATATTGTTCCATATTTAATGGTTTAGGCAGTGTATTGCAAGAGAGCGCGCTAGCGGCAAACTTTTTTCCGACTTCATTCACTATTATCGTCACTGCTTATTCCTTATGTGACCTAACATAATAAAATATAGCCTATAACCTGGCCAGAGAACATATGTATGTTTTGAAAAAAAAAGGACGTAAATCGGATAAGTGGTTCTCGAGTGATAAGCGCTATATATATATATATATATATATATATATATATATATATATATATATATATATATATATATATATATATATAAAAAATATAATGAAATGGGTGATTAGTTGGATCACGTAGAGCAACTTTCACTATTTTTTTTTATTTTATCCGCTAGACTTACTTAAAATTTGAAAAAAGTCCGATTTGTTACCACTAACTGACGCCTATGATTAATATTGCTACATAAATTTCTTCCTTAAAGTACTGACTTTTGGTGAAAAATAGTTTTATAAATTAACAGTTCAAGTTTAAAATACAAAAAACTATTGCTAATATAATAATAACAGTTAATTTTAACCTAAAACATATTACTGTATAAACCAAATATGCATAATAAATAATTAAATTATTAAGTCATTTTTTGTTAAGTTTGTCTTATTTGTAAAAAAAGTTACCTAGACCATTGTACGCAAAACATATTTTTTATAATGTATTGTGGTAAGTATTTCTCATAGAATCATTGAATGTAGAATAAATTTAGGGTATTCACTATCTCTAACAAAACAGACTAACATTATAAAACCATGGAAAATCATAAATTTAACATAAAGTACATTTGGATTTCCACACTTTATCAACAAGCACTAAAAGCATTTCTGTAGCCGTATCTATACTATTCATAATAAAAAACATTCGGCTGGTCAGTGACAGCGAGGCTTAGGCAGTAAAGTATCGATAGAGTAAAAGTAAAATTTACATTTAAATATTCGTTTGTATTATTTGGTAAAAACATTTCGTTGTATTAATCAAAATTAAAAAAAGCAGCTGCTTTTGATGCAATGATTTGCCGGTCTTAATACATTAAACGATTTTTATAATACTCATATATAATATATATATATATATATATATATATATATATATATATATATATATATATATATATATATATATATATATATATATATATATATATATATATATATATATATATATATATATATATATATATATAAAAATGCAACGTCTCTCTGTCTGTCTGTCTGTCCGTTAGTGAGCTTATCACTGGAGAACCACTTACATATGTTCTCTGGCCAGGTTATAGGCTATATTTTATTAAGGTAGCATAAGAAATGAGTAGTGACGTAAAATAGTGAAAGAAGTCCGAAAAAAGTTTGCCGCTACCGCGTTCCCTTGCAGTACACAGCCTAAACCATTAAATATGGAACAATATTATGTAGCAGAGAATATCTATAATCTATAATATATCTAAAATACAATGTCTCTCTGTCCGTCTATCTGTCCATTAGTGCGTGTATCACGCGAAAAAACCATTTATCCGATTTATGTGTCTTTTTTAAATTCATACATACATTCTTTGGCCAGGTTATATAATAATAATAATAATCTGTATCTATAATATATATAAAATGCAACGTCTCTTTGTCTGTCTGTCTGTCCGTTAGTGCGCTTATTCCTCGAGATCCACTTATCCGATTTACGTGATTTTTTAAATTCATACATATGTTCTCTGACCAGGTTATAGATATATATTTTATTACATCTAAAATCTATAATATATATATAAATGCAACGTCTCTCTGTCTGTCTGTCTGTACGTTAGTGCGCTTATCACTGGAGAACCACTTATCCGATTTACGTACTTTTTTTTAAAAAACATACATATGTTCTCTGGCCAGGTTATAGGCTATATTTTATTACGATAGGTAGCATAAGGAATGAGCAGTGACGATAATAGTGAATGAAGTCGGAAAAAAATTTGCCGTTAGCACGTTCCCTTCCAATACACAGCCTAAACCATTAAATATGGAACAATATTATGTAGCAAAGAATATCTATTATCTATAATATATATAAAATGGCATGTCTCTCTGTCTGTCTGTTTGTCCATTAGTGCGTTTATCAAGCGAGAACTACTTATCCGATTTACGTGTCTTTTTTAAATTCATACATATATTCTTCGGCCAGGTTATATAATAATAATAATAATCTATATCTATAATATATATAAAATGCAACGTCTCCCTGTCTGTCTGTCTGTCCGTTAGTGCGCTTATCCCTCGAGAACCACTTATCCGATTTACGTGATTTTTTAAATTCATACATATGTTCTCTGACCAGGTTATAGATATATATTTTATTACGTCTATAATATATATAAAATGCAATGTATCTCTGTCTGTCTATCTGTCTGTCTATCTGTCTACCTGTCTGCCTCTCTGTCCGTTAGTGCGTTACGTGCTTTTTTTTTTTAAACATACATATGTTCTCTTGCCAAGTTATAGGATATATTTTATTGCGTTAGGTAACATAAAGAATAAGCAGTGACGATAATAGTGAATCAAGTCGGAAAAAAGGTTACCTTTCTCTTGCAATACACTGCCTAAACCATTAAATATGGAACAATATCATGTTGCAAAGAATATAATATATATAAAATGCAACGTCTCTCTGTCTGTCTGTCTGTCCGTTAGTGCGCTTATCACTTGAGAACCACTTATCCGATTTACGTGTTTTTATAAATTTATATATATATATTCTATATAATTCGATATAAGCCTAGATAATAGGAGATAAGGTAAGATAATGGGAGATAAGTATAAATAATGGGAGATAAGCAGAGATGAGTCTAGATAATGGGAGTTATGGTGAGATAATGGGAGATAAGGACAAATAATGGGAGATAAGGAGAAATATTGCGAGATAAGTCGAGATAAGCCTAGATAATGAGAGATAAGGTGAGATAATGGGAGATAAGGAGAAATAATGGGAGATAAGGAGAAATAATGGGAGATGAGCAGAGATAAGCCTAGAAAATGGAAATTATGTAGAGATAATGGGAGATAAGGAAAAATAATGGGAGATAAGGGGAAATAATTTCAAATATTTTATTACATTAGGTAACATAAGGAATAAGTAGTGGCGACAGTAGTGAATCAAGTCCACGCGGGCACGGCCAGTTTTATAATAAAGTGGAAATTGACAAATCTGTCTTTCATTACATTCGTTATAAATTTGCATCAAGTAACAGCCACAACAATTCAAAGTTTACATGTAGTGTTATTTTCTTTTAACCAGCATCTCACTGGATTTTTGGCAAACTTGTGGGATTTTAAGAAAAACCGACCAAGTGCAAGTCAGACTTTCGCAATTAGTGATCCGTACGTTGATTGCTTTTAAAATAAAAAATTTTGTTACGAAGGTATAAAATGATCAGTGATTTCACAAAATACACCCCAAATGAGTTTTTAACAAAGTTTTTTCCGACCTTCGAAGAAAACTGATGACCTTGAAGCTTTTGTTTTTATATACCACACTCGTGATAATTTTCGTTCAATTTACACCTTGTAGGGAATATTTCAGAATTTTTTCAAAATTTTGTGATCAATACTTTTCGAGATAAGCGTGCGTAAGTATTACATTATATATATTTTTTGAACTCTTGTTTTTAAAAGCTTTCATTTGACGTCCCACTTGATAACTTGGTAAAAAAAAATATTTTTCACTTCCGATTTCACCCCCCCCCCCCAAAACTAACCCCTTAAGTCAAAATTTAACTTTCAAAACTACACGGCTCTGATGAAGCCATGAATTCCTATATTAGTGCCAAATTTCAACTTTCTATGTCAAATAATTACGGAGAAAATCGAGTGTGACAGACGGACAGACAGGCGGACGGACACCGAAGTGATCTTATAAGTGTTCCATACGGAACACTAAAAATGATGTTTAATAATTTATCGATAAAAGTTCTACTGTACACATTACTATATTATTTACGGTAAACTTGTTGGATTCGCTAAATTCAAGGATTTTATACCTTTGTGTACTTTATACAACAGTAATGCAGTTGTGCCACGAAATAATAAAACAATATATTTAAAAATTATATTTGATATTACAGGAATTCTAAATCGCCTCTAATAGTTTAGATTCGACCAATTTGATTTTATGTAATCCTTTTTAAAGTCCAAAGCTCAAGGCAATCGTTCGAAAATAACTTCGGACGGCTGGACGCAGAAATTTCGACTTTCGGTCATTTTGCGGAAAGTTACGGTTTTAGGAGATATAGGCTAGAGATATAGAGTTTCTGTTTCAATTTACTGTTTTGACATCAAGTAGGGTTTTTTTACAGAAAAAGGTTTTCCGGTAAGTTTTTGCTTAAAAAGCATTTTTTATTTGCTTACGAGATTCTTGTTGATGATACAGAATAATATACTAGAGGAAATATAAACAAAGAGGTATTTTTGTTTATTTCTATAAATATACTTTCATTCTTAAAATGAATATTTAAAACATTTTTTTATTTCCCTCGCTAAAGGGAGGTGTTGTATACGTGAAAAAGCCACCCTCCGAAACTTTCGAATTTCTTCAGGGTCACTAGGTCACCAGAAACATATACTCTTGCAATTTGTGGGTCTATTACTTGGTTTGCCTATCAGTCTGTTAGCAGGATGACTTTCGAAGACAGTAATATATCGATTTTAAATTTGTTACACATATAAAACTTGAAGTAGGACTGCAACCTATAGTTTTTGAGCGATATCGTTTAAGTGGTAGCGGGTAAAAGCTATAAGGTCCCTTCCTTCTACAAGTATTATATGTCTAACAAACTGGAAACCGATATCTAATTTATTTCGAGAGTCAGCATGCCAAATGGGGGACTATATTTTGTTTGATCAAGGGACCCTCAGATGTCAAAAAATGCAAAAACCTCGAAGGGTGGGGACGATAGATTTTGTTTATTTTCAATATAATTATGAAAATTTGTCTTGGTTTTTGATTTAAAGTATGAACAAATTCGAAGAATAATTATCTATTGTCAAACATATAAGAAATTGAAGGAGGGGGAGAATGTTAGAGGTCTTCACAAATAACAGTTTATATGTCCTTTCCCGTGCATTTGAACCGAAGGACACTGAAAATTGCGTTATTTTTTCATTATTTTTAATTATTTACAGCCAGACATAGAACGGGTTAATGAGGTAAAGAAATGTGTTAGAGAAGCTATTTTGCAAATATGGTTTTTTATATCCTTTTCAGAGTTTTTTACAGCCGAAGTATATAAAAATTCAGTTATTTTCTATTTATTTAAAATCTTCACCGAAATAATATATAAAGAAATATCAGGTTGTAAATATTTCTGAAGTCTTTGCTTTGCTTAACCTTTTTATAATTAATATCATCAAGTACCTATGAGTTACAATGTCGACTTACAGTGCTTGGATTAGGTTATTCTTTAGTGCTTAGAACTACGTCTTCACATGGGAATATTGGGTAAATCACTTCACAGTTTTTTTTTTATTTTTCGCGTACTGTGCATCTGAAATATTTTTGATATGGGTTATAATATTCTTCTTAATATCCTAAGATAAACTATATAAGTTTAATATAAACAAAAAGTATTTGGGATATCACGCAATCTTCGAGGATGGATTGAAAAGTTCGCGGCCTCACCAAAAAATAATTATAATATTTTTATTATAGTACCCCCAATAAGTTCATACTTTCTTTGGTTGTCACAGCGTAAAGTTTTGTTGCTGTAGGATTTATGGTTTTCCAGGTTAGAACGAGTTTAGTGAGACGAAGTGCATCGTTTTTGGAAAAATGGAAAAAAATTGAACAACGTGCGGTCATCAAATACATGTTTAAAAAAAGATTAACATCAAAGGATATCCACGATGATATGAAAACAACACTAGGGGAATCTGCTCCGACATATACCACTGTGAAAAAATGGGTTGAAGAATTTAAACGGGGATGAGAGAGCATCGAAAATGACCCTCGCTCCTGCAGACCCACGACGTCTACGACTGAAGAAAACATCGGCAAAGTGTGTGATCTCATATTGAAAGACCGTAGATTAACTATCAGGGAGATTACAGACACTATAGGCATCTCGTATGAACGAACACCAAACATCATTGCCAACGAACTCGGATTTTCTAAGGTTTCCGCCAGGTGGGTCCCCAGATTGTTTTCAGTTGAACAAAAACGAATTCGACTCACGATTTCTTGCGACTGTTTGGAGAAGTTTGAGGCTGATCCGCAAGATTTTCTTAACAGGTTTTTGACAATGGACGAAACCTGGGTTCATCACTATACTCCAGAGTCAAAATAACAATCCAAGCAGTGGCAAAAATCTGGTGAACCGACCCCAAAGAAAGCGAAGGAAATTCTGTCGGCTGGAAAAGTGATGGCGTCAGTTTTTTGGGATGCTAAAGATATTATTATGGTGGACTATCTTCCGAACCCTTTTGGGTCGTTTATGTCAAGAAATTAAAGAGAAACGCCCAGGATTATTGAGAAAAAAAGTTTTATTTCATCAGGACAACGCTCGCGTTGACACGTCCGTTGAATCTATGGCTCAAATTCGTAATTGTGGTTTCGAATTGCTGCTCCACCCGGCTTATTCTCCTGATTTGGCACCTTCGGACTTTCATCTGTTTCCAAACCTAAAAAAACACCCAGAAATTTTCATCAAATGAAGAAGTCGAAGCTGCAGTTAACCAGTATGAAGTTGAAGACCTTGAGGAATCTTTTTTCAAACAGGTGTGGAAGTTTTGAAAAGCAGGTGGAAGAAGTGCATAGAGCAAATATTTTTGTACGTATTTTATTTTGTTTGCTTGACTAGGCCGCGAACTTTCCAATCCATCCTCATATATATGTCACGTAGGTTGAAAAATTTTTGGTCGCTTTTCTAACGTTTCTATTCCTTTCTTGTAGAAGGATTTGTCTTTGCCTTAAAATAGGTCTCAGTTTCGACAATTACTTCTTCATTGAAGCAAATCTCTTTCCCGTGAGCATTTCTTGGAAGTCTACGAATAGTCAATAGCTGCTGGGAACCAAATCTGGAGAATACGGTGCATGAGAAAGCAATTCGAACTTCAATTCATGCAATTTTGTCATCGTAACCATTGACTTGTGACACGGTGCAATGTCTTGATGAAAGAGCACCTTTCATTTGGGGTCGTTTCTTTACGATTTCTGCCTTCAAACGCACCAATAACTTCATATAATATTCGCTAGTGATGGTTTTCCCCTTCTCAGCATAGTCGATGAAAATTATTCCATACGTATCCCAAAATAGAGAGGCCAAAACCTTCCCAGCCGACTGTTGTGTCTTTGGTCGCTTTGGGTGGCTTTCACCGGCTGCTGTCCACTCAGCTGACTGCCGATTTGATTCCGGTGTGTAGTGGTAGATCCATGTTTCATCTATTGTCACATATCGCATGAAAAAATTGTTTTTATTGCACATAAACAAGTCCAAACAGCGCTCAGAATCATCAACCCGTTGTTGTTTCTGGTCCACTGTAAGCAAACGCGGTACACAGTTTGAACAGAGCTTTCTCATGCCCAAATGTTCAAGCAAAATATGACCAACAAGTTCTTTTAATATCATTAGGATATCAGCTATCTCACGCAATTTCACTTTACGGTGTAGCCACCTCATCTGGGCGTCCAGAGCGTTCAGCATCATTTGTATTTGTACGACTGCGTTTAAATTCAGCATACCAGTAAATGATGAGTTATTTTCCAGATGCAGACTCCTCGTAACACTTATCAACCCATTGCTTTGGTTGAACGGTATTTTTTTCCATCAAAAACAGTGTTTATCAACACACGAAATTCGATTTTTTTCCATTGTTTTGAAAATATCAAAACACTCACTAAAACCACTGTAACTAAACTAATCGTCGAGATGTCATGAAATTTTGACACTTTGAAGGTTGGTACTTCCTAAAAATCATATGGATTTTTTGAAAAGGGCGACATCTATGTGTCAGATCAAAAACTTTTCAGCCTACGTGTTAGTTATTCTGTTATTTAGGGTGCTTTACATTTTTAAAAGATCTTTTAAGGCATGATAGATCCTGAACATCTCTACAATGTGCCACTCACGCTCAAAAATATTAAAAGCAATTTAGTGTTTTGGTAACATCTTGATTCTACTAACTAAAATACTTTAATTTGTGTTACTTCATGCAATATTCTAAAATTAAATAAAAACTAATATATGTAACATAAACTTGCTATTCGAATTTTGTTTACCTCAAAAGATTTACAAGCATCAAACTTTTTTTTCACATATTTCCATCCGCCATTCCTAATAGGCCCAATATTTATATTCATAGTGACTCTTAATCGAGTTCTACTTCCCATACTGAAAATAAGATTTAAAAGTAATAGACGCTTTTTTCAATTGTATAATATACTATACAATTTTCATTTTATTACAAATAGTTTTTCGTGAGCACATTATAAAAAAAATTAAAAATATTACGTCATATCATTTGCACAGAATAACTAAAAATAAATCTTCGTCGCATGGTTTTGCATTTACGAAAGAAACCAGTATATTAGGCAAACTGTTGTTTGGTATTCAAAATAGGTTCATACGGTAACAAATGAAATCAACACAGGAAATCAAAACATTTCATCTCCAGACCTTTTCCTAACCAATTCCAATACTTATTTATACCAATTAAACGTTACTGAGGGTCTAAACGATCCTGAAAAACTTCTTTAGCCCTAGACTGCTCTTATTACGAAATCAGAGCCCATAAATGTTTATGGCAAGCCGGTGGTCGTTAAGTCCGGTCCATTATGTCTTGGACACTCTCGCGTCCCTAAATTTTCGTCTTTTCTTGCTTCTCGAGAAGTGTTTTAGGATATAATTTACTACTAGAGATAAAAAAGTTTAGTTTTTAAAAGTTTAAAGGTGAACTAGTTGTTTCTTTTAAATGTTTTTATTTTACAACTGAAGTGTAGGAAGTTAAACACTGAAAAGGAAATTCTTCTTTCTAAAGAGAAAGCATTGAATTAGTTCACAAAGGATGTTTGTTCTATGTATAGATGCTAATTTACTTTAGAAGTGGAAATTATATTACGCAAAATTGTGATCTGATTGCTTAGTTACACAATCGGTATATCATAACAAGGAAAAACTTGTAATAAAAAAAATTGATCACAATTAATGGCCATATAATTAATATTCATTTTTAGATTCATTTCATTGTTCTTTACTGCTAGAGAAATTGGCTAGAAATATCATAGAGTAGGATTTACTACTATTGAACTAGAGTTTAGCTTCAAAAATTTTAAGATCTATCTAAAATAGAACAAGTGATTTTCAGAACAGAAAAATTGATAATAGTATTTACCTAAATATATATATATATATATATATATATATATATATATATATATATATATATATATATATATATATATATATACAGTAGAACCCCGATTAACCGAGTCGCGATTATCCGAGCTCAGGATTAACCGAAGCCAATCTAAGAACCTGATTATCCGAGGTACGCACGTCTATGCTGCGTATTAACCGAGCTTCTAAAATATGTATGTACATATTTCCATTTAAAATCGTCGAGGCCTTCGGGGAATCCCCCTGGCCCGTGTGAAGGGTTCCCCTATTTATGTTTTTGGACTCTTTCAACATGTAAATTTGCGTGAAGCAGTGCGTTATAGCGTTTACTACGGAGAAGTACGAGTATACTCACATAATTTATTTGGTTGGAGTTCTGGTAGTGTAATTAATACGAACTGCTTTGTTTGAATATTTGTTTGTCATATTAAAATGGAGCAAAACAAGCGTAAAAGAATCGTCGTTCCTATTGAAGAAAAATTAAAAGCCATCAGAAGAATTGAAGCAGGAAAGACAATTAAAGTTGTTGCACGAGATTATGGAGTAGGTGAGGCAACAGTTGGAGATTGGAAATGAAACCGCACAAAAATAGAAGAGTGGTGTATAAATCAAGCCTCCTCGTCCTCAGGAAGAAAATCAATGAAAACCGGCGACTATGAAAAGGTTAACGAAGCTTTATTCGTGTGGTTTAACCAACAGAGGTCAAAAGGTGTGCCTTTATCAGGTCCAATATTACAACAGAAAGCAATAATGATTAGTAGGCAATTCCCAGAGATAGATCAGTTTACCGCCAGTTCTGGATGGCTTGACCGCTGGAAAAAACGGTACGGTGTACGACAACTGACTGTATGTGGTGAAAAACTTTTTTAGTTATCCAAGAAGGGTGCCCCCCTACGTTACCTCGGATAACCGGAGTTCTACTGTATATATATATATATATATATATATATATATATATATATATATATATATATATATATATATATATATATATATATATATATATATATATATATATATATATATA
>CM032456.1:36430000-36452500 GCA_019049505.1 Pachyrhynchus sulphureomaculatus | reverse complement strand
GATAAAATAAATACAAAATTAAGAAGATAAAACAATTTATCGATAGTAAAACTAACCTGAACTATACTGAAAAAAATATCCTTATCGGTTAAAACTTTTGCCAGATTTTTAACAGTTTTAACCAGTAAGAAAGATTTTTGTTTTTCAGTCATTTTTAGCTAACTTTAAAAAAAGATTTTATTACTATTTTTATTATATTTAATACTAGCCGTGCCCGCGGCTCCGCTCGCGTGGACTTGATTCACTACTGCTTATTCCGTATGTTACCTAACGAATAAAATTCTTCTTATCTTCCTTTATTTCCACATATCTCCCTTTATATCTACATTATTATTTAGGCTTATCTGTGCTCATCCCCCATTATTTCTCCTTATCTCCCATTATTTCTCCTTATCTTCCATTATCTCACCTTATATTCCATTATCTAGGCTTATAACAATTATATAAATTTATAAAAACACGTAAATCGGATAAGCGGTTCTCAAGTGATAAGCGCACTAACGGACAGACAGACAGACAGAGAGACATTGCATTTTATATATATTATAGATTATAGATATTCTCTGCTACATAATATTGTTCCATATTTAATGGTTATGCTGTGTAATAGAATATAGCCAATAACCTGGCAGAGAACATATGTATGTTTTTAAAAAAAAAAGTACGTAAATCGGATAAGTGGTTCTCGAGGGATAAGCACACTAACGGACAGACAGATAGCCAGAGAGACGTTGCTTTTATATATATTATATATATATATAATATATATTATATATATATATATATATATATAGATTATTATTATTATTAATATTATTATATAACCTGGCCAAAGAATAAATGTACGAATTTAAAAAAAGACACGTAAATCAGATAAGTGGTTCTCGCCTGTTAAACGCACTAATGGACAGACAGAGAGACATTGCATTTTATATATATTATAGATGTATTGTCGAATGTCGTAACATTTATGTATAAAGTTCCGAACTGCTATACTAAATTTGGCAAATGTATGTATGTATGTCTGTGTACGTATGTTTGTCCGCAAATATGTATATATAAAACTACTGGACTTAATTTGATGAAACTTTTTAGGGTTTAATCAGATATTTTTTACCTATGGCACAATAACAGTTTCCATGTATCATTTTTTAAATTTTCTTTGCAGGGGTCTACCCATTTTCAGCAAATTCCCCACCATTTTTCCTAATAAAAATAGAATATATGTAAGGACTTCAGTTACCGTGTGTAACTTAAAAAAAAAGAAATAAAACTAATGTTTTAAAAAAAATAAATCGACCTCAGAAAAGCAATTAAAAAAATACAAAAAATCTTCTCTTAATCTTACAAGTTAGTACTTACATACTTATAAAAGAAACTGTAATTAGCAAAAAAAATCTTCGCTGTTGTCACCCTAACGAAAAACACAAAGAATGTAAGTAATATGTAATTAATAATTAATATTCAAAATATAATAAGTAAACGCAAAAAATTAAGTAAAATTTTGAAGTCGGCGCAAGTCTTGTACTTAAAAAGAAACTTAATAAATAAAACTTAATGTTGACTAACACAAAATATCTTTTTAATACGAAGAAACTTATATGTATATATATATATATATATATATATATATATATATATTATATATATATATATATATACATATATATATATATATATATATATATATATATATATAATATATATATTGCATCGTCTGAAAAAAAAGGCCCTCCCGTTTGGGCGCAATTTTGTACCATCTTGAAAAAAAACGCCCGCATGTTGAGGCCCAATTTTGAAACGTTTTAACTTCTTTGTTTTTAATAGATATATTATTTTGAAGCGTGTTAGAAAAATGCTCCCCCGTTTGGGCGCAATTTTGTATTTTTTATATAACGCCCGCACGTTAAGGCGCAATTTTTGTAACGTCTTAACGGCTTTTAATAGATGTATTATTTATTAAATAGAAATCGTTATTTGCCCCTTATGTATATCTTAATTTCTAAGAATGGATTGAGTGGATATTAATACTGAGAGAACTAAAGAAATTAGCTCAGTTTTTTTTCTTTTGGGTAGAGAATATGGATAAGAGATAATTTTTGTACGTCTTTTGAAAAGAGCCTCTATAGTTGTTAAAAATTTTGGTTGTACATATTTTGGGCACATTTTAAAAAATAAAAGAATCTAACTTCAGCTCAAAAAATGAAAAAATACTGAAGCGTTATGTAGTTGTTAAAAAAATTTTAATATGGTACAACCGGTGCGTCCTGAAAGATAAAACGGGTGATTCCATGACTATCTCAGTTTTTTTGGGCTGCTTTTTGACCCGAAATGTCTGAGGATGAACAGGATATTTCAAGGAAAAACGCCTTAAACTTGGGAACTTGAAACCGTTGCTGCACTACCACATCCTTAAAAACACTCTCTCCCGGCGTACTGAAGTAAAAACTACGGCCTACTGGCGAAACAAAGCCGTTACTGCTTCATTAAAAATCCTCACTCGGCTTGACGATGTAAAAAAAGCCTACTACGGCTACCTGATTGAAAAAGCCCACTACGGCTACATAATGGAAAAAGCCTTTACTGCATCTCGGCTGAAAAAAGCCTTTAACAATGCCATCTGCACGCTTAAATATTTTTCTCCCTTCCTTAAAGTAACGTCTTTAAAATGGCTTCCTTCCCGGATACAAATCTTTAGCCAATCAGACGCATTCGATGCAAATTAAAGAGTCCAGTAGTCAACCCGCAATGCACACTGTAAAATTTAAATTAAACTGCTCAAAAATTTAAAACACTGTTTTAAGCTACACTGCTTAAAAGTTGAAATCACTGCAATAAATATAAAATTGAAAAAAAAAAAATAAATTATAGGGAGAAAAACAGTGTCGTAACATGATCCTAAAATCTAGGAAAAAATGAAAGTTATATATATATATATATATATATATATATATATATATATATATATATATATATATATATATATATATATATATATATATATATGTATATATATATATGTATATATATATATATATATAATATATATATATATATATATATCTATATATATATATATATATATATATACATATACATATATATTATATGTAAGCGACCTACTTACGCCTATGTCAAAATTTTATTGTACATTAAATATTAATTACGTATTACTTAGATTTCTTGCGTAGGGGCTAGCTTTCTAAGATTGAGAAAATACATTATTTTCTCCTTTTTATCATTTTTTTGCAGACCGTTTAGTATAAATCCCTCATCCAAATCGACTTTTTTCCGTCTTAAAAAAGAACCAAGAGAAACACAATTGTCTTCATGGGCATAGTACACGTGCTGCATGGAAAGCCTTACACGTGTGCAGAAAAAGCAATTCACGTTGGTTTTGAATCGCTATAAATTGTACTTCATACGGATGTGCCGTATTAGCGCGACGTATATTCCTAGCATGCACCACTTTAGGAGAAATTAAACGGGATACACTCATCGAACACTTTCCATAAAAATATTTGTAGAATAGACCCAAGTCGTCAACCGTTCTTCGATGTTCTAAGGTATTAAGGTTGCTGGTAAGTTTCTTGGTCTTCTATTAGACAAACAACTCTCTCCTGAATAGCATCCAACAAATGTAGTCTATGGTTGGGAGAAGAACTCCAAACATGGGTCACACTGACGTTGATAGTGAAGGTGTTAGAAAGAAATTCGTCCACTGCCACTCATTAAGAACGGTCCCTGAAGAATCATGAGGACCATCAACAGAACTATTCAGACATACATAAGTGCATAGCTTAGCCAATAATCCATCGTACCAAACACGGTCAAATGTCTTGGATACATCAAATGCAACAGCTCGAGATTCTTCAAAGTGTTCAAACTGCATTGTTCCACACACATATGTTACATAGGTTAGAAGACCTCCTGTTGATCTTTGCTTACAAAAAGCCATATTGATAGTCGCTAATAATAACCTTCAAGATATTTTAGAAGGTGCTGATTGATAACCTTTTCCATTTATTTCGATATTATTGAAAGCAATGCGACTGGTCGGTAGTTGTTTGGCAAGGTCGTCTTGCCCTTTGTGGACACCGGCTGAACTGTAGCGCATTTCCAGCAGGAAGGAAATATTCACTTTCTGTAGGATAGGTTGAAAAGTCTACTGAAAACTGATATTAACTCTCTAGTGCATTTTTTGAGCACTATGGCAGGTATTCCGTCAGCGCGAGAAGCTTTTTTCGTATCTAGCTACGTTGTCTGAAGACAATATTGAGCATCTTTGACTGCACTATAGGAATAGGTGATATTTTTCCTTCGAAATCGACATTACAATGTGAAGAAAAAGTTCAGCTAACAAGTTGGCATTCTCAACTGGTGTTAGTAGTAATATCTGACCGTGTGAGTGGTGATATAGTGGATTTAGTAATTTGACTAATGGCCTTAGCGTCTGACCAAAAAGACCTAGAATTGTTGGGGCAGGCAAGAAGTTTATTTTTAATTTCTTGATTATGTGCCTCCTTGGTTTCGTCGAAAATTGGCATTAGGATTTTTACGCCATTGTTAGTAGGCAAGATGTTTAGAAGCAACAGCTTTTTTGCATTTTTAGTCGAACCAAGGCTTGCCGTTGGAAGGGCATTTTTCCGAAAATGGGATGTGAGCTTCCACTAACCGATATGACATCGGAAACCTTCGATGGGTCGTCGATCTAAAATAAACGGTTAACCAAGGGAAAGTTCGAAAATATTTCTCGAGTCCTTCCCATTTTCTAGATTTGTAGTGCCAAATCCTGCCCGGTTTAGGCATTTCTCTATTCCTGATCGTACAATACTCGATGTAGAAAGCAGTTAATGGTGGGAAGAACCTAACGGCGTCTTTAAGGTGCAAATCTCTAGGCTGGTGGCTAAAAACAGGTCAAGACGACTGGCGAGCACTCCGTCTCTATCAGGGATCCGTGTTAGTTTATCCATAAGCTTCTTGCCTTTTTTAGGTATCGACTGAGCTGTAGCGTATGTCCAGCAGAAAAAAAAAATATTCCCTTTCTGTAGGGAAGGTTGAAAACTCTACAGAAAACTGGTATTAGTTCTCTGGCGCATTTCTTGCGTACTATGACAGGTATTCCGTCAACGCCAGAAGCTTTTTTTTAGTGCTTAACTACGCTGTCTGAAGACAATCTCGGGCATACTTGACTGCACTATGGGAATAGTTGGTGGTGTTTTTTCTTGGAAGACAGTAGAATATGAAGCAAAAAGTTTAGCTATTAAGTTGGCTATATAAATTATATATATATATATATATATATATATATATATATATATATATATATATATATATATATATATATATATATATATATACGAGGCTGGTTTGAAAAGCCCGTGCAAAGTCCGAGAGATGGCACCAACCGGCGCGTATCGAGGTCATGTTTAGTTAGTAGCATCTCTTGAATGAATGCACACCAAGTTTCAGCCATATTGGTCTATTTCTTTGTGTTTGGCATTCGTGTGAATCAAGGAAGTCGAGTGATTTTCAAGAAATGGACGAAAAAGAATTTCGTGTGGTGATTAAACATTACTTTATGAAAGGCAAAAAACGCCTCAGGAGACTAAAGAGAAGCTTGATAAACATTATGGTGACTTTGCACCTTCGATAGAACAGTTTATAAGTGGTTTCAAAATTTTCGGGCTGGCGATATGGGCACAAGTGACGCTGAACGTTCTGGACGGCCTGTGGAAGTTACGACTCCAGAAATCATTGATCAAATCCATGATATGGTGATGGATGGACAGAAGAGTTAAGGTGCGTGAGATTGCTAATGCTGTGGGCATCTCGACTGAACGGGTACATAATATTTTGCATAAACATTTGGACATGAGAAAGCTATCCGCAAGATGGGTGCCGCGATTGCTCACGCTTGACCAAAAACGGAATCGTGTGATGGTTTGCAGCTGTTCCAGAAGAATCCGGAGGACTTTAAGCGTCGTTTCGTCACTGTGGATGAAACATGGATACATTACTATACTCCTGAGACCAAACAATAATCTAAAACAATGGGTTACCAAGGGGGAATCTGCACCAAAAAAGGCGAAAACCGTTCCTTCGGCGGAAAGTTTATGGCGACTGTCTTTTGGGATTCGCAAGGGATAATCCTCATCGACTATCTGGAAAAGGGTAAAACTATTACAGGTGAATATTATTCATCGTTATTGGACCGTTTGAAAAACCGAGCTGCAAGAAAAAAAACGCCCGCGATTGGCCCACAAGAAAGTCCTTTTCCATCACGACAACGCACAGCACACACCTCAGCAGTTGTGGTCGCAAAATTAATGGAAATAGGATTCCAACTTGTTTCACATCCCCCCCTGATCTCCAGACTTGGTTCCCTCGGACTACTATTTGTTCCCAATTTGAAGAAATGGCTGGCGGGACAAAGATTTATTCAAACGAGGAGGTGATTGCCGACACTAATAGATATTTTGCAGACTTAGACAAATCCTATTATTCGGAAGGGATCAACAAACTAGAACATCGTTGGACGAAGTGTATAAGCCTAAAAGGAGACTATGTCGAAAAATAAAAAAGGTTTACCCCAAACACATAAGTATTTTTGCACGGACTTTTCAAACCAGCCTCGTATATATATATATATATATATATATATATATATATATATATATATATATATATATATATATATGTATATATATATATATATATATATATATATATATATATATATATATATATACTTAAAAATTTTCTTGAACCATCAATTAATATTTATTTTCAATTCTTGGGCTTTGGGTTCGTTTTATGACTATTTGGTATTTAAAATTAAACTTAAATTGACGTTTCGCCCTTTGGTTTAGGGCATTTTCATTTTTTTTTTCTTAATTTCTTGAATCTTACATATTTTATTTATTAATGTATAGCAGGGGTACTCAAACTTGAACTGCTGGCGATCTACCTCAATATTGTTAGACTACCATCGATCGACTCTGAGAGACTGCAAGTAAGTGTTATGCAGGATTGTCGTCTAGGTAGGGTGTACCGTGGCATAGATATTAGTTTTTTCCGCACAATATGCATTTTTTTAGTCAAGTAGGTCTGTTCTAAATGACAATGAAAAAACTCATCTTACAAAACCAAAACGAGTTCTAGTGTCTAAAACTTAACTAAAGAGTGACTTTGGATGTTGAAGCGTGGCACTGCATGTCCTCAGCATACTTTTCATAAGATAGTACGCAATTACCGAGTGCTAATCGCAAGCATGATGACGTATGTTCGTCAGTTAGTCGATTACGATATTTTGACTTAATTATCTTCATTTCAGAAAATGCAGACTCGCACAAGTAAGTTGACTCAAACATTGCCGTCAGTTGAAGGGCGATTTGCCTTAGATTCGGATAGTTATCTTCAGATATAAAACACCAGAATTTTGTATCAGATGCTGTGGCTTTGAGATGTATATCTGATATAATCTGCACTAACTCATTTTTAACAGAACATGAGTCCATGTTAAACTGACTTGCTATTTCAGTAGCTAATTCCTCAATGTTTTTACACGATATTTGCCAATTTACTGAAATCATAAAAACGTATTTCGAAATGGCCCAAAATATTTGATAATTCTGCCTCATAAATATCATAATTCATCTGAGGAATCCTTGCTTTCAAAGACGGAAAATTTTTCAGATCCTTTCTTTTCAGTTGATCTATCATAAGTTGCAATTTACTTTTGAATGCGTTTATTGCGCTAATCATCTCAATAATAGTTTTTCCTTTACCTTGAAGCTCCAAATTAATGGTGTTTAAATGCATTGTGATGTCTGTCAAAAATGCCAAATCAGTCAGCAATTTTTCCGTTTTTCAGCATCTGAGTGTCATCACCTCTTTCGTCCAGAAAAGCTGTTATTTCAGGCAATAATTCTTGAAACCTTTCTAGGAATTTTCCGCGACTCAACCACCTGACGTCCGTGTGAAGAACTAAATCAGTGTGTTCAGCTGACTCACTATCTTCCAACTGCAATTTAAAGAGCCGTCGTTGCAAGCTACGTGCACGGATAGAATTCACAATTTTTATTGCAATGCCCATAATCTCCTCCATGTTTAGTACTTTTGAACACAAAACTTGTTGATGTATAATGCAATGGAAGGAGAAAAATGAAGGGAAATCATCATTAGCTCTACACAATGCCACAAAACCGTTTTTGTTTCCAGTCATTGCTGGTGCTCCATCGGTTGTAATGCCCACTAGTTTGTATATTGGTAGCTTGTAGTTTGTTACAAAATTGAAGAAAACGTCATATATATCTTCGCCACGGGTCTTTCCTTTCAGAGGAATCATTGTCAAAAACTCTTCCTTAGCCGACATGCCATTGAATACCATTCGAATAAAAATACACAGGTGGGCAGTGTCTGTCATATCGGTGGATTCGTCGAACTGTAAAGAAAAGTATGTACGTTCCATGATATCATGTTTTAGTTTATATGCCATGTCCTGACTCATGACTTCAACACGCCTTGTGACGGTCGGACGAGATAACTGAAGTTCTCTAATAGCAGACATAATCTCTGTTTTTTATTTTTAAAATCTCCAAATAAAAGTCTCACCCGCTTCAATAAATGCTTCCTTCACAACCAATCCATCATCAAATGGTTTCTTGTGTTTCGCCAATATATGAGATATTTTAAATGACGCGATCGTTGCAGCTTTTGATTGTTTGGCTGGTCTTGTGAACATGGTTTGTTCTTTTTTCAAACAAGTTATCAAATCACGTACTTTTCGTTTTCTTAATTCACTCTGTGACCGAAAATCCTTTTCATAGTTTTTATGAAACGTTTTTATGATGCCTCTCTAAGTTCCCACGCTTAGGTATTGCAACTGACGCACGGCAAATGAGAGAAATGCACTTATCCTTTACCATACAAATGAAAAATTCTTGCTCCCAATCGTTATTAAAATGATAAGTTTTACTTTTCTTCGCCGCCCTCATTTTGGACTATTTATTAATAAACTTTGTCTCGATGTATCGCCTTCAAGTTGAACTCAGATTGACTCCTATTCCTGCAGGCGCAACATTTATATCGACGCGAACGAAGTCTCGAATGTTCCCGTCAAACACGCCGCCCGAGGTTTCTAGAAAAATCGGCGGGAATCAAAAACGAGGCTTTTTCTTTGACAAGTACCGCGCGTTCCTTTGATAAAGCCGCCTTTTGCCGCTAGCAGGGGGTTATTACGATAAAACAAAGTGATGAGGAGGTTATTCTGCCTAATTGTGGATCGAATAAATTTTAGTAGTTTATTATGTTTTAGTTACCTAAAACAAAATCTGTGAATAGTTCTATATCGGAATTTTTTTCTCGAGATCGACTCAAAAAGCACTCGCGATCGACCGTTTGAGCACCCCTGCTGTATACAGTTTCGCCCTTTGGTTTAGGTCATTTTCATTTTTTTTCTTTATTTCTTGAATCTCACATATTTTATTTATTACTGTATACAGTACATACAAAATATGTGAGATTCAAGAAATAAAGAAAAAAAATTAAAATGCCCTAAACCAAAGGGCGGAACGTCAATTTAAGTTTAATTTTAAATAACAAATATTCATAAAACGAACCCAAAGCCCAAGAATTGAAAATAAATAAATATATATATATATATATATATATATATATATATATATATATATATATAAATATCCCTCACTATATCACTATAAGCCTAGTTCTATCCAATAATGGATGTAGGCCTTCTCCCTGAATTTTCATCTCAATCTATTTGCAGCTGTTGACATCTATCCAATGCCCTCTATATATCATCCCGCCATCTTGTTCTACGCTCCTTTTCTGTTCTCGTGGCCTCTATTCTAATGTTCATTTGGTCCATCGATCATCGGTCGTACGTGTTACATATCTAGCCCATTACCATGTTCTTTCTGCTACGTCCTCTATAATATCACTTAATTTCGTTTGTTTACGTATCCACTTGTTTCTTTCTATCTTTATGTTTTATCGCGATCATCTGTCTTTCGTGTGCTCTCTAGGTCCGAGCTAGTTTTTACGGGTATATCGGCTTTATTATTCAATGTGTCCAAGCTCATCAGCGCCACCCAGTCGTATTAAAAGATTGTCTTTGATTAGTGTTGGTAATTTAGACCAATCATTTCATTTATCATTTCTTGTAACTCATGTAGATTACTACTGATGACTACAATATCGTCTGCGAACCTTAAATGACTCAGATACACACCATCTATCTTTAGACCGTCCTTTGTCCATTCTAGTTGGCTTAGGAAAGATTGTATTTCCCTGTGTTACATCTCTTCCTATATGTTTTTTGTTCTGTACTAGATTTGATGACATCTTTGCATTTTCATATATATATCTTTCATTAGGGTAGTATATCTAGAATCCAATTCTACAGTTGTTCAAGCCTTGATGATTGCCGATTGCCCATTGCCATATACAGGGTTACAGGGAAATTCGTCCTAGATAATTAAGGACGTTATAGTTTAGGTCGTTTCTGACCGATTTGACTCTATGACATGATGTCCTAAACTTAACCGTTTTCGAGATATTGAAGTTTAAAGATTTTCTAAAAAAAAAACATGTTTTTTTGCTTTTATATCGATTTTTTTTATTAGAGGTTCTCGAGTGCGATTTTTTGGTTATTTTTAGTTAGTCTGTATGTCAAGTATCAAAAATCATCAAAAAAATTTGAACTAGTTACTAACGCAAATGGCGGCTTGTTAATGTTTCTAAATTACGAATTTTTACCAAGTGTTTCCTACTTTAAATCAATAAAGAAAAAAAAAATGTATGGAAGTTATTCTGCAAATCATTTTAAAAAACTTTTACGTCTTTTTAGCTATCTAAAACGGTATAATATCTACTGTATCTACTGAAAATTCTAAGAAAATGAGATTTCAATAGGCCCAAATGTAGAGTACCATAATAATAGAATTTAGATACTACCAATTACCGGTTTACTACCTGCACCTTTAAACAATAAAAAGGGTTGTGTAAGCATTTTTTTCGGTCGGGGTACTCTCTGTGCGAGTGACATTTTCTGTTCACTAAACATTATTGAATGATTTTTAGTCTGCTCATGCGATTCGTCCGTGGTAGATGTGCTATACCGTGCTTTTCAAAAATATCTGTGTTTCATCTTCTGACTGTGTGAATTGGCTCGTAACTGGATTTTGATCTCTGCTTGTGAATATAGCAACGTATACCAACGAGGAATATGCTGACATCCTAATGTGTTACGGATTTTGCGAAGGAGTGTCGTCGCGTGCACGTGATGAATACATACTGCGATATCCTATTCGTCGTGTACCTGATGTTAGCGTATTTGAGGAACTTATCGAAGACTACGAGAAACTGGTTCCGTACAAAGACGGCGGACTGACATGGGACGACCACGTATCTTTGACGAAGACGAAGAAAACGAAATACGACGTCTCTTTGAGGTGGACCCAACCGCATCTACAAATGTTATCGCACAACAGCTTGGTATTTCGCAGTGAAAGGTATGGATTGTAATGCATACTGTTGGACAATACCCTTACCACTATACGCCCGTGCAAGTCATTGAAGAAGGGGATCCGTTGCGACGATTAGAATTCTGCAGATTTATGCTCAATACCGATGTCGAAGATGCATCTTTTTTTAAGAAAATACTATGGACTGACGAGTCGAAATTCGACAAAGACGGTCTTACAAACTACCACAATGCCCACTATTGGGCTTCTAAAGAGGAAGGCAACCCAAACAAAAAAAGAACGAAAGGATCAGAAACAAGATTCAGCTTAAATGTGTGGATGGGTATAATTTCAAATTATTTGGTTGGGCCATTCTTCCTGCCAGATAATTTGAATGGCGAGGAATACGACAATTTTTTGCGGAACGATTTACCTAATTTGATGGAAGACCTACCTATTAGTTTGAGACAAAACATGTACTTTCAACACGATGGCTGCCCAGCTCACTACAGAGGAAGTGTTCGTGCCTGGCTCAATGACAATTATCCCAACAAATGGATTGGAAGAGGCGGACCCATACCTTGGCCGGCGAGAAGCCCAGACCTAACACCGATGGATTTTTATGTGTAGGGTCACATGAAAAGTCTCGTATACGACCAGATGACTCCTATCGAAAACGTGGATGTCCCAAGACAAAAAATAATTGATGCGGCTGACGAAATGAGGCGGCACCTCACAACCAGCGTTGTGAAAAGTAATTTAAGAAAAAGAATGAGAATTTGTGTTAGAAATAGGGGCGACCATATAGAACATGAATTATTATTAATAAAAAATATTAAATTGCAAGGTTTTTTGTTTTATTTCTGAATTTTTCGTATTTTCACCTATAACTAAAAAATTTACCTTTTGCTACCCGAGCCCGCTTTAGGTGTCATTCTGTGTACAGTTTTCCTATTAAACTCCTAGTATTATACCTTTTTTGATAGCTAAAAAGACGTAAAAGTTTTTAAAATAATTTGCAGAATAACTTCCATACATTTTTTTTCTCTCTTATTGATTTAAAGTAGGAAACACTTGGTAAAAATTCGTAATTTAGAAACATTAACAAGCCGCCATTTAAACCGTTAGTAACTAGTTCAAATTTTTTTGATGGTTTTTTGATACTTGACATACAGACTAACTAAAAATAACCAAAAAATCGCACTCGAGAACCTCTAATAAAAAAAATCGATATAAAAGCAAAAAAAAACATGTTTTTTTTTTAGAAAATCTTTAAACTTCAATATCTCGAAAGTTTAGGACATCATGTCATAGAGTCAAATCTGTCAGAAACGACCTAAACTATAACGTCCTTAATTATCTAGGACGACTTTCCCTGTAACCCTGTATATATATATATATATATATATATATATATATATATATATATATATATATATATATATATATATATATATATATATATATATATATATACAATAGTAAAACCACTATAAAGTACTAAGTTGTATTGTTATATACCTCAACTCAATATTACTCGATTCGTTACTGCACAATTCCCTAAAATAGATAAAACTATTTTTCTACTTTAAATTATCTCACAAAATTTTTTTTTTGGTGACATTTGCATACAAAATATAACAGTGCCAAACACAAAAAATAACTGGATAACTGGAAATTTTTAGTTCCATGGAAACTATATCGAGTCTAAAGTTTTAGTCCCTTTTAGTAAATCTGACTGTTAATGTCTAAAAGAATTTTATAAAACAATGTTAATAAACACTATGCTAAAATAATGTTTTCACGTATTTTACTTTCAATTAAGCTATAAATTACTAAACAGCAGGACGGGGCAACAGCAGCAGCAGCAGCTCATAGCGATGTCCGAATACAACTATCCAACAATTATGATTTGCATACCGTCAATTAAGGGCCCCGATTGGTTATTAGCATTGCCATAATATTCAGTATTCCTGAGCGAATTCGAAATTGAGCAAAGACCGACTAATAGTTTTCATCCGGCTAAATTAAGCTCCGAGTAATCCTTTTTAAAGTTATGGTTCAACTTATCGTGTTCAATAATTGAAGAGACCTTTGGGATTTTGCAGTGGCGTATACTGACAGCTAGTCTTGGTTTAATTTAATTCCTTTCCTGTATAAAATATATTGTTGTTAAGGTCAATATTATCGAAGCATGATTGTGCCGCCACTTTCTGATATTTTTGTGAATTTTGATGAATTTTTCTAACAGTGATCTAGAATTACGTCATAGCGTTTTCCACTGTTTCAATTTTAGGCAGGTTATGAATTAAATAGTATTCTTGAGAAAATGTGTTTCGAGAACATTTTTTGCTATCAATGTATTCTTTGATGTGCTAACAATGGCGCAATTACTTTAGTAACTTGTCCAATCGCCTTCTGCACCAATAATCGCCTGACATCTTCGAGGCGGGCTGTCAACGAGATTGTCTGCATACTCACGAGACCATGATCTTCGAATTTTCCAATCTCGCGAGACAACCGAGTCAAAATCCTCATAGTCTTTCCTCTAAGCTTTCTCTTTACAAGGAACCAAACATTTTCAATAGGGTTGGCGTCCGGCGATTGTGAGGGCAACTCTAGTATGTGTTGTGCTTCAGAATTTGACATCATGAGCACGAAGATGTTGTCGAATGGTTTTCTTAATTTGGCCGCTCCTTGAGGCAACGCCAATTTCGGATCCCGTGAAAACAAAGAGACTTTCGGAATGACTTTGCCTACCGAGCTACGTTTTGGCAAGTCTTCGACATTTTTCGTCTCGTTAAAACGATTTACCCACTTCTTCACAAACGATACCGACTTTTTAATATATTTAGAGGCCATGGAATGTGTCATTTTAGATACCTTTGGATGGGAACAAAGAAAGACTGCCTTGGACTGATACGCAAACAAATGACTCATTTGGAATCGACCGATACTTTTATTCAAGTGCGTCGTAGGCAAAGGTTCCCTCCCGATTTTTTGTTGAATCGCTAGAATCGCATCTACCAAAAAAATTATCACGGACACGTTCTTACTTAACAGACTGTACTGTACGGAAATAGACGTGTCCTTACTTATGTATACGTGCATAAATTAATTCCGTACCTTTTTGACGATACCAAAATGTTTATTTATTTACATACAGAATACAGATCGATCGAGACAAATTTCCCCATTATTGTCCATAAATTTTGCTCACTTTTCAG
The DNA here is from genome assembly GCA_019049505.1 of Pachyrhynchus sulphureomaculatus. Classification (NCBI taxonomy): domain Eukaryota; kingdom Metazoa; phylum Arthropoda; class Insecta; order Coleoptera; family Curculionidae; genus Pachyrhynchus; species Pachyrhynchus sulphureomaculatus. Next base: position 36,437,784 of record CM032456.1, on the reverse strand, counting down.
GCAGATGGTAGATTCCCTCTCTAATGAAACATAGTGTTTCAAATCAATGAATGCAATTATGCTTTTCTTGATGTCCTTCTTCCTGAAGTGAAGTATAATCGCATAGATGATGTTGCAGCTCCGAAATAAAGAATAATCAGGCGGGATCATCTTTGGGGAATACGTCGCGAACTTCCAATCCCAAAGAAAAAATAAAATTGTGCCTCGTGTTTGCCCTGTGTGGATTGGCATAGTTCAAATCATTTACGATCCGAAAGGTAATGGTCAACGCTGGTACCATTTTTTGCACGTTTAGTACCTCACAGTACCTTCTTCTCAAGCTTAATAAATAAGCTTTAGCTGTATATTTTTTGCATATGACATACAGTGCCTCAAAAGCTTTCGAGACTAGGTGTACAATTATGAAATGCCGATTTCAGACAACAGATGGTGCACCAATGCAGCTTGTACTATAAAGATTTGACACTGCGCCATTTTGTTGTGTCATCAACAAGTGTCAGACGCACACGAGTGATAAATTGGAAAAGTGTGTGCATAGTGTTGTGTTGTTGTGTTCAATATGTCGAAATTTATACCGAACAAAGAGTATTCGCGGACAGCATTAATTTTTTGTTTTCATTTGAAGAAAACTGCTGTTGAATCATACCGATTAGTTCGAGAAGCTTATGGCGAACATGCTCCATCGCAAAATACGTGTGAACGATGGTTTCGGCGTTTCAAAAAGTGGTGACTTCGATATTGCAGACAAGGAACGTGGAAAACCGCCAAAAAAATACGAAGATGTGGAATTGCAAGCATTGTTGGACGAAGATGATTCGCAAACACAAAAATAACTCGCCGAGCAACTGGGCGTTAGTCAACAAGCTGTTTCCAATCGGCTACGAGAGATGGGAAAGATTCAGAACCACATGAGTGGAACGACAGGCAAATGGAAAAAAAAAAAAAAAAAAAAAAAAAATATAAAAAAAAAAAAAAAAATTATAAAAAAAAAAAAATAAAAAAATAAAAAAGCGCAAAACACGTGTGACATTTTGCTCGCTCGGTACAAAAGGAAGTCGTTTTTTTGCATCTTATAGTTACAGGGGATGAAAAGTGGATTTATTTTGAGAATCCTAAGCGCAAAAAATCATGGGAAGATCCAGGCGTACCATCCACATCGACCGCAAGACCGAATCGCCTTGGCAGAAAGACGACGCTCTGTGTTTGGTGGGACCAGAGGTGCGTGGTCTATTATGAGCTATTAAAACCTGGGGAAACGGTTAATACTAAACGTTACCAACAACAATTGACCGATTTGAACCGTTCGCTGCTTGAACAAAGGCCAGAATACCGAAAGAGGCAAGACAAAATCATTTTTCTTCATGACGATGCTCCATTACATACGGCAAAACAGTTCGCGACACGTTGGAAGCACTCAGCTGAGAAGTTCTACCTCATGCGGCTTACTCACCAGACTTGGCTCCTTCCGATTACCACTTGTTTGCATCGATTGGTCACGCACTTGCTGAGCAGCGCTTTGGTTCGTACGAAGATGTGAAAAAATGGCTCGATGAATGGTTCGCAGCAAAACGGGAAGATTATTTACTGGCGTGATATTCACAAATTGCCCGAAAGATGGGAAAAATGTATAACAAGCGATGGAGCATACTTTGAAAAAAGCACTTTTTATCATTCTTCCGAATTTAATGTTTTTTTAGAAAAAAATCCGCATTTCATACTTGTACACCTGGTATCTTTTGAGGTTATGTGAATAGCAGCATCGTATAAAATGATAACTTTGTTTCTTTAGAATTGATACTTGAACCTAAATAACTTCAATTGGAAACGGAATTTGGAGATACTTGTTTCAAAGGTACAGAATGAATTTGTTCACCTATAAATTCACACTATGGCATTATTGTTGATATCTCTTAGAAAAAAAAAACAAATATCAATGCTTTTGCAATTATTTCTATCTAGATCTTTATTACCAAGTTTTTTAAAAAATTATTTGATGTCTGTTTCGAAATGGGGCAGATCTGTTTCCATCTGACGAATCTCCGGTCGGTATCAAACATTGTCAGTTTCTAACAAAAAATTATGGTATTGTACATTCTATGAAAGATTTTCAATTTTACCAATTGTCCTTTGATATTTTGTAGTTTCAAAACAACTAAAAATGATACATTTTATACGGAGTTCAGAAGGATGAGAATTAGTAGAACGCAAAGATTTTTATTAAAATTCTTATGTTCGAAAATATATGGTCACATTTAACAACTAAAACAAAAATGTATATTTAATTAATGCGCAAGAGAAAGCTAACGCCTTTACTTCCTATTTTATAGTGTTTATTACCAGGAAGATCCTGATTTAGCTTTGTTTAATCCTAGTGAGAGAACTATGATGCTACGCAAAACATGTATTTTTATATAAAGGTTTAGTGAATAAGAGGTTAGGTTTGCATCATCTGAAATGAAAAAAAGATTTTTATGCCTAGTTTTTTGGTTAGAGACTGATTTGCCCAGTACTTTACTTGCAAACAGAGTCATAAAAGAAATACTGAATTTGAATTTCCCACACTAAGGAATAAGGATATCATCATCAGCTATACAGTCCATCATCGGACATAAGCCTCTCCTAACTACGTCCATCTTTTCGGTTTTGGCCTTGTTTATCCAGTTATCTTTTCATAACGTCACAACCATAGGGTTGGCGGGCATCCTATACTTATTTTCTCATTCTAGGGCCTCTAGTTGATTTAATTTTAGGTCCATCGATTATCAAAGAGTATTGCGATATGACCCGCCAGTTCCACTTCAACCTGCTTACCCTCTCAGCTACATCAGTTATCTTGGACCTTCCTCGAATTTCTTTATTAGTCAGACTATCCCTCAACCATATTCCCAACATCATCCTTTCCATCGCACGTAATATCAGATTTCTTGATTCTGAAAACCCTGAAAAGGCATATAACAAGATATATTCAAAGCAAATCCTAATCCACGCCCCCTATATGTTTAATTGCATAAAATAAGTTCATTATTCCGAACAAAAAACCAGGCAAAATTCTCATAAAACTATTAAAACTTGAAAATTTAATCAGCTCTATTACTTTCACCCCCCTTCTTCTAAAGCGATATTGCTCAAAAAATGTTTTTTCCTCTCCAGCGACGGTAATAAGAAACTGGTCAAAAACAGATACAGATATCAAACAATGCGCGACCATTAATATTATTTCCCAGTTGTTACCACCGAGACCCTAAACGACCTAACCTAAACCGATTTTAGTGAATGGGGTCTCATCATGCTATGCAAGAGCAACTTTTAAAAAAAATAAAATTAAATAAAAAGCGACAAATACGTTTTCCATCATTTTCCACGTGATGGGGAAAAATTTTTTATATTTTTCCCTAAAAGTTTTTTTTTTTAAAAATCAGAAATAATAAAAAAATAAAGAGTTGATTGATTGGTCCGATACTTTGTGACAGTACATTTTAACAATAAAATGACTTATTTACTTTGTTAACTAACACTAAATATATTTTCGTAAAGATTTACAAATGCGCTGTCGCGAGTTCGTAGTGCAACTACATTTTCCAACGCTTAACTAAAACTAAAACAGATTTTATGTAATTTATTTTTATATAATGAAATAATGTGGGTATCTTAGGTGCTATAAAAATTGATAAAGGACGAATTTCCGACGTCTACTTGACTATTTAGTAAATTTATATATTTAGGTAAATTCTTCCAGTTCTTTTTTTAAATTATTTTTAATAAGAGAGATATTAAAGGCTCTATGGATCATAGATCTATAAGCTGCCAATAATTTCTAAACAATCTTTATTTGGGCTTATGAAAATCAATATAAAACAATACAACGAGAGATTTTTTCAAACAAAGAAATGGTCTTGCTATGGGTTCTCCACTTAGTCCTTTGCTAGCAGACATTTTTATATCAGAACTGGAAAATAATTTTCTAAAAACTCAATGCGCAAAAAATATTGTCTTTTGGTTTAGATTTGTATCTTAGTATGTTTCCATAGAAATGGTATAGAACTAAATTCTCCTACAAATTATCTAAATAATATATACTCCACCATATAATTCACATTGGAAAAGAAAACAGATAATAAAATAAATTTCTTAAATATTACAATTTCAAAAAATGGAAATAGTTTAGAATTCGATATTTTTCATAAACCAACCTTTTCAGTTGTCACCATCCCAGCAGACTCAATACACCCTAACTCCCATAAACTGGCAGCTTATAAATCTATGATCTATAGAGCCTTTAATATCCCTTTTAGTAAAAATAATTTAAAAAAAAATAGAACTGGACACAATCAAAAATATATCACTCAATAACGGCTTCCAACCTAAAATAACAAAGGTATATAAAAAAAAATTCTCTGTCTTTTAAGTGAGATACGTGTTTTCATAAAAAAAAGGCATCCACCGTCAGGTTTTTTTCAGAAAACACCCTTAAAGTTGCCAGAAAACTATTAAATTGAAATAAATACATTTTAATAATGTAAAACTGTATAATCATTAAAATTATGGAATAAAACTATTATTTCGGACATCTTTAAATGTTATGAATCTACATTTATCATAAAAACTTTAAAACATTAGGTTTTAGTGTTGATGTTTAACAAAAAAACACGTTACACCACCTGTAACTAAGTTACGTAGCAAAATGCTGTTTATAATAAATATATGCAATCGTTAAATTAAAAAATTGTTTTTAATTTTTATTAATATTGAACAAAACTATTATTTCTTAAGCACTTGACAGCGACTTGATAGCAAAAAATAAAGTTTTATATTCAGTTTCAACAAAAACCTCGCTTTTAACACACAAGGGTGTGTTTTTATTGGTAAAATGCTTTTTTAAGTAAATAAATGCAATAGCTAAATAAGAACAAAACTATCATTTCAAGAGTTTAAAAACTTAAGTGTCAAGAGTGCAACAGCTGGTACGTAGGCCAAACAGAACGGAATTTCTAAACAAGATTCGCAGAACATAATGCAACTTATAGGTTAAAAAAATGAAAAATCAGACTTTGCTAAGCACTTTTTAGAAACGGACCATCCATTTCCTAATATTAATTGTTTATCAATACTCCATACGGCACCTAAAGGGTCAAAACTTACTTTCTTAGAATCCATAGAAATTTACAGACATTTAAAGAACCCTAATATAAATTTACCAAATAGCCAAGTAGACGTCGGAAATTCCGTCCTTTATCAACTTTTATAGCACCTAAGATACCCACATTCTTTCATTATATAAAAATAAATGACAAAAAATCTGTTTTAGCCTTAATTAAACGTTGGAAAATGTAGTTGTACTACGAAATCGCGATAACGCATTCGTAAATCTTTAGAAAAATATATGTAGTGTCAGTTAACAAAGTAAATAAGTAATTTTAATAAAAAAATAACATAATTTCGGATTCCTCAACTCCAACAACCCTGGATCGACATCGACATATATAACAATACATATTCAAATAAAGCCCCTTTCAACCTTCAAACCCCTTTAACAAAATGTATGTTTGACAGTAATAATTTTTCTTAAAATTTGTTTATTTTTGTATCCAAAAGCCAGGAAAAATTCTCACAATATATACAGGTATAATGTATCTGCCCCAACTCCTTTTCCCTAAGACGATATTGTTTAAAAACTGCAGGTTTATTTCCTACGTGTACTAAATTTGAAGTCGATATTATATCAATTCGTAGAGAAGTATCGTGCTAACAGAGAGACAGATAAACCGACAGAAATGTGATTTAAGGACCCTGAACTGTGAAAATTGCAATGTCTAAGGGTGATTTTTCCACCCCTATAATACCTTTTTTTTAGCAAAGAAAGTAAAAATTAATTAAAAAAGTTATGTTATACAATACGCCTGAGTAGGGTTTTTACCCTTTTTTATGTTTTATAAGATATCGGCGAGGATGTTATAATACCCGTCAACGTTGTCCAAGTGCCGAAACCTCTTAGACAACGCGATAGTGCTGCCACGGACGTTATTGCATTTGTGCAAACAACTTCTACGTATGTACGTGTCCAAGCCAAATATACTTAAATTAATTAATGAATAAAGTATACCGACCTGTCGGGATTGAACCCGAGACCTTCTGCACCGCAAGCAAGTTACTACGCCACCGGCGGCCACCGAGTAGATGTATAAGAGTAGATTTTCAAATTTTTTACTTAAAATGTTACCTGAAATATAAAGAGGTTCTTTTTAGCGTTCCGTACGGAACACTTATAAGATGACTTCGGTATCTGTCTGTCCGTCTGTCACACCCGATTTTCTCCGAAACTATTTGTCATAGAAAGCTGAAATTTGGTAATAATATAGGAACTGATGGCCTCATCAGATCCATGTAGTTTTGAAAGTTAAATTTTGACTTAAGGGTTAGTTTTGTGGGGTCAAATCGGAAGTGAAAAAAAAATTTACTAGGTCATCGAGTAAGATTTTCTATTCTTATCTTTGTTTCCAGTTCCTTATTTTAGTGTTGCTTTGTGTTTCTTAGGTTCCACCTTCTTACGTCTAATATATGACGTGGATATAGTTCTCTGTTTGTTAAGACATAACCTATCATTGATTTGTTACCTTTAGTGTTCTCGAATGTATATTTATATTGCTCCTTATGGTCAAAGTATGTTTTATTTGTTCTCAAGTCGTTCGTAGCACAAAAATTTATCATAAGCTCACCGTTGTCATTTTTTATGTTTTCACTAAATCTCTGTTTAACTCCTGGTATTACCTCATTGCCAACTCTTGCATTATAGTCACCCATTATTATTATTATTTCGTTGTAAAATCCAAATGAGTTGTTGAAATGTACTGGACCCGTTCAAGTCAGATGCCCACAGTCAATCTCACGCACTCTCATTCTCCGATCATTTATCACAATATTTTATCACTACTCGGAGGGCCGGCTCTAGGCGCTAGGCAAGGTAGGCAACTGCTTACGGCGGCAAAATTTAGGGGCAGCAAAACCGCCTGTAACTATTAGAGCGTAAAAAAAAATAAACACAACCCACAAAAATATATTTCGATTACTTGAATCAAATACAACAGGAATAGTCAGGCTTCTGCCAGAAGCCTGTCTATTCCTCTCTATAGAAATACCCAGAAGTTCTAGGTATTTCTATAAGTAAATTGTGAGATGTCATTTTCCTGGTTAACATAGTTTTCTTTAAACTTAGGTGCGGCGGCATTTTTTGAGTTTGCCTACGGCGGCAAAAAAGCTAGGGCCTGCTCTGCTGCTCGACATTCAGTTGTTTCCACTGTTGTAAAATCACAAAAGTTATTCTTTTTAAATGGCTGTCACTCCTAAACTAAATCACGCAGCGACTTGAAAATTTGACAAGATTTCTTACGAAAAATATAATTTTTTTAATAGTAGTAGTACAATCTCTGGCCGAGGCAAGGTACTTATCATACGGCCCTCGCAGTTTATCCATAACACTTTTAATTTTAGAATCTTGAATTTTTCTATAATAATTTGCATAATTTGGTAGATAAGGAAATTCTGTTGGGCAAATAAAATACGAAAAGTTCGCGGACTAGTCAAGAAAACAAAATATAATACGTACAGAAATATTTTTATTTCTCGACGTAATCTACATCTAGCTCTATGCACTTCTTCCACCTGCCTTCCAAAGCTTCCACACCTGTCTGAAAAAAAGATTCCTCAAGGTCTTCAAAATACTTTAAACTACAGCTTCGACTTCTTCATTTGATGAACATTTTTGGTCACCGAAGGTGTTTTTTTTAGCG
>CM032456.1:36339864-36429900 GCA_019049505.1 Pachyrhynchus sulphureomaculatus | reverse complement strand
TTTTTTTACTTGTCTAGCCATCCATCACTTGCAGAAAAATTTACGGGCGCTTCAATAACCGGCAACTCTTTGCTTAAACTCACTGCCTTATGTTTTAAAATTGTTCCTGAAATTTGTATTCCACGTTCTCGATTCTGTGTAAACCATAAAAATAAAGAATCATCCACTTTTTTGGTATTCACCGCTTTTCATACTTTTTCGTGCCTGTGTGGGCGATGACAAAACACTACACCATTTTTCAAGTATTTCGCGATTTTTTCTCCACTGTGAAATAGTACTTACGGATACACCTAAATCCTTCGCTATATTTTTAAGAAGTTCACCATTATCTAAACGTTGAATTGCTTCAAGTTTCTCTTCTAGTCTTGCCGACGCAATGGCAAAAATATTCTGTGTTATCTATTTTATGAATCAGTTACATTAAAATATATTCTTCATTTTGGAAATATTGGGTCGAAGGGTGGCCAACTATCGTGTAGAATTCCCAAACCAAACTTATTTATTTTCTCTAAAACATAAGTTGACTTTTTTTTTAAGAAATTCTAAGGAGCTTGGCAGGACTAAAGTTCATTTTGAGAATTTTGCACACCAATGTAAATAGTACAGCAATTTTTACTAAAATTAGGTAAAGAGAATCCAAACATAGTGACAAAAATCCTTGCAGAGCATTGCCACCTAAATGAACGCTTTATTTGCAATATGGTCAAAAGTATATAAATGGTAGATATTGCTAGGAAGCAGGAGAATTGCCCCTTCTTTTAGTTCTGTTTTGCCACAGCAACGAAATATCTAGACCCTCGTATTATGTTGGTCAAAAAAGGCGGAGCGTCGAAAAATGTTGGCTTTTCAAAAGTAAATTTGCCTTCCAGATAGACCCAGTAAACAAGTGCTTAACGATAGCCGTATATTGGCCTAAATGTTTTAAGCATACAAATACAAAGGAAATATATATTGTAAATATATTGATAATAAAATACGATTTAAAGGAATTTTCTGTTCCAGGCCACAATAAAAATTGTAATGAAAGTGCTCGTTTTTTTTATTTATAATCATCAGTGTCTGTACCGGGTATTCAAATTTTTAATTTCGTCCAACACATGGCGTCCCAGAAACATAACTTTCATTTAAAAACAACTAGGGTAAGACGCACACGTGAAGGCAGCTGCTAGGTGCGAAATATCTATAGGTATAGTAAAAGTGAAAAAAAACTAATTTTTTTAATGAAATTCCTATAGCTAAAAACAATTTCTAGTTCCGTGATTACATACCCTGTAAATTTATGCCAAATGATTACTTCGAGGAACTTCTGAATAATTAAAATTGAAATTATTGGTATGGCATTGCCGACCTACATTGGGCCCATATTTATCTGAAATCCACTTGAATATCTGTCTTAATATTCAACTAATATCAGGGAATTCAAACATACTTTAATCGTGACCATTCCAGGTTAACATGAACGATCTTGTTGTGTACTTATAAATATATCGATATTATCGATATACGAGGCTGGTTTGAAAAGTCCGTACAAAGTCCGAAAGATGGCTCCACCGGCGCGTATCGAGGTCATGTTTAGTTAGTAGCATCTCTTGAATGAACGCACACCAAATTTCAGCCATATTGGTCTATTTCTTTGTGTTTGGCATTCGTGTGAATCAAGGAAGTCGAGTATTTTCAAGAAATGGACGAAAAAGAATTTCGTGTGGTGATTAAACATTACTTTATGAAAGGCAAAACGCCTCAGGAGACTAAAGAGAAGCTTGATAAATATTATGGTGACTCTGCACCTTCGATTAGAACAGTTTATAAGTGGTTTCAAAATTTTCGGACTGGCCATATGGGCACAAGTGACGCTGAACGTTCTGGACGGCCTGTGGAGGTTACGACTCCAGAAATCATTGATCAAATCCATGATATGGCGATGGATGACAGAAGAGTTAAGGTGCGTGAGATTGCTAGTGCTGTGGGCATCTCGATTGAATGGGTACATAATATTTTGTATAAACATTTGGACATGAGAAAGCTATCCGCAAGATGGGTGCCGCGATTGCTCACGCTTGACCAAAAACGGAATCGTGTGAAGTGTTGCAAGGATGGTTTGCAACTGTTCCAGAAGAATCCGGAGGACTTTAAGCGTCGTTTCGTCACTGTGGATGAAACATGGATACATTACTATACTCCTGAGACCAAACAACAATCTAAACAATGAGTTACCAAGGAGGACTCTGCACCAAAAAAGGCGAAGACAGTTCCTTCGGCCGGAAAGGTTATGGCGACTTTCTTTTGGGATTCGCAAGGGATAATCCTCATCGACTATCTGGAAAAGGGTAAAACTATTACAGGTGAATATTATTCATCGTTATTGGACCGTTTGAAAACCGAGCTGCAAGAAAAAAAGCCCGCGATTGGCCCCACAAGAAAGTCCTTTTCTATCACGACAACGCACCAGCACACACCTCAGCAGTTGTGGTCGCAAAATTAATGGAAATAGGATTCCAACTCGTTTCATATCCTCCCTCGGACTACTATTTGTTCCCCAATTTGAAGAAATGGCTGGCGGGACAAAGATTTTATTCAAACGAGGAAGTGATTGCAGACACTAATGGATATTTTGCAGACTTGGACAAATCCTATTATTCGGAAGGGATCAACAAACTAGAACATCGTTGGACGAAGTGTATAAGCCTAAAAGGAGACTATGTCGAAAAATAAAAAAGGTTTACCCCAAACACATAAGTAGTTTTTATTTTTGCACGGACTTTTCAAACCAGCCTCGTATATGTTAAATATTTATCGATATTTCATTAATTATATTATCCATTATTATCAGTAGATCTCGAAATACGGATAAGTAGGAACATATGGATAACTCTATTTAAATATAATTCCTATTTTTTATATTTTAAATAGGGAATAAAGCTATGGCAACAAATATATTTCGTAATAACTTAATACACTTACACATAATATTTTTGAAACAGACTTAGATACACTGTACCGATTCTTTGGTATAACCTTTAGAATCAAAGATTTAAGTAACAACGTGTCGTTATTGTATATCAAAAAGTTATAGATAATAACAAAAATCATTATTACTGAGTTACAAAATGGGGCTAAATTTGGTAGCTGAAAGAGTAGAAACGGAATATGTATAAACCTTCATGCATCATTTGGTCTGTTACAGTTGATATTCTCAAAAAGTAGTGGGCAATAGAATTTTGAACATCTGAATTATTATAAATGGCTTATATGAAATAATTCAATAATTATTGGTGTATCGATAGTCATCGATACATATTAATATATCGATCGAGAACCATCGATTTATATATATATATATATATATATATATATATATATATATATATATATATATATATATATAATGGTATTTACTGCATATATTGGAACTGGCGCCTCCTTGAAGCAAGACCGATTGCAGAAAATTAACCCTAAATGGCGGATCTCAATAATATAAGAAGGGTGTGAAGGTACTTTGGCTATTGTTATTGAAATTAGAGGAATTTTTTAATTTATTCTTCTGGGAAAACTTTTTAATAAAAAACCCTTGAACCAGAATGTAAGGTTACACACAGTTACTATAGAGTTGTTCACATTTGAATAGGTTCCTAAACAGGTTTCCTAAACAAATTTAATAATAAAAAAATATTCTGAAAATTGTTACCTTTTAAAATAATTACTTCCTAACACGAAATATTAATTAAACAAGATTTATATTTCAATACTTTATTATAATAAGTAAAAATTTTAACACATATAATTCATTAAAATTTTATTTGCTTTATTGGAAAACCGACAGCATTATAAATAAATTGTTGAGGTAAGTTTTTGAAGTCCTTCACCTTGTTCGGCTTTATTTCTTCTACACAAAAAATCCTGTCGTTGTTATCAGCGGACCCCGGCAGCAATAAAGGATTTTTTTAGGCGCCAGCTAAGTGTGGATAGCTTTTTTACTTCAGGTTAGTGGAGGTTTGGGTATATCTTATTATTTTTGTTATTGGCATCTCTTTTTTTTATTCCTTTTGTTTATTGGTGTCTTTACCTTTTTTAGTTGTATTTTTTTCGGCTTTGCTGCGATTTTTGTAACATATTTTTGTAAGTAAGTAATTTCCACATTTTTTTTTACAGTATTTTTTATAGTTTTGGGCACAAAGATTTTACAGGGTTTTTTTTAAGCTTTAACATCTAATCCCGATGTAGACGATTCCCTATTTAAATCTTTAATCTATTCGGAGACATCACGTTTCTGAGCAATTAGCTTGTTTTCATTATTGTTAATAATAGAAGCGTCTTGTAGCTGTGTGCTTTCATTACTTGAGTTTGGCTGAGAGAGAGAGAGAGAGAGAGAGAGAGAGAGAGAGAGTTTTTATATTTTCAATTGCTTTAAACAAATGTTCGTTTTTGTCCACGGACCAAACTCCAACCGCTTTAAATCCGTTCACAATGGTACCAATGATAGCAGCTCTTTGGTAAGCTTGCGTAAATGAACTTGATATTGCGTTACTTATCGACCTGGATTTTTCCTCAACCATTTTGATTTGATTATAATAACTGCTCTTAGGTTTAAAAAAAAGAGACGTCCAGAGGCTGAAGCCGGTGAGTACTAAGGCCTGGCAATTGTAACATTATTATTCCATTAGCCTTTGCTATGTTCAACGCTTCCAGGTTCTTCGAATGCATTATATTTCCATCAAACAAAGTAACACTTTATTTTCAGGGGTTGGCTTTATTACGTGTATAAAACGTTTTATCCATTCTACAAATAAGTTTGAGGTAATATGGCCAGTGTCTGAAATGGTGACAACACTCTCGGAATGTGTGCCATTCCCCAATTCAGAATTTTGTGTTATTCTTTTGAACACATTGCATACGCATGTCACAAACTGTCCAGCTACACTGGCACAACACAAGGTTGTCGTATTAACTTCTCTCTGATTGTGCCGATTTGTTTCTTCATTTTTAATCCTAAGGCTTTTTCCTTGTTTTTTCTAAACGGTGGAAAATTCACTTTCATCAACGTTAAATATTTTTATAGACGAAATTTTTTTTTTACCTGCGGTTTTTTTAAACTGAGGGTCGATTTTGCCTACTTTCCTCTACTTGCAAATCAGCTCTTAAGAGGCAATAATCCAGTTATTCTGGTGCGTTACCAATGAATTATTTATTTTCAAGCCGTTTTACTCCTTTTTTTAAATTTTTTAAAAATTTTCGAATCAAAAAAACGAAGATTTGAATGTGAACATTACCTCACGAGTCACCTGTTTCAATATATATATATATATATATATATATATATATATATATATATATTTATATATATAAATAAAGAGAGAGAAAGCAAAAGTTGCAGTATCTAACAAAATCCTAAATTATGAAACTAGTTGGAGAACTCGGCAAAAAGGGCATCAACAGATGTTCATACTATATTCATTTAGCCAATATTTCGGCCCTAGGTTGGGACCTTCATCAGGGCACAAACTGAAAAAGAGATAACGAAGCAACCAATAAAGAAAATTAGGCATGAGGAATTGATGTTTTTAAGTCAAGTTTTTAATTATTAATTTTAATTATTAATTTTTAATTTGCAATTTTTAGTTTCAATCTTACAATTATTAATATGGAACTATTGTAATTTAAAAGTATTATTATTATAAACAATCATAAATTATTATTATTATTATTATGAAGAAATGTCAAAAACAAAATTCCAGTGACTCACATGTAGCATGCAATTTAATCTAACAAGAATGACCATCAATAACAATCGCCATAGTAAAGAGCAACCCTGAATTAAAACAACCACTATTCACTAACATATTAATATACAAACATGGCATTTACAGCAGGGATGCCATTGATAACGTTGGATGCTGAAATTTCAAAACTAATTAACCACCTGCCATCTCAAAGAAAAGTGACAATTTTGACAGGGCGCTGACAAAGGACGACCACCTGACAGATGTAAGGGATCACTCAAAATGAATAAAAGGAAAGGTTGAACAACCAGGAAAGGACCGGTTTAGTACGAATTAACTACTACGTCATATGGTAAAATTTTTTTGGTATGAAGGGAAAAGGTATCTAATGGGAACACAAATTTTCGCTGTTGTGATAATTAAGTGACATATAGAGGAAACGATTTTACTTCATCTGGGGGGAATAGAACAAGGAAAAAGGAGGCAGCAAGTGGAAAGGGTTTTTCATTAATTGGGAACATACTAATCAATTTATCAGTATAATTGTTATTATTATTAATGTTATTACAAATGGGAGTGTAATTATAAAGAATTTCAGGGGAAAACCTGAGCCTGAGCAGGCCTGAGCAACATATATAGCTTTCTTCTCTCTTGTGATCTTCATCCCTCGCATAATATCTCTGGGTTGTCTTACTCCTCATAATTGTTTCTCGTTTTGATAACTTACAGCTCTGTCCTTCTGCATGCTGCCCTCTGGGTACCATCTTGTTTAAGTACATGTTTTTCTATATATGCTGCTCAAGCCTGAGCAGCATATATAGCTTTCTTCTCTCTTGTGATCTTCATCCCTCGCATAATATCTCTGGGTTGTCTTACTCCTCATAATTGTTTCTCGTTTTGATAACTTACAGCTCTGTCCTTCTGCATGCTGCCCTCTGGGTACCATCTTGTTTAAGTACATGTTTTTCTTGGTTTTCCCCTGAAATTCTTTATAATTACACTCCCATTTGTAATAACATTAATAATAATAACAATTATAATGATAAATTGATTAGTATGTTCCCAATTAATGAAAAACCCTTTCCACTTGCTGCCTCCTTTTTCCTTGTTCTATTCCCCCCAGATGAAGTAAAATCGTTTCCTCTATATGTCACTTAATTATCACAACAGCGAAAATTTGTGTTCCCATTAGATACCTTTTCCCTTCATACCAAAAAAATTTTACCATATGACGTAGTACTTAATTCGTACTAAACCGGTCCTTTCCTGGTTGTTCAACCTTTCCTTTTATTCATTTTGAGTGATCCCTTACATCTGTCAGGTGGTCGTCCTTTGTCAGCGCCCTGTCAAAATTGTCACTTTTCTTTGAGATGGCAGGTGGTTAATTAGTTTTGAAATTTCAGCATCCAACGTTATCAATGGCATCCCTGCTGTAAATGCCATGTTTGTATATTAATATGTTAGTGAATAGTGGTTGTTTTAATTCAGTGTTGGTCTTTACTATGGCGATTGTTATTGATGGTCATTCTTGTCAGATTAAATTGCATGCTACATGTGAGTCACTGGAATTTTGTTTTTGACATTTCTTCATAATAATAATAATAATAATTTATGATTGTTTATAATAATAATACTTTCAAATTACAATAGTTCCATATTAATAATTGTAAGATTGAAACTAAAAATTAATAATTAAAAACTTGACTTAACAACATCAATTCCTCATGCCTAATTTTCTTTATTGGTTGCTTCGTTATCTCTTTTTCAGTTTGTGCCCTGATGAAGGTCCCAACCTAGGACCGAAATATTGGCTAAATGAATATAGTATGAACATCTGTTGATGCCCTTTTTGCCGAGTTCCCCAACTAGGATATATATATATATATATATATATATATATATATATATATATATATATATATATATATAGAGATATGTATATATGTATATATATATATATATATATATATATATATATATATATATATATATATATATATATATATATTAAATCCCACCATAATAGTTACTAGCCTGCATTCATCTTACATGAAATAAATATGTAGTTTCTTAATTTAAACGCCTTGAAGCAAATTTTCTTATAATTGATACATAGCCTTGTATTTATTAGTAAAAAATATGTATTTAATGACGCAACCATAGATTATGGCTCGTAAGTAGTTAGTAACTTGTATGTGCATAATATAATAAATAATAATTGTCTGTATGTACATATATTGGTCAGAAATATATCTTTTGTTACTATAAAATAGGTTGCGTAATTTGCAGTTTGCTTATTAATATTCTCAAATTGGTATTTAATGGTGCTAAAAAGTTTAATTTATTCCAGTATGGTTAAAAGTCGTATACTAGTAGTTATGGTTGTATTTCATAGCTATTTATTACATAAAATGCATGTTGGTAACAGGATTAACCATTATTAAAGAAAAAATATAAAATAGTGCTAAAGGATGTACCATTAGGTACCCGCCGGAAAAAAAATGGTAAAAAGACTTTTGAAGTACTTGTAATTTTAAAATAAGTACTGAATTTTACTTTTTCACAATAAAGAACAACTTGATATTTTAAATTTATGGCAAAGACATTAGCTTAATCCTTCCATACAAGTTGTAAAATAAATAAAAAAATCTTAGCTTCTTATGCTTAAGAATAATCATTAATATCAGATATTTTAAAAAAGATAATAGTACCTTATGGTGAAGCATAAATCATAAGATATTGGAGCATACGAGCAACAGCCAAGTCTTGGTTCTCCATGAATTCGAGTGTTTTTTTCTAATGACTGGCTTCAAGTCTCCAATTCTCCATTAATTATGGAGCCTTTTTTCATATATTCAATGACATGTAGTTCTAAAATAAACACTAAATTTAACTGTCTCGCACTAGAGAATACAATCCGCTTTATGGTGAAATTTTATTTTAAAAAATTAGAAATTTACCTTGTATAAATAATCAGTATTTAATGATTGATGAACTACAGTCCTCTCTGTTAAAATGACATTAAACAAACTACATGCTTTCTGCCAACGTACATTAAAGAATAAAATTCAAATGTGGATGATAAAGAAAAAATATTGTCAGGTATACCAAAAAAAAAACTTGATATGTAAATAAAAATAAACCTTTTTTTGTGATGTGTGGTTATTATTTATTATAAAGTTGGAAGTTAAAAAAATGTGTTTTTCGTCATTTAAAAACCCTAAGGCTTAAAACGAAAAAATCGGAGCGTTTTTTTTTTTTTACGAATACAGTACTTCCTGTTAGCAAGGAAAGTAAATACAATAATTTACCTGTTGTTCCATAAGCACATTTCCGCCAACTTAACCGTTTGTTTTTCTAAAAATTGTCCTTTTTAGTGTTCCGTACGGAACGTAAGATGTGTGTCTGTCTGTCACACCCGATTTTCTCCGAAACTATTTGTCACAGAAAGTTGAAATTTGGTAATAATATAGGAATTGATGGCCTCATCAGAGCCATGTAGTTTTGAAAGTTAAAGTTTGACTTAAGGGATTAGTTTTGGGGGGTGAAATCGGAAGTGAAAAAAACATTTTTTTACTAGGTCATCGAGTGTGGTGTCAAATGAAAGGTTGTGAAAACACCAGTAAAATATATATATATATATATATATATATATATATATATATATATATATATATATAAATAATGTAATACTGGCGCGCACTTTTCTTTGTATTATTTTTAAAAAATCGCGAAAAATCGCTGTCCACCCGCCTTATCTCGAAAAGTACTTATCAAAAAATTTTGAAAAAGTTCTGGAATATTCTCCACGGCGTGTAGATTGAACGAAAATCATCACGAGTGCATTACTTTTAATAATTTATCTGGTATATAAAAAAAACAAAAATTTCAAGGTCATCAATTTTCAGTAAAGATTGGCAACAAACTTTGTTGGAAACTCATTTAGGGTGTGTTTTGTGAAGTCACTGATCATTTTATACCTCCGTAACAAATTTTTTTATTTTAAAAGCAAATCAACGTACCCTTTTTTGTGATGTGTGGCTTGATTATTATTTTTGCGATATTTAATGTTATTTATTACGAAGCTGGAAGCTAGAAAAATATGATCTTTAAGATCTGAAAAAAAGAAGAGTTTCTGAGGGTACTTTTTTACGAATACAACAATTCCCGATAGCAGGTGAAGTAAATACAATAATTTACCTACGTTCCATAACTACCCTTCCGCCGCTTAACCGTTCGTATTTTTAAAACTTGATCTATATTTCACTCAACAAGAACATCATAATACAAGAATATTACGACATACATGCAATCACCCTTTTAGCCCCCTACCTCATACCTTTCACCCCCTTCCCATGTTAACAATGAAAATAATGAAAAAAAATTGTAATGTTTAGTTCCTTGACTGAAACAATGATAACAGGACAAATACGAAGTCACTGTCTACCCCTTTGAAACCTTTAATACCTTATAAATGATTATGCTTAAAACTGTTGTTTCTAAACATCTTGCCTACCGACAATGGCGTGAAAATCCTAACACCATAAACCGTAACACCTTTGTTCTTACCCGGAACAGATGCAAAGGAATTATCGACGAAACCAAGGAGGCACACAATCCACGAATTAGAAACAAACTTCTCGCTTGTCCCAACAATTCCAGGTCCTTTTGGTCGGTCGCTAAGGCAGTCAGTCAAAATTTCACCAAATCCACCATAGCACCACTCACACGGCCAGATAATTCCATTGCAACCGCACCTGTTGAGCAGCATCTTCTAAACTATCTTGAAGGATTCAACATTATTAGCGATCATCAATATGGCTTTCGTAAAAAAAGGATAGATCAACAGGAGATCTTCTGACTTATGTAACACACGTTTGGAACAACGCAATTGAACACTTTGGAAAATCTCGAGCGGTTGCTCTTGACATATCCAAGGCATTCGACCGTGTTTGGCACGATAGGCTGTTGGCTAAGCTACGTTCTTATGGTATGTCTGAAAAGTTCTGTTTGTGGCTCTCATGTTTCCTCAGAGAGCGTTCTTTACGAGTGGAAGTCGACGGATTTCTTTCTAAACACCTTCATTAACAACGCCGGTGTACCCCAAGGCTCTATACTGTCTCCTACTCTCTTTCTCATTTACATTAACGATCTGCTGGAAAAGACCGAGAATCCAATCTACAGCTTTGCAGATGACAGTACACTTATCTTTTCATTCACTTTGAACGCTCGGACATCGGCTACTCAGACGAATATCCGTAGACAGCAGAAAGTCATTCAACTTAACAAAGACCTGGAAGAAATTCTATCTTAGGGTGACAGTGACCAAGTGGAATTTAACGCTACAAAAACCCCAGGCGGCAGTTTTTTCTAAAAAAGTTAACGTTGCTGAACCCGACATAGTTATGTCGGGGCACTTCATTCCTCTAACATCGTCACTCAATTTGTTGGGCGTTAATTTGGGAGCAAATATGTCCTGGCATGAACATGTTGCAGGCATAGCAAGGAGAGCTTCTCAAAAGTTGGGAATATTATTTCGAACCAGAAAGCTTTACACTCCACAACAACTGTTAATTCTTTACAAAGCTCAAATTCGACCAACTATGGAATACTGCTCCCATGTTTGGAGCTCTGCTCCCAAACATACACTGCATTTGTTGGATTCTATTCAGAGAAGAGCTGTTCGTCTGATTGGAGACCTGGAACTAACCGGCGGCCTTGATTCGCTGGAACATCGAAGAACGGTTGGCGACTTGAGCCTATTCTACATGTATTTTCATGGAAAGTGTGTGGCCCGCTTAATTCCTCCCAGAGCGGTGCATGTTAGAAGTACACGTCACGCTAATACTTCACATCCGTATGAGGTTCAGCTTGTTACTCCTCGTACAAAGCTTTTCAAGCGGTCTTTTATATGGAGAACATCATCCCTTTGGAATAATTTGTCCGGGACTGTGTTTCCCACCGAGTAGATGCAGCGATTCAAGAACAACGTGAATCGCTTTCTCCGCACACGTGTCGCTCCCATAGCGCTTTAGGGACTTCCCTGTAGCACGTGTGCTAGACCCATAAAAAAAAAATTACGACATACATGCAATCACCCTTTTAGCCCGTTCCCCCCTTCCCATGTTAACCATGAAAATAGTGAAAAAAAATTGTAATGTTTGGTTCCTTGACTGAAACAATGATAACAGGACAAATACGAAGTCACTGTCTACCCCTTTGACATCTTATATACCTTATTATAAATGATTATGCTTAAATTTGCCCAATCGCCTGTCCAAAAAACCTAAAAAAAATTCTCACAATACTGTTAAAACTATACAAGATTCTCCCATCGACTCTGCTTTACAGGAGGATCCCAATAGAACACCCAACTCTCGTCACCTGGGACAATTCGCGAAAAATCACTTTCATCAGTCTCTAAAGTGGCTAAATATTCTTAGAAATTTTCGTTCCTTATTCGCTTCTGTTCTGGTGCAAAAAAAGTTCGAAATCCGTCGTGCAGAAATTGTTTCTACTCTAAATCGGGTTGCATCATCCTAAAAACTGTTTCAGATACTCTAACTTTTTTAGCAAACAAGATCTTCATTCTTTGTTCTGACAGCAACAAATTCTGAACAAGCCTGATAATTGCCTGCCTCAGGTCATCCTGAAGGGAGTCCCGTCTCCACTGAAACTGTTTAGATCAATATTTTGTTGGTTTTTAAATAAATATTTTCTATTCAGAACTATAAATGGACACTCGCAGCTAAGAAACAAAAGTTCAATTGACATTTGTTTAATTAAAAAAGTAATTATTATTTTAAATATTAACATAAATTAATAAAATAATTAAGAGGTACATTAGTAATATAATAAAAACCTTCCATTTAAGTTTCATGGTAGATTTGCCACAATTAAATTAAATAATCATGTTGGTTCCGACAAAAACAATTATTTTTACATCGAATATTATTAGAAAGCTCCTTGGTCGAGCTTGTAAACAATAAATCATTTTAAGTTCTTTCTTTATTGCACGATCTAATTTAATTTAAATAAAAATGTGCAACATCATTGTTAGTTGAAACAAAATCTATTTATTTGGGTTTTAAAACGAAAACTTTAAAATTAGTAAAATTGGTATATGTTGATTTAACTTCGAACACTTAGTTTCTATATTTTTATTTTTTTTTACATATCGAGAATTTTTTTACTTATACATATCTCATGTCACAGGAAAGTATTGTATTCATGCGAAAATCACCCTCCGAAATTTTTCGAATTCTTTTGGAGTCCTGGATCACGAAAAACACAGTTCTTATTTTCGTCGGTGGATCTGCTGGCATGATGACTCTTAAGCGAAATGAAATATCGATTTTCAATTTACTATACATGTAAAACTTGAAGCAGGAAAGAAATCGATAGTTTTTGAGTAATGTTTGTCTTTAAATATTGTATAGTTTCAATAGTACAAAAATTTTCCGGGTTTTTGGTTAGAATAATGGACATATTTAAAGCATAATTATTTACAGTTAAATATAGGAAGAGCTAAGGGGGATTGCATCGTGTATATTGTATTATATGTTCTTCTCAGGATTCTTGAAATCGAAATATCTAAAAATTTTTTCATTATTTTCAAATACGAGGCAGGTTTAAAAAGTCCATGCAAAAATAAAAACTACTTATGTGTTTGGGGTACACCTTTTTTATTTTTCGACATAGTCTCCTTTTAGGCTTATACACTTCGTCCAACGATGTTCTAGTTTGTTGATCCCTTCCGAATAATAGGATTTGTCCAAGTCTGCAAAATATCCATTAGTGTCTGCAATCACCTCCTCGTTTGAATAAAATCTTTGTCCCGCCAGCCATTTCTTCAAATTGGGGAGCACATAGTAGTCCGAGGGAGCCAAGTCTGGAGAATAGAGGGGATGTGAAACGAGTTGGAATCCTATTTCCATTAATTTTGCGACCACAACTGCTGAGGTGTGTGCTGGTGCGTTGTCGTGATGGAAAAGGACTTTCTTGTGGGCCAATCGCGGGCGTTTTTCTTGCAGCTCGGTTTTCAAACGGTCCAATAACGATGAATAATATTCACCTGTAATAGTTTTACCCTTTTCCAGATAGTCGATGAGGATTATCCCTTGCGAATCCCAAAATACAGTCGCCATAACCTTTTCGGCCGAAGGAACGGTCTTCGCCTTTTTGGTGCAGATTCCCCCTTGGTAACCCATTGTTTAGATTGTTGTTTGGTCTCAGGAGTATAGTAATGTATCCATGTTTCATCCACAGTGACGAAACGACGCTTAAAGTCCTCCGGATTCTTCTGGAACAGCTGCAAACAATCCTTGCAACACTTCACACGATTCCGTTTTTGGTCAAGCGTGAGCAATCGCGGCACCCATCTTGCGGATAGCTTTCTCATGTCCAAATGTTTATGCAAAATATTATGTACCCGTTCAGTCAGCACTAGCAATCTCACGCACCTTAACTCTTCTGTCATCCATCACCATATCATGGATTTGATCTATGATTTCTGGAGTCGTAACCTCCACAGGCCATCCAGAACGTTCAGCGTCACTTGTGCCCATATGGCCAGTCCGAAAATTTTGAAACCACTTATAAACTGTTCTAATCGAAGGTGCAGAGTCACCATAATGTTTATCAAGCTTCTCTTTAGTCTCCTGAGGCGTTTTGCCTTTCATAAAGTAATGTTTAATCACCACATGAAATTCTTTTTCGTCCATTTCTTGAAAATCACTCGACTTCCTTGATTCACACGAATGCCAAACACAAAGAAATAGACCAATATGGCTGAAACTTGGTGTGCGTTCATTCAAGAGATGCTACTAACTAAACATGACATCGATACGCGCCGGTGGTGCCATCTCTCGGACTTTGCACGGACTTTTCAAACCAGCCTCGTAGTTATGGCAAAAAAATATCTATCTCAAGATAGGGAGAAAGTGTTAGAATGGTAGCTTCGTATATATCGCGTTATACGTATTTTCGGGATTCTTGAATTCGAGAAATCTGAAAATTGTGTTATTAGTATTCCGTACAGAACACTTATGGGATCACTTCGGTGTCCGTCTATCTGTCACACCCGATTTTCTTCGAAACTATTTGACATAGTAAGTTAAAATTTGTCATAAATATAGAAATTGATGGCCCAATTAGGGCTGTGTAGTTTTGAAAGTTAAATTTTGACTTCTAGGGTGAAATCGGAAAAAAAAGTTTGGGTCATCGAGTGGTGTGTCAAATGAAAGTTGTGAAAACACGTGTTCAAAATACATATGATGTAATGCTCGCGCAAACTTTTCTTTCTATTAATTGAAAAAAAACTGCCAAAAATCGCTGCCCCCCACCGTATCTGTAAGAGTCCTAATCAGAAAATTTCGAAAAAAATTCTGGGATGTTCTCCATAAAGTGTAGATTGAATGAAAATTATTACGATTGCATTACCTTTGATAGGATTTGGTAGTAACAAAAAAGTAGTTTTTTTTTCAAGGTTATCAAGTGGGGTGACAAATGAAAGCTAAAAATTGCCAAAAATCCCGAAACCTAATTCTAAGAGTACTAACAAAAAATTTCGAAAAAATTCTATAATATTCTCCATAAGGTATAGATTGAATGAAAATTAGTACGAGTACATTACCTTTGATAATTTATCTAGTATATAAGAACAAATTTTGTTGAAAACTAATTTGAGGTGTGTTTTGTGAAGTCACCAGTCATTTATATGTAACAAAAAAATCTTATTTTAAAAGCAATTACAGTACGGAATACTAATTGCGCAAGTCCGACATGCACTTGGCCGGTGTTTTTTTAAATTTATTTCTAATTTTGACAGAAATAGTATGTATCTGCAGCCCTTCAATTGATCAACTTTTTCTTGTACCTACGATTTAAAATATCCAGGTTGCAATGGGTGGCTTATGTTGTTCTCTAGTTATTTTACTAATTTTCTTGGTATTTCTATTAAATTGTTGCTTAAGTTAGAAATCATAGTTCGTAACATTTTGTCCTCCTACTTTAGTTGATCCCTTTTATACAGTCTGTCAAGTAAGAACGTGTCCGCGATAATTAATTTTTGGTATATGCGATTCTGGCGATCAATCGATTCCGAACTTTCGTCGAAATCACGTAAAATCCAAAATAAGTCGGTTGTTTGCGCGTCGGTTCGAGGCAGTCTTTCTCTATTCCCATCCAAAGGGGCCTAAAATGACATTCAGCGGCCGATAAGTATATTAAAATGTCGGTATCGTTTGTGAAGAAGTGGGTAAATCGCTTTAACGAGACGAAAAATGTCGAGGACTTACCAAAACATGGCATCAAGGAGCGGCAAAATGAAGAAAATCGGGTTTGAATGTGTCCCATGAGACTATTCGACGACATCTTCGTGCTCATGTTGTCAAATTCCGAAGCATGTTGGCGAAACCTATACTGGGCGAAAATCACATCGCGAAGCGGCTCACTTGAGCCCGCGATAAGATACTAGAGTTGCCCTCACAATCGCCGCACAGTGCGAAATTTCTTGAGTTTACCGGTCTGCTGTTTTGGCATATCTATAAGCAAGCCAAGCTCCTCTTTGAATTTTTGTTGAATGTATTTTTTCTTCTCTGCAACTTTTTTTTTATTTTCTGCTCCACGAGCTTGCCATGCCTTAATATCCAGTTTGTACGATATATGTAAAACACATTCCAAAAACCTTATCCATGCATGGAGGGGTGATAGTCCAAGGGATAAAAAGGATTCATTTATATTTTTTTTAGGTATATCGCAGATGTTGTTCATTTCACTAGGTTTAGCTCCACATAAGTAGCATGTTTGTGATGATGCACAGGATACAGCATTGCATACTTTACCGTCAATCATACAAAAGATCATATTTGCTGTAACCTGAAATTGCTTGCCATCTACAAGTATAGTGGTTGGAGTAAGTTGAGATATTTGTTCTTTCACTTTGTTTACTTCTGAGGTAATTACACTGACTGTTTCTTTGGCAAAAACGAACTTAATGGGGCGACAGTACCGTGTGGAAGGAGAAGCAGGGTTTTACCAAATTACTGACTGATTATCACCATTATCATTTACGGAGCACATTTGGATTGGTACCATTGATACACTAAACATACTATCATCAGAGCTATGTTTGTCCATATACTTTTGTCGATAATTAACTTGTTCCGCCCCATCACAACCCCACTTTACGATAATATTTAGTGCTTTAACGTTTGATAAAGTTCTAAGAATCCCTTCTAGCCCTGTACAAAGTCTTGCTACGGTATGATTTATAAGCGACTGAACTGATACTTCAGCTGAAACTTCAGTTATTATTATGTCCTTTGGATTAGCACAACCTCTTTGCCTCTTTTACAACATAATAAGGTGGATACAAAGTGCAACGGTGATTTTTTGCTTGATCTCGAACAATGTTGTACTGATTTGACGATAAGTTTGCATCAATAAGTAGCGCCAGAGCCTGGTCTGGAGTTAATTTTCGTGGGCTGTTTGAAGAAGACATGCGAGCCTTCTTGATTTTGCTACCCCTTTCTGGAAAAACCAGATGCCAGTTCCTTGACAATCGCTGCAGAGTTTCGTTTTCCAGATTGGTATAGCTTTGTTGCAGTTGCTTTGGCTAACTCATCTTGACTACCGGACTTCAAAAGATGATCCACTTTTCTGTTTTGCACTTTAGGATGACAATCCCTAAATTCTTTTTTAGGTCTGCCTGCACTGGTCCTCGATCCACTAGGCAATGCATCCCTTACAGCATTTGAAAATTTTACATTATTTTCAAGCCAGCTAGCATTTTTATTCAAAAATGATGCTAAATTTCGACTGGATTCCCTCCACCTTTTTTGTATTTTACAAACCAGCGCACGAAGAGTTGCCTTTAAACTGCAAAGAACGTCAGATGTTAGCATTGGTGAGCCTATTTCTTCCAAAACAAAACCAATGATGGGGTCCGATGTCGGTTCTTCCTTCCACTTTTGGAATATGCAGTTATATGAAATTTGCAAAGTCATTCTGGAAAATGTTTAGTTTAAAAGAAGATCGCAAAATATCGCAGAAGATCTTTTGTGTTTCCAACAGAGGAAAAAAAACCTTTCAAATTTTGTGCGTTTCAAGCTGGTATTATGTAGTATCACTTTTTAAAGTCTCCACTGAAGTTAAAAATGTAAATTTTACTTATTTCTTAAAAATCACTTTTTTCACGAACAAATCACATACAAGTAAGAAAAGATTTTGCAATTATTTAAATGCCAATAATTGACAATTCTCTTATAAAATAAATGAAGAAAAAATCATGGCCTACTGACTTGCCGTTTGTATGTACCACTCTATTAACTTAAACAAATCGAATAGCTTTCTTTAGGCAAAAAGTATGATTGAATAAGTAATGCAACTTTCAGGTGCATTTTGCAGTTGTCGCAGGGTTAATCCCCAAACTGAGTATGAAGTTTTAGAGGTACGATATTAACCTACCAAAATAATGAATAATCTTATGCATTTTACGTATTTCAAAATTTGAATAAAGTTTCGCTAAACTTCCTAAATTTCGCACTGTGCGCCGGTCTCTTGTAAAGAGAAAGCTTAGAGGAAAGACTCTGTGGACTTTGAGATCATTGCCGTTAGCATACAGAAAATCTCGTCGACAGCATGCCGCGAAGATATCAGCTGATTATTAATGCAGGAGCGATTGGACAACTTACTAAGGTACTTGCGCCGTTGTTAGCATATCAAAGAATACATTAATAGCTAAAAATGTTTTAGAAACACATTTTTTCAAGAATACGAGCGATCACGTTCTTACTTTACAGACTATACCTTGTACCATATATTCAGTTATTAATATTTTCTAAGTATTTAAAACCTTATCCACTTTCAAATCGGTAATACCCTAACTTAAAACATATTACCCTCGTTTCTTTTGAATTACTTTGCGAATCCTATTAATCCAGTTAAACAAACTTCTATAACTTTAATACACTGTCGTGTTCAAAGAAGCAACTAATTTTATCCAGCATATAAATTCATCGACACGTTGCGGAAAGTTCCTACGAAGAAAGTTTTAAGATATTATAAATTATGTTCGTGTGGTGTAATTTGCATTAAGTTATAAAGGGAGGACTATCTGAAGTAATGGGGAGTTAAAGTCAGGGGCATATGCACATACACGTTAATAGTTAAAATGGCATGGTGGCAAGCGTGTAATTGGCAATCTTTGAATTGATATTTACATGCTAGAAGCTAAACGTAGAGGCCTTTATCAAGTTTCCTACCTATATTCTGACAGTTTTGGACGTCTCAACATGACTAAACATTTTTTCTTCAACTTCTATGGACTTGATTTAATTTTACTGTCAGTATGCGTTTTCAAGTAAATACTGAAGGTACGCACTGATTAAAACATCATCATCATCTTTCATCGTCCATTTGGAACCATTGATGGACATAGCTGGCCTCTAATGTTTGCCAGTAGCTTCTGTTTTGAGCGTTATGTATCTAGTTGTTGACTATTCTTTGGATTGGGCTTCTCGTGGTGGTCTTTTCTTTTATCTGCTTCGGCCCGTTCAATCATAAAATAATACATGTATATATATATATATATATATATATATATATCAAAAACAAGAACGTATATATATATATATATATATATATATATATATATATATATATATATATATATATATATATATATATATATATATATATATATATATATATATATATACATACAGGGTGTGCCAGTATTTTGTGTACATAGAGTTACTATGGATTTCTGGAATGAAAATATGACCATTTAACCCCGTGTTTTCTTTGTTAACTTACCTTAGCCCAAAAATTCGTAATTTTTGAGATACAGGGTGTCAGAGTTATACTTTTATTTTAGTTTTTCTTAAGTAGCTTTCTTAATAATTGTACTATTTGTACAAGATTCGCTGCTAAGGGGTTTTCTGAGTTAAGAAATCCAAATCAGCTCACAGTTTTGTTGTAAATTGTAGCACTTATTTTATTGTATATACTTTTAAATTGTCATAACTTTTTTATACCACTCTGTATGATATTTTTAATTGAATTTTCGTATTCTTCGCCTTCTCCCGTCTAAAAAAGCTCTTTTGGTAAATGTTGCTCCGAGCAACAGTTTCTGAGATAGTGGGATGTTTGTTTCTTTTTTTTAATTCCATCGTCAAATTCGCGAATGCGTTCCTTCTTATATATCTTATTATTGTTGTTAGCCTGTTCGCCTTTAAGCATACTCCAAATTTCAAAGACTATTCTTCTGGACCTGTCCTAAGCCTGGATGAAGTGTGAAGGAACGCATTTGTGAATTTGACAATGGAATTAAAAAATGGAAATATTATAAGTATTATCTCAGGAACTGTTGCTTGGAGTAACATTTACCAAAACAGCTTTTTTAGACAGGCGAAGGCGGGAAATACGAATATTTAATTAAAAATATCATACAGTGTGGTATAAAAAAAGTTATGACAATTTAAAAGTATACGCAGTGTCATAAATGGCGCCCCCTACAATTTACAACAAAACTGTGAGCTGATTTCGATTTCTATTCTCAGAAAATTCCCTTAGCACCAAGTCTTGTACAGATACTGCAATTATTAAGAAAGCTACTTAAGAAAAACTAAAATAAAAGTATAACTTTGACACCCTGTATTCTCAAAAATTACTAATGTTTGGACTAACTATATATATATATATATATATATATATATATATATATATATATATATATATATACTAACATGATAGAAACATTATGCATAAAATCAAAAATTATAGCTATGGATGTTTAAAAAAAAAAATTATTCGTTGTTCTATACTTAGGTTGAATGACAAATATTTAAATCATTAACTGGCTCCTCCCCTTCGACCTATAATATCTATTATATCAGATCTCTCTTAACAAATCTAGTATTTAGTTGAGTTAAGAGAGGCATATTTCAGATTTTCCGACATTTAGGTCTCCTCGTCAAATATGGAAAATCTGTACTTTGATTTCTATCAACTTAACGATATCTCTATCTTCCCTTAAAAATAATAATGAATTGAATGAAAAGTTAAGATTATTGTAATCGTTAATCGTGACTTGAGAATTTTACGCCTGATTCTTTTATTCGCGGCGCAAACGCATAAACTATACTTTTTCAATCCTCATTCATCATCCTCCATGTGAAGATAACTCTGTGTTGTGCATCAAACTAATCATATGCCATGCTTTTTATATTCTTCAGTAACGGATTTAAAAAATTTATCAAAATTTTGGGATGTAAGTTCTACGATCTCAAAAGCTTACTAGTTATCTATTGTGTCATTGGCATTTTTATAAATGCCTTTAAGTATACCAAGCTGTGTAAATAACGGCCATGGTAATTCAGGCATTCATCCTCTATCCAGGCCGAAGGGCAACGCTTGATTGCATAAAATATACCAGGCACCGCTTCTGGATCTGTGAAGTTGAATATAGCCGATTTCTTAGCCAAAAGATCAAAATCCTTATTTCATAATATGTTTGGCTCACTAATAGACAATATACACTCACATTTTTATTTCAACCGCCTTTGTTAAATTAACTATCGACTGGCCTTCACTTTTAAGTTTTTTTCAAGAATCGTCCTTTACAAGAGATGGTCTATATCCCATTTAATACTTCTACTACTAACGCCACTTGGTCTGTAGAAGTAGAATCCCGATACCTTGAAATTCATTTTCATATCATCGCAAGAATAAGGTTTCCTGATTTGATACTCTACACCCAAACATATTCTGCATTTTTTTACATTCTATCTAAAAGAGCAATATGTTTGATCCGGGAGCTAGATGCTTTGATAAAAACCTCTTTTCTGCCGAAAACTTCATCTCTCTTAAATGATTAATTATGATTATTGACAAACTCGCCAGTGGATTTAACCTTATTTTTTCGTAATGTTAAAATTCCGATTTTATTCCTGCATTTTCATACTTTTGAAATTATGCATTCATATCAGAAGAGAACAGGAAGTATTCGCTTATCGTTATCGTTTATCATAAAACCACGAAACAAAGTCTCTGGTTGTCTGTAGGGTTTCCCTGTCTTAAAGAAAGTAATAAGAATCTATGTAATTGTCCACTTAATATCTCAGGGTACAAACTAGCCCGCAGTTATTTTGATAAAAATTAAAAAGAACTGTTAAATATAATTCTTAATTTTAGTTTTTCTTAGTCCTCATATTTGTATTACGTTGGAATTTTGACATCTTTGGTACAATGAGGCAACACAACTTTTTTAAGTCGGTGCGAATTTCACTAACTATGTTAACATTATCAGGAGTGATTGGTGTAGTGGTTATAACTGTTGTGTAATCCCATGTTTAGAAAAGACTGATCCAGTAGACATCAACTGAAGCAAAATGAAAGTACAATATTACGTTTCAGAGATAACTGATTTCTTTGGTATTTACGCAAATTTTCGTTGCTTCATCTCATTTTCTTGTGGATACTAGAATTCTTTAATACAACCTACTTGTTTCTAATATAATACGTGTAGATCGTATCCATGAAACCACCGCAATGGAATGTCGATTCTTGCTATCCACAACAATCCCATCTCGTTGCACTATTTTCTCAGATTTTTGTGTGAAGAAACCTACAAAGCCTTATGGTCTACTACGAAGGTTGATTGATATTTCTGGTAAATTTTTACAAAATGGCAAGGAATTTTGTTATGTGGCATGAGTGTTAGTAAGCGTTATTCTTATGGCGGTTGTGATCAATTTTTCAACCAGATGCAACGGGCAGTTGCTTGTTGGCAGCTCTCGTAAGTAAGCGCCAGCATTTAAGACCATTTATTGCTGGATAAATGAATTTAAACGTGGCTGTACGAGCACTGCAGATGCTATACATTCAAGATGCTCGATTGAGGCATATGACCGGGTACATAATATCCCGCATAAATTTTAAAAATAAGAAAGCTGAGTGCTCTATGGGTCCCGCGATTATTGTCTCCAGACCAAAAGCGCAGTATGAAGGACATTTCAAAATCGATCCAAAGAACTTCTAGCGTCATTTTGTGACTATAAAGGAAACGTGAATCCACCATTACACTTCGGAGACAAAATGGGAGTCAAAATAGTGGGTTGACGAAGGTGAAGGGGTCCCGAAAAAGGGAAAAAAACAATTTTATCTGCGGGATAGCAAAAGGATAAAACAGACTCTTATAATGCCACCTTATTGGACAATGAGTTAGAGCAGAAGCTACCAAGATTATCGCACAAAAAGTGCTACTTCACCAGGACAATGCACCTGCTCACACATCGATCGTTGCAATGGCAAATGTGCACGAGCTGGGCTTCGAAATAGTTCCCCACTCACCCCATTCCCCATATTGGACCCCAAGTGACTTTTTTTGTTTTCAAACTTCAAAAATTGGCTTGGCAGAAGAAATTTTCATCAAATGAAGAGATATCTGGGCGTAAACGAATGAATTATGCCCAGTTCGAAACAATTTTTCTGAGGGATAAAAAAATTGGAATATCGCCGGACCAATTGTATTGAGTTTAATATAGATTATGTTAAGAAATAAATTTTTGTTTTTGTAAGAAAATGTTATTTACCTTATTTTTACAAGACTTTTCAATGCATCCTCTTATACTTTTAAACCTTCGTTCGAGCTTAGTATTTTAAGTAAAACCCTACAAACGTTTTTGGGGAAAATTTAAACCCTACAAAATCCGGTTTGTACTAACTTCATTTATACTACCACTCTCTGTGATAAACTAAAATCATTAATCCGTTCAAGTAAATTATAAATTTTCAGATTAGAAATAATCATGGCTGTTAATTACAAGAATTCAATTTGAAATTCGAAACCTTTCTTCTCTCATTCCGCCCTTTCCATTCTCTTTGAATAGTTTTAAATGAATTCCATCTAACCAAACGTCTAGATTACTTTGGGTATTTTCTATATGATCAAAAATGCATGTTAGATAATAATTTGTACTAAAAAAGTATAAATATAAGTACTAAAAAACGTATGGCCGGTTTAGACACAACTAATACTTTTTTTTAACGACTCTTGCTAATGTAACTAGACCGCACCGGTACCATGTGACGTCTAAAATTTCTCTACAAAGAGATGTCCAAGGTCTACCGTTTCGTTTTGGAGCAAAAAGAAAGGAGGTTAATGAATCACTTGTGTTGCAAGGGACTTGTCGGGTTAGGTATCAAAGCGTAAGTGTTGCTGAAGAAAAACTTTTGTGAAAAACAGAAAGAAAGTTAAGCGGTGCAAAGAAGCAACAAAAACTAAAATTTTAGGAAAATCCTCGTACTTTTTGCTGGGGTAGTGTGATATGTGCGAATATCACGATATAACCTTGTTTTTAAGAGATGTATTTTTTTATATTTGAGAACAACATAAAAAACAATAATTTGTACACAAATATATGTCATGAGTAATATTAAATATAGATGTAACCTTATAACCCCAGTAAACCCAATACAGTAGCGACAGTAAGCTCCAAGTTGGTGACGAGATTTTGAAGGTGCGTTGGTTGACGGGTCCCTCTTTTAAAATGGCCGCTCAATGTTTATATCTGATCTCGGAATGTGTCTTTTGAAATGTATTGTCGGTCATTTCTTGGTGTGACTGCAGTTTATATGAATTTAAAGACAGAATGAAGAGAGAGTTTGTATAAAAAGAGAATTAAAAACGTTTGTAAGTGAAGAGAATCCAAAACGTTGACAAACAATTTATATAATCAGGAGGAAAGGAGATTATTGTTGTGCCGTTGACAGTTGTAAAAATAATTCAAAAAGTACGCCGGGAGTGAGTTTCTTCTTCTTCCCCAAAGATGTTGAAAGGTAAGTGGTTTAATTAAAGAATATCAATTGCGTAAGAAATCGTACGTGTATAAAGTGAATAATTCTGAGAAGTTATGACATTTTTTTGGTTATAGAACAAAAATTTGGTTTGCAGCAACCAAACGCGTCATCAATTATCCAATTGAAAATATACGCCTCGCATTTTTCTCAGAAAATGTTTCCCAATGATTTGATCGTTTGTTCGACCATGCGTATCCAGACGTTTTATATTACTCATGCTGCATTAACTTGACATTTTATTAAATCAAAAATTTTCGAACATTTGTATAATATCTATGATTTTGAGTGATAAAACTTTGCACAGTAGCATTATTTCTATTTAAAATCTCCCACTGGTCTCCTTTTTAACATGGCGGACTGCCACGTGACCTCTTGAAAACTGAGAGCTGATTTTCCTATACGGTTATCCCTAATTTTCGCTACAGGATTGGGTTTACTGTGGTATAGTTGTCTGTTAAAATAATCGATTAGTAAATAATAAGTCCCGCTACTGGTTACAAATTATTCCTAAAACCGTTAATACTTACTTTATGAGTTTACCATACTAATGATCCAGTTTTTTGGAATGCGTTAAGTAAGTAAGTTATTAGATATCGTTTAATCATCGCTAAGCACTTGACATTGTTTAAAATATCATTTATTGTAAACAAAATATCAGTGGTATACCGCTGACCACTAAATAGCTGAAATGTTAATCTCTAGTATTCAATAAAACTTTTATAGATTAAAATAATTCTCTGCCGACTTTTTTGATAAGATCTTAACCAAGTTCTAGCAGTAGTAACTGTTCGAACAAGGTAAACTACTGTGACGACAAATCAACTTTGCTAGAGCAGCAGAAAAAGAAGCCTGAGAAACAAACACGACACACCGTGCCGGCTTTAGAGGGAGGAAACCGGGCGCCAGGCTTACAAGGGGGGCAACAAAGTCCCAAATAAGATTAACGAGTCTAACCATGCTGAAGTTGATTTCCCTAGTCTAATTAAAGAATTTGCCGATAGAAAAGCTAGAAAAGTTACATTTTGTTGATATGATACAGTTTCATTTAATTTACGTTTTTAAATGTAAGAACATTTCGAATTAAACACTTTTTGATTTGCTATACTTATCTTGTGTCTCAAAAATAAAACATTTTGATTTTTTAAAATCGTTTAATTGAAAAATTAATACACAGAAAACTGAGGAAATTCATAACCACCTGGGAACCGATTAGTGAAAGAATCATAAAGATGAATCTCAAAATACTAGGTAATAACACAACCTTACTGGAGGTATACGCTGTCAACGACGACGATCTTGCTAATAACAAGGATTCATTTTTTGAACAACGGAATGAGAAAATACGCAAAATTGGAACATCAAGAGAGATATTACTTTTGGGTGATCTAAATGGAAGAATAGGAAGGAAAGAACACGATAAAGTGGTAGGAAAATATGGCGAAAAAGTTACTAACGACAACGGAAGAAGAATTATAGAGATATGTGAACAAAACGACCTTTCAATATTAAACGGACACTACCAGCATAATGATATTCATAAATATACGTGGAGACAAACAACAAGAGATTTAAAAAGTATTATCGACTATATGATAAAACGTCAGAGATCTAGATTAAACTTCCTAGATGTAAGAGTCCAAAGAGGGGCTTCATGTGGCAGCGACCACTACCTCGTGAAAGGAAAGATAACCTCACGAACAACACGGGAAAGCAAACTGGAAGATACAAGTACACAGCACACAACAAGTGAAACAACAATAAGATATAATACAGACAGCTTACAAAATGAAAGTATCAGAAATCTATACAAGAGTAGTCTGGACCAAAAGATACAACGGACGGGATTTGTTAATATAGAAGAAAAATATAAGTATATATAAGGAATGCCTACACGCAGCCGCACTGGAAGCATTAGGGTACCAAGAGAAAAGGGAAAAACAGCAAAAACCATATTGGTGGGATGAAGAAATTAAATACGAAACTGAAAACGGAAAAGCTATCACAAATACTTAGGTACAAAGAGCACAAACGACAAAGTAAAATACAAAGAATCCCAAGCTAGAGTACGCAAAATGATTAGTGACAAAAAGAACAACCAATGGGAAAAGACATGCTCAAGACTCAACACTTACATAGGAGGAAGAAAAGCACAGAAAGCTGGAGACTTCTTAAAAATATGAGAACAGAACGGAAAAAAAAAAATCTTCTCACCAATAACACCAGAAAAATGGAACCAATATTTTACAAATACGAGGATCCCCAATAAGGATAACAACATCAGAAGTTAAAGAAGTATGTAAAACGCTAAAAAATGGTAGAGCTCCAGGACCAGGAAACATCCCAGGAGAGATAGTAAAATACGGAACTGAAAAGCTATTTAGCGCTTTGAGGAACTTATTCCAAAGATGCATTAACACATCAGAAGTACCTGAGGAATGGAAAATATCATACATATCAACAATTCATAAGAAAGGAGATAAAAATAATTGCGATAACTATAGGGGAATAACGGTTACAGGATCTATTAGCAGAATATACGGAAAAATACTTAAAAATAGAATAGAAACGGAATACGCGGACGTAGAAGCTGAAGAACAGGCAGGCTTTAGAGCAGGAAGATCCACAATAGACCATCTCTTCTCACTGACACAAATCCTAGAAAAGAAAACCGCATTTGATCAGGAAGTCCATATCTTGTTTGTTGATTTAAAAAAGGCCTACGACAGCGTGGCCCTAATGAGATGGTGGGAAACACTACAACAGAGTAATGTAAGCACCGAAATAATTAAAGCCGTAAAATCCTTATACCAAGACGCAAGAAGTAGTGTGAAAACCAAATATGGTATAACAACAGGGTTCCCGGTCACAAAGGGTCTCAAACAGGGCTGCTGTATATCCCCAACGCTATTTAAAATCTATTTGGAGAGTGCACTGAAGAACTGGAAAAGGAAATGCAGCAGTATGGGATTACCACTGGATGACGATACTACATTGTACACGCTGTCATTCGCAGACGACCAGGTAGTAGTCGCTCAGGATATCGATGATATGGAATACATGACACGAAAACTTATGGAGGAATATGAAAAAAGTCAATATTAAAAAGACCGAGTACATGTGCGTCGGAGGACAACAGCAGGACTTGAAACTGGCCACAGGACACACCATCAAACACTGTGCCAGTTTTAAGTATTTGGGAACGAGAATATCTAGGGACGGAACACTGGAAGAAGCACTATTCGAGAGGAATATCCAAGGAAGAAAAGCGATTGCAATGCTTAACAGTATACTATGGGACAAAAACATAACCATTGAAAATAAGAAGAGAATTTACAACTCAATAGTGAAAAATATAATAACTTACAGCTCCCAGGTGTGGCCATTAAAGGAAAGAACAGAAAAAATACTAAAAGCTACTGAAATTGATTTCTGGAGACGAGCAGCCAGAAAATCCAGAAAAGACCGCATACCAAATGACACGATAAGGCGAGCTTTAGAAATAAAGCACGATATAGTGGACGAAATCAGAGCCCAACAGTTAGTATGGTACGGACATGTACAGAGAATGTCACAAGACCGACTACCTAAAAAGATTTTAAATTGGAACCCTCATGGAAAAAGAAAGCGAGGAAGACCACGCCAAAGCTGGAGAGCAGGAATCAACAAGGAAGTACTAGAGAGAGATCTGGAGGAGGAGGGATGGAGAAACCGGGAGGAGTGGAAATTAGGCATCGGAAGACGTTATAAAACCGATTGATATATATATATATATATATATATATATATATATATATATATATATATATATATATATATATATATATATAATAACTTGAGTGTTGAGAAAGATAAAAATCTAAAAAAGTTAGAAATATGGTCTGATCAATGGATCGTTGCAGTCATGTGATCAACGCGACGTCAAGAATATTCATACGATTCAATCGGCTGTTAATTCAGTGTCGGCAGTCTGAATTTTAAATAACAATTTCAAAAGTCAAAGTAAAATTTATAATTTTTCATCCGGTTTGATAATTAACGATAACTACGAATATATTAAATGTGTATGATATGTTAAACACCCTAGTTCTTACTTGTGAAGGACATTTACCTCTGTGCATAAATCCAACGTCTAATATCACCTATTTTTATTTTTCAGGTTGCTATTATATTTTTATTGCCTATAAACTCGGCGGTACTGGCTTCTAAAACATGAAGCTATACCCAAATTCAAGGTTGTTTGCTGTCTTTCTTGCATATGTACAAATAACCGAGACAGATAATAGAGCGAATGTCGTAAATAACTTCAGATGACAGAAGACCTACGTTTTTAAGTTTTTAAATATACTTAACGTGTTGACAAGAAGAATAATATAGACGGATGTTTACACTATATTCAACCATTTATGACCTGCATGCAAAGAATCATTGATTAGACTATATGTATGTAAGCTTCTTTACTAATATACAATAATTTTACGACCCTGACACGATAGGCTGAAAACACTGATTGCACTTGCGAGTCATGGGCAAAATGCTAGTTAATAATGAGAACTAAAGGGCGCTGAATATCTCACCCGGGGCGCATATATGGCTAACGCCGGCGCTGACAACTAATTAATCACATTTGTGAGCTTTTGTATCATACACAGTTTAGTTCGATTGTACTAAAAGAACAACCCTGCCTATATAGACAAATAGGATCCTTCAGTTACTGTTTGGTGAACCCGGCTATCCTAAATCGATTTTGTCTTGCCTAATTGTCCTTTATAAAGAGAATTTGTTAAAGTGATCTGATTAATGAGCAGAGCCAATTTAACATGGTTTAACACTGGTAATACATGTTGTTAGCTGGTCCAGTATTTTTGAGAGGCTCACTATTGATATTTACTCACAGTGTCAACGGCGAATAAACCACAGTCTGTTCCATGTTCAAACAGATTAAGAAAAAAAGAACAAAGATGGTGGGAGGGAGAGAACGCTGCGACCCGTAAAGAGTAATCTTTTATTTGTACATAAAACAGATAATAAATTGGAAGAGTATCTTAACGCATATTTAAAAATAAAAGGTGAAACAGGTATACGATTTATAGTTGATATTTTTACTACAAAAAACCACATAGAAAATTGACATGGGTAAGTCCAAACGGAGTGGTAAAAAACGAAATAGACTACATATTATCATCAGAAAAAATATAGTAAAAGATGTGACAGTTATAAATAGAATCAACACGGGAAGTGACCACAGAATAGTCCGAGGAAGAATAAAAATAAACGAACGCATAGAAAGAAAAAAAATTCATAACAAGAAAGAAATCGAAAATTGATACAGACATCTTAAAAGTAAAGAAAGCGGAATACCAATATGAAATAAGAAAAGAATTACCAGGTATACAAGTATGAAATGGAGATATCAGACAACAGATGGTGAACCAATGCAGTTTGTGCTATAAAGATTTGACACTGCGTCATTTTGTTGTACGGCAAAACCAGTTCGCGACACGTTGGAAGCACTCAGCTGGGAAGTTCTACCCCATGCGGCTTACTCACCAGACTTGGCCCCTTCCGATTACCACATTTTTTTACATCGATGGGTCACGCACTTGCTGAGCAGCGCTTTGGTTCGTACGAAGATGTGAAAAAATGGCGCGGTTAATGGTTCGCAGCAAAAGGGGAAAATATTACTGGCGTGGTATTCACAAATTGCCCGAAAGATGGGAAAAAATGTATAACAAGCGATGGAGCATACTTTGAATAAAGCACTTTTTATCATTCTTCCGAATTTAACATGTTTTGTTAGAAAGAAAATCCGCATTTCATACTTGTACCTGGTATATATTGTTCAAATTATGGTCGGTAATCAAAAATCTGCGCAGAAACACTGATAAAGAAATCAAGAACGAAGATTAAAAAAAATTACTGAGATTCCTTGAAAATTGCCTGACTGAGAGACTCACTTTATTGCCTAAAAAGGTGTTTTTTGGAAAAAAATAAATATTTATTGACAAATAATAAAAATCATGGTAAATAATCAAAAATCCGCTCAGACAGAACGAATATTTAAAAAAATATATTGAGATTCCTTGAAAATTGCGGCCAGAAAATGAATTTGGGTAAAAAATTTCGAATTGCCCCATAGTGCGACAAAAGGGGATAACTTATTATTCGTGATCTAAAAAAGACTTTGGAATGTCAAGAAATGTCTGGGTTTTCCTCGAATACCTTGGGCAAGGGAAACAATAATCAATGCACAGCTTCCTTATTCCTTTTGCAAAGAAAGTAGGAACAAAGGCTGACAAAGATATAGTAAACGTTTTTGTAAGTCGTGATTTGCTACTCCCCGTAACGAGTATCTATTTATACGAAATCTAATACATCTATTTATACGAAATCTAATACAACTGATAAATTAGATTTTTTAGATTCCATGGAGACTAAATCTGATTTAAATCCCAATCTCAGCATTCTTGGGTCGATGTATGAAAGGATCATGAACATAATGAAATCCCCTATTTATAAAATGCAGTTCCACACTATCGCGCGACCCAATCTGTTATTTACTAAAACTGATTTTACAACACATAAATATCACGATAGTAGGTCAATACAATAAACTGACGAAGTGACATCAACCGTTAACGAACTCGTGAAACGATACGTTGAGAGCATTTCAATGATCTTGAATCTTCAAACGAGTTTTATGTTTATTTTATCATCAGTATCTTTAGGAGATAGTTTATTACTTAAGTGAAGGAATTATTGTTACGACAATTATTATCAGTTGTTATTTTAATTTGGAATTAAAAACTATTGACAACCCAAAGTATTAAAATCAAAATATTTCTCTATATGATTATTAATTTAATGCCATAACATGTAGGCTGAAAAGTTTTTGGTCTAGCTACTTAAAACACATTTTTTTTTTTGCAAAATTCGACTTTATTCATCAACATAGTCTCCTTCAAAAGCGATACAATCAGTCCAACGCTTTTCTAACATTTCTATGGTATATATATATATATATATATATATATATATATATATATATATATATATATATATATGTATATATATATATATATATATATATATATATATAATTTAGGTTGAATAAGAGAAAAAAAACAAAATAAATAGCAAATGGTACACAAAACCAGCAAGTTCTGGAAAATATCTAAACTACCATTCACACCATCCTTTAAATTTTAAGAAAAATACCGTTATAAATTTAATTGACAGAGGCTTAAAACTAACAAGTCCTAAATATAGAGCAGAAATAATAGAAAAAATAAAAACTATCTTAACCAACAACAATTATCCGGTTAATCTAATTAACAAAGTTTTAAAAACCAGAATTCAAAAATTATATAATATTCTAGATAAACAACCAAAACAAAGAACAGCTACAACATACATATCCATGCCATATATTTATTCAAGAACTTTCCGAAAAAATTATGGCAGTACTGAAAAAACATAATTTAACTGTTTGCCACAAAACGCATAACTCATTAAAACACCTTTTTACCCCCCTAAAATCCAAAACACCCCTACTGAAACAATCAAACCTGATATATTCCATTCCTTGTCAAAACTGCAACGGCTGTTATATCGGCATGACCAAACAACATCTAGAAACTAGACTGAATGGCCATAAGTATGATAAGAATAACCCAACAGCTCTATCAAAACACGTTCAACAAACCAAACAATCTTTTGATTTTAAAAATACAAGAATCTTAAAAAAAGAATCAAATTATTTTAAAAGATCAATCCATAAAATGATTTGTGTTAATAAAGAGAAAAACAATATAAATGACAAAAGCGACGTTAGGGGTCTGAGTCATATTTATTTCGGACTCTTCTCATAATAGCTCAATAACAGTTAATAAATAAAAACACATAAACTAACCAAAGAATGACTTTCGTTCCTATGCATGTCTAAAGTTAGTTTAAAAATGTGACCGTCTTAGTAATACCTTTTAAATAATGTTAAGTGTGCCTTCGTTTCAACCCCCACATGTAAGTTTTTTATGTATATTTTTATGTGTATTTTTATTATTTCACCTTCTACATTGTATTGTAAGTGTAACAATTTTATATATTCATAATTAAAAAATTTGTTCATCCTATTGAACATCCAAAACAATCCTGTAAAATCAAAATTTAAAATCATAAAAAAAAAAAGTAAAAAAGGGAGGAAAATGTATATTGTTTGAAAATTTCAATTTTTAGATGAACTGAAGAAGCCTACAAATTAGGCGAAACGTTTTCAATAAACTTCTAACTAGAACATGATGTAATTTCTCTAACCTTAAAACAAAAGAACCATAAAGCCCAACAAATTGAACAAATATATATATATATATATATATATATATATATATATATATATATATATATATATATATATATACTCGTATATATATATATATATATATACTCGTATATATATATATATATATATATATATATATATATATATATATATATATATATATATATACTCGTATATATATATATATATATATATATATATATATATATATCTATATCTATATCTATAATATATATAAAATGCAACGTCTCTCTGTCTGTCTGTCTGTCCGTT
Source organism: Pachyrhynchus sulphureomaculatus (assembly GCA_019049505.1). Classification (NCBI taxonomy): domain Eukaryota; kingdom Metazoa; phylum Arthropoda; class Insecta; order Coleoptera; family Curculionidae; genus Pachyrhynchus; species Pachyrhynchus sulphureomaculatus. The sequence goes on along the minus strand of CM032456.1, from coordinate 36,396,711 downwards.
AGTGCGCTTATCACTGGAGAACCACTTATCCGATTTACATACTTTTTTTTTTTAAAAACACATATATTCTCTGGCTATATTTTATTACGATAGGTAGCATAACGAATGAGCAGTGATGATAATAGTGAATGAAGTCGGAAAATAGTTTGCCGCTAGCGCGTTCCTTTGCAATACACAGCCTAAACCATTAAATATGGAACAATATTATATAGCAGAGAATATCTATAATCTATAATATATATAAAATGCAATGTCTCTCTGTCTATCTGTCTGTCCATTAGTGCGTTTATCACGCGAGACCACTTATCCGATTTACGTGTCTTTTTTTAAATTCATACATATATTCTTCGGCCAGGTTATATAATAATAATAATAATAATCTATATCTATAATATATATAAAATGTAACGTCTGTTTGTCTGCCCGTTAGTGCGCTTATCCCTCGAGAACCACTTATCCGATATACGTAATTTTTTAAATTCATACATATTTATGTACCAGGTTATAAATATATATTTTATTACATTTATGATATATATATATATATATATATATATATATATATATATATATATATATATATATATATATATATATATATATATATATATAAATATATATTTTATTTACATTTATGATACATATATATATATATATATATATATATATATATATATATATATATATATATATATATATATTTTATTACATTTATGATACATATATATATATATATATATATATATATATATATATATATATATATATATATATATATATATATATATATTTTATTACATTTATGATACATATATATATATATATATATATATATATATATATATATATATATATATAAAATGCAACGTATCTCTGTCTGTCTGTCTGTCTGTCCGTTAGTGTGCTTATCACTGGAGAACCACTTATCCGATTTACGTACTTTTCTTTTTAAACATACATATGTTCTCTGGCCAGGTTAACTATAATCTTATATCTATATTATATATAAAATGTAACGTCCCTCTGTCTGTCTGTCTGTTTGCCTGTTTCTCTGATTGTCTGTCTTTCTGTCTGTTAGTGCGCTTATCACCGGAGAACCACTTACCCGATTTACGTGCTTTTTTTTTAAAACATACATATGTTCTCTGGCCAGGTTATCTATCTATAATATATAAAAAAAACCGGTCAAGTGCAAGTTGAACTTGCACAATTAGTGTTCCGTACGTTGATTGTTTTTAAAATAAAAATTTTTGTTAGGGTGGTATAAAATGATCAGTGACTTCACAAAACACACCCCAAATGAGTTTTCAACAAAGTTTGTTTCCAATCTTTACTGAAAACTGGTGACCTTGAAATTTTGTTTTTTTTTATATATCAGATAAATTATTAAAGGTAATGCACTCGTGATAATTTTCGTTCAATCTACACCCCGTGGAGAATATTTCAGAATTTTTTCAAAATTTTTTGATCAGTACTTTTCGAGATAAGGTAGGGTACAGCGATTTTTTAAAAGTAATACGAAGAAAAGTGTGCGCAAGTATTACATTATATATATATTTTTTAATCGTGTTTTCACAAGCTTTCATTTGACACCACACTCGATGACCTAGTAAAAAAATTTTTGTTCATTTCCGATTTCACCCCTCAAAACGAACCCCTTAAGTCAAAATTTATGTTACGGTGATATAAAATGATCAGTGACTTCACAAAACACACCCCGAATGAGTTTTCAACAAAGTTTGTTTCCAATCTTTACTGAAATCTGATGACCTTGAAATTTTTGTTTTTTTTATATACCATATAAATTATTAAAGGTAATTTTCGTTCAATCTACACCCCGTGGAGAATATTTCAGAATTTTTTGGAAATTTTTTAACAAGTAGTTTTCGAGATAAGGCCCGGGACAGCGATTTTTCGCGAATTTTTAAAAATAATACAAAGAAAAGTGCGCGCAAGCGTAATATTATATATATATATTTTTTACTCGTGTTTTCACAAGCTTTCATTTGACACCACACTCGATGACCTAGTAAAAAAATTTTTTTTTTTCACTTCCGACTTCACCCCCCAAAACTAACCCCTTAAGTCAAAATTTAATTCTCAAAACTACATGGCTCTGATGAGGCCATCAATTCCTATATTATTACCAAATTTCACCTTTCTATGTCAAATAGTTTCGGAGAAAATCGGGTGTGACAGACAGACAGACAGACAGACAGACAGACACCGAAGTGATCTTATAAGTGTTCCGTACGGAACACTAAAAATACAACGTCTCCCTATCTGTCTATCTGTCTCTCTGTTCGTTAGTGCGTTAGGTGCTTTTTTTTAAAACACACATATGTTCTCTGACCAAGTTATAGGATATATTTGATTGCGTTAGGTAACATAAAGAATAAGGAGTGACGGTAATAGTGAATCAAGTAGGAAAAAAGGTTACCGTTAGCGCGTTCTCTTGCAATACACTGCCTAAACCAATAAATATGGAACAATATCATGTTGCAAAGAATATAATGTATATAAAATGCAACGTCTCTCTGTCTGTCGGTCTGTCCATTAGTGCGCTTGGGAACCACTTATTCGATTTACGTGTTTTTATAAATGTATACATATGTTCGATATAAGCCTAGATAACAGAAGATAAGGTGAGATAATGGGAGATAAGTATAAATAATGGGAGATAAGCGGAAATAAGTATAGATAATGGAAGTTATGGTGAGATAATGGGAGATAAGGAGAAATAATGGGAGATAAGAAGAAATATTGCGAGATAAGTCGAGATAAACCTAGATAATGGGAGATAAGGTGAAATAATGGGAGATAAGGAGAAATAATGGGAGATAAGGAGAAATAATGGGAGATGAGCAGAGATAAGCCTAGATAATGGAAATTATGGAGAGATAATGGGAGATAAGGAAAAATAATGGGAGATGAGGGGAAATAATGGCAGATATTTTATTACGTTAAGTAACATAAGGAATAAGCAGTGACGATAGTAGTGAATCAAGTCCACGCGAGCGAAGCCGCGGGCACGGCTAGTATATATATATAATATATAAATAAATATATATATATATATATATATATATATATATATATATATATATATATATGTATGTATATATATATATATATATATATATATATATATATATATATATATATATATATATATATTGGTATATAAATATACCTATATTATAAAATTTAATTATGTGGTTCTATAATGAAACTAAAATATAAGTCAGCCTAAAGGGTATATCTCTATAACCCAAACAGCAAAATAAAAGGACGCCATTCCTATTTGTAACAATTATACCGTATTAAATCTAACAACGCATAAAAAGTTGAACCTAAGTCTTCAGAAATTCCGTCCGGTTATTATTTATCATAATCTGTTCATCTTTTTATAGTCTATAAACGATAACATATTTAATTAAAGAAGATAGAAGATTCCATATCGCCGTAATGGACGTGAGTATTTAAAAGATTAAACGAGTAAATGGAAACTAGTTTATGAGAAACAAAAGATATGTTAAAGGTATTCAACAAAAGTAACTTTTTCTGTTCTTTTTTTTAAAAGTACAGACTCAATTAACATAGTTTTCTTTTGGCATTTTAGAAATTTAAGTATTTTTTAATGATCGCTTTCTCTATCGACGCCAACTGGCTGGGTACAAAGCTCAATCCATATATCTATTTTCGACTTGAATTTGACTAAAATCTTTGAAAATATTAAAAGTGTTATTCAGAAAATGTTCGCGTTAACTTTGGAGTCATAGTCCTACTCTGCAATATTATTGTCGGTTTTCTTTAGGCCCTACCCCTTTCTATAAAGAATTTGAGAAAATTAAGACTATTTTATTCACACAAGAACATCGCTTACAAGTGAAATAACACACGAAAGGCGAAATTTAGACAAAGCTAGTTTTTATCGTCGTCATTTCGCACAGTTATGATGCCGTAAGAGCCGGCGAGTAAATTAAAGCCTCCGGTAGCTCTTAATTTTGTTTAATTAATCCAATTAACTATCACTGTTTTCGTGTTGCGAGCATTCTGTGGGAGAAACATTTCTAAATTGTTGACATCGGTTTTTTTTTGCTAAATTAATACTTGTGGATGGTGCTAATTACTCTATTTTTGTTATTAAAATTGGAAAAAACATAATTTAGTGGCCTAATCAGATTATTACATCTTGAGATTTAAATGCCTTTCTGAATTTACTAAATATACTTATTCTTATACTTTTGATAAATCTGATGATCCGTTAATTCCGAATCTTTTTAGTAATCTCACCGATGGACGTTTGCTTGCTGGTGATTCTATACCGTAGATCATTATGGATCTGACGCAAGTCTTGTATATTTTAACCGTGCTTTTCGTTCGCATGTATTGATTTGCCCAAATAACTCTTAAGCAGCCTGAGATAACTGCTACTGTATGAACTCTCCTCTAACTAGGTCGTGCTAACTTGACAGGTCCACATCAAGGTATTTGAACTGGGTTAACTGTTCTATGAGTTTGCACCTAATGGGGTCTTTGGCAATAGTGGTGCTTTTAGGAACTAATGGCATAGGCGAAGCCATCAGTTCCGGTCAAGTAACCAGTAGAGGGGACTATAAGGAATAGGCTCTCTTTCTTTATTTAAACTACTTTTACGTTTTATATTTTCCATACTTTCGTATGTGTTCAACAATCTCCTATCAGATACATTTTTAATTAATCTTGGATTACACAGGGCAACAAAAAAATATTTTTGTTTTGGTGCCTGGGATTTTAGAGCTGATTTTAACTATATCTGGGACGCTAAATCTATACATGCAATCCGTTTTTCTCTATCAGCTCTACTGCTTCTGAAGTACTGGCTTCTAGGTTGAACGACAAAAATTTACTGGAACAAGGAACCAAAATTACCTTTTACCGTACAAGAGAAAAAGATCTGCTACCATTCTTTTCTCAAGAAGACAATCTTGTATTTTGTCACGAAATTAGGGGACTCATGAAAGAAATGGGACTTTCTGAATATATTCCAGATGATTGGCGCCTATTTATTGACAGTTCAAAGCGAAGTTTAAAATGTGTCCTTCTACATAATGGGAATAAATATGGTTCAATACCACTAGCTCACTCAACGAAACTGAAAGAAGAATATAATACCATAGCTTTGGTCTTGCAGAAGATAAAGTATTACGAACATCAATGGATGATTTGTGTAGACTTAAAAATGGTAAACTTTCTTCTTGGGCAGCAAAGTGGTTACACGAAATATCCGTGTTTCTTGTGCCTCTGGGATAGTAGGGACAAAACACACCACTGGGTTAGAAAAGATTGGCCTCAGAGAGAAAACATGGACGTTGGGGAAAAGAATGTCATTAACGACGCTTTGGTTGAAAGAGAAAAAATCATACTTCCTCCGTTACATATAAAGTTGGGCTTAATGAAGCAATTTGTAAAGGCTCTTGATAAGAATGGGTCTTGTTTTGCATATATAGGGGTAAAAATGCATCAGTTGAGCACAGAAAAACTCAAAGCAGGGATATTTGACGGCCCACAAATAAGACAATTAATTAAGGATCCTGCCTTCATAAATTCAATGAATCAAGTTGAACGAGAAGCTTGGACATCATTTGTTGCAGTTGTAGAAAATTTTCTAGGCAAACATAAAGCTCAAAACTATGTTGAAATGGTTAACAAGATGCTTAATAGTTTCAAATCCTTAGGGTGCAATATGAATATTAAAATACACTATTTACAATACATTTAAAATACAGCCACTTAGACCGTTTTCCAGAAAATTTAGGAGACATGAGTGAGGAACAAGGTGAAAGATTTCACCAAGATATTAAAGTTGGAGGACCGCTACCAAGTAAGATGGGACATGCACATGATGGCAGATTACTGCTGGAGTTTAAAAAGGGACTGTTTAAAAAAACATTCAAGAATGTCGCGGAAAAGAAGCTTTCCAAGTGTTGAGTGACTATTTCATTTCTTCAGGTTTTTTTTTTGTTTGTAAGTACGACATAATATTGTATTTTGTATAACTAAAATAAAAATTTCGTATCTACTTTTGTTTACTACACTTACGGATTTGAGTTACAATAATGTAACTTATATTTCTCTAAAATTGTATATCTTAAAAACTTGAGCTCCTAGGTACAAATGAATACGTTATTTGAATTCAGGACATCAAATTGATATAGAATCAGCTCAAAAAACCTCGACACCAAAACAGCTGTTCCCCTGTATTATCTAATGTTCGGCAATGCTAGACTTTTCTGTCCTACTGTATTTTAACTGTGCTAAATGTTCTTTAAATCGTGTTTTAATTGACCTTTTTGTTTGCCTGATATATTTTTTGTAGCAATCATTACAACTAATTTCATAAATTCCACTTTTCTCACAATTAGAAATCTAATCTCTGGGATTTCCTAAGATATTCCTCAGAATGTCTGATGACTTATAAACTAAGATGAGGCCTACCTTATTAAATACCTCATTGAGTTCCCTGGTATATATGGTATGGAGACATACTTGGTCTTATTTTCTTCGCGTGTAAAAAAGGTGGAATTCTGAATATTTAACCTGAACTTATGTCTGTTTATTAACTTATTCAGCATTCGCAAATGTCATCAGTTATTAAACGAAAAAATATATCCAGTGTCCATAGAGCCTGTCTACACTAATACACTTAGTCCAGCGTTTCTCGAATGGTTTCATGCCATCCATTTTTTTTTGTTTGCCATTTACTAGGGTGTAAAGTATTGTAAAAATAAAGTAAATTACATTTTTTTGCAAAAACAAGAATTTATTTCTCGACATAATCCGTTAAGCTCAATACATTTGGTCTAGCGAAATTCCAATTTTTTATTAACTCAGAAGAAAAAGTGTTTAGAACTGTACAAAATACTCGTTTACAGCACAGATAACTTCATTACTCTGCGGAAATTTATCTCCCCCAAAACCAATTTTTGTGGTTAGAAAACAAAAAAAATCACTTCGGGTCAAATCTGGGGAATAGGGTGGGTGGGAAAGTGTTTCGAAGCCCAGCTGCGCACTTATGCCATTGAGATGGCCAATTTGTAAGCAAGCGCATTATCCTGGTGAAGGAGCTCACTAATCTTGCTCGCTTCTATTTTAATGCACTATTCAAAAAATCCAGTAACGTTGCATAATAAGAGCCAGTCACTGTTTTACTCTTTTCCAAATAGTCAGTCATGGTGACATCCTGTGAGTCCCGAAAAACAGTTGCTATCACTTTTTCCCCCCGGTAAAGCTGCTTTCGTTTTTTTTTTTTCGATGCACTGCACCTTCACCAATCCTTTGTTTTCATTGTCGTTGTGTGTCCGGGGTGTAATGGTGGATCCACGTTTCGTCTATAGTCACAAAACGACCCCAGAATTCCGGATGACGCTGAAAATTTTCCAAGCACGATTTTTAAAGTGTCCTTCGTCGTGCGTTTTTGGTCTGGAGTCAACAAATGCGGCACCCATTGCGGACTCAGCTTTTTCATTTCTATAACTTCATACAGAATATTATGTACTCGCTCATATGAGGTGCCTACCGCCTCAGCAATCTCACAAAGTCTAATGCGACGATATTGCATCACGATACCATGACTTTTATCGTGGACTCAACCAGGCATTCAGTTCGGTTTCTGTCTAGGCCGCATTCCACTTTTCTAAATAAAATGATTTACCACTGTACGACACTCGGCCTGAGCCATGTCTACGAAACGTGTAACCCCGGTCACTTACGATAGCTGCCAGCAAAAAACTGCGCAGAACCGTAACAAGAATCACGCTTGCCAAGAGTCATGCCGCTTAACAAAATGTCCCGCCATTTCATATAAATTTACTAGACTTGTCAATCCACCCTCGTACTTTTACAATAACTTTCATATTTTCCTTGTCTGGGGTTGGTACCTTTTTAAGTATTTCCACTTTATGCCTGTTCTGAATGACCAAAAGTAAGAGGACTTTACTAGGCATAATACTACGGGTGGTTTGTCATGGTTTTCCCGAGATAGGCGATCGTCACGTCGTCTATTTTATTTTATTATTTATTTATTTTTTTTTATTATTATTTCCCGAGCCTAGATACAAACTCGGGTCGCTGGCGTAGAAAGCAGACACCTTAACCACTACGCTATAGCCGCCTGTTAACGATATTTACAGGGCAGCCATTTGTCCCACATAAATTTAACGTTGAGATGGACTTTATGCGCTATGGTACCTAATTAAAATAAATTTCCTTGATGTTCCTTGCAAAATGTCAAAACTAACTTTCACGAAAGTATGCAGAATATTTTTGCGGAAACGAAAGTAGAATTTTGTATGGTACGTTTTATGCATATACAATAATTGGATTCCGCGCCACTTTTTTATAGTGTTACCTACATATTTTTCTTAAGAAAGTCGTACCATAATATTCTAACGCATTATGGGAGTTACATAAGGACTCAAGAGCTATAAATAAACCAAGAGTTACAGCATCAACTTTGCGTAGGATCAAATTAATAATATTTAAGGTCCAGAAACCCACCTTGTCTTTTTAAAAAATTTTATTCGTACAAATCTAACTGTATTCTTAGTAGATTTCCTACTGTAGACAGGTTTGGATTAATTCATTTATTTTTTCGATTTTATTTGCCCAATAGAATCCATTTACACAGATTACATTCGTTAAATACTTACTTCCTCAATTCGGAGAAAAGCTGTCCTAGTTGATTTACAGAGCATTCATTTATATCACACAATGAAACGATGATATTAAAATTTCAAGTCATTACAGAAATCGGTTATTTTTAGTGTTCCGTACGGAACACTTATAAAATCACTTCGGTGTCTATCCGTCTGCCCGTTCGTCTGTCTGTCCGTCTATCACACTCGATTTTCTCCGAAACTATTTGACATAGAAAGTTGAAATTTGGTACTAATATAGAAATTGATGGCCCCATCAGAACCGTGTAGTTTTGGAAGTTAAATTTTGACTTAAGGGGTTAGTTTTGGAGAGTGAAATCGGAAGTGAAAAAAAATTTACCAGATGATCGAGTGGGATGTCAAATGAAAGCTTGTAAAAGCGCCAGTTTAAAAATATATTTAATGCAATACTTGCGCACACTTTTCTTTGTATTCTTTTTAAGAAATCGCGAAAAATCGCTGTCCCCCCACCTTATCTCGAAAAGTACTGATCAAAAAATTCTGGAATATTCTCCACAGGGTGTAGATTGAGCGAAAAATATCATGAATGCATTACCTTTAATAATTTATCTGTTACATAACAAAACAAAAATTTCGAGGTCATTAGTTTTCAGTAAAGATCGGGAAAAAACTTTGTCGAAAAATCCTTTGGGGCGTGTTTTGTGAAGTCATTGATTATTTTTATACTTTCATAACAAAAATTTTATTTTAAAAGCAATCAACGTACGGAACACTAATTGCGCAAGTCCAACTTGCACTTGACCGGTTATTTATAATATTACATTGAATACATTGACAATAACCAGTAAAAGACTTAATTTTCCACATAAAAATATTTAAATCGATTTTATTTGAAAAACGCCACTAATGTGGTGCAGATAATCACTAGCATCTTTAATACCACCAAACATTTTTAAATAATTCAAAAACAAAAGGGTCTTACATGTGATGGACCCAGAAAGGTCACTGATAAAAAGTAAAAACAATTGAGGCCCAAATTGGATCCCTGGGCTAATCCTGAAAGAATATTATATATCTAAGAACTAAAGCAATTATAACAAACAAATTGTTTCCTAAAAGCTGGATAGTATTTGAAGAATTTTACTCATGAACCACTAAATCCAAAGAAATTAGTTTTTTCAGAATTACCACATGATACAGTATTATCCAATGCATTGTTATATTACTAATATATGAATTCCTAGAAAAAGATTAGTAACTGTTGATTCTTGTCAACGTTCAATTATCCATTCTATCAATACCTTGGCACGGCTACTCAATATAACAATAGGTGTCTAAGTTGTAAGATCTAAGATATCTCCCTTTTTAATGTTCCGTACGGAACACTTATAAGATCACTTCCATCCGTCCGTCTGTCCGTTTATCACACTCGATTTTCTCCGAAACTATTTGACATAGAAAATTGAAATTTGGTACTAATGTAATCAATGGAACGTCCAAGAGAGAGATGGAGCGACAATATATAAATCAATTGGAAAAAATCGTTTTCCTCCTCTTAACTCGAAAAATACTGATCAAAACATTTTAAAAAAATTCCGGAATATTCTCCACAGGGTGTAGATTGAACAAAAATTCTCCCGACACTAATTGCTCAAGTCCGACTTGCACTTGGCCGGTTTATTTAACACAGGAAAGACCCTAAGACACTTCTAACAAGAAAGAAATAAACATATATTAATTTCCATATTAAATTGTAAGTAATTAGGAAAAAAATTCTAAATTCTCTAACCAAAAGGAGAGGCACATGGTCAGACCCTCCAATAAACTTATTTATTAATTTATTGATAGTAAACTCGACTTCTTGCTCACTGTACTTATTAATAAAAATTCATGTTACCTAACATGGTAGTTTCCTCATTAGAATTATGCAATGTAAAATAAGGATCTTTCAGGGGTTGACCACGATGAAGGCGTTAACTTCTTCTGGTGTATTAAACTTATTTGATCCAAATTGTATCCTAGCTGGAGTTTTAGAAGAATTCTTTGTGTATCAAATATGGTATTGGTTGTAAAGTGGTTAAAACTAACTATAAATAAAAACGAGTCCAAGCGACGCGACGCTCAGAAATTAAAACCACGAAACAATACGTAATTGTATTATAATACCAATGTCGTGTTTAATACTGGTCTTGCCTAAAATAGTTTAAAATAGTTTTAAATCTCTTTCTCTTTGCAAGCATTTGTCTGAGTTACGTTTGTTTGTGCGTGTTTAAAATGTCTCAGACCATTAAAAATCCCGCAGATTGTGAAATATATGTTATAATTCGAGGCGAGACGTGAATATATTTATATATGTATATTAATTATGTGATTTTTCTATTATTGGTTACTTAGGATCGGTAATGATTTTTTTTTTTTTTTATGGGTCTAACACACGTGCTACAGGGAAGTCCCTAAAGCGCTACAGGAGCGAAACGTGTGCGGAGATAGCGATTCACGTTGTTCTTGAATCGGTGTAGATTGTACTCGATGGGAAACACAGTCCTGGGTAAACCATTTCAAAGGTATGATGTTCTCCATATAAAAGACTGCTTGAAAAGCGTTGTACGAGGAGTAACAAGCTGAACCTCATACGGATGTGAAGCATCAGCGCAACGTGTACTTCTAATATGCACCACTCTGGGAGGAATTAAACGGGCCACATCTTTCGAACACTTTCCATGAAAGTACTTGTAGAATAGGCTCAAGTCGCCAACCGTTCTTCGATGCTCCAGCGAATCAAGGCCGTCGGTCAGTTCCGGGTGTCCAATCAGACGAACAGCTCTTCTCTGGATAGAATCCAACAAATGCAGTGTATGTTTGGGAGCGGAGCTCCAAACATGGGAGCAGTATTCTATAGTTGGTCGAATTTGAGCTTTGTAAAGAATTAACAGTTATTGTGGAGTGTAAAGCTTTCTGGTTCGAAACAATATTCCCAACTTTTGAGAAGCTCTTCTTGCTATGCCTGCAACATGTTCATGCCAGGACATATTTGCTCCCAAATTAACGCCTAACAGATTGAGTGACGATGTTAGAGGGATGGAGTGCCCCGACATAACTATGTCGGGTTCTGCAACGTTAACTTTTTTTAGAAAAAACTGCCGCCTGGGTTTTTGTAGCGTTAAATTCCACTTGGTTACTGTCACCCCAAGATAGAATTTCTTCCAGGTCTTTGTTAAGTTGAATGCGGATATTCGTCTGAGTAGTCGATGTCCGAGCGTTCAAAGTGAATGAAGAGATAAGTGTACTGTCATCTGCAAAGCTGTAGATTGGATTCTCGGCCTTTTCCAGCAGATCGTTAATATAAATGAGGAAGAGAGTAGGAGACAGTATGGAACCTTGGGGCACACCGGCGTTGATATTGAAGGTGTTAGAAAGGAATCCGTCAACTGCCACTCGTAAAGAACGCTCTCTGAGGAAACATGAGAGCCACAAACAGAACTTTTCAGACATACCATAAGAACGTAGCTTAGCCAACAGCCCATCGTGCCAAACACGGTCAAATGCCTTGGATATGTCAAGAGCAACCGCTCGAGATTCTCCAAAGTGTTCAATTGCGTTGTTCCAAACATGTGTTACATAAGTCAGAAGATCTCCTGTTGATCTATTTTTACGAAAGCCATATTGGTGATCACTAATAATGTTGAATCCTTCAAGATATTTTAGAAGATGCTGATTGATAGCCCTTTCCATGACTTTCGATATTATTGAGAGTAGTGCGATTGGTCGGTAGTTATTTGGCAAGGTCTTCTTGCCTTTTTTAGGTATCGGCTGAACTGTGGCACATTTCCAGCAGGAAGGAAATATTCCCTTTCTGTAGGATAGGTTGAAAAGTCTACAGAAAACTGGTGTTAGTTCCCTCGCGCAGTTCTTGAGAACTATGGCAGGTATTCCGTCAGCGCCTGAAGCCTTTTTGGTGTCTAGCTTCATCAAAATACGTTTTATGAAGCTATTATTTATTTTATTTTATTTTTTTGACGTTTCGCCCAATTTTTTGGATATTTTCAAAGCTTCTGTTTTACATATTTTCTGAAAACACATAATAATATTATTTTAGGATTCACGAAGTACGCACCTTGTAACACGTCAGTGTGTTACTGCGTGTATACATTCAAGGTACCCAACCTAAATAACCAATAATAGAGAAATCGCGTAATTAATAAAAATAACAAGGTTCAAAAAACGAAAACAACATACATATGTATATATATATATATATATATATATATATATATATATATATATATATATATATATATATATATATATACATATACATATTATATATTATATATATATATATATATATATATATATATATATATATATATATATATATATATATATATATATATATATATATATATATATAAATATATATATATATATATATATATATATATATATATATATATATAAATATATACATATTATATACATATATATATATATATATATATATATATATATATATATATATATATATATATATATATATTGCTAAATTTCTAGCCTAACAAGAACAAATAAATGTCATAAAAAAATTTTTTTCCTCTCTCATCTTTATACACTTAATACAACGGTTATAAGATAACTCTAAACCTTTAAAAAAAATTCTTTATCTTAGACAAACCCTAAAAAAAATCAACTTGCATGTCATCGGCTAGTTAAAAAATATATAAACATATTTTTTTTCTAGTTCTTTTACTATAAAAACTCGAGTCCGAACCTGAATTTAGCGCCCACTTTTTAACCTGTTTGCATTTTAATATTCCAAATGGGTTTTACAATTTCGTAACTAAACTGTGCGCTCCTTTATATGTTAATGAATTCACTGTAGAATTTAAAAAATTTCTCGTACGTACTTGGGCTTGTTTATTTTTCCTGCATAAAACATTGGTGGCTACCGGTAGTTTGTCATTGATACTACTGTTTTATTTCTGGATTTGTACATTTCCTTGTATACATTTAATTATATTTAAGAACTTTATATTTTACCACATTATATTGTTAGGCAGTATTTTATATTTGTACATCTTCGCCAGGTAATAACTTATAAAATATCCGCGATTTCAAAAAAATTCCTGCACTAATTGAAGCAGGGTATAAGTAACCTATACCATTAAAAAAATGTCAAGAAACGAATCAGCGCATTTGAAATGAAAGATTCTCCGGATACCCTGGACAGCGCATCGCACAAATGCTTCCATCCTAAATGAGCTCAATATCAAAACAAGACTAACTACTATAGTCAATAGAGACATACTGAGATACTTTGGTCACATAGCAAGAGTAATGTCGACGGCAAAAGACCGAGAGGACGGCCTCACATTCCTGAAAGCAACACACCAAGCCCGAGATCAAGAAACATGGGCTAAAATAGTGGCACAAATACCATGATATCAGCATGTCCTTACGTAGGATGACGGATAGAGGAGGAGGATAAGTAAAAAATAACCGGCCAAATGCAAGTCGGATTTGCGCAATTAGTGATCCGTACGTTAATTGCATTTAAAATAAAAAATTTTGTTATGGAGGTATAAAATGATCAATGACTTCACAAAAAACACACCTCAAATGAGTTTTTAACAAAGTTTTTTTTCCAATCTTTACTGAAAACTGATGATCTTGAAATTTTTATTTTTTTTATATACCAGATAAATTATTAAAGGAAATGCACTCGTGATAATTTTGGTTCAATCTACACCCTGTGGAGAATATTCCAGAATTTTTTCAAAATTTTTTGATCGGTACTTTTCGAGATAAAGAGAGGGGACAGCGATTTTTTGCAATTTTTTGAAAATAATACAAAGAAAAGGGTACGCAAGTATTACGTTATATATATTTTTGAACTCGTGTTTTTACAAGCTTTCATTTAACACCCCACTCGATGACCTAGTAAAAAAAATTTTTTTTTCGCTTCTGATTTCACCCCCAAAACTAACCCCTTAAGTTAAAATTTATATTTCAAAACTACATAGTTCTGATGAGACCATCAATTCCTATGTTAGTACCAAATTACAACTTTTTATGTCAAATAGTTTCGGAGAAAATGTGACAGACGGACAGACAGACGGACCGACAGATGGACAGACAGATAGATACCGAAGTGATCTTATAAGGACTCCGTGCGGAACACTAAAAATTAATAAGGAGTTAGATTTATTTTTTATTTATCTTGGACTTTTTAAGAGAAACCATAAACATGGTTTTTATTTAAAGTTACAAATTAGGTAAAGTGTTGTTTTTTAACGCTAATCTAAAAAAAAATTGGTAGAATTGCGATATTTTCGAAACCCTCGCCTCAATTTTTTTTTGTTATGTTTTTCATGGTAAAGAGTTTTAAAAAATTTTCGAATCCACAAGAACTTATTACCCCAATACTTTCTTAAATATTTCATAAATAAATTCTCTTGCAAGCATTTCTCTTTACTCCACAAAAACTTTGCTAATAAAAAGCCCCTTTAAAGCTTGTTGTTTTAAAAATGTTTTCTTTACATATTTTCTAGTCTGTACCCGAATATCCTATTCATAACACAGGAGTCGCTTTTATTCCCAGTTTTTTAAAAGCTCGAGCTCGTGGGATCACATTGAATTACAAAATAAACATCGCATCAAATGCAAAAACAACTGCAGCTGATGCTTTTACTTTATACCAAATATGTTTTTCTAACAGGAAGTACTCGAATAAAATTTGAATATCTGGTTTTTGTCTACATATTAAATGTCATGGGACGAGTTTAATATATTATACATGTTTCAAACGATAATTGATGTAATACAGTAACTGTAAGTAACGTTTAATAATTTCAAATCAAACACATTCTATTTAAATCTCCAAATCTCAGTGGAATTTTCATCGAATAGGATTTTATAGTTCCCGAATAAACTAATGCAGAAAGAAGACACTGGTGGTTGTAGTTATCGACATGTTAATTTTGATTAGCATACACAGTTTCGCCATAAATGATGTTGGTATTTGTAGCACAAATATTGAACGGAAGACAGTTAAAAAAATATTTATTTAAAAACTGTATTAGGAATGTTTTACAATCATATAGAGTTATTCCCAATGTCCGCAATCGTTCTCCTAGCAAAACTAGCAAAATTTTAAACGTTTAGGTTCTTCATCGATGAAATAACTTACTTCTGAAATTCGAATTTCGGTGGATGCATCAGCGATACTCAAAATTTCGGTATCTCAAGCCTTTTCTTCTAGACTGTCACGCAGTCTGTACTCTAGTAAATTTAAATGGGCTACGGAAATGCTATTGCTTTTCTTCTTTTCTTTATTTATTTTCCTCCTTAATAAATAATGTTTAAAAAATCCCCTTAATTCGAAATACTCTGCACAGCGCGATGTTTATTCATTTATCATACCTTGTGTGTTTCTCGTAGAATTTCTGTTCGAAACGCACAACTTTGATAATTTCCTTTGTCCGGTAAGACAAGTCTTTTCACGGTCTATTAACAATTACGAAGTTTATTAGTACCATGCAATAGTACTATATACAAATATTTCAATAACTAGCCACGATTTTTAACAACAAAAAAACCGGCCAAGTGCAAGTCGGACTTGCGCAATTGGTGTTCCGTACGGTAACCTTACCTAGGCTAAGTTAATTAGCTCCCCGACGTAAGGTCCTCCATTAGGGATGTCCGACTTTTCACAGCTAATGGCGGCCATGTTGGTTGGCAAATGTTTGACATCTGATATCAGTTGTGTTTAGTAAGGTTTACCATTCAATGAATCGTTTCACGTTAAAAGAACGCTTGAAAATTGTCCAGAATTACTCGATTAATCCAAAATTACTCGATGCTGCAGGAATAATTCTTCCCAGGATTTGACGAAATGGACATAGACGATTTTTATTTCCAACAGGGTGGCGCACCACCTCATATTTCCGGCCCTAACTTGACTTTGTTGTGCGTGTGTGAGTCATTAATCTCGTGCGATTTAACGCTAGAGAAAAGATAGCACAACATGCGCATAATACCGGCCACAAAATCGATTTTGACAAAACCAGAACCCTACAGGTTATCACTTACCTATCCACTAGGGTAATCAAAGAAGCCATAGAAGTAGAAAAGAGGCCCAACAACTTAAATAACCGGGATAATAGCCAACGTTTACCGAACTCTTGGAAACATATTCTATCCCAGCACCAAGTCCAACCAAGAGAAACAATAATTCAACCATATGTTACTTCACCAACACAAACATTACAAAGAACCACAGGACCGATAACGCGCAGTCAAAGCCGAGCCTCTATTGGCCAGATCCGTCCGACCAATAGAGCTACGCCCCGAGCACATAAAACCGGCACCCTCGGAGCGAGTCTCAACATTCAATGCCAAGACACCTACCAGTGATCAACGCTTTGAAAAAGATGGATGAGATTCCATCGAAACGTCAACGAAACCGTCCATCAAGGGACTTTAAGCTAACAAGCTAAGCTAAAAAAGTAACAAAAGTGTAAAACAAACATTTACTACCTAAATATTTATGTCATTATAAACACATAAAATAAAATTATTTTGTCTCGGTACAGCGACTCACGACGCCGTGGCAGTGTTATACTGAAAAGTATATTAAAAGACCATATTATCAAGCAATATAGTTTTTTATATAAGACCAATTATCAAACGTAATGCACTCGTGATAATTTTCGCTTAATCTTTTCTTTTTGAAAACTATTTTCAAAATTTTTTGATCAGTACTTTTCGAGATAGGATAGGGAGAGAGCGACTTTTGGCAATTTTTTAAAAAATAATGAAAAGTGTTCGCAAGTATTGCATCGTTTATATTTTGAACTTGTGTTTTCACAAGCTTTCATTTGATCCCCACTCGATGACCTGATAAAAAAAAACTTCACTTCCGATTTTACCTCTCAAAACTAACCCATTAAGTCAAAATTTGACTTTGAAAACTACACGGCTGTGATTAGGCCATCACTTTCTATATTTGTACCAAATTTCAACTGTATATGTCAAATCATTTCGGAGAAAATCGGATGTGACAGACAAACAGACAGGCAGACACCGAAGTGATTCAAGTTCCGTACAGAACACTATAAACACCCACATAACTGAGCCAGTCTTTGCGAAAGATAATTCGAAGAAAATTTTACAATAAAAATAAATTATAGAACGCAAGATACAAATCTTTGGTAGTTGCCTGCACAACCTTTACAATCAAATAATAAAATGCCAACATCGAAAATAAGATTAAATAAACTTTCAGACTTGTAGAATCTTAAGATGGTGAGTGCAAAGAAGAAAGAAGGCTGAAGTATATTTTTAACCTCAGAAAATATGCCAGATGTATTTGACAAGGAACAAATCATAAAACGACCAAAACTAATTAACAGTTAATTAATGTATATGTATCTTTTAAGAATTTAAATTATTACTTTATTTTTACTGCTTTTTAAATGTTATCTTGGTATCTTAAACATAATTGCCTTTCATAAGAAGAAAAATGCTTCATATTTTTCCTGTGTTTCAAGCGGAAATAGTTTCTTGAAAAATTAAAAGTCATGGAAGCTGTTCTCCTGACAAGAAAATAAAAAACTCGGTAAAAGCTCGTTAATTCCACAAGTTTTCATTCTGAAAACATGAAAATTAAAATTTCATTTTTCTTTATATCTCCCCGACGAGTACCTTAATAACGTATTCAAAGCATGAACAGGAGCCGTGTTTATTTTCACTTCTCTAATTAAGGTAAAATCCTGTAACGGTGTATTTCATTTAATTTAGTTATATAAATAATTGTGACTCTAAATATTTCAAGCAGAGTACAGTAAACATTTCTTTTACTTTGTAAAGTATATTTTTAGACTGATGAAGAGCTTGAATAAATTAAAATATAAACACGTTTTGTCTACTTGTCTTCCCTAAGGATCCTTTTTAATCAATTAAATTTTCAGTGCACCAAGAAGACAAAAAAATAAAATATTCATGCAACAAATATAAACATGCCGAAAAGCCTTTTTGCCACTTTCGAGAACTAGAGTCTGTCAAGTAAGAACGGGTCCGCGATAATTCATTTTTGGTAGATGCGATTCTAGCGATTCAACAAAAATCGGTTGACGTATTTTAATAAAAGTATCAGTCGATTCCGAACTTTCGTCAAAATCACGTAAAATCCAAAATGACTCACTTATTTGCGCGTCGATTCGGGGCAGTATTTCTTTGTTCCCATCCAAAGGGGCCTAAAATGACACATTCCGCTACCGCTAAATATATTAAGAAGTCGGTATCGTTTGTAGAAGAAGTGGGTAAATCATTTTAACGAGACGAAAAATGTCAACGACTTGCCAAAACGTGGCAGTCACTTTGAAAGTCGAAAAAGGAATCGTGTCTTTGTTTTCACGGGACCTGAAATTAACGCTGCGTAAAAGAGCGGCAAAATTAAGAAAATCCGGTTTGAATGTGTCCCATGAGATTATTCGACAACATCTTCGTGCTCATGATGTCAAATTCCGAAGCACGTTGAAGAAAAACCTTTGCTAGGCGAAAATCACATCGCGAAGCGGCTCGCTTAGGCCCACGATAAGATACTAGAGTGGCCCTCACAATCGCCGGACGCCAACTCTATTGAAAACGTTTGGCACCTGGTAAAGAGAAAGTTTAGAGGAAAGACTCTGAGAAACTTTGACTCAATTGTCTCGCGAGAGTCGAAAAATTTGGAGATTATTGCAGAAAATCACGTTGACAGCAAGTCTTGAAGATACGAGGCGATTATTGATGCAGGAGGCGATTGGACAACTTACTAAGGTAGTTGCGCCGTTATTAGCACACCAAAGAATAGATTGGGGGCAAAAATATTGTCGAAACACATTTTTTTCAAAAATACGACGATTAGGACCTTTTACGATATTCTAAATCTTTTAATGACAATAGACGCTTGGATATAATATTTTGAGGTTGTTATAGGGCTATGATGAAATACATCTTGACAACAAGATACAAGAAGCTTCAAATTTTAATTAAAATACAAATTTGGCACAAAATAAAAGAGATACATGATGAAGTTACGTCAACGTAATTCAGAAGTGGAGTCGTCCTTATCCACATCGTTTTGTGTGATAACTATGAGTGAAACCAAAGTGCATTTAAACGTCGAACAACGCATTATTATTAAATGTCTTACAAATGAAATGATCAGAAATTTGTGAAATCTCTAATAAACAGTGTGGTGAAGAAGCCTTGTCAGATATATGCGTCTATAAATGGTGCATATTGCTTCTTCATTGAACATTAGTGTGGACAGTGCAGTAATGTAGTGTCGACATCCTTCGTTTCCAAACCAAAAAAGCGAAGTCTGTTGTTACAACAGGAAGAATTATGGCTATATTCTTATGGGATGCGAGGGACTTTTTACACATATATTTCTTTATAGCACAACCGACGATAAACTCAGATTTACTAGAAGACTCAGTGAAAACTTTCATATGGAACAAACTTAAACAACTCAGAAATCTGTTGCGAATTAGACTATCCCTCATTCGCCTTATAGTCCATAACTTGCGCCCTCAGATTTTAACGTGATAAGACCCTTAAAAAAAGTTTTGGAGGAAAAATTTCACTCTAATGAAGAAGTCGTCGAAGCTGTTCGAGAATAAATACGTCTACTGCCACCAGGTTCACTTCTTTTTGAGGAACACTGACGCTTCCTGAAGAATGGCGACATTGTATTCAAAGACAGAGAGACATTAAATAATGATGTCATGCAACTTTAGTTTTGTCGGTTAATTCCTGTTTAATTATTGAATTACAATTTAAACTGGAACGCTCCTACAAGTTCATGTTAATGATTCCCCGTTGGGTGCCATAAGTTTAGGATGAGCTTGGCTCCTATTCTTAAGGAGGTTGAGGTGTTAAACGTAAAATATTTTGTATAGATTTATTTCGATAGATTAGAAATTATTTATGAAAAATTTAAAGTCTTTAGGAAACTTATTTAAATCAAAAACCGAAATTAACAATACATATAGTCTTATGGGGAATACGTCAATTTGATATAAAAATGACACTTTTTTGTTATAACAAATGAAAAAAGAAATGCCATCAATAGGAAATTTAACTATGTTAGACATTGAGATCTGACTATTTTAAAAAATTTTCAGATTTAATTAGAAAGCTTCAACTTTATGAAAAATAACAATAATTGGATGTAACATACTTGTGAATGATTTACCTTTTATCTCTGAAATAGTGGCAACGTTGCGTTTTTCATTAGTAACGCAGGGGAACAGCTGTTTTGGTGTCGAGGTTTTTTGAGCACATTTTTAAGATATACAATTTTAGAGAAATATAAGTTACATTATTGTAACTCAAATCCGTAAGTATAGTAAACAAAAGTAGATACGAAATTTTTTTTTTTAGTTATACAAAATACAATATTATGTCGTACTTACAAACAAAAAAAAACATTGAAGAAATGAAATAGTCACTCAACACTTGGAAAGCTTCTTTTCCGCGACATTCTTGAATGTTTTTTTAAACAGTCCCTTTTTAAACTCCAGCAGTAATCTGTCATCATGTGCATGTCCCATCTTCCTTGGTAGCGGTCCTCCATAACTTTAATATCTTGGTGAAATCTTTCACCTTGTTCCTCACTCATGTCTCCTAAATTTTCTGGAAAACGGTCTAAGTGGCTGTGTAAATAGTGTATTTTAATACTCATATTGCACCCTAAGGATTTGAAACTATTAAGCATCTTGTTAACCATTTCAACATAGTTTTGAGCTTTATGTTTGCCTAGAAAATTTTCTACAACTGCAACAAATGATGTCCAAGCTTCTCGTTCAACTTGATTCATTGAATTTATGAAGGCAGGATCCTTAATTAATTGTCTTATTTGTGGGCCGTCAAATATCCCTGCTTTGAGTTTTTCTGTGCTCAACTGATGCATTTTTACCCCTATATATGCAAAACAAGACCCATTCTTATCAAGAGCCTTTACAAATTGCTTCATTAAGCCCAACTTTATATGTAACGGAGGAAGTATGATTTTTTCACTTTCAACCAAAGCGTCGTTAATGACATTCTTTTCCCCAACGTCCATGTTTTCTCTCCGAGGCCAATCTTTTCTAACCCAGTGGTGCGTTTTGTCCCTACTATCCCAGAGGCACAAGAAACACGGATATTTCGTGTAACCACTTTGCTGCCCAAGAAGAAAGTTTACCATTTTTAAGTCTACACAAATCATCCATTGATGTTCGTAATACTTTATCTTCTGCAAGACCAAAGCTATGGTATTATATTCTCCTTTCAGTTTCGTTGAGTGAGCTAGTGGTATTGAACCATATTTATTCCCATTATGTAGAAGGACACATTTTAAACTTCGCTTTGAACTGTCAATAAATAGGCGCCAATCATCTGGAATATATTCAGAAAGTCCCATTTCTTTCATGAGTCCCCTAATTTCGTGACAAAATACAAGATTGCTTTCTTGAGAAAAGAATGGTAGCAGATCTTTTTCTCTTGTACGGTAAAAGGTAATTTTGGTTCCTTGTTCCAGTAATTTTTTGTCGTTCAACCTAGAAGCCAGTACTTCAGAAGCTTTTTTCGATAAATTGAGATCCCTGGTGAGATCATTTAATTCATTTTGATTGAAGCGTTGAGGAACTGATGACGTCCCCTCATAGTCACTGTTAGTTTCATTAGCATCAGAACTTTTATTAGCATCAGAAGAGCGATCAGAGGGAAAATATTCGTCATCAGAGAAATGTGGTAGCTGATGAAATGTTGGAATCGGTATTTCATCTGAGTGCGGGATAGGGCGTATTGCCGAGTCTAAATTGGGATAAGTCCACTTACTGCGGTTATTTCGATTGATTCCATTAGTATTTACTAAACAGAAATAACAATCATTGAAGTGGTTTTTTGGTTCTCTCCAAACCATTGGTACGCCGAATTTTAGACATTTTCTTTTCCCGGTAGTCCACTGCCGTAAATGCTCTGTACAAGTTTTACATACGAGATGCGGGGCCCACGTTTTGTCCTGATCACCAATAAAACCATTGTACCTACATTAATTAATATATAATAATTTTAGAACTCTCATAAATGAATATACTGAATAAAAACCACATTGGTAGATAAGTTGATGTATCTAAAAAAGTAGAGCTGATAGAGAAAAACGGATTGCATGTATAGATTTAGCGTCCCAAATATAGTTAAAATCAGCTCTAAAATCCCAGGCACCAAAACAAAAATATTTTTTTGTTGCCCTGTGTAATATAACATAATGAAAGTGTTTCATTACATGAAGAACATTTTAAGTTTTCTCCAAGTGATCGCATGTCAACAATTCGACGACCACTGTCACAGAGATTAGAAGACACTTGATGTTCTGTTCCGTTTACCAACACTTTGTTGGCTTAATCTTTAATTGTATACAGCCTCAGCAACGCGTTTTTGCTTCCACATAATTTTTTTTTTACCATTTTTATCAATATTTGTTGATTTTTTATTATCATCCATTTTTAGTGTTCCGTACGGAACACTTATAAGATCACTTCGGTCTCTGTCTGTCTGTCTGTCTGTCACACCCGATTTTCTCCGGAACTATTTGACATAGAAAGTTGAAATTTAGTAATAATATAGGAATTGATGGCCTCATCAGAGCCATGTAGTTTTGAAAGTTAAATTTTGACTTAAGGGGTTAGTTTTGTGGGGTGAAATCGAGGGTGAAAAAAAAAATTTTTTACTTGGTCATCGAGTGTGGTGTCAAATGAAAGCTTGTGAAAACACGAGTAAAAAATATATATATAATGTAATACTTGCGCGCACTTTTCTTCGTATTATTTTTAAAAAATCGCGAAAAATCGCTGTCCCCCGCTTTATCTCGAAAAGTACTTATCAAAAAATTTTGAAAAAATTCTGGAGTATTCTCCACGAGGTGTAGATTGAACGAAAATTATCACGAGTGCATTACCTTTAATAATTTTTCTGGTATTTAAAAAAAAAAAAAAAAAATTTCAAGGTCATCAGATTTCAGTAAAGATTGGAAACAAACTTTGTTGAAAACTCATTTGGGGTGTGTTTTGTCAAGTCACTGATCATTTTATACCTCTGTAACATTTTTTTTTTATTTTAAAAGCAATCAACGCACGGAACACTAATTGCGCAAGTTCAACTTGCACTTGACCGGTTATTTTTACTTGTTTACAACAGCCGATCACAATAAACACAAAATTCGATATCTCTACATATAAGCATATCAGTAGAACCAACAGTAAATTACTTTACAGCGAATTTTAAGATTTTTAATTATTATTTTTTATTAATTACCTATTTTTTAACTCTTAAAATAATTTTTTTTATTCGTTTATTTTTTCATATTATTTGCTTTGATAATATTTTAAAAATTATAAAATATAATTAATTTTTATTTTCCATATTTTTTTTCTATAAGTTTGTACAAAACATCCAAAAGTTAATCCATTCATGTTAAATTATTTAAAAAAAATTAAATAAACAATAGACTCAAAATCTTTCAATAATGAATTTATTATCATAATAATAACCATCGTTAGTCTTATAAAAAATTTTAATTACGCAGGCCAACGATGAAAAAACTTTTTTAATAATTTTACCTGATTCCTATGTTTTTTGAATCCGAAAATAATAATAAAAAATCGTATCACCCGCCAATTTTTCACATTTTAATATTCAAAATGTGAAAAGTTTATTTTTTATCATTCGAATGTTATTAGGTTGGCAATAAAATCAGAATTTTGTAGGGTTCGCAGTAAAGTCAAATGTTATTAGGTTGGCAGTTCCGATAAATGTCACAGCTGTTTGTTTTCTTCCAGTTAATATAACCTCGCATTGCAGTGTTTAACCCATCTGCTTTAATTCACGCTAAAAGTATGTCTAATCGTGGTTGTAAAAACTGTCCCAACACTTTTTGTTATATATGTGGTGAGTTTGTAGTTAAAAAACATCAAAGAAACATTACTGACTTTGAAAAAAAGTACACTTTGCATATTTTGGTGTAGAAATCGGTAATCAAGAAAAATGTTGGACTCCTCACAAAGTAAATTATGTTTGTATCGAGGATCTTAGGAAATGGTATAAGAAAGAAAAGAAAGCTTTTAGATTTGCAATACCCATGGTATAGAAAGAGCAAGAAAATCATTCAAATGTTTGTTATTTTTGCAGCGTTGATGTTTCTGGATATAACTCTAAAAATAAGAAAGTAATTGTCTAGGCCAACTTTACTTGAGCTAATTGGCCGGTAGGACATGGACCGGCACTTCCTGTCCCTGAGCCACCTCAGTCTATTGATGACGTTGTACAGTCCAGTCCCGAATTTAATGAAAGTCGACCGGATGAAGATGAGTTTCAATGTTCTCTAGAAACTTTAAAACCACAGTTGTTTACACAAGCTGAGTGATTTAGTGAGAAATTTGGATTTGACTAAGGAAAAAAGCAGAATTGTTTGGTTGTAGGCTGAAAGAAAAACATTTATTGGAATCTGGGACATCTATTTACCATTATAGAACAAGAGATCAACAGTTTGCTCAGTTTTTCTAGCAGAAAGAGAATTTGGTTTAGTGCCATGATATTGGTAGTCTAATGAACGAATTTGGCATTGAGTACAAGAAGGAAGATTGGAGGCTTTTTATAGACTCATCAAAAACTAGTTTAAAAGGTTACACAACGGAAATACTTATGCTTTACTGCATGTTGCTCATTCAGCCCATATGAAGGAAACTTGAAAATCTTAACATAATTTCATTTAACATTTAATCGATGTCATATTGTGAGAACACTGTGGGTGATACAAAAAATTTGATACCAGATACGATTTCAGCACCCAAAAATACTTAGATGTATTGGTTTAAAAAGTTTTTACAAACATTTTTTGTTGGCCTGTGTTATTTAATACAAAGCATTTCTAAATGACAACATTCAAAACTTTTGTTTAGGACTATCCCACCTGAACCTCCTTAATGTAATATAGATTCTGTATTTTCAAATAAAAACAAAAATAATACCATTTCATAAAAATTTTTTTAGAATGTGGTTCTTATTTGCAGCAAACGTGCTTCTTATTTTTCTCTTTATTCAGGTTATAAGAAAAATTATTTGGTTTGTAATAATAATAAAAAATGTTTGCCAGGTGTATAAGTATGAAATGCGGATTTTTTTTCTAAAAAAAAAACATGTTAAATTCGGAAGAATGATAAAAAGTGCTTTATTCAAAGTATGCTCCATCGCTTGTTATACATCTTCCCATCTTTCGGGCAATTTGTGAATACCACGCCAGTAAAAATCTTCCCCTTTTGCTGCGAACCATTCATCGAGCCATTTTTTCACATCGTCGTACGAACCAAAGCGCTGGTCAGCAAGTGCGTGACCCATCGATACAAAGAAGTGGTAATCGGAAGGAGCGAAGTCTGGTAAGTAAGCCGCATGGGGTAGAACTTCCCAGCTGAGTGCTTCCAACGTGTCGCGAACTGATTTGGCCGTATGTGATGGAGCATTGTCATGAACAAAAATGACTTTGTGTTGCCTCTTTCGGTATTCTGGCCTTTTTTCAAGCAGCGAACGGTTCAAATCGATCAATTGTTGTTGGTAACGTTTAGTATTAACCGTTTCCCCAGGTTTTAACAGCTCATAATAGACCACGCCCCTCTGGTCCCACCAAACACAGACCGTCTTTCTGCCAAAGCGATTCGGTCTTGTGGTCGATGTGGATGGTGCCCCTGGATCTGGCTATGATTTTTTGCGCTTGAGATTCTCAAAATAAATCCACTTTTCATCCCCTGTAACTATACGATGCAAAAACGACTTCCTTTTGTACCGAGCGAGCAAAATGTCACACGTGTTTTTGCGCTTTTCCATTTGCCTGTCGTTCAACTCATGTGGTACCCATCTACCAGTCTTCTGAATCTTTCCCATCTCTCGTAGCCGATTGGAAACAGCTTGTTGACTAACACCCAATTGCTCGGCGAGTTGTTTTTGTTTTTGCGAATCATCTTCGTCCAACAATGCTTGCAATTCCACATCTTCATATTTTATTTGGAGGTTTTCCACGTTCCTTGTCTGCAACATCGAAGTCACCACTTTTGAAACGCCGAAACCATGGTTTACACGTATTTTGCGATGGAGCATGTTCACCATAAGCTTCTCGAAGTAATCGGTATGATTCAACAGCAGTTTTCTTCACATGAAAACAAAAAATTAATGCTGTCCGCGAATACTCTTTGTTCGGTATATTTTTTCGACACAACACCACAACACTATGCACACACTTTTCCAATTTATCACTCGTGCGCGTCTGACTCTTGTTGATGACACAACAAGATGGCGTAGTGGCAAATCTTTATAGCATAAACTGCATTGGTGCACCATCTGTTGTCTGAAATCCGCATTTCATACTGGTACACCTGGTATCTTTTTTGTTGGCCTGTGTTATTTAATACAAGGCATTTCTAAATGACAACATTCAAAACTTTTGGTTGGGACTATCCCACCTCAACCTCGTTAATATAACACAGATTCTGTATTTTCAAATATAAACAAAAATAATATATTTCATAAAATTTATTCAGGTTATAAGAAAAGTTATTTGGTGTAATAATAACAAAAAATGTTTAGAATAAAATGATTTATCCATTTTTAATATCCTTCCAACAATAAAACGAATTTGAGAGTGTAATGTTCCCTGAAATAACGTGTTCTCAGGCCGAGCTTAATACGCTTCGTTATAAATGTTAAAGAGCAACATGAACTTCTTCCTAGTAAGTTAATTTTTAAATTAACTGGATGCTGCGTTATGAAAAGGTAAAGTGCAAAGTTGAAACATGCCACTTTCTAATAATAGATAATTTAATGTTAATGGTGCATGGGTACTCACTTTAGTGCATCTATTGTAATTATTACGAGGGACGTTTAGTAATTAACGAGACAAATCGCTGTTAACAAGAAACCATTTATTCAGTGACAATGAAATCTACACTACTTTTCAACGTAGTGTCCAACAACATTTAGTTACTTTTCCCATTGTTAAGCGTAATGTCTGGTTGTCATACCAGATTCAGATATTTTGTCCTAAGAGCTACAAGAATTTGTCCTTTGTACATGTTATTTAAACTTACGTGCATTATTTGAGTTTTAGATGTACTTTTCACCCCCTATAAGGGTGGATTTTGGTTTAATTAATAGAAATAGCTTGCTGAGGTTTAAATGCATATTCTTTTTTCTAGACTATGAAATATCTACCATTTTTCACACTTCATTATGTGTCATTACATTATTACTATAGTTTTAGCCCATTTTAAGGGATGTTTTTGTAAAAAAAATGACACGATAAGATTTAGCGTGTCATTTTTAACTACGGATTCGATTCAGTGTCGAAAAGTACACTAGATCCATGTTTGTGGTAATAAACTTTCATTTTTTTGGTGGGGCTGTGTTATTAATTAATTTTTCAGTGTTCTTTTTCTATTATTTCCAATTTTAACAGAAATACTATTTAAAAGGGATTGAAATCTGATTATACAGTTATCTAATGTTTAGTTGAATATAGGCCAATTTTTAGAAATACAAACCGTTAAGTTGGCGGAATTGTGCTTACGGAACAACAGGTAAATTATTGCATTTACTTTCCTTGCTAACAGGAAGTACCGTATTCGTGAAAAAAGTAACCCACCGAAATTTTTCTTTTTTTAAGGCCTTAGGGTTTTTAAATGACGAAAAACATATTTTTTTAACTTCCAACTTCATAATAAACAATAATCTAGCCATACATTACAAAAAAAGGTTTATTTTTATTTACATATCAAAAGGTTTTTTTTGGGTGTACCTAACAATATTTTTTCTATATCATCATCATTTGAATTTTATTCTTTAATGTACATTGGCAGAGAGTATGTGGTTTGTTTGGTGTCATTTTAAAAAAGAGAATTGTAGCTCTTCAATTATGAAATACTTATTCTGATTATAAAGGGTATTTTTTATAGAGGTATAAAACTTTAAGTTGGCAACACTTTTTTAACTGGCGGCCATTTTGTCAGCTTGATGATTGTGTTTTGTGTTTAGTTTGGTTTGGCATTTCAACATGAATAGACTGACGCCTGAACAACGCTTTCAAATTGTGCAAATTTATTTTGAAAATCATGGTTCTGTTCGAAATACGTATCGCGCACTACGTCCATTTTACGGTCAACATAATCGTCCATCAGAGCAATTAATTCGATTAACTATGGAACGTTTTCGCACCACGTTTACTCTAAATGATAATACGCATCCACAGAGACGTCGTACAGTGCGTACAGAAGAGGGTAGCGTAGAGGAAGACCCGAATCAGTCTATCCGCCATCGTGCACAGGAATTGGATATGTGTCCATCCACTTTATGGAAGATTTTGCGGAAAGATCTTGGTTTGCGTGCTTACAAAATCCAACTCGTGCAACAATTGAAGCCACACGATCGATCCCGATTTTCATAAGCGAATTTTGTTTAGCGATGAAGCTCACTTTTGTTTGAATGGATACGTCAATAAACAAAACTGCCGTATTTGGAGTGATGATAATCCTCAAGTGTATGTTGAGACACCGTTACATCCAGAAAAACTGACTGTTTGGTGTGCTTTATGGGCTGGTGGAATCATTGGTCCGTACTTCTTTAGAAACGATGCTGGTCAGAACGTTACAGTCAATGGTGACCGTTATAGAGCCATGATTACTGACTTTTACGTTCATCAATTGAACAACCATGATGTGCAGAAGCTGTGGTTTCAACAAGACGGCGCAACATGTCACACAGCTCGTGCCACAATTGATTTATTGAAGGAAACGTTTGGTAACCGCATAGTTTCACGTTTCGGACCCGTGAATTGGCCTCCAAGATCGTGCGATTTAACACTGCTAGACTATTTTCTGTGGGGATATGTGAAGTCGCTAGTCTACGCCGATAAGCCCGAAACGATTGACCACTTGGAGGACAACATTCGCCGCGTTATTGCCGATATACGGCCACAAATGTTGGAAAAAGTCATCGAAAATTGGACCTCCAGATTAGACTACGTCCGAGCCAGCCGTGGCGGTCATATGCCAGAAGTCATATTTAAATTATAATGCCAGAAGATTATCTTTCGAATAAAGTAAATTTCATGTCAATTTAAAAAACTCATCTTTGTTTTATTCCATTTCAAAGTTCTATACCTCTATAAAAAACACCCTTTATATACAAGGTGAATTTCAAATTTTTTAAAATGATATTTCACCCTAAACCGGATTGTTTTCTCTAGTATGAGATAGTTAAATTTAGTGTGTATTTTAGAACTACATGTTTGTAAGGAAAATACTGGTAAATGATTTCGCCAATTTTTTCTTTAAGTTTTGCACGATATTCACTTGATTGTTGCTTGATTTGATGTAAATATATCTATATCTCAGGCCCAGTAATTATGCATTTAAGAGTGGATTCATCCAAGTAAAGCATCTCTTTAACGACTTCAACACGACGATGTTTCTCAAAAAATTTGGAAAAAGACGAGACAGCACACGAGACAAACCCAAAATCGCTTTTATTGATCTATTTGATATTTGAATAAGACCTACAAAATATCAGGTGTACAAGTATGAAATGCGGATTTCAGACAGCAGATGGTGCACCAATGCAGTTTGTGCTATAAAGATTTGACACTGCACCATTTTGTTGTGAGTGATAAATTAGAAAAGTGTATGCATAGTGTTGTGTTGTTGTGTTCACTATGTCAAAATTTATACCGAACAAAGAACATTCCCGGACAGCATTATTTTTTTTTTCATTTGAAGAAAACTGCTGTTGAATCATACCGATTACTTCGAGAAGCTTATGGTGAACATGCTCCATCGCAAGATACATGTAAACGACGGTTTCGACGTTTGAAAAGTGGTGACTTCGATATTGCAGACAAGGAACGTGGAAAAACCGCCAAAAAAATACGAAGATGTGGAATTGCAAGCATTGTTGGACGAAAATGATTCGCAAACACAAAAACAACTCGCCGAACAATTGGGCGTTAGTCAACAAGCTGTTTCCTATCGGCTACGAGAGATGGGAAAAATTCAGAAGAGCGGTAGATGGGTACCACATGAGTTGAACGACAGGCAAATGGAAAAGCGCAAAAACACGTGTGACATTTTGCTCGCTCGGTACAAAAGGAAGTCGTTTTTGCATTGTATAGTTACAGAGGATGAATAGGGGATTTATTTTAGGAATCCCAAGCGCAAAAAATTATGGGTAGACCCAAGCGAACCATCCACATCGACCGCAAGACCGAATCGCTTTGGCAGAAAGACGATGCTCTGTGTTTGGTGGGACCAGAGGGGCGTGGTCTATTATGAGCTGTTAAAACCTTCTTCATGACAATGCTCTATCACATACGGCAAAGTTCGCGACACGTTGGAAGCACTCAGCTGGGAAGTTCTACCCCATGCGGCTTACTCACCAGACTTGACTCCTCCGAATTACCACTTGTTTGCATCGATGGGTCACGCACTTGCTGAACAGCGCTTTGGTTCGTACGAAGATGTGAAAAAATGGCTCGATGAATGGTTCGCAGCAAAAGGGGAAGATCTTTACTGGTGTGGTATTCACAAGTTACCCGAAAGATGAGAAAAATGTATAACAAGCGATGGAACATACTTTCAATAAAGCACTTTTTAACATTCTTCCGGATTTAACATGTTTTTTTTAGAAAAAAAAAAAATCCGCATTTCATACTTGGACACCTGGTACTTAAGTGGCGATAACTAAGTACAAGATTTTGTTGACATTTTCTTTGGTGGTTGCGCTCGATGATCTTTCAGAACGTGGTTCGTCTTCAACTGCTACTCTGTCGTTTTTAACCGATTTGAAATATTTTGGATTTCGCTAAACATTTATCAGAAGAAATTTCGTTTTTAAAACAAAAGTTAATACCAATTCTACAAGTTTATTAATTTTAAAAATCGTCAACAAGCAATTTTTGTCTTGGAAATTGGTTTAAGATGTTAATACCAATCTAAAAATACAGATAGTTTGACAGAATACAAAAAAAATAGTCCGTGTAATCTTTGTACTTAGTAGTATACAGTCTATCAAGTAAAAACGCAATAATTTATTTTTGGTAGATGAGATTCACGTAAAACCCAAATGAGTCACTTGTTTGCGCATCGGTTCGAGGCAGGTATTTCTTTGTTCCCATCCAAAGGGGCCTAAAGTGACACATTCCACGGCTGCTAAATATATTAGAAAATCGGTGTCGTTTTGTGGAGAAGTGGCTAAATCATTTTAACGAGACGAAACTTGTCGACAGGTTTGAATGTGACCATGAGACAATTCGACAACATGATGTCAAATTCCGAAGCACGTTGAAGACTCCTTTGCTGGGCGAAAATCGCGTCGCGAAGCGGCTTGCTTGTGATAAGATACTAGAGTGGCCTTCATAATCGCTGGACGCCAACCCCAC
This sequence comes from Pachyrhynchus sulphureomaculatus, assembly GCA_019049505.1. NCBI lineage: Eukaryota > Metazoa > Arthropoda > Insecta > Coleoptera > Curculionidae > Pachyrhynchus > Pachyrhynchus sulphureomaculatus. The sequence continues at coordinate 36,364,551 of CM032456.1, read as the reverse complement.
TTGGTTCCTTGTAAAGAGAAAGTTCAGAGGAAAGACTTAACATTGATGGCGAAAAATGTTTTCGAAACACATTTTATTAAGCGGTCACGTTCTTACTTGACAGATTAAGTGTGGAGATTAAAATCGCTAGGATCCAGATTTAATTTTTGAGGTTCTCTGGTTTTCCAATAAAGTCCTGCCATAGACATTACTCAAATGTTACAAAATGCACATCTTCATTTTATATTCGGTGTTCGTAAAGTAAAACTATATTTCTCGTAAACTAATTAATTTAGATTGAATTGGGAATGTGGAATCTTTGGCAGAATGATACTACTCAGTATATATCACCACTACACCAAACACTTTATTTTTGCACTCGACGCGCGTTTTGCTAACCATATTAGCTTCATCAGGAGCGACGATTGACTAAAGCTGAACTACAAATCTACCCTATTTATACTTAGCCTAACCCTTGAATTACTCAAGCGGAACTAATGACATAGGCAAGGCCATCAGTTTCGGTCAAGTAAGCAGTAGAAGGGACTATAAGGAATAGGCCCTCTGTCTTTATTTAAACTACTTTTACATTTTATGACTTCCATACTTTCATATGCGTTCAACAATCTCCTACCAGATACATTTTTTATTAATCTTAGATTATCTAATGTTACAGTATGATCAGCTTCCAGGGCATGTTCGGCAGTGCTAGACTTTTCTGTTCTGTTGTATTTTAAGTGTGCTAAATGTTCTTTAAATCGTGTTTTAATTGACCTTTTAGTTTGCCCAACATACTTTTTGTCACAATCTTTACAACTAATTTCATAAATTCCACTTTTCTCACAATTAGGAATCTTATCTTTGAGATTTCCTAAGATATTCCTCAGATTGTCTGATGACTTATAGACTAAGGTGAGGCCTACCTTATTAAATACCTCCCTTCCATGCTATATTTCGGATTATATGGTATGGAGACATACTTGGTGTTATTTTCTTCGCGTGTAAAAAAAGGTGGAATTCTGAATATTAAACCTAAACTTATGTCTATTTATTAGCTTATTTACTAAGTGATCGTCATAACCATTAACTCTAGTTATATTTCTAATACGATTCCTTTCTTTATTAAAGTTTACTCTATTCAGAGGGAAAGTGACCAAACGATGAACTAAAAAATGTAATGAGGCTAAATTATGTTGTTTGCAATGAAATGAATCATTAGGAATATATCTATCTGTTACTGTGTCCTTCCTTTGATATATATAGGAGGAGGAGTTAATGGTTATGACGATGACTTAGTAAATAAGCTAATAAATAGACATAAGTTTAGGTTTAATATTCAGAATTCCACCTTTTTTACACGCGAAGAAAATAACACCAAGTATGTCTCCATACCATATAATCCGAAATATAGCAAGGGACTCAATAAGGTATTTAATAAGGTAGGCCTTACCTTAGTCTATAAGGCATCAGACAATCTGAGGAATATCTTAGGAAATCCCAAAGATAAGATTCCTAATTGTGAGAAAAGTGGAATTTATGAAATTAGTTTTAATGATTGTGACAAAAAGTATGTTGGGCAAACTAAAAGGTCAATTAAAACACGATTTAAAGAACATTTAGCACACTTAAAATACAATAGAACAGAAAAGTCTAGCATTGCCGAATATGCCCTTGAAGCTGATCATACTGTAACATTAGATAATCTAAGATTAATAAAAAATGTATCTGATAGGAGATTGTTGAACGCATACGAAAGTATGGAAATCATAAAAGGTAGAAGTAGTTGAAATAAAGACAGAGGGCCTATTCCTTATAGTCCCCTCTACTGGTTACTTGATCGGAACTGATGGCCTTGCCTAAGTCATTAGTTCCGCTTGAGTAATGCAAGGGTTAGGCTAAGTATAAATAGGGTAGATTTGTAGTTTAGCTTTAGTCAATCATCGCTCCTGATGAAGCTAACATGGTTAGCGAAACGCGCGTCGAGTGCAAAAATAAAGTGTTTGGTGTAGTGGTGGTATATACTGAGTAGTAATTTAGACTGGTTAAATGAGTGCATCCGTCATACAGCGATTTAACCTTGTTTTAGGTTCCCAGTTGATATTCGGCATTTTCCATGCCATATACTTTTTAAATTTTTAAAATTGTTTTTTTTTTTGATAGCCGCAAATATTTATTTATTTAATTGCAATTATGCCAGCATATTAATTTACGTTGAAAGGGCTTTCCATTTATTTACGCAGGTGTCGAACAATTTTTTACACTAATAATTCCTGTTACATGATTTATAAATAAGACATAAATAAAACTGAAAGAATAAGAAACACCAAAACCTAAACCAAATTTAGAAAAAATAAACAAGTTTTTATATCCACTTGGTTAAAAGCAATAAGATGAGAGTCTTGCCTTCCGGTTTACTATATAAATCAGATTTCTCTGTTATATATTACGATCTAGGTAAGTAATTTTAGATGTTCTTATTTGTACAACTCCCTGAAATAAACACATATCTTCGTTTATCCTGTTTTCTTAAATTTTCATGCCCTTTAACCTGTATCTTTTATTTCCCTGAATCCATCAAATTCAACGCGAGCTTGGCTTAAGATTGATGACCCAATTTTTTTTTACTTGTATTAGTGTTCTTTGCCTTTTCCAAATTGAATCTTATTTATTTGTGTATTTCGTTTTCTTATCCGGCTGGCTGCACTATTTGGATAAATTGATTTGACTTTGATTAAAAACAGGTACTTAAATAGATTACCAAAAATTAAAAGATCGAGAAAATGTGTATTAATTATTTGCTGATTGATTATATGATATGAAAAAAAAAAGAAATTTGTGAAATACTTGTTTTAATTCCTGGTTATAACAAAGAAGGTTTTAGTAAAGTCACTTGTCTAGTGGTAAAACTGTCGACGTTTAAAACCAAAGACATTTTGGTACCTAACGAACGATAATCTGTAGCATCAATCTCTACAGCGCCATCATTTAAACATTATATTTCAAAGGATGACAGTCATCCATGCACATGGACATGAAAACGCCGGGAACACTGGGACAATCGAGGCATCTTGATTAATGAGAAAAGATTAAATCATCTTCGGTACGCGGATAATATTGTCTTAATTATGGAGAATCCCGTTTAATTGCAAGCAGTGCTGATGGATTTGGAGAGACAATTATTGACTGTCAGATTAAAGATGAATTTACAAAAAACCAAAGAAATGTGTAGAGAAGACCAGAATATCACGGTTAAAAACACCACTCTGGAGAGAATAAAACTGGGTTACGAAAAAAACAACCGAGATTTACAGAAGAGAAAAATTAGCTTGGGTTGCATTTGGTGGCGAGTAAAACGCTGACAAACAAAAATATCCTTATGTACCTGCAGACTCAGCTGTTCGACCAGTGCATCTTGCCAGTCCTAACTTACGGGGTCCAAACATGGACACTTACCAGCACAACGTGCTATGAAACGACAAATGCTGGCTATATCTCTGAAAGATTGTAAAAGCAACACTTATGTTAGGTCAATAACTAAGGTCAGAGATGTTGCAGAGACGGTGGCTGAACTCAAATGGAGGTATGCTGACTATGTTGCTAGATATACTGATGACAGATGGTCCTAATCTATATTGAAATGGAGACCATAAGCGATCAAAAGAAGAGCGCCCTTCCAAACGTTGGACTAATGACATTAAACGACCGACCGGGTTAGTGACGATGAGACAGGCTCAGGACTGTCAAAAGTGGAAAAATACGAAGAAGGCCTATAATCAGTAATGAATCAATGAAGGCAGAAGAAGAAGAAGAAAACCATAAAAAAGTGATTCCAAAATATTCCTAAAAACACAAATTAATAAATGGGGAGAAAACCGTCATTGCGGATAAACGTACAGGCATCGAAAAATAATTTCTTAAAAATAATATAATCTAAATGTGACCTGTTATATTCCCAGCACTCTTCAGAACTTGCATCAAAATTATTAATCACTGCTCGAGGTGTCATTTCCGTACTGAATGCATTTCTTTCCCAATTCTGTCTTTTAATTATTTCAGAAAGAGAAGATTATTAGTGTAAATTTGAGATTTAAGATATCCTCACAAGAAAAAATCCAAATCAGAGCTACGCCACCTTAATCTACCTGTTTTGGTAATCGGTTCATTCGGGAAAATTTCTCGAATGACAGTCGAAGACTTGTTTAAAGTTTGTGATGTCGCTGAAACTTGTTCTCTTTTTTTTATTTCACCTCCCCGTCTGAGTAGGGATGTCATAATATCCGTGAACGTTGTCCAAGTGCCGAAACATACATTTTTGTACTTCATGGCACCTTTTTAGACAATGCGGTAGTGCTGCCACGGACTTTATTGCAGTTCTGCAAACAACTACTACCTATGTACGTGGCCAGGCCAACTATACTTAAATAAAACTATACCGATCTGCCGGAATTGGAACCCGAGACCCTCTGCACCGCAAGCAAGTGCCACGGGCCGCCACACTCTGATTATAACCATCAAACTTTGAAAAACAGGTGTGCAAAAGTTCCCGATCATCTCCACATATCGCTCTATATCAGTTGCGGTACGACCTCTGTCATCATCAAAGAAATACGGGCCACGCCAATTATTCCAAATGACTACAAGGAGGCTCAAGTCGTGACTTTAGAAGAATCTACAAGCTTTTTGTGTTTTATTTTTGGATTCCACGGACCGACACACTCTGATTATAACCATCAAACTTTGAAAAGCGGGTGTGCAAAAGTTCCCGATCTTCTCCACATATTGCTCTATATCAGTTGCGGTACGACGGTCATCGTCGAAGAAGTACGGACCGGGCCGATTATTCTAAATGACTACACAGAGGCTCAGGTCGTGACTTTAGAAAAATATACAAGCTTTTTGTGCTTTATTTTTGGAGGAGGTCCGATAGACTCAACTCTGTTTATGGATATTGTCATTAAGGTAGATGTGAGTTTCATCCGCACATTGCGCTCGCGCCATAAGCCAAAGAAATTTTAACTTGTTTATGGGGTTACTTGTAGGTGCGAGAGTCGATGAGTATCATCTTTGCATATATTTATAGATTAGTGAGTTTTTACTACTAGTTGTCAGTGTTGAAAGATATCAGTATAAACTCCTGCAAGGGTAAAACTTACGGATACTCTTAGTCAACTAATCTATTATATATTTATTTGTACATTAATTTTTAGACTCGTTAAAAATAATTTACTGTAATGGAACAAAAGGTATCATCTCTACTTGTTTAAATAAAAAGAAAAAATAACAAAAGCGAAAATATCCCTGCTGAACTAAGCTTTTGATAAAGAGACAAGATAACAAAGGGAAAAAGAAAAGTAACAAAATAGCAAAAAAGACGATGGGCAATCTGGTTGATGTAACATCAAAGCAAAGGAAAAGTGTTGAAAAAGGAGCCAATTTTCTTCTTTGATAAATAAAACGCTCTGGTGGCATTATTATTTTTCTTTCGCCAGAATTGTGTTTTTTTATCTTTATCTCGTATTTGTTAATTATTGAGTACTCAATGTTTCTTTTTTTACAATATATCATTATTTTTTATGGATATCATCCAATTTTCTTTTTAGCCCTAGTAATTGTAGCTTTCAGTGATCTTTAAAATAAGATTAAATTCAGTTCATCTACAATAACGCTTTTTATTATTTTTTCGTCTATTAAAAGTGCTGATGATTGAAATGCATTAATAGCTGTTACAATATTTGTTACTACCTTTTTTATGTATTTGTGCAATTTCTAAATACATATCTGGTGTTTGTTTTGCATTTACATATCTGTAACACAGTTCTTTTAGGTATGAATATAGTGTGTGCTTAGAACCTCTGAAATAATTTATTCGGGACCACTAGCTTATTTTTGAAAAAGCTTTTTACCAGTTCATCACTTATCGTTTCGAATCGATCGTATCGAATTTTCTCTATTGTAGATACGGCACACGTACAGCAGGAAATTCCTAGAGCGGCGCGTCCGCTGAAAAAGCGATTCACGTTGGTCCTGAAAGGTTGCAAATTGTGCTCGGTGTGAAATCCAGTCCTGGACAATTCATTTTAAAGGAACGAGCTTCCCCATACAATTTTAAACAGTGAAGTACGAGGAATGACAAGCTGTGCTGTCGGGTTTTGCTTCTGAAAACGCTGCTGTCTGGGTTTTGTAGCCTTAAACTCAATTTAGTTATTATCATTCCACGATACAATTTCTTTCGGGTCTTCGTTAAGTTGAACACCTCGTCACTGTCTGCGGAAAGAATAACCGCAAAAAAGTGTGAATTTTAGCCCGTTTCTGCAACTTGTAACTTGGAGACAAAAAGAAGCAAATTTAACGTAAAAGGTCTTAAATTAAAGCTAATTAAAAACCTAGGACATATTTTTCAATTTTTTATTTAGAGGTAACTACCCCCTATTTTGGAGGTTAAAAGTATAAAAATAAATATGATAAGCACACTAACGGGCAGACAGACAGACAGAGAGACGTTGCAATATATATATATATATATATATATATATATATATATATATATATATATATATATATATATATATATATATATGTATGTATATATATATATATATATATATATATATATATATATATATATATATATATATATATATATATATATATATATTTTTTTTTTTGTTACATTATATTGTTCTATAGCTAATGGTTTAGGCAGCGTGTTCCAAGAGAGTGCGCTAGCGGCAAACTTTTTTCCAACTTTATTCACTATTATCGTGTCTTATATTACCTAACGTAATAAAATATATCCTATAACTTGACCAGAGAACATATGTATAAATCTAAAAAAAAAAACACGTAAATCGAATAAGTGGTTGTCGACTGATAAGCACACTAACGGACAGACAGACAGGCAGATAGACAGAGAGACGTCGCATTTCATATATAATATAGAAGATTATAGATAACCTGGTCAGAGAACAAATGTGTGAATTAAAAAAAAAATGAAGAAGTAAAGAAGACAATAAAAATACTCAAAAATAATAAATCTGCAGGGCCTGGAGGTGTGGTAAATGAAATGATTAAGTACGGGTCTAATAAATTACTAAGAAACATGTTCCACAGAGCGATAAATGGAGAAAAAATACCAGAGGAATGGTCAAAAGCCTATATAGTATCTATATTTAAAACGGGAGACCGCAGAAAATGCACAAACTATAGAGGCTTAAGCATAATATCGAGTATGGGGCGTTTGTATGGAAAAATTATTAAAAATATGAATGAAACAAATAGGCATTGACAAAGAACTAATATACGCAGTAAAAGCTTTCTACGAAAACAATAGTAAACATAAAAATAGGACATAAAATAGGGAAGAGACTCCAAACATCAAAAGGCCTATTACAAGGATGCTTTACATCCCCAACACTATTCAAAATATACCTCGAATTAAAAAAATGGAAGCAAAAATGTAGTGGAATGGGAGTCCTAATATGAGAAGATTACTTATATACTCTAAGTTTCGCAGACGACCAAGTAATCATAGCGCAAGATGACGAAGACCTCAGTTATATGGTAAGAAAACTGAAAGAAGAATACACTAAAGCAGGATTAGCAATAAACTTTGATAAAACGGAATATCTAACAACAAAGGAAGGAAATGTGGAGAATCTAGAAGTCGATAACGAGACAACAATCCGAGGAACCGATAGATTTAAATATTTAGGAACCATCATTTCAAAAAACGCAACATCAGAAGAAGAGATCAAAGCTAAATTAGCATAAACGCGGACATGCATAAGACAATTAAATTCGATCCTATGGAACAATCACATTACAAAGAGAAACAAAACATGCATATACAAATCAATAATACAAAGCATAATGACATACGGGTTAGAAACATGGACGATCAACAAAAGAAATAAATCTAAAATTAACTCGGTAGAGATGGAGTATTGAAGAAGATGCTGTAGAGTGACACGTATGGAGAGATTACCAAATAAAGAAACAAGAAGCAGAATGAACATCAAAGAGAACGCAATACACACCATTGAAAAAAAAACGATTAAAATGGTATGGACACATAAGACGGAGCGAAGATAATAGGTGAATAAAGAAAATAACGGAGTGGAGCGCTATAGGGAGAAGAAAAAGAGGAAGACCCAGACGATCGTGCAGAGACGATGTGATAAGTGGTTCTCGAGTGATAAGCGCACTAACGGACAGACAGACAGAGAGAGACGTTACATTTTATATGTATTATAGGTATTCTTTACTACATGATATTGTTCCATATTTAATAGTTTAGGCAGTGTATTGCAAGAGAACACGCCAGCGACAAACTTTTTTCCAAGTTGACTCACTATTATCGTCAGTGCTTATTCCCTATGTTACCTAACGTACGAAAATATAGCCGATAACCTGACCAGAGAACATATGCATGTTTAAAAAAAAAAGCACGTAAATCGGATAAGTGGTTCTCCAGTGATAAGCGCACTAACGGACAGACAGACAGAGAGACGTTGCATTTTACATATACATATATATATATATATATATATATATATATATATATATATATATATATATATATATATATATATATATATATATATTATAGATATTTCATCAGTGCCAAAACCTGTTTTGGTTTTATTAAAATACGTTTTATGACACTTTATCTATTTGTCTTGCCTTGGGTTTGATATATGCAGAAAAATAAAAATACTTAAGTCTTAATGACGGTTCTAACTTAAGTAAAGATAGTAACTAAAAAAATCGATTTCGATGGGCAATCAAAAATTTCCTTTCATCTTTTATAGCATGATGTGCCTTCATAATCGTCGGTGTCTTCTGACCTACAAGAAGCAACCTTTGCTATACTTGGATTTATCTGTAATGAAATCTTAGCTTAGAACTTCATTTGTATTATATTTGTTTACACGACAAGAAAATAATTTCTAACAAGATAATTACAAAGTAAAAGTTGCTAAAGAACCTTGTATAGCAAAGTGGTTCAAATATACACCGGCCAATAATGTTTACTGTCAAGTAGAAAAGAGAAAAGGGAAAAAGAGACATCGAGACCGCGAAGAAAAGGTTCAATGATCCTTCTGCTTCATCGGTTGTGAAAGAAGACGATTATGTAAGAAAAGGACCGCTTTAGGCGAAATGGACTCTGGTTTAGGAACTATAGTAGTATTGTAACTTACTAAGGTTGAGTTGAGAATATACATTAAGGAAAATGATTTTTAAAGTTATTTACCCAGTACTTGCCTTGGTAACATAAGTTGTAGAGTAAATATATCTATTTAAAATCACTCTGTAATCACATCCTTCTATCCTATTTTTGTGAAGATTGATGCGCAGTAATTCGTAGAGTTTAAAAAAATGTATTTTTCTACATAACTACCTTAATCTAGCGTTAGTCTGGTTTTTATATTCTGTCTAAAAAAACCTTCTGTTAGATCCTCAAAACACGACGTTACCGCGGCTTTAAATTTCGGTCTCTGAGGTATTTCTTCAGGTGTTTAAACAACAAGAAAGTCACAGGGTGCAAAGCTAGTACTATGTTGGATGTTGTAACTCGATGAATCCACAGTTTATGGTAAAGGCTGAAACTGTACGAGTCTTCTTTCTACATGAATTCTCACATTTATCTCTTAAGAAACCCATTGCATCTACTCCTTTGTAGGATGTCAGTAAAGCAGCTAAGACTCATTGTCAGCAACAATTCACGAAAAATATCTCTTATCGTTCTCTAAAGTGGTCAGATGTTCTTGACAAATTTTTCTCTTTGCCAGTTTCTGCTCTCGTGTTTTATCCCTAAATATTCGCGCTCAAACTTGAAAACTGTAGTTTCGGATACTCTAGCTTCATTAGCAAGAACTTGTCTGATAGTTTCTTAAATTTCTGCCTCGACCGGTCTTCCTGTTCTGGGATCATCCTGAATTAAGTTTTTACACCATCGAAAATGCTTGGATCACAATTTTACTTAAAAATTAAATGAACCTTCAATGTCGTACAGCTCAAACGTTCTTTCACGAATCCCGTTTAGTGGAAACTGCAAACTGCGTGATGCTTCAAATTTTTTACTCATTTTTCGGACTACTACAAAAATCGTAAAAACTACAAATCTAAACTACCTCGTACAAAACATTTAAAAAGTACTTAGAACAGCGACAGTAATTGGACAACCAAGCAATTTTTTGTATGAAGTTGTTTTCATGCCTAGGTGTGTAACTTAAAAAAACACGTTCGTACCGTACGGCTTTGTAACTCCATATAAATTTGAGACAACCAACTAATAGGTAGTAAGGCTAGATGCGCAGCAACAACCGGTAGCTGCAAACACACTAAACGGTACTGCGTATTACAATAGTGTGCATATTTCATCAGAAGTGTTAATAAAACTGGAGCGATTGAATTTATTACGCCTTGAGAGTTAAGTTTTCTTAGCACTGCATTCGTCTATGGTAGTAACACGTACGCTGAAAAGTTTTTGGTCGAGCTACTTAAAATGCATTTTTTTAGTCTCCTTCAAGAGCGGTACAATCAGTTCAACGCATTTCTAACATTTCTATAACTTTCGTTTCGGCGATAACTTCTTCATTGGAGCCAAATTTCTTGCCCGCAAGCAATTCTTTGAGGTCTGCGAATAGATAATAGTCGCTAGAGGCCAAATCTTGAGAGTACGGTGGATGAGGAAGCAATTCGAACTTCAATTCAAGCAATTTTGCTATCGGAACCATTGACTTCATTCATTTTGGGGCCGTTTCTTTGCGATTTCGGCCTTCCAACGCACTAATAACTTTATATAATATTCGCTATTGATGGTTTTTCCCTTCTCAGCATAGTCGATGGAAAATATTCCATGTGCATCCCAAAATAGAGAGGCCAAAACCTTCCCAGCCGACTATTGTGTCTTTGGTTGGTTCGGGCGGCTTCCACCGGCTGCTGTCCACTCGGCTGACTGCCGATTTGATTCCGGTGTGTAGTGGTGAATCCATATTTCATCCATTTTCACATATCGCATAAAAAAATCCATTTTATTGCGCTTAAATAGGTCCAAACCTCGCTCAGAATCATCAACGCGTTGTCGTTTTTGGTCCACTGTGAGCAAACGCGATACCCATTTCGAACAGAGCTTTCTCTTGCCCAAATGTTCATGCAAAATATGGCCAACACGTTCTTTTAATATCTTTAGGGTGTCAGCTATCTCACGAAATTTCACTTTCTGGTCATCCAAAACAATTTTGTGGATTTTTTTTATGTTTTCCGGTGTAACCGAGCGTAGAGAGCATTCAGCATGATTTGTATCTGTACGACCGCGTTTAAATTCAACATACCAGTAAATTATGAGTGATTTTCCAGGAGCAGAGTTCCCGTAACATTTAGCAAGCCATTGCTTTGCTTGAACGGTATTTTTTTCCCTTCAAAAAACAGTGTTTAATTAACACACGAAATTCGATTTTTTCCATTGTTTTGAAAGTATCAAAAGTTGCGTCACTAAAACCACTATAACTTGTAAACTAATCGTCGAAATGTCATTAAATTTTGAAATGTATCGTTTGAAGGTTGGTACTTCCTAAAAATCATATGAATTTTTTGAAACAGGCGACATCTATGTGTCAGACCAAAAACTTTCCAACCTACGTGTTACCTATAAAGAATATATAAAATATTCACTAGTTCAGTTCTGTATATGAGCGTTTTCGGAAATTGTTGGTATGTTAGCGGTTCAAAAAGAAGAGAATTTTTTTTGAAAGTGACATTCATTAGATTCAATTTAAATCGTTACTCGGACCTCCAGAAACAATGCTCAATATGCAAATTTTTGCGGAAAAAATGGACAAACTCGCTAAATTGCCATAAAAAGCGTCAAAAATCAATACATAATTTACCGTATTATAAGTTTATCCATGCGATTTATTGAAATTATTTATCGTGAATCCTGATAACGTTTTCCTCTTTTATATAATGGCCATTTTTGCCCATTTTTATCTTTTAGTCGAATCACCGTCCAGGTACACTTTTCTTATGTTCTTTGACCTGCTGACTTCGAATTTTTATGTACCTTGTTGATATTAGGATATCGTCTTCAAGTTAGGATCAGATTTTAGTCACTTTTTGGTAAGAAATGACTGTAAATTAAAATGGTGTATTTAAAGATAGTAATATTACAGCCACGCTTTTTTACGACAATTCAGCGAGTTTTTCCATTTTTCCGCAAAAATTTGCATATTGAGCTGTAAAAAAACAAAATTCTTAAAAAAATCGTGTTCAGCCGTGAATAATTATTTCTGGAAGTCCAAGGAACGACTTAAATCGAGTCTAATGAGTGTCATTTTCAAAAAAAAAATCTTTCTTTTTTAATCCACTAACATATCAACAATTTACGGAAATGTTCATATGCAGGCATATTAACCCCCATAATACTAGGCCCTCAACCCGAATAGGTGATAAAAGTGTTATTCGATCTTTCCTTGATACGCTCGTAGACCTTCACTTTTTCACTTTATCTTAAGTAATCGTTTTGGTTTCATTGTTTAAAACACGTGTTGAGTAACTCTTAGGAATAAGGAAGCTCGGAGCCTGTTTTAAAAGAATTAATAATTTTTAAATAAGCAAAACTAACTAAAATTAAGCAATATTTTAGAAAGGTTAAAGTTTCAACTACAATAGTACATAATTTAGTTGCTTAGCTAAATACAGGAAATGCTATTAATGCAATAAATTACAGAATTGTACAAGACAGTGTTATCAGTGTTAAATAAATAAAATAGGTAAAGGACAAATTAAAATTACCCTATTTCAGCATTTAATCTGACTTTATAAATGTCTCCGACCGACAATATTAAATTGTATATATATATATATATATACATATATATATATATATATATATATATATATATATATATATATATATATATATATATATATATATATATATATATATATATATATATATATATATATATATATATATATATATATATATATATATATATATATATATATATATATATATATATATACCTTCCCTGGCCAAATTATTAGACGCACTGCAAGATTTCATGTAAAATATTAATTACCGAGTGATATTGTACCGTTTTATTATTTTAAATTGATTTGTTTTTTATTTTTATATTATCCAATCAATTACCTATTTATTTGACATAAATAAAACAGCATTAATTTAGAAAAGCATAAGTTTATTAAGTTTTAAAGAAAAGTGAAATTAATGTTAGTAAAAGTCAATATTTAGTTGAGCTACCTTTAGCCGCTATCAAAGCTTTAATTCTGCGCGGCATGCTATCAATGCAAGATTGTACTGTCTCCTGCATTTGAGGATGATGATTCCACACATGAATAATCTTTTCTAGGAGCTGAGTTTTGTTGGTAATCACATCTTTAGCCACTTCTTTTTTCATCAGCTCCCACACATTTTCAATCAGGGCTATTACCCGGCCAATCCAACAGAGGGATATTTTTTTCTGCCAAAAAAGCTTTAACAGACCGAGCAGTATGGCAGGGAGCTCCATCTTGCATGAAAGTGAATTGTTCCCCATTTGGAAACCATTCTCTGAGCTGCGATTTTGTAATACTTCTTTGTACTGATCTTGCCTCATTATTCCTTTGACGACGTACAGACGTCCAGTGCCCTTGCCGCTGATGACTGACCAAATCATCACTTTGGTGGGATGTTTAACCGTCGGGACGACACAATCAGGATGAAACTTTTCTCCATGACGACGACGCACATACTGAGCTTTATTCTGCAAAATTTCGAATGTGCTTTCGTCACTGAAGCAGACCTGTCGAAAATAGGAAAAATATATAAACTTCCATGTTTATTTGCTTTATTTAACTGAAAATGATAATAATGTATCAATTATTGATTAAATTGCTGTATCTTACCGATCTCCAGAAGTCCACATCTTTGTCTTGCCATTGTTTGGCCCACTTCAGGCGCTTTGCTTTCATTGCAGCTGTTAACTTGGGCTTCCTGGCGGGGCGACAGGCCTTAAAATCTAATTCTTTCAATTTTCTTCGAACAGTGCGCTCAGAAGCATTTACGCCAGCATCCTTGTGATTGTTGTGATTTTATTACCTTTGTGGTAGCAAATCTGTTTTCTACACAAATTTTCTTCAAACATCTCTTTGACCGTGGAGTGAAACTTGGTTTTCTACCGCATCTTTTCTTTCTTTTCGGGCTTAATTCCTTCCCTGACTCAATTTTCTTTTTTATGCGTCGTACACTAGCTTCAGAAACCTCCAATCTTCGTGATATTTCTCGGTTTGTAAATGTTTTCGCAATCAGAAGGGCCTTCACTTCAGCTTTTTTACGTGGTGAAAGATCGCCTTTTCTACCCATAATGAAAATAGTCCAATTACTTTTTTAAAACACTGCATACAAAAAAAACTAATAACTGAGTAGTTTAAAACTGTTAAACAAACAATCACAGTCCATAAAGCCACAGAAACACGCCCGTACCTGACTCGATTCCGATCGCGACTGATACAGATTTGTACTTGTTTACGTTCATTGTATCACTTTGTCAACACAGTGTTGCCATATGTTAAAAATAAATACAAATATGTAGTCTACAACAATTCTTTTAAATAAAAATCAATAATATTGTAGTTTAAATATACCATTATTGCATAAAAACTCTTAAGAAAGATAAAATTACTAAAAAAAATACAGTGCGTCAAATAATTTGGCCAGGGACTGTATATATATCTATATATATATATATATATATATATATATATATATATATATATATATATATATATATATATATATATATATATATATATATATATATTTGTTTTTATTAGACGACGAAATTCTCGACAAGTAGAGAAGCCACCTAATTTTTCAGGAAATTTCGACAAGAAAACTGCAATTCATGTTCCCTCCCAAATTTGTCTAATGTTGGAAAAAGTAGAATTACATTGATAAAATATTTAAATCTAGAGGTTAATTAAAAAATTTGGGGAGAAGAAAACTAAATCATTAAGAACGGCCTTACAAATTTTTTATGTATATTTCTTATTGTAAATTTTGTCTTATAGAAAATTAGTTCGTATTAACGAAAACTTTGGTTCCGAATGGCTTCTTACTTCACAAATCAACTGTTTATGTATATATGTTTATGTATATATATATATATATATATATATATATATATATATATATATATATATATATATATAAAACTCCGGATACGATGGGCTAAGGGTATTAGTGTAACAATTCCTTCATAACTAGGTAGATACTTTAAAAACTAGTATAGTATATACATATACCATTTAGAGATAATAATAATTTCTATTTCCTGTAAAACAATTTTCAATTATAAGCAGGTTTTAACCTCTTAGATCAAATTTCAATTAAAACCGGTTTGTTTTTCCATCCAAACCGCGGTTCTTGAACGCCCCATGAAGATCTCACGTTTAAGAGTTAATTCCTATGTTATTAATTTTTCACGAAACTTTGATAAATTTGGAACATTTCTTTTTGGCGACTCTGGCCCTGTAGTCATCGTGCCGACATACGGTCCCGGGTTCAATCCCGGCAGGGCAGTGTACTTATTTGTTAAGAGGTAATGCCCCTCTAGAGCTAAAAAAAAGAGCCTGGTTTTGGCTTTTTTTGAAATAGAGTGAACGTAATCCAAAATGTACTCAAATGTACTTTAAAGTACATTTATAAATTTTATAAATATTATTTTTTACAAAATGGCGACACCACTCAGTAAAGGAAGGAAATAAATAGTACTTTGCAGCCGGAAAGATTCCTCCTCCAATTTTTTACCTGGAACAAAGTGCAAAGAATTTTGAGTTCTACTATGATTTTCTCGGGAAGTACATAGAAAAATTATTAAATATTGATTTTTTATGAATGATACTTGTTTGATGAAAGTATTTCATTTTTGGTAAAAAATCACATAAAAAATCGTTTATAAAAATAAAAGTTCAAAACAAATTTTAAAATCCGTACGTACTTATGTACGTAATGTAATTTTGAAGGTGCAGTTAAAATTTCTAATAAATTGGTGATAATTTGAAGAAGTAATGTTTGAAAAATGTAGTTTTGAGAAAAACGTGTTTTTAAAATTATATAAATTTTCTAGATACCCCCAATCTGCGATGCCTGCGCCATATAATTAGCCTTCTAAATTGATATTTTGTTGATAGATTCTAAATTATCTTAAATTCTGTATATACATAGATTTCTTTAGTATTCAGAAAGGTACAGTCAGCGTGGAGCATAAAGACTCTCGGCGAGTTTAGAGAGCACTGTGAGACAATTACGCGCATTTGATAAAATGCACACTTATAACCTTCTTACCCTCATAAAATCCTTTGTACCGTATTTCTATATCCCTAAAGCATCATTTAAACCAAAAAAATGTTGATTTTTATCAAATTTCTAGAGTGGCGTTACTCCTCAATTTATTCAAGTCTATTTGGCTTGACCACCTACATAGGAAATAGTTGTTGCAAAATGTAATAATGCCCGTGGCGGCACTACCGCGTTGTCTAAAAAAAAAAAGTTAATAACAAATGTATGTTTCGGAATTTGGACAACTTTGACGGATATTACGACATCCTCGCCGATCTACAACCAAAAAGGGTAATCCCTGTTCAGGCGGGGAGGTGACAGATACAAAAAGGACTACGTTTATATTATTGAATGTCGATCCGATTGGGTAATCGGGCACAATAATATTAAATATGAAAAGAACAAAAAAATAAGAAAATATCATGTAATCCGTTTTCGACTAATAAGCAAACGTCCTAGGCCTACTTTTTCAACATGACGAGCCTATTATCATGGGTTTCTATTCTAATACCGTCAAGAATTAAACAGCAGAATTTTGTTTCGTTTTTATTTACTTACGTTTTAAAATACGAGTATTTCGTTTTTATTTTCCTTGATAAAGAAAAGTGTTATTATTCATAACAACAATCACATTCCGCGTTTTTTGCTTTGCTTCAGGAAAAACATAGTCAATCATTTCTGTCGGTCTGTCTGTCTGTCGGTCTGTTGACGCGATATTAATTTGAAACTTGGTATATGTATAAATGAGGGGATAAAGCGTCGTTTTGTAACTTTAGTCCATTACACGCCTAAGATAAAACGGCAGGGGCGCCGAAAAAAGTTTTATCAGTGGGAAAGGTGATAGCAACTGTTTCTTGGGACCCACAGGGTATAATCATAATTGATTATTTCGAGAAGGGTAAAATAGTGACTGGCTCTTACTACGCCACATTATTGAACTGTTTTTTTTTTTATCGTTCACCTTCCCCACCTGAGTAAGGATTTTACCCGTTTTCATATCCTGAGGATATCGACGGGGATGTGGTAATACCCGTTAACGTTGTCCAAGTGCCGCAACAAACATTTTTGTATTTCACGGCACCTTTAAGACAGCGCGGTAGTGCTGCCACGGACCTTCCTGCATTTCTGCAAACAACTGCTACTTATTTACGTGGGCAGGCCATATATACTTAAATAAAAGTATACCGACCTGCCGGATTTGAACCCGAGATCTACTGCACCGCAAGCAAGTACTAGGCCACGGTGCCACAGGCCGCACAGTGAGCTGAAACAGAAACGATCAAAACTAGCGCGCTAAAAAGTGCTCTTTCACCAGGACAATGCACCTGCTTACTCGTTGGCCGTTGCATTGGCAGAAGTGCACAAGCTGAGCTTCGAAATAGTTCCCCACCCACGCTATTCCCCAGATTTCGCCCCAAGTGACTCTTTTGTTTCTTAACTTCAAAAATTGGCTTGGGGAGGAAATTTTCGTAGAATGAGGAGGTTATACAGTCCCTGGCCAAATTATTAGACGCACCGTATTTTTTTTAGTAATTTTATGTTTCTTAAGAGTTTTTATGCAATAATGGTATATTTAAACTACAATATTATTGATTTTTATTTAAAAGAATTGTTGTAGACTACATATTTGTATTTATTTTTAACATATGGCAACATTGTGTTGACAAAGTGATACATGAACGTAAACAAGTACAAACCTGTATCAGTCGCGATCGGAATCGAGTCAGGTACGGACGTGTTTCTGTGGCTTTATGGACTGTGATTGTTTGTTTAACAGTTTTTATACTACTCAGTTATTAGTTTATTTTGTATGCAGTGTTTTAAAAAAAGTAATTGGACTATTTTCATTATGGGTAGAAAAGGCGATCTTTCACCACGTAAAAAAGCTGAAGTGAAGGCCCTTGTGATTGCGAAAACATTTACAAACCGAGAAATATCACGAAGATTGGAGGTTTCTGAAGCTAGTGTACGACGCATAAAAAAGAAAATTGAGCCAGGGAAGGAATTAAGCCCGAAAAGAAAGAAAAGATGTGGTAGAAAACCAATTTTCACTCCACGGTCAGAGATATGTTTGAAGAAAAATTTGTGTAGAAAACAGATTTGCTACCACAAAGGTAATAAAATCACAACTCCAGGATGCTAGCGTAAATGCTTCTGAGCGCACTGTTCGAAGAAAATTGAAAGAATTAGATTTTAAGGCCTGTCGCCCCGCCAGGAAGCCCAAGTTAACAGCTGCAATGAAAGCAAAGCGCCTGAAGTGGGCCAAACAATGGCAAGACAAAGATGTGGACTTCTGGAGATCGGTAAGATACAGCAATTTAATCAATAATTGATACATTATTATCATTTTCAGTTAAATAAAGCAAATAAACATGGAAGTTTATATATTTTTCCTATTTTTGACAGGTCTGCTTCAGTGACGAAAGCACATTCGAAATTTTGCAGAATAAAGCTCAGTATGTGCGTCGTCGTCATGGAGAAAAATTTCATCCTGATTGTGTCATCCCGACGGTTAAACATCCCACCAAAGTGATGATTTGGTCAGTCATCAGCGGCAAGGGCACTGGACGTCTGTACGTCGTCAAAGGAATAATGAGGCAAGATCAGTACAAAGAAGTATTACAAAATCGGTTGATTCCGCAGCTCAGAGAATGGTTTCCAAATGGGGAAACATTCACTTTCATGCAAGATGGAGCTCCCTGCCACACTGCTCGGTCTGTTAAAGCTTTTTTGGCAGAAAAAAAATATCCCTCTGTTGGATTGGCTAGGGCTAGCCCTGATATGAACCCCATTGAAAATGTGTGGGAGCTGATGAAAAGAGAAGTGGCTAAAGATGTGATTACCAACAAAACTCAGCTCCTAGAAAAGATTATTCATGTGTGGAATCATCATCCTCAAATGCAGGAGACAGTACAATCTTGCATAGATAGCATGCCGCGCAGAATTAAAGCTTTGATAGCGGCTAAAGGTGGCTCAACTAAATATTGACTTTTACTAACATTAATTTCACTTTTCTTTAAAACTTAATAAACTTATGCTTTTCTAAATTAATGCTGTTTTATTTATGTCAAATAAATAGGTAATTGACTGGATAATATAAAAAATAAAAAACAAATCAATTTAAAATAATAAAACGGTACAATATCACTCGATAATTAATATTTTACATGAAATCTTGCAGTGCGTCTAATAATTTCGCCAGGGACTGTATGTGCTGTAAATCATTTTTTTTTTCTGAGGGAATAAGAAAATTGGAATTTCGCTGAATAAAATGTATTGAGCTCAATTAAGATTATGTCTTGAAATAAGTTTTTGTCTCTGCAAAAAAATGTCATTTACCTTGTTTTTTACAAGACTTTTCAAATTCACCGTCGTATTATATGGCTTTTATTATTTTTGATTTCTTTTTTACTTTTTTGTCTTGCGAAAAACAAACAACAAAGCTATTTAATAATCTAGCTATTGTGCTTAGAACTTTTTTGCTACAAATTCTTATTGAATACATTTCTTTTCGCGCAATAGTGAAGGTACTTTCGTAATATTCACACACAACTGGCTTCTTCTGGGAAAATTCTAGGTCCACACCTGAGTACTTCTAAAAAAAAACAACTTTTTTTAACTATTCCGGCATCTCTTAATTATTACATTACAATATATTGAATATAGAATGGCTTTGTATTCTCTAAAAGCAATTAAAAAATATGGTAAATTCCCATTTTGTCGATTGACCGTTTCGTCGACTGAGAATTCTTACGTTTTTTTTTTATGGGTCTAGCATACGTGCTACAGGGAAGTCCCTAAACCACTCCAGGAGCGGCATGTGTGCGGAAAAAGCGATTCACGTTGTTCTTGAATCGCTGTGGGAAACACAGTCCTGGGCAAATTATTCCAAAGGGATGATGTTCTCCATGTAAGAGACTTCTTGAAAAGCGTTGTACGCGGAGTAACAAGCTGAACCTCATATGGATGTGAAGAATTAGCGCAACGTGTATTTCTAACATGCACCGCTCTGGGAGGAATTAAGCGGGCTACATCCTTCGAACACTTTCCATGAAAATACTTGTAGAACAGACTCAAGTCGCCGATGTTCCAGCGAATCAAGGCCGCCGGTCAGTTCCGGGTCTCCAATCAGACGAACAGCTCTTCTCTGAACAGAATCCAACAAAATGCAATGTGTGTTTGGGAGCGGAGCCCCAAACCTGGGAGCAGTATTCCATAGTTGGTCGAATTTGAGCTTTGTAAAGAATTAACAGTTGTTGTGGAGTGTAAAGCTTTCTGGTTCGAAATAATATTCCCAACCTTTGAGAAGCTCTTCTTGCTATGCCTGCAACATGTTCATGCCAGGACATATTTGCCCCCAAATTAACGCCCAACAAATTGAGTGACGATGCTAGGGGAATAGAGTGCCCCGACATGACTATGTCGGGTTCAGCAATGTTAAGTTTTTTTAGAAAAAAAACTGCCCCTGAGTTTTTGTAGAGTTAAATTCCACTTAGTTACTGTCACCCCCAAGATAGAATTTCTTCCAGATCTTTGTTAAGTTGAACGACCTCTTGTTGTCTGCGGATATTCGCCTGAGTAGCCGATGTCCGAGCATTTAAAGTGAATGAAGAGATAAGCGTACTGTCATCTGCAAAGCAGTAGATTGGATTCTCGGTGTTTTCCAGCAAATCGTTAATGTAGCTATTTAATAATTTAGTTATTGTGCTTAGAACTTTTTTGCTACAAATCCTTATTGATAAATTTCCTTTCGCGCAATAGTGAAGGTACTTTCGTAATATTCACCCACAACTGGCTTCTTCTGGAAAAATTCTAGGTCCACACCTGAGTACTTCTAAAAAAGACAACTTTTCTAAGTATTCCGGCATTTCTTAATTATTGAATATAGAATGGCTTTGTATTCTCTAAAAGCAATTCAAAAATATGGTAAATTCCCATTTTGTCGATTGACCGTTTCGTCGAGTGGGCATTCTTACATTTTTTTTTATGGGTCTAGCATGCGTGCTACAGGGAAGTCCCTAAACCGCTCCAGGAACGGCATGTGTGCCGAAAAAGTGATTCACGTTGTTCTTGAATCGCTATAAATTGTACTCGGTGGGAAACGCAGCCCCTGGGCAAATTATTCCAAAGAGATGATGTTCTCCATATAAGAGACTGCTTGAAAAGCGTTGTACGCGGAGTAACAAACTGAACCTCATACGGATGTGAAGAATTAGCGCGACGTGTATTTCTAACATGCACCGCTCTGAGAGGAATTCAGCGGGCTACATCCTTCGAACACTTTCATGAAAATACTTGTAGAACAGACTCAAATCGCCAACCGTTCTTCGATGTTACAGCGAATCAAGGCCGCCGGTCAGTTCCGGGTCTCCAGTTAGACGAACAGCTCTTCTCTGAACAGAATCCAACAAAATGCAATGTGTGTTTGGGAACGGAGCCCCAAACCTGGGAGCAGTATTCCATAGTTGGTCGAATTTGAGCTTTGTAAAGAATTAACAATTGTCGTGGAGTGTAAAGCTTTCTCGTTCGAAATAATATTCCCAACCTTTGAGAAGCTCTCCTTGCTATACCTACAACGTGTTCATGCCAGGACATATTTGCTCCCAAATTAAAGCCCAACAAATTGAGTGACGATCCTAGGGGAATGGAGTGCCCCGACATGACTATATCGGGTTCAGCAACGTTAACTTTTTTAGAAAAAACTGCCGCCTGGATTTTTGTAGCGTTAAATTCAACTTGGTTACTCTCACCCCAAGATAGAATTTCTTCCAGGTTTTTGTTAAGTTGAACGACCTCTTTCTGTCTACGGATATTCGCCGGAGTAGCCGATGTCCGAGCGTTTAAAGTGAATGAAGAAGTAAGCGTACTGTCATCTGCAAAGCTGTAGATTGGATTCCGGGTCTTTTCCAGAAGATCGTTAATGTAAATGAGAATTCTTACCTGTTTTGTTACTCTTTCGTCGATCGAGACCGTTTGGCCGTTGATCATTTGAAACCGTTCCCTTTTTGTCGACTCACGAATTAAAGCTACCAAGTAAAGCTGTAGGTGGCCTTCAACCCT
Organism: Pachyrhynchus sulphureomaculatus; assembly: GCA_019049505.1. Classification (NCBI taxonomy): domain Eukaryota; kingdom Metazoa; phylum Arthropoda; class Insecta; order Coleoptera; family Curculionidae; genus Pachyrhynchus; species Pachyrhynchus sulphureomaculatus. Next base: position 36,342,167 of record CM032456.1, on the reverse strand, counting down.
TTGCAGGTAGTTTTACCATATAAGGGTGCAGCCGGTTAGATTATCGTAGGCGTTCAGGTTAGTTCAGGTTTGACAGTCCTAAGTCTGTAGAAAGTGGGAAGGAAAGAAATAATTTTGCTCTATCAATTTTTTTAAGAAATAATTAATATTTACCCTTAATATAGATTGCCATAGCAGATAAAGAGGTTTAATGAATCGACGAAAGGGGAATTGTTAATGACACCGATGTATAGGTTAAAAGACCAGCCGATAAGACGGGAATTTCTCCTAAAGTCGACAAAACGGAAATCGACGAAACGGTACTAAATCCAAAAATATGATATGCAAAATATATTTATGAGCATTATCAACCCAAATGCCATGATCCTAAATTAAATTTAGGATCCCTATTATATGATAATTTTGTTTATACTATTATGTCGTTAACTTGCCATTTGTATCGTTAAAATACATAATATAAAGTTTAAATATTTTACCTTGGACCACTATTTAAAGATGTTGTGGGAGTACGTTCAAAGTAACACCACTTAGCAACGCTGCGTATGCGGAAATATGTATATTTTGCTACTACTACTACTAGTTGCTACTGCTCGACTTGTGAAATCGAGTTATTTCAAGCTATTTCATAGAAAAATATTTAACCAAAAATTTTTCAACAAGCATAAGTCGATGCTAAGCATGACTCATCAAAAATTTAGAGCAAAAACATTAATCTTCGCTGTAGGAAGTCCGATATAATAAAAAAATTAATAATAGAGTTCTCTCTTACTATTATTACACTTGGCTTTTTACAGTTTGTTTTTTAAAGTATAAACCGGGTGCTAGAGAGAATAGCCCTGCAGGACCGTGCATGGTTATTCTACTGTCATCATTAGCAACCTTAATTCCTTGGAATATCGAAGTACGGTTGGCGACTCGAGTCCATTCTACAAGTATTTTCATGGAAAGTGTTCTATGAATATAGCCCGCTTAATTCCTCCCAAAGCGGTGCTTGCTAGGAATACACGTCGCGCTAATACTTCTCATACGCACGAAGTCACTTCCCGTACAACCCATTTCAAGCAGTCTTGTATATGGAAAACCTTATCCCTTTGGAATAATTTGCCCAGGACTGTATTTTTCTCACCGAGTACAATTTACAGCGATTCAAGACCAACGCGAGTCGCTTTTTCCGCACACGTATCGCTCCTGTAGCGCGTTAGGGATTTCCCTGCAGTAGGTGTGCTATGCCCATAAAAAAAAATATATTATAATATATTACTATATTTTACTATAATTTAATAATACTATATTTTACTTAAATTTTCGTTTTAAACCATATTTCTAACAAACTCTTAAGTTTATATATATATATATATATATATATATATAATATATATATATATATATATATATATATATATATATATATATATATATATCAATCGGTTTTATAACGTCTTCCGTCTTCCGATGCCTAATTTCCACTCCTCCCGGTTTCTCCATCCCTCTTCCTCCAGAACTCTCTCTCTAGTACTTCCTTGTTGATTCCTGCTCTCCAGCTCTGGCGTGGTATTCCTCGCTTTCTTCTTCATGAGGGTTCCAATTTAAGATCTTTTTAGGTAGTCGGTCTTGTGACATTCTCTGTACATGTCCGTACCATACCCAAAGTTGGGTTCTGATTTCATCCACTATGTCGTGCTTTATTTTTAAGGCGATCTTTTCTGGATTTTCTGGCTGCGCTTCTCCAGAAATCCATTTCTGCAGCTTTTTGTTATTTTTCTTGTTCTTTCCTTCAATGGCCACACCTGTGAGCTGTAAGTTATTATACTTTTCACTATTGAGTTGTCAATTCTCTTCTTATTTTCAATGGTTATGTTTTTGTTCCATAGTATACTATTAAGCATTGCAATCGCTTTTCGTCCTTGGATATTCCTCTTGAATATTGCTTCTTCCAGTGTTCCGTCCCTAGATATTCTCGTTCCCAAATACTTATAACTGGCACAGTGTTTGATGGTGTGTCCTGTGGCCAGTTTCTAGTCCTGCTGTTGTTCTCCGACGCACATGTACTTGGTCTTTTTAATATTGACCTCTAGGTCCATTTTTCATATTCCTCCATAAGTTTTCGTGTCATGTATTCCATATCATCGATGTCCTGAGCGACTACTACCTGGTCGTCCGCGAATGATAGCGTGTACAATGTAATATCGTCACCAGTGGTAATCCCATACTGCTGCATTTCCTTTTCCAGTTCTTCAGTGCACTCTCCAAATAGATTTTTAAATAGCGTTGGGGATATACAGTAGCCCTGTTTGAGACCCTTT
>CM032456.1:36332176-36339764 GCA_019049505.1 Pachyrhynchus sulphureomaculatus | reverse complement strand
TTTTTTGCCCTTCTTCACAAACTGAAAGTCTTTAAAATGGTTCACTTCCGGAACGCAAAATGAGACGGGAGTGTTAAACTCGCGGCCTGAGAGACAAAGACCTATGATACCCGTCAAATTTTGGGACGGTAGTTTATATATGTTACGTATGTCTGTTGCGATATAATTCATAATTCGAATATAATTTAATTAAACAATTCTTACGTATTGTTCTCTTATATGTAGATGCGGTTACATCCGACCACCTTTACAATTATATTTAGAAATAATGAAAATATCGCGATAATACTATGAATGAATTATTATCATAATAATATCAATATCGACAGAGCATCTCTCTTTTTAAATTTATGACAGTTTTTTACGTTATTTTCAAAGACGTTTTTAGCGTCGTCATGGGTGGTGCGATGCAATAAAGTAAAATATTGTTGGAAACTGACCCGAATCCCTTGTCTACGGCATTAATTACACGTTGAAGTGAATAAACTTAAATTTCAGTGTTGCCAGAGTGTCCAATTGCAAAACGCGAGATTTTATCGCAGCGCCAGCAAAATAACAGATGACTTCTACTCAACTCCCGTGCATCTACGACATTGAAACTATCATGTTCTGTGCTATCCTTGTTGGGTACATATTAATTTTTATACGCCCAACGTGATGCCAGGTCGGACGTATATGACATATCAAATGAATACTAAAAAAGGTTTACTGTTTTTAATATTTTAAAATTTTATATCTTTATTATTTGTGTAAGATGCAAGGTCATGTCCGTGTTTCCAATTTTATATTAGTAGCTTGCAACAATCTTCATTGTCGATGTATGATTTCATTATTATAATTAAACTGTATATGAGTTACAACTGATTTTTGGACGCAAGTCTGTAAAATTTAATTTTTTCTTTCATTTCAAAATGTCCAATGCAACAAGTTCTTTATTTACACATGTTATAATTTCGTCATAAGATTATTAGTCGAGTCAGAACACGACCAAAACAGATCAAAAACAGAAAACGTCGGATATTGCTATTTTTTTTAAAAAAATACTCGTCTCGACGAGTATATTAAGGAAAAAATATTGCGACCGCTGAAAAATTGTGGTAACACTCTCAAAAACGGGAGAATTGGCCCATTTTTGGGTTTTTTAGCATATTTTTGCAATTATATCATAAATTTATGAAAGATAAACTGAAAATTCTGACAGATGACTATGAATATCATTTGAACCTTCTGGTCGGGAGAAATTGGCCGTTTTTGTTGCCATTTTTTATGATTAAATAGGTGTACTTGCAAACTATAGGCTAATTTTTTTTAGTTAACTCTGGAAATATGTTCCATGGACAGTAGTTTAATTGATCCATATATAATTTTAGCCATTCTTTACATACTAGATATATTTTTCACTCCTCATAATATTGATAAACTTTACCGATTCACATTTTTTTCTTCTGGCGAATTTTTTAAACAACTTTTTTTTAGTATACTACTACCTTATCTAAAATATCAGAAAATGTTCCTTAGTCCCTGAGCTTTCATTTAAGGTACTTCAGAACTCATTTAAACAATTTAGGCCCGAGAAATTAGCCATTTTAGTCTCAAATTTATTTTTTTTAATGTAAATTTACGATTTCTTTTTAAAAAATTAATATTCTTGAGTTTTATATTATTTTCAGTAACCAAAGTTATTTTTAATTATTATACACAAGTTATTGTTGAGTGGCTGAGTAAAATTGTTAAATTGGTGATCCAAATTCTCATTTCTCTCCGCAGTTATAAGTCTCAGCAAGTAATTTGAAACTTCACGAGGAAAATAAACCATAATTTATTACCGATCTATGAGCATCGACTCATTTTTAAATTATTATTAAATAATTTCTTATATAATTTGTAAATATTCTTATTAACGTATTTATTTAATTTCTATTATTTAATAATTACTACATTTAAAAATATAATTATTCCTCGTTTTATTTTGAACAATTTTGTTTTTATATCTTTAAAGTAAAGTAACTAGTATAATGTTGCTTTATAACAAGATTTTTTAATCCTATTGCTCCTACTTTACTTATACGCCACGTTACTCAGCGACATTCAACCAATCAGAAACGGTGGCCTTAGATATATAACTAGATATAGTTCTAGTGCTTTTAAGACCATACTGACTACATAATACATACTAATAGTACACTATAGTATAGTAGTGCCGTTTTGCATAAAATCGAGTAGAAAAACTCTTAAATCAACCATAAATGTAATTTTAAAGTTACTGCACAAAATAATGATTTTAATGATACTTTAATATTAATAATAAAATAATAAATTATATTTAAATTGATGTAGCAATGTATTTTTTATTTAATAGAAATATTATTACTTTTTAAACATTATGAAGCCAAATAAAATTAATTTTCTTTAAAAAAATCCTATGAGATAAGACATAAAACGGGGTTCTTAAAATATCGGTGAAACCTGACTCTCCACCAAGTTTCATCCAAATCGGTGACCCAAATGCTCTGGCCTCCCCCTTGTAAGACATGTAGTAATTATTTTGTAACTAATAAAATGATCTTCGTTACGGCAAATATGATAAAATTCAAAAAAAAAAAAATTTTTTAAAAGTAACTGTAAATTTGAAACAAAAAAAGCATAAAATTGAAAGTAAAATGGCCAATTTTTTCAGCCTAAATGGACTAAATGATTTCTTCAGCCACTCAACATGTACAGTAGCCTGGGTATAATAATTAAAAATAATTTTGGTTACTAAAAATATTATAAAACTCAAGAAAAATGAATTTTTGAAAAAGAAATAGTAAATTTTCATTAAAAAAATTAAATTTGAGACTAAAATGGCCAATTTCTCGGGCCTAAATTGTTTAAATGAGTTCTTAAGTACCTCAAATGAAAGCTTAGGGACTAAGGAATATTTTCTGATATTTTAGGTAAGGTAGTAGTATACTGAAAAAAAGTTGCTTAAAAAATTCGTCAGAAGAAAAAACGTGAATTGGTAAAATCTATCAATATTATGAGGACTGAAAAATATATCTAATATGTAAAAAATGGCTAAAATTATGTTTGGATCAAATAAGGTAATGTCCATGGAACATATTTCCAGAGTTAACTAAAAAAAATTAGCCCACAGTTTGCAAGTACATCTATTTAATCACAAAAAATGGAAAAAAAACGAGAAAAACGGCCAATTTCCCCCGACCAGAAGGTTCAAATGACATCTATAGCGCCTTAAATTTTTCGTTTTTTAATCTAGAATCCAAATCTGTCAGAATTTTTAGTTTATCTTCTAAAAATTTATGATAAAATTGCAAAAAAAAAAACAAAAACGGGCCAATTTTGAAGGTGTTGCCCTAATTTTTCAGCGGTCACAATATTTTTTCCTTTATATACTTGTCGAGGCGAGCATTTTTTTTTAAAGTGGTAGTATCCAACGATTTCACCTCAAAATCGTATTCTGACTGAAGTATGTAAGAGTAAATAAATTTCAGGAACTGTGTAACCAGATTTACGGAACTCGTGGAAAACTCTCAAGGATAATAAAGATTTTTTCACGCATACAGTACTCGGAAATGACGATATTATCTTTATAAAACCATCCTGAAAAGTAGATACTTACAAAATCCACTAAACGTAATAAACCCTGCCACCATCAACACCGGATGTAGATTAAATTGTTTCCTAGGATTTTCTCTCCACGCGAAACCTTCCTGATACTGTATGACCCAAAACAATGTCAGTCCTAGTGATCCGAGTAGGAGAATACTGGCCAGTACTACGACTAGAGTGTACTCTAGCCAGCTGCCACAGCCCCATTCGTTGTCGTCTTCGTAGTGTCGGTGGCTGAAACAATGGTACTAAATTAAAAATAATGCTACATCAGATTTTTTTTTCAGTGCGAAGAAAAAGAACATTTTCTGCTGTCTCATTTACACAGAAACTTATACTTAAAATAATTATTGTATGGTTCTCTACATGTGGTAGCTAAGTTTGATGTTACGCTATAAGGTAATTTTTCACCCAAATAAGAGACACTATTTTTTTTTGAATCCCATCCATGTTTCTCTATGCAAGCTTCGGTTGTCTACTATTAAAATTCTATGAAAATCTAATTTCTTTAGGTATACGTTAAAAAACTTTTCCGAAAGTGATTCATACAATAATTTACGTCAAATTAGAGAAGGGATGAGACTGTTATTTACTAAAGGTAAAAAGGATGAAAATATATGTTAATTAGAAAATCGACACACGTAATATGATAACAAATATCCTATTAAAAAAGTTGACAGATATAAGTATGTAGAAAGAACCATAAACAAAAAAATGACTATTTCAAGAACATACAAATTGCAATAGCACAGGAATGAGTAGCTTTTATGAGGATGGAAATAAATTCTGTAGCGCTGCAATCAGTCTATGACTGATTTATCCGTTCTATGACATGGAGGTGAACGAAATTAGATATGTGAAAAAAAATAAATAATAATAATAATAAGAAGTAATATTATATTTTACTTATGTTGCCATATCTACCGAACACAGTGTTTATGGAGTGGTTATCGTTATATTTTTACCTGAAAAGTTACAAATAATTACTGTACTGTGCGATGAAGCGTTTGTTTCAAAATCCATGAATTGTTTTGCCTTTTTTACGAAATGACTCACGGAGATGACGTATAACGCATAAATAATACTCCTTATTAACTTTTGGAAGGAACTATGTGCACCACCAGACGATAAAGAAGAAAAACAGTTGACATGACCTTGATTTTTGACCGATTTTGACGTAGTTTTCTCGGTTCTGGTTCACCTTTCGTACGATATTCAGCTGGCTGTTGCCCTGTTTCTGGACCATATGAATGAATACACATACTATCACCAGTAATTGTGGAGTTCAAAAGACGATGTGAATTTTCTTGAAAAATTCAGTTGTTTTAGAACATGGTAAGATAACACACGATACAAGCCCAAATCGTTTTTTCAAAATTGAGTATATTGATCCAAATTATATTTCATTAAAGTCTACAAGATCTTTACATTGGTACTTGGCGATTAATGAGAACTAGATGCTTAATTTCGTTGATGGTTTCTTCTGTTGTTGCGGTAGATGGCCGTTCGTCTTCTGCTGCTTCTTGGCCCTTTTTACACGATTTGCACTACTTGAAAACAGATGAACATTCATCAATATAATACTTCTCTAATATTTTTAACGTATAGGTCCAAGAAATCTCGCTTTTAAGCATTAAAAAAAAATTAATGCAAATTCTTTGTTCAATAACTTAAAAATAACCAACAAGATATTTTCACAATTACAAAATACTCTTTAATTTTTAACCTAATAAAATTGCGAACTTAATAAACCAAAAGTCATTACAATTTTGTCCAATTAGTAATTAGTAACAATTATATTAACAATTATATTAACCGAAAAAATATTTACAGGGGGTGAAAAGTCCCTAGACTTTCCGAGAGATGGAAGCACAAAGAAAAAAACTCTATGATTTTCATTTAGTGTAAAATTATCATGACATTTTGCATGAATATTTGTATATGAAAAAACTATGTGCCCGATGAGTGCCGCGGACACTTAGAACTGATCAAAAACAGCAACGTGCCGAAGATTCAGGACGCTGATTGGCATTGTTTCGGCGTAATCCAAAGGAGTTTCTGCATCGATTCGTAACAATGGACGAAACATGGATCCACCACTACACGCCTGAGTTCAACAGGCAATCCGCAGAGTGGCTCGAATCACATGAAAGCCGAGCTAAGTGTCCAAAAACACAAACATCAGCTGGGGAGGTTTTGGTAAGTATTTTTTGGGATGCGCATGGAATAATACTGATCGACTATCTTGAGAAGGGATGAACAATCAGTGGTGACTATTACCTTGGTTTATTGGCCCATTTCAATGGAATAAGACTGACGGTCAAATTGGACCAATTGGGCTATAAATTGCTTTTTCATCCGCTGTATTTACCAGATTTGGCCCCAGCGATTATTACATCTTTATATTTGGAAAGGTGGCTCCAGGAAAAGAGACTTGGCTGAAATGAAGGAGTCGAAAGAGGAACTAAGGCATATTTTAGAAAGCTCGACAAATCGTACGATACGAAAAGTATCCAAGGTACGTCTATCGCTCTTGAAGGGAACTATGATGAAGAATAAAACCGATCTTTGGCAAAAACATTGTTTTATATATATATATATATATATATATATATATATATATATATATATATATATATATATATATATATATATATATATATATCAATCGGTTTTTATAACGTCTTCCGTCTTCCGATGCCTAATTTCCACTCCTCCCGGTTTCTCCATCCCTCCTCCTCCAGACTTCCTTGTTGATTCCTGCTCTCCGGCTTTGGTGTGGTCTTCCTCGCTTTCTTCTTCCATGAGGGTTCCAATTTAAGATCTTTTTAGGTAGTCGGTCTTGTGACATTCTCTGTACATGTCCGTACAATTATATTAACTGTTGGGTTCTGATTTCGTCCACTATATCGTGCTTTATTTCTAAAGCTCGTCTTATCATGTCATTTGGTATGCGGTCTTTTCTGGATTTTCTGGCTGCTCGTCTTCAGAAATCCATTTCTGTAGCTTTTAATATTTTTTCTGTTATTTCCTTCAATGGCCACACCTGGGAGCTGTAAGTTATACTTTTCACTATTGAGTTGTAAATTCTCTTCTTATTTTCAATGGTTATGTTTTTTTCCCATAGTATACTATTAAGCATTGCAATCGCTTTTCTTCCTTGGATATTCCTCTCGAATATTGCTTCTTCCAGTGTTCCGTTCCTAGATATTCTCGTTCCCAAATACTTATAACTGGCACAGTGTTTGATGGTATGTCCTGTGGCCAGTTTCAAGTCCGGCTGTTGTCCTCCGACGTACATGTACTCGGTCTTTTTAATATTGACTTCTAGGCCCCATTTTTCACATTCCTCCATAAGTTTTCGTGTCATGTATTCCATATCATCAATGTCCTGAGCGAATACTACCTGGTCGTCCGCGAATGATAGCGTATACAATGTAGTATCGTCATCCAGTGGTAATCCCATACTGCTGCATTTCCTTTTCCAGTTCTTCAGTGCACTCTCCAAATAGATTTTAAATAGCGTTGGGGATATACAGCAGCCCTGTTTGAGACCCTTTGTGACCTGGAACCCTGTTGTTATACCATATTTGGTTTTCACTCTACTTCTTGCGTCTTAGTATAAGGATTTTACGGCTTTAATTATTTCGGTGCTTACATTACTCTGTTGTAGTGTTTCCCACAATCTCATTAGGGGCACGCTGTCGTAGGCCTTTTCTAAATCAACAAACAAGACATGGACTTCCTGATCAAGTGCGGTTTCCTTTTCTAGGATTTGTGTCAGTGAGAAGAGATGGTCTATTGTGGATCGTCCTGCTCTAAAGCCTGCCTGTTCTTCAGCTTCTACGTCCGCGTATTCCGTTTCTATTCTATTTTTAAGTATTTTTCCGTATATTCTGCTAATAGATCCTGTAACCGCTATTCCGCGATAGTTATTGCAATTATTTTTGTCTCCTTTCTTATGAATTGATATGTA
>CM032456.1:36319676-36327176 GCA_019049505.1 Pachyrhynchus sulphureomaculatus | reverse complement strand
TATAGGAATTGATAGCCTCGTCAGAGCCGTGTAGTTTTGAAAGTTAAATTTTGACTTACGGGGGTAGTTTTGGGGGGGGGTGAAATCGGAAGTGAAAAAAAAAAAATTACCAGGTCATCGCGTGGGGTGTCAAGTGAAACCTTGTAAAAACACGAGTTCAGTAATATATATATATATATATATATATATATATATATATATATATATATATATATATATATATACGTATATATATATATATATATATATATATATATATATATATATATATAATGTAATATTTGCGTCCCCTTCTTTCGTATTATTTTTAAAAAATTGCGAAAAATTACTGTCCCTCCTTATCTCAAAAACTGATCAAAAAATCTTGAATGAAAATTATCACGAGTGCATTACCTTTAATAATTTATCTGGTATATAAAAAAATAAAAATTTCAATTTACTTAGTTTTCAGCAAAGATTGGAAAAAAAAAACTCATTTGGGGTGTGTTTTGTGAAGTCCTTGATCATTTTATACCTCCATAACAAAAAATTTTATTTTAAGGGGTTACATACACCTGGGCGCTGCAAAAACTATGTTTATCTAAAAAAAATATATTTTAAAGGTTATTAAGTGAACAACACAAAAAAATGGCGATTATATATTTTCATTGTACTTTAAATTATAAGAAAAAATTATTTTTAAATGTTTTAAATTACTCAGTATATATCTCCACTACACCAAATACTTTATTTTTGTACTCGACGCGCGTTTCGCTAACCAAGTTCATGAGGAGCGATGATTGACTAAAGCTAAACTACAAATCTACCCTATTTATACTGAGCCTAACCCTTAAATTACTCAAGCGGAACTAATGGCATAGGCAAGGCCATCAGTTCCGGTCAAGTAACCAGTAGAGGGGACTATAAGGAATAGGCCCTCTGTCTTTATTTAAACTACTTTTACATTTTATAATTTTCATACTTTTGTATGCGTTCAACAATCTCCTATCAGATACATTTTTAATTAACCTTAGATTATCTAATGTTACAATATGATCAGCTTCAAGGGCATGTTCGGCAATGCTAGACTTTTCTGCTCTACTGTATTTTAAGTGTGCTAAATGTTCTTTAAATCGTGTTTTAATTGACCTTTTACTCTGCCCAACATATTTTTTGTACCAATCATTACAACTAATTTCATAAATTCCACTTTTCTCACAATTCGGGATCTTATCTTTGGGATTTCCTAAGATATTCCTTAAATTGTCTGATGACTTATAGACTAAGGTGAGGCCTACCTTATTAAATACCTTATTGAGACTCCTGCTATATGGTATGGTATGGAGACATACTTGGTGTTATTTTCTTCGCGTGTAAAAAGGTGGAATTCTGAATATTTGACCTAAACTTATGTCTATTTATTAGCTTGTTTACTAACTCATTGTCATAACCATTAACTCTGGTTAGATTGAACGAAAATTATCACGAGTGCATTACCTTTAATAATTTAGCTGGTATATGAAAAAACAAGAATTCAAGGTCATTAGTTTTCAACAAAGATCGGAAACGAACTTTGTTGAAAAACTCATTTGGGGTGTGTTTTGTAAAGTCATTTATCATTTTATACCTCCGTAACAAAAATTTTTATTTCAAAAACATTCAACATATGGAACACTAATTGCGCAAGTCCGACTTGCACTTTTCTGATTATTTTAACTTTTAAAACATATTTTCGCTAATACTAAATCTTTATATATTCTTGTTTCGTCATTACCGAAGCCATTAGTTTTTCCATCAATATAAACTTATTAATTAACAATCATTTCTTTGTTATTGATAAACCATTAGTGGTAGACATCTATTTTCAATTAGCACTGGTCATAAAAAATATTTTTATTTGGCAAGTACAAGTACAAAGCAATAATAATGAAAATATGTGGAATACATTAAACTTTAAAAACCTTAAACAATCATTAACAATTAATTAAAAACTATGGTATAGATTTTGGAAGGTGAAAAATAGGTAACTTGTCATATGCTGACGGTAACTGTCAAATTTATTCAAGTCTTGAAGATAATGTTACAGAAAATATAGCTATCGCTATAGAAAGACAAACACATTAAACAAAACGTTGCCAAAAAGAAAGCCGGCAGACTACTGCCGGATCGTTAAAATGCTTTCCAGAGATGCACTTCATATTTTTCCCTATTATTATTCCATACAATACAACTTGTACTTGCACGGCATCTCTGAAAAACTCGGCGAGGCAGATTTTAACAATTCGGCGTTAGCCAGCCAGCTTCGTTTTGCGGAGGCATTTTGTTCCACATGTTGGTCGTTCTGTAGCGATAGCTATATTTTTGTGACAATGCCTTCACTAGACTTCTATGCGTTTGATGTTTCAAGAACTGAAATTTAAAAAGATTATCTCAAATAAAATATATATGGTTTTGTATAGAAAATGTATTTCTATCTCCTTCTTGCATTTAAAATCACATGCTCATGCTTAAAGTAAAATTAAACACATGACATGCAGAATATTTATCAAATGGAACGTATTTTAACAACAATGTTAATTTGGCGCCATTAAAAGATAACGAAAATTACAATTCAAATTACCTTGCAAATAATGACTGAAACCTATTCATATACGGAGTAAGTATTTTAAGTTGAAGAATTTTACTTCCTTTGTAAGATGAATTATTGTATTTGTAAAAGAAGTCTCTGAGATTTTTGCATTTCTTTAGGTTTCAATATTCTTACATCAGATTCTTGATGCCAACAATTTTGAATACGACAATACGATATATACAAAGTCATCTCTTTAAGCCCATTCCTACCTTATTAACCCCTTATATGTTTGACTATAAATAATTAAAAATAATTAAAACAATGCTACAAAAACCTTGAAAAGGATTTACAACTTATATACGAAGCAATCCATCAAACACCCGCCCCTACCTCATTAGCTACTTAAGGGTGTAGATTTAACTATCAAAAAAACCGGTCAAGTACAAGTTGAACTTGCACAATTAGCGTTCCGTACGTTAATTGCTTTTAAAATAAAAAATTTTGTTACGGTGGTATAAAATGATCAGTGACTTCACAAAACACACCCCAAATGAGTTTTCAACAAAGTTTGTTTCCAATCTTTACTGAAAACTGATGACCTTGAAATTTTTGTTTTTTATATACCAGATAAATTATTAAAGGTAACGCACTCGAGATAATTTTCGTTTAATCTGCACCCCGTGGAGAATATTCCAGAATTTTTTCAAAATTTTTTGATCAGTACTTTTCGAGATACGGTAGGGGGACAGCGATTTTTCACGATTTTTTAAAAATAATACAAAGAAAAGTGCGCGCATGTATTACATTATATATATATATATATATATATATATATATATATATATATATATATATATATATATATTTTACTCGTCTTTTCACAAGCTTTCATTTGACACCACACTCGATGACCTAGTAAAATTTTTTTTTTCACTTCCGATTTCACCCCTCAAAACTAACCTCTTAAGTCAAAATTTAACTTTCAAAACTACACGGCTCTGATGAGGCCATCCATTCCTATATTAGTACCAAATTTCAACTTTCTATGTTAAATAGTTTCGGAGAAAATCGGGTGTGACAGACAGACAGACAGACAAACAGACACCGAAGTGATCTTATAAGTGTTCCGTACGGAACACTAAAAAGTCAGGAAAGACTCTTATAATACCATTGAAACTACATAAAATAAATCCAACTCCACCCTTTTAAATTCTCTTCCTTTGAAACGATATGGCTCAAAAACTATAGGTTTCACCCCACTTTAAGTGTGTACCATATTTGAAGCAGATACTCATTTAGTTCGAGAGTTATCATGCCAACATAGAGACATACAGACAAACAAACCGATGGACAGATTAACAGAAATTGGACACTATATTTTTAGGGATCTGGAGACGCTGAAACGTAAACAAATGCAAAAATTTCGGAGGATAGTTTTATTCACGAATACACACCTAACAAAGGAAATAAAAATGGATACTTGTGCCACATTTTTATTAAAATTTCTATGTTAAAAGTCATTTAAAAACAGACCGATTAAAATTATTTTACTACGAGTTTTATTTATTACTTATTAGACATAGAAATGTAGGATTTATGAAGGTATCTACAGTCAAACATATATTATGATTTATTAGTAGTATTATCAAGGATTAAAAAACTTAATATGCGACTAGTAATGTTAAAAAATTTGGAGGTTAGCCACTACAATATATCTATAGTTAATTGTTTTGGCGCGATAATGCGCTTACTCTCAAATCTACCTGCTCACGTGATTTGGACAAGGACAAGGTTTGTAAACCTTAACAGTGTTCGTTCCCTTCATGCAGAACAGCGCTATGCACATATTTTATCAAGAAAAACAAATCGAAAACTAATTATTTGTTTTTTGTTACATTCGAAACATCGATACACACTTTTATATCTCTGAGAATATTAATAGACTGACTTGAAAGTGCAAAGTGTGTATGTGAATTAGCATTTTCAGTAAGATGTGAGGTCACATTTTTAGACGTACGACGTTGTAGTGTAATCGTTTATTTTTATTTACAAGAACAATCCTAAATTTTATATTTTACTGTGTGTAATTTTGTAATCTTTTTAAATAATCTGTTGTTTAATATTTGATTTTCCTTATGTATAAGGACGACGAATCAGGTACCGTTTAGTTGCTGAACAATGAATATGATATAATAATAAATAATACCACGCAGTAGAGTACGTTCGAAAACTATAAATTCCTTTTCTTGAATGACGACACAGTTCCACGAAAAGAAAGACAGAACTGTGGACTAATTCGTTTACGAAACGAATACGATAGTTGTAGTCTCTTTAGACACGAAGTTCAACGTTTTAAATTATACTCATTTTGCACAGCATATAATTGTAACAATAATTCAGAACGCACAAACTCTTCTCCTTTCCCTTTTTTTTTTGGCGATTTCTTAGGACAATACGGAACAGGTTTAGAACTAAACCCTGATCCTACATTTCATGACTATATTGTGATGATCTATCACTCCCTAAAAATATAAGATGTCTTATTAATTGACTAATTTTAAAAAATTTGCAGTAAAAAAATAAATTGATAAGTGAATATAGTGAATATATATATATATATATATATATATATATATATATATATATATATATATATATATATATATATATATATATATATATATAAAATGCAACGTCTCTCTGTCTGTCTGTCTGTCCGTTAGTGCGCTTATCACTGGAAAACCACTTATCCCATTTACTTACTTTTTTTTTTAAAACATACATATGTTCTCTGGCCAGGTTATAGGCTATATTTTATTACGATAGGTAACATAAGGAATGAGCAGTGACGATAATAGTGAATGAAGTCGGAACAAAACACAGTCTAAACCAGGGATGTCAAAGATACGGCCCGCGGGCCGCATCCGGCCCCCGGTACGTATCAATAAAGCCAGCGATCGCAATGAAGAATCATAATTTTTAACAACCGTATATTATATACTATATAATTAAATAAATAAAATGTTATAATAATTCAGAACATTTTTTTTATTTGAATCTGGCCCCGCCTACACATTCTAAATTTAATATATGGCCCTCTGCAAAATTGAGTTTGACACCTCTGGTCTAAACCATTAAATATAGAACAATATTATGTAGCAGAGAATATCTACAATCTATAATCTATAATATATATAAAATGCAATGTCTCTTTGTCTGTCTGTCTGTCAGGCGAGAACCACTTATCTGATTTACGTGTCTTTTTTTAAATTCATACATATATTCTTTGGCAGGTTATATAATAATAATAATAATCTATATCTACAATAAATATATATATATATATATATATATATATATATATATATATATATATATATATATATAAAATGCAACGTCTCTCTGTCTGTCTGTCTGTCTGTCCGTTAGTGCGCTTATCCCTCGAGAATCACTTATCCGATTTACGTGATTTTTTAAATTCATATATATGTTCTCTGAAAAGGTTATAGATATATATTTTATTACATCTATAATATATATAAAATGCAACGTATCTCTGTCTGTCTGTCCGTTAGTGCGCTTATCACTCGAGAACCACTTATCCGATTTACGTGTTTTTTTTTAATTCATACATCTCTGGTCAGGTTATATATAGTCTTCTATCTATAATATATATAAAATGCAACGTCTCTCTGCCTGTCTGTCTGCCTGTCTCTCTGCCTGTCTGTCTGTCCGTCCGTTAGTGCGCTTATCACTGGAGAACCACTTATCTGATTTACGTGCTTTTTAAAAAAATATAAATATTTTCTCTGGCCAGGTTATAGGATATATTTTATTGCGTTAGGTAACATAAAGAATAAGCAGTGACGATAATAGTGAATCAAGTCGGAAAAAGGTTACCGTTAGCGCGTTGCAATACACTGCCTTAACCTTTAAATATGAAACAATATCATGTTGCAAAGAATATAATATATATATAATGCAACGTCTCTCTGTCTGTCTGTCTGTCCGTTAGGGCGCTTATCACTTGAGAACCGCTTATCCGATTTACGTGTTTTTATAAATTTATACATATGTTTTACATAATTCGATATAAGCCTAGATAATGGGAGATAAGGTGAGATAATGGGAGATAAGTATAAATAATGGGAGATAAGCAGAGATAAGATAATCGGAGTTATAGTGAGATAATGGGAGATAAGGAGAAATAATGGGAGATAAGGAGAAATATTGCGAGATAAGTCGAGATAAACCTAGATAATGGGAGATAAGGTAAGATAATGGGAGATAAGGAGAAATAATGGAGATAAGGAGAAATAATGGGAGATAAGGAGAAATAATGGGAGATGAGCAGAGATAAGCCAAAATAATAGAAATTATGTAGAGAAAATAATATATATAGAATGCAACGTCTCTTTGTCTGTCTGTCTGTCCGTTAGTGCGCTTATCACTTGAGAACCGCTTATCCGATTTACGTGTTGTTATAAATTTAGACATATGTTTTATATAATTCGACATAAGCCTAGATAATGGGAGATAAGGTGAGATAATAGGAGATAAGTATAAATAATGGGAGATCAGGAGAACTAATGGGAGATAAGCAGAGATAAGATATTGGGAGTTACGGTGAGATAATGGGAGATAAGGAGAAATAATGGGAGATAAGTAGAAATATTGCGAGATAAGCCGAGATAAACCTAGATAATGGGAGATAAGGAGAAATAATGGGAGATAAGGAGAAATAATTGGAGATAAGGATAAATAATGGGGAGATGAGCAGAAATAAGCCTAGATAATGGAAATTATGTAGAGATAATGGGAGATAAGAAGAAATAATGGAAGATAAGGGGAAATATTTTATTACGTTAGGTAACATAAGGAATAAGCAGTGACGATATTAGTGAATCAAGTCCACGTGAGCGGAACCGCGGGCCCCGGCTAGTATATAT
>CM032456.1:36284309-36319576 GCA_019049505.1 Pachyrhynchus sulphureomaculatus | reverse complement strand
AAATTCTGGTCAAACGCTGATTTGCAAAATATAACCTCAAAATTTTTTAAAATTGCAAAAAGCAGCATGAAACTGGGAGGTGAAATTTCGAAGTTTCCATGATTTCAAGTTTATGCATTCAAAACTGGTTCTAGGGGGTTTCTGGGATCCGCTGAATCTATTTTCAGGGTCATTTTGATCATATGCACCATTTTGAGGGGTAAAAAAAATGGGGGTTGGAAGGGAACAAATTACGATATTCATCTGAATTATAGTTTCGCGTTCAAAACTGGTTCCTCGGAGGTTTCTGGGGTCGCTGAATCTATTTTCCAACCCCCATTTTCACACCTCAAAAGGGTGCATATGATAAAAATGACCCTGAAAATAGATTTAGCATCCCAGAAACGCCCGATGAGCCAGTTTTGAACGCGTAAACTTGAAATCATGCGAACCTCGAAATTTCACCTCCCAGTTTCGTGCTGCTTTTTACAATTTTAAAAAATTTTAAGGTTATATTTTGCAAGTCGGCTTCGTTATGTTTGTCCGGAATTCGCTTACGAGGATTTTTTTTTTTAAATTCTGATTTCGTTAATAATTGAGTGCTCTATACAATTTTGAACGAAAAATCAGATTCCTGGTAAACAGTGCGGCGCCTCCTTGTAGCAAGAGCGATTGCAAAAAATTCACCTTAAATAGCGGACTTCAATAATAAAGGAAAAAATCGACCCTAGAAAAATGATTTTTTTTTCACGCAGCCACTGGTGAACGATACAACTCCACAATATCACCGATTATTTATTAAGCGACAAGTAAGGTCTACAGTGCTTATCACATTTGCATAGGCTTTTCCTAAACAACTTTAATTAAGAAAAATATATTTTAAAAATTGGTACCATTTAAAATAATTACTTCCTAACACCAACAAATTAATTACACAAGTTTTATATTTCAGTGTTTTATTATAATAAGTAAAAATTTAAGTAAGTCACAGAAATTTTATTTGCTTCATTGTAAAAATGCCGGCTTTACTTTAATCGAAAGCCAACAAGGGATCTCGTGTTGGCTGATAACAAAGGATTTCTTAGCGGCGTCAGCGGCTTTGTCGGCAGCTTTTAGTGGTTCTCTGCTTGGCGGTGGCCAAGTGACAACGCCGTCTATAAGATCACTTCGGTATCTGTCTGTCTGTCTGTCTGTCACACCCGATTTTCTCCGAAACTATTTTACATAGAAAGTTGAAATTTGGTAATAATATAGGGATTGATGGCATCATCAGAGCCATGTAGTTTTGAGAGTTAAATTTTGACTTAAGGGGTTAGTTTTGGGGGATGAAATCGGAAGTGAAAAAAAAATTTTTTACTAGGTCATCGAGTGTAGTGTCAAATGAAAGCTTGTGAAAACACGAGTAAAAAAATATATATATATAATGTAATACTTGCGCGCTGTTCCCCCGCCTTATCTCGAAAAGTACTTATCAAAAAATTTTGAAAAAATTCTGGAATATTCTCCACGGAGTGTAGATTGAACGAAAATTATCACGAGTGCCTTACCTTTAATAATTTACCTCGTATATAAAAAAAAAACAAAAATTTCAAAGTCATCAGATTTTAGTAAAGATTGAAACAAACTTTGTTGAAAATTCATTTGGGGTGTGTTTTGTGAAGTCACTGATCATTTTATACTCTGTAACAAAATTTTTTATTTTAAAAACAATCAACGTACGGATCACTAATTGCGCAAGTTCAACTTGCACTTGACCGGTTATTCACTTTAACACTAACACATATTACATTTCTTACAAGAAAATTGTTTACCATTTCGGTATTATTCTTGAAAAAGTTAAGAGAGAAACCTATTTGAAATTTCGTCGAGTCAAAATCAGCTTTTAAGAGGCAATGATCCAGTTGTTTTTGCACGTTACCAAGGAATTATTCTATTCAAATAATAGTTAAAAATATTTCTTAATTATGGTTAAATGCTGTTCTATTATTATTTTCGTTTATTATCAGATTAATTGTATCTGAGATTTGAAAATCTGTAATTATTAAAGAAAATCGTATGTTAGGCAACACAAGCCTGCGTCTAAGCTAGTTCGTACAATGGCAGCATTTCAGGTGCGGGTTGGTTTGACGGTAGAATCCATTTGTGCCCTTTTTTTAATTTTTCAAAAATTTTTGAATTTGAAAAAAAAATAGTACTAAATATACTTCTACATGACCCCACGAGTAACCCATTTCAATATAACAGTCTATAACATAGATCAACTAATTAGGTCAACGAAATAGAAAGTACCGTACGAAAAAACTGATATAGAAATAAATCTTAAAGCACCATTTATAAACGGCAAATAAAAATCCTGACACGCCATAAGAACTTCTAACAAATTTTATTAGCACGTCTTTAACTGAATTCTACTTAATATTAAAATATGGGGTTCCACCTCGTGCCATATCACTTCAAAATATTGTTGATTTAAAATTAAATATTGTAATAAACTGTGTGTGTGGTGTGTTTAAACTAAGGATAAAGTGTATAATTATGTAAGTGTCTGCTGTATTAGAGAAATAATTATTCAAAACATTAATATATTTATATGGTAACACGAATACTATTTTAAAAAGTCGCACATGAATGCTATCTAATTATTTGATATGAACTTTGGTATTTTCTCGCTTTTTATTGATCCAGTAACTCTTGAATATTATTTATCTCTTTTACTTCTGGGAAATTACAATAATTATTAATATAATTATTTTATTAATATTATCATTATTATTTGAATTAATTAAATAGTTAATAGATATTTATGTTTTTTTAGTTATTAGAAAATGAAAGTAGATATGACACATGACAACCTTAAAACTTGTAATTACATTTTTGATTATATAATATCCTGAAAATTTAAAATAATAGAAATAAATAATATTCAATTGTTAATTTTGAACTGTTTCTAAATAATTTGTAACTAGTAGGTACTTCTAAATAAAATATTATTTAGAGTGATCCATCAAAATTGAAATTTAAAATTTCTTTATTCCATTATTAATACAAGATTGCATTATTTGTAGAAAAGATAATATTGGCTCCGTACACCACTTCTGCATTTCCAACTAAGCCATTATCTAATATTACAATATTCAAGTGCATTTGTTATATCCCATGAGCCGCGTTTAGAATAAAGTTGTAATATTCAGCTTCGTATTTCCAACTTTGCAAATTGTAAAGGCATACCTACTTTCCGGATCGAGGCATGTTCTATCCGGTTTAGAATTTATACAGAAGAAGAAAGAAATTCTAAAAAAAACTTTTAGATCTAAAATATTTTCCATTTTTAAAATTTGAATGAGTTATAAAATTCGTTGAACTTATTAGATAGATAGTTGGGTAAATTATGTAACAGTATTCCAAATATACAACAATAATTTATACCACAAAATGTTGCCTACTTAACGCCCTTCTAGTTTCTCTATCATAAGTAACTATGTCTTTCTTGTCGCTATTATTTTCGGTTTTTAATCTTTATTGCATATACCTTACTTCTGTTTCAGGTTTTAAAAATTTATATTTTATGTGGCAATCTTCCTGGCATCATTTATTTTTACGTATTCTCAAAGTCGCTCAAAGCTTGAGAGACAACGCTTTTTAACATCGAACTAATCCATGCCATATTAGTTCGATGGGAGATAGATCGGGGGTTTGAGATGGTCAATGCATTATAATCATTAATTTTTAAATATATAATAAAAGACTGTTTTTAGTCAATTTCCACTGGTTTATTTAAATTGCGATGACGCGTTTCGCTGTCGATGCAGCTTCTTCAGATCTACATTTTACACTGTCAAGTTAGGTTTAATATTCACAGTTTTATATAATTTCTTAATTATAATATTACACATAATTAAATTATATTGGTAGTATTGGGAAATCCACACAGATTTGGAGTTAGGAGAATAAATTCAATAATGGTGAATTGCTTAAATCTACCTGGTCGTTGAGTAAGGTACCTGTAGTCCTTAATCGATTTATTTGCATTGTCTCTAAAAGGTTTAGTTTTAAACCTTTTTGTTGGGTATGTAAAATTTTGAAATTCTTGTTAAATGTGTGATTTTCTGTTAAAAGATGATTAGCATATGTTGAATTAGATTTTCTATGGATGAAACTTTTTTCGTGTTCTGTAATTCTTTGTCTAAATGTACGTCCAGTTTGTCCGATGTATGTTTTAGGACATGACCCACATGTTAATTGATAAACCCCCGATTTATTGTCTTTATTGATTTGTGGTTTGTAGTGTAAATCAATAAAGACAATAAATCGGGGGTTTATCAATTAACATGTGGGTCATGTCCTAAAAACATACATCGGACAAACTGGACGTACATTTAGACAAAGAATTACAGAACACGAAAAAAGTTTCATCCATAGAAATTCTAATTCAACATATGCTAATCATCTTTTAACAGAAAATCACACATTTAACAAGAATTTCAAAATTTTACACACCCAACAAAAAGGTTTAAAACTAAACCTTTTAGAGACAATGCAAATAAATCGATTAAGGACTACAGGTACCTTACTCAACGACCAGGTAGATTTAAGCAATTCACCATTATTGAATTTATTCTCCTAACTCCAAATCTGTGTGGATTTCCCAATACTGTCAATGTAATTTAATTATGTGTAATATTATAATTAAGAAATTATATAAAACTGTGAATATTAAACCTAACTTGACAGTGTAAAATGTAGATCTGAAGAAGCTGCATCGACAGCGAAACGCGTCATCGCAATTTAAATAAACCAGTGGAAATTGACTAAAAACAGTCTTTTATTATATATTTATAATGAATTTCCATCAACTAGAAGCTACAACCATCCAAAATCATTAATTTTTCTCTCTCTTGCTTTTTAAGATCCCCTTGACATAGTTTTGAGGAGTGTTTTGAGTCGTTATCTTGTTGAAAATAAAATTGCGTCCATTCATATTTAGCCCAGATGGCATTGCATGTTCTTACAGGATTTTCAAGTATCCTCCTTTACTTAGTTCCCCGTCTACTGTTACCAAAATAATCTTAAGCATAAGCCTGCCATCTTCGTATTTAATAGATGGTACAGTGCAAACTTCTGAAGTATCGTAATTAGTTAAGCGGTGCAGACATATTTTTCTGTTAGATCCACAAATTTTGGAATTTCCATTCATCTGCTAAAAAACTTTTTAAGCTTTTTGCTTTTTGCAATCTGTTTTACTTGTGTTTTATTGTTAGTTGCCGGTTCCTGGTAGCTACATCTACTCTTAAGTTTACAAACAGCAATCGGTTCTTAACAGTGACTAACTGAGATTAGTTCAACATGAGTTTAGCGTTCGTTCAGACATCGATGGAAACTGGTCTTTATTTTCTGTTGAGATTTTGGGTTGAGCAGACCTTTTTCTATCCGTATTTTTTCAGTCACTTGGTTTCTGTGAAGGGCGTAATGTATGACTTTATTTGAAATATAACGATTTATCGGTCGCTATAGAATTTCTCATGTGGAGCAGATGGCACAGTTAACACTCAACCGCAAGACCATAAATTTGGAAATCGCAACTTGGAATTTGAGAAGCTCGACTCCTAAATCTTACTAAATGTGAGCGATTATTAAAATTATCCATTGTAGGTAAAGAAACATTTTTTGGAACGCATATTAGATCAGGGGATTAGGTAATACAAAAGTAATAAAACATATTTGTAGTAGAAAATTGACAAAAATACAAGTTCTAATGGAACTGCATAAGAACCTATTGTAATTATATTAGGTAGCTGAAGCGATCAATAAAGATTTATAGAAGGTAACTCCTTTTTCATCAGATATGAATATCAAATAAAATTATCTAAGGCCTTTAGTTGTTTGTATTGGTTCTGACACATTAAATTTTTTAATAATAGCAGCAATTTGGTCTTGAAATTTCTTGAATTGTGCAGTTTAAGAACGTCAGGCATCCAGCTTATATCAGTACCTCCCAAAGTTTGTACTTTTCTCTTAGTTAGAGTAGGTTAGATCGACCTAATCTTAGTTTAATTACTCCAAATAATGTGTCTAGAAATAAACACTGATGACGTAGAAAAGAAAATGTGTTGATTAATAGTGTTGAAATACCTTCGCACCTATTTTTAATGGAAAAGCATAATTAGAACAATATGACCCAATTAAACTTAAAACGATGACGCATGAGCACTTTTTAAAAACACATGTAAAGTTTAATAGCGTTATGTTTTTTATTTACGGAAATACCTACGTAGCATAGACGGAGAGCCACTATGGATTTAATTACAAGGGTCAAGAAACTTGTTTTTAAAATTCATATCACCTTTTAATAATTATTTTTGATGCACCGGAAACATTAATGTATGAAAATCAACTCTTTTTTACAAACTTCTCTTTTCAGAAAATTATATAAAATTATTTGCAAAATTTCAAAATTTTTTATTGAAGTCACTCTGTAATCACAGCTATTTTTTTAAGCTTGGATATAATAAAACAATAACCTAATTTACAGGTACTTGGACTCCAAGAACTCTAAAAAGTATGTATAACACGAAATATTCGAAGCAACTCCGTTAATCCCCTTTCTTACCTTTTCAAACCCTTATGTGTTTAACTGTAAACTATTATGCTTACAATTTTTGATAGCTATGAAGGAAAATTCGCAGAACTTAAAAAATTGCTTTTCTAACACGTAAGCTGAAAAGTTTTTGGTCTGACACAAAGATGTCGCCCTTTTCAAAAAATCCGTATGTTTTTTAGGAAGTACCAACCTACAAACGATACGTGTCAAAATTTCATGACATTTCGACGATTAGTTTACAAGTTACAGGAGTTTTAGTGACGTTACTTTTGATATTTTCAAAAAAATGGAAAAAATCGAATTTCGTGCGTTGATTAAACACTGTTTTTTGATGGGAAAAAATACCGTTCAAGCAGAGCAATGGCTTGGTAAGTGTTACGGGGAGTCTGCCCCTGGAAAATCGCTCATCGTTTACAGATATGCTGATTTTAAATGCGATCGTACACACACAAATGATGCTAAACGCTCTGGAAGCCCAAATAAGTGGTTACACCGGAAAAAATCAAAAAAATCCACAAAATTGTTTTGGATGACCGTAAACTGAAATTGCGTAAAATAGCTGACACTTTAAAGATATCAAAAGAACGTGTTGGTCATATTTTGCATGAACATTTGGGCATGAGAATGCTCTGCTTCGAAATGGGTACCCCGTTTGCTTACAGTGGACCAAAAACAACAACGTGTTGATGATTCTGAGCGCTGTTTGGATTTGGTTAAAACAAAAAGGATCGAATTGACATTAGATGAAAAAAAAAACCGGAATCAAATCGTGTGAACAGCAGCCGGTAAAAGCCGTCCGAAGTAGGAAGGTTTTGGGCTAGACCATGAAATAATTTTCATCGACTAAAAGGGAAAAACCATCAATAGCGAATTCAGAAATCGCAAAGAAACGAAATGAAGAAGAAAAAATATGTTTTTAAGTAGATAAAAACTTTTCAGCCTACTAGTTACTTAGTCCAGCAGTTCTCGAGTTATTTTGTTCATCCATTTTTTGTTTGGGTTGTAAAAAACAACTCTACAGCGACTTTCAATTCATCATCTGAGCAAAATTTTCAGGCGCTAAGGTCTTTTCTTAAATGTTCGAACAAGAAGTCGCGGGGTGCTAAATCAAAGCTGTAGGGAGGAAATTGTAACTCTGTTACTCGTGAATCCAGAACTTGCAGTCCAAAGTCTCATCGCCTGTAACAGTTTGCGAAAATAAGTATAGCGTTCTCTAAAGCGGCCAGAAGTTTTCGTGAAATGTAGTTTTGGAGGCTCCAACTTCTTCAGTATCTCCTGATGGTTTCCTAAGTTCTTACCTCCATCGATTTTCCTGATCTTGGGTCATATTAAATTGAGTCTCGGCCCCATCCAAACTATTTAGACCAGATTTTTACTGAAATCTAGGATGACTGTCATTACGCACATCCGGAACATTATTTCAATAATTTTTGGTTCATTTTCCTCTTTAGGAAGAAACTTTATCATTCGCAGAAGATTTCGTCAATATACGAACAACAGTGAGAGTAACATATTCTGTGTATAACGTCATTTTCATCGCTAAATAGCTAATTTATCTCTCTCACTCTCGTATATTATAACTATAAACTCCGATTTTTCCTAACAAGGGAAAATAGTCCTTTAGATTTCTTCCCTTTATTTACATATGCCTTGAAATCTCTACTTGTTAAATTCGATTTTTTGAAATAGTTAAATTACTCACGGTCAAGCCGCCAAATATAATATTTTATTGTTTTAAGCCACATCATATGAAGATCTAACACCACTTGATCTATGCATACCACCATTATTTTGATTTTAAAAAATTTAATAATTCCTCCTAAGTTATTTCTTTATTTTTTAATGTTGATTAACCAGCATCCGTTACGCTCTTCAGTTCTGTAATCTAACTTCGAATTACCCGTATATTACACTCGGTACTACTCTATAATTAAAGAATAAACTTCACTCGGCTCTTAACAAGCATTAAGAGAAAGCACGATTAACTATAATTATATTTTACTTTGTTACGTATCTCCGACTTTTTAGTGCTTTAATGTTACCTTAAGAAGATACTGACGTTGTAGTATAGAAATGGACACACCTTTTTTTTTTCAACGGGCACAACACACTTTCAAAAAGTCTACGAATTCTACGAATATTAATTTAGGTTAGATTTTTAAATCAGAATTGTTAAATAAAATTACGACACTAACTTACATGTCTATAGTTCAATACTACCAGCTAGGGGTAAATCTAGGATTCTGCCCAAAAAGAGCTGCCGCGCTTAATATTTGTGGGCGCCTATTTACTGTTTCACATTAAATTTTTAAATTGGACTTTGCAGAACGAGTACTTCTGAACCATAAGAATATCTTTAATGCAGGCATAAAATTAACAAAATATAGTTTTGCCCTGTTTTGGTACACCTATTTTCATTCGAGAAAAACAAAAAAATCTTCTAAAATGTAGGTCAAATCTATGTGATATAACAAAAATAGGAGCAATGAATTGCTATTTGCAGATCAGAAGGTAACAACGAAAAACGTCAAAAGGAAGACCATACGATATATATATATATATATATATATATATATATATATATATATATATATATATATATATATATATATATATATATATAGGCGTAATCAAAAAACACCGGAACATTGGTGATTGGTGGTGATGGTGATGTGGCTCCAGCAGATTTTTTCCTGTTCCCAAGTTGAAATCCACATTGGAAAGACGCCGATTCGACTGCATTCCAGTCATCAAGATAAATTTGTACAGCTGACCTTAAGAGGATCTCAAAATCAGCGTTCTAGGCGACAAACTTGAATCAAATGGAAATAAAATTATTATGTGAACAATCCGATTTTTTTTATCACACCTTGGAGATATATATATATATATATATATATATATATATATATATATATATATATATATATATATATATATATATATATATATATATTTGTAAATAGTGTAATTGTTACTAAATAAAAGGCTGTGGTTTGGCGACTGAAATCAATTCATTTATTTAATTTTCTTCGTGTAAGTTATATGGTTATCTTTAAAATAATATGTTTTCCTACAAAGAAAAATTCAGGAAAATTTATTCCTCCGTTCTGCAGTCCGACGTGCGTTCAACGGATGACAGTAAAATTTTTCTACGTGAATCTTTCTCTCGCAAATTTTCTTTAAAGATAACTTTCTACCGCGTAAATAGTGCCAAGTTTTATAATTTTGTAAACTTAAGAATGAATAATGAGCATTATAATACTCTCTTTCTGTAGAAACTGTTTTTATTCTCTGTTTGAACTATGTTTGCTTCCAGCAGAGATATCCTTAAGCTCTTTATCCTCCGTTGTAATAGTTATGACAAAAAAATATACCCTGGATCTATATACATTGTATTATTATATCAATAATAAAACTGTAATAAAAGTGAAATCATTTTTTAACAGAAATATAGTATACCAGGTGTACAAGTATGAAATGCGGTTTTTTTTTCTAAAAAATTCGGAAGATAAAAAGTGCTTTATTCCTACCGGTCTTCTGAATCTTTCCCATCTCTCGTAGGCGATTGAGAACAGCTTGTTGACTAACGCCCAATTGCTCGACGAATTGTTTTTGTGTTGGCGAATCATCTTCGTCCAATAATGCTTGCAATTTTCCACATCTTGTCTGCACCACGTTTTTGAAACGCCGAAACCATCGTTCACACGTATCTTGCGATGGAGCATGTTCACCATAAGTTTCTCGAAGTAATCGGTATGATTTAACAGCAGTTTTCTTCAAATGAAAACAAAAAATTAATGCTGTCTGTGAATGCTCTTTGTTCGGTATAAATTTCGACATATTGAACACAACAACACAACACTATGCACACACTTTTCCAATTTATCACTCATGCGCCTCTGACACTTGTTGATGACACAACAAAATGGCGCAGTGTCAAATCTTTATAGCACAAACTGCATCTGAAATCCGCATTTCATACTTGTACACCTGGTGTATATATATATATATATATATATATATATATATATATATATATATATATATATATATATATACCTAGATTTCATTACATACTTTAAATAAACAGAAAGGTCCCTATTCCAGTATAGTAGTAATCCTAGATTAATACATTTCTCGAAGTAGAACAGCAATCCAACAAGTAAGTTGCATGCAGTTTGTCTGATACTCAAAAGCCATCTGGCTTTCTAAATATGTTGTTTCTAGTCAAACGATGCAAGTTGTCCTACAGAAATTTCACCAGAAATACAACAAATATAAAGCGGATTGTATTCCTGGATTACAAACTACATATAATATTTCAGCGATATTTTTGCGAATTTAGTTAAAAAAAAATTTAACTACTACCACAAAAAATGTAGTTAGAGCTACAGAAACACAAACACGTTTACATATATTTTATGAATAATAGGATTTTCAGTTTTGAATATTTAAAAATTAATTATAAACTTATAATTATTTTTTCAGTGAAAACCGTTGTCAATGATTTCCACAAACAAACATGCATCATTGTCGAGTAGAGAACCTGTTTTTAAGTCGGATAAAATAAACAGTTTTAGTGTTGTTTCTTCTTAAATATTTCAGTTACTTACGGATGCAATCTTCCATTTTTACTATTCTGTTATAACCTGGCGTAAACCTATCTTACCTTTCTTCGTCCGTTACAGTTCTTTAAAATCAAGTGTATTAGATTTTTTGTTCAGAACGAGTGTAATCATTTTCTGCCTCATTTTTTGTAACATTATCTAAAATATCCTTTCTTACTTAACTCGAATCAGCACTCTCTCATTAGTAATTCTGCCTACTCAACTGAGCTTCATCATTCTTCGGCAGCACCATACTTTCAGTACTAGTGTAAGAGGAAGAACGATATTGGTTGGCACGTCCAAGAGCAACCTATAGTTATTTTAGTCTGTACGGAACACTTATAAGATCACTTCAATGTCCGTTTGACTATTTGACATAGAAAGTAAAAATTTGGCAGAAATGTAGGAATTGAAGGCCCAATCAGAGCTGTTTAGTTTTGCAAGTTAAATTTTGACTTGAAAGGTTAGCTTGTAGGGGGGGTATGAAGGGGGGTATGAAAAAGCTTGTGAAAGTACGAGTTCAAAAATATATCTGATGTAATACTCGCGCAAACTTCTCTTCATATTATTTTTAAAAAATGGCGAAAAATCGCTGTCCCCCCCTATCTCGAAAAGTACTGATCAAAAAATTTTGAAAAAATTCTGTAAGATTCTCCATAAACTGTAGATTGAGCGAAAATTATCACGAGGGTGTTACGTTTGTAATTTATCTGCTATAAAAAAAGATTTATCTTGACAATATGGTGAAGGTTGTTTCGTCGAAAGTTGTAAATTTAACCAGGACAAAGAGCTCCAAAATATCAATACGTAGTCGGTGGAATCACTTATATACTTTTCACTAAGTTATCGAGACAAAATAATTTTATTTAATTTGTTTATAATGAAGAAAATATTTAGGTAGTAAATATTTGTCTTAAACTTTTTCTAGTAGATTCTAGATTGAGCTAGATTTATTTATTGCCTATTAGATACCCAAGAATCTATAATTATTATACATTATTGACTAAGAAAAAAACGTGACAATACATATTGGATCTTAAGATATATACATGTCAGGGACCTAATTAACTTAGCCTAGGTAAGGATCTTATTTTATTTTAAACTAGCCGTGCCCGTGGCTCCGCTTGCGTGGACTTGATTCACTATTATCGCCACTGCTTATTTCTTATGTTACCTGACGTAATAAAATATATCCCATAACCTGACCAGAGAAACTATGTATGAATTAAAAAAAAAACACGTAAATTGGATAAGTGGTTCTCGAATGATAAGCGTAGTAACAGACAGGCAGACAGAGAGTCGTTGCGCTTTATATGTGTTATATAAATTATTATTATTATATAACCTGGCCAAAGAACATACGTATGAATTAAAAAAAAACACGTAAATCTGATAAGTGGTTCTAACGTGATAAGCGCACTAACTGACAGACAGAGAGACGTTGCATTTTATATATATTATATTTTTTGTTACATGATATTATTCCATATTTAACGGTTTAGGCGGCGTATTGGGAGAGAGCGCGCTAGCGCAAACTTTTTCCTACTTGATTCACTATAATCGTCACTACATATTCCTTATGTTACCTAACATAATAAAATATATCCTATAACCTGGCCAGAGAACATATGTATGAATTAAAAAAAAAAAAACATGTAAATCGGATATGTGGTTCTGAAGTCATAAGCGCACTAACGAACAGACAGACAAACAGAAAGACGTTGCATTTAATATATATTATATTCTTTGCTACAAGATATTGGTCCATGTTTGATGGTTTACACAGTGTAATGCAAGAGAACGCGCTAGCGGCAAACTTTTTTCCGACTTGATTCACTATTATCGTCACTGGTTATTCCTTATGTTACCGTAATAAAATATATCCTATAACCTAGCCAGAGAACATATGTATGTTTAAAAAAAAAAAAAAAAAAAAAACGTAAATCGGATAAGTGCTAACAGACAGACGGACAGACAGAGAGAGAGACGTTGCGTTTTATATATATTATGGATTATGGAAGCAATCACCGTACGGAACACTAATTGCGGAAGTCCGACTTGCATTTGACAGGATTTTTATTTTTTCTGGGAATGGTTTCTTTTCCTTACGCTGTCTTGCTCTCTGCATTTTCCTGGCTATAATTCTCTTTCGTTATAAATCCAGCGTACAGAAAGAAAAACAGCCGAATGTATCCGTGAATGTGTTTAAATTATTCGTAAGAATTGTGCAAAACATTACAAAATCTGATGATCCTTTCAGTTTTGTAAAGTGTAACATAATTTTTGAAATAATCACGTTTTTGCTTAATAAACTGAGGATAAATGAGGCTGTAAATTATTTCTTTGGAACATATTGTTTGTGTATTAATTTTTCGTAATGAGCTGTTTTATACCACTTACCGCTTGCTTACAGTGAAATTGTAAATTTAGTGGATTATGTTACCACTATCTACTGCTATTTTAATAATTTAATGTAAACATTACTTTTAAGTTATGACATTAGAACATCGGGAAAAAGGAACAGTTCGGTAGGCGCAAACGCCTTAATTTAAAAAATATTTGTACTCTACAGACGCAAAAACTATTTATTCTTCGATGGGGAATTTTTAATTTTTATCAATTGTTTTATAACAATTACATGACTCTTTAGGGTTTAATTTTAACTGTCCTGATTAAGGATCAGTATCATTATTGCTTAAAAATAGGTAATTTTAGGGAAAATAAGAAATTGAAGTCGATTTATTTGTATTATTACAAACGTTGAAGGTTCCAGAAAAATAATTCAACTTCAAGAAAATAATTCAACTTCAAGATAAAAATATTAGCGTAACATTCTCTACTCAGTATATATCACCACTACATCAAACACTTTATTTTTGCTCTCGACGCGCGTTTCACTAACCATGTTAGCTTCATCAGGAGCGATGATTGATGAATCAATATACTGAGTAGTATCATTTTGAAAAAGATTCCACATTCCCAACTAAGTTTACTTTCTCTGCTAAATATTTATTAATTAGGATCACACAGAAATATTTTCGGCATATTCTACCAGAAATTTTTCTATAAATGGGGTCAAACTTGTTAAAGGGTTTGGATCCTGTTAACTTGTAGAATTGCTGAAAAGAAAAGTAACATTCATACCTCTCGCATAAATGGTGTAGTTAGAATTCAGAGATATTCTATTGTTTGGAATATATAGCAATATGTATCAGAACAAATGGGCTTGAAGTCCTACAATCTCTATAACAAATCTCAAATTATACCCCTTACGGTGATATCAAATTAGGATCAAGCTGGTATTAAGTTGCTCGGTGCAGGCTTTCCGTTTCAGCGTGAAACAAAACACGGCCAAAGAGAAAGAAAAGAAACGTAGTAGTGAGCCCACGACAAGATGCAAAATAATGTGAAGTTTTTGTCGTACGATACGTTATTTCTGAGTAGGTATTTAAACTTACCGAATACGCAGTTAATATATTGTTTATGCAGAAACATTTACGGTTGGGATCACACTTTTTTACCAGAAAATCGGACATAGTTTTTTTATTTATTATTATTTAACAATTTGTTAAACTTTTTTTTACCAGTACCAGTTAAATATTTTAAAGTTTTATACAGGGTGCGTCAACGATAGAGTAAAGTTCATTATCTCATTTGTTTCGGGAATGACGAAAAAAATGTGAAATACAGTGGTTTTAGGAAATGTTAAGGTTCACAGTTTCAAATTATTTTTGAGTATACAGGATACTTCAAAAAAGTGTGGCCGATATAACATATATTTTTTTTTAAATGGAACATCTTATTTTCTAATTTATCTTTATATTCTGCGTAAAATTTTATAACTTTTTTATTAATAATGTACCTAAACCTAGTAGTTTTTCTAATATTTTAATTTTTTTAAAAAAATACTGGTTTTCAGTTTTGTAAAAAATTGCCAGTAGCGCCATTGTTTCTGAAATTGGAATACTCATAATTAGTACGAGCGTTCTATAGAGATGAAAAAAAAGATATATGTAATTAAATTTGAGTTAGATGCTACAGGGTGTTCAATATAAATTTATGCATTTCGACTATTTTAAATTGAAAAATCTCAAATTTTTCAAATGGCACACCCTGTATATTATTATTTTTTCTGATATATTCTACAAAACTTTCAAACTTTTATTAAGTATGTCATATACCTATTTCTAATAGTTTTCGATTTATTTTGAATTTTTCAATTTTTACTGTTATTTTTAATACACTTAAGTACTGTGAAAACATAAACAAATAGTTAATAATAATTTTAATATAGTTTAACTTAGCTAATAATTAATTGTTATGACGTAATAAATGTTCAAAAATATGCCCTTCTACTTGAATACACTTGTTTAGTCGTTTTACTATATTTTCCTTCACTTTCACAAGGGCGTTATTGTCCTGCACGCATCCCGTATCCTATTTTTTCATATCTACTGGTGTTGTAGGGGGATTCACATAAACACGATCTTTAATGTATCCCCATAAAAGAAGTCTAAAGGTGTTAAGTCACATGATCGAGAGGGCCACTGAATGAATCCATCCCTACCGTTCCATTTTTGTGGGTAACGATCGTTTAAAAATTCCCTAACTTCCCGGTGGTAATGAGCAGGAGCTCCGTCTTGTTAAATCCACATTTATTCCCTTTCAAAATTATCATCTTCTTCAAGAAGCTGGAATAATTCGTTTTGCAAAAAATTTAGATATTTAGGCTCATTAAGCGGTTCGCGGAAAAAATATGGACCAATAATCCGAAAATTTAATATTCCACACCATACATTAAGCTACCAGTGGTTTTGGTTTTGAACTTCCCAGATCCAAAATCGATTAACTGTTAATAATAATGCATATTATAGCTGTTAACTGCTCCATTACTGCGAAAAGTAGCTTCATCAGAAAACATTATTTTGGATAAAAAATTTGGATTGGCCACTGTTGCTCCATTCACGGTACAAAAGTTTACTCGTCGTTTAAAATCACGGTCTTGAAGTTCTTGGTGTAGTTCCCTATGAAAGGGACGATACTTGTATTTTCTCGTGGTGCGATTAGCCATAGATAGATAAGTCCTCTAGTTGACGGCTGCTGACCTGGGGATTATCTTCAACATGAAGTAAAATCTCCATTTCTTTTTCCTCATTGGTAGCATTCTGGTTTACTAGTTTCCGTTTCGTATACTCAACGCTACGACTACCATCAAACCTTTCCATTAAGCACTGAAAAGATTTTCTAGATGGTACACATCTGTTAGGGTACTTCATTCCGTAAAACCTTACTGCCAAAAGACAATTTTTTTCCGCCTCGCCCAGTATATAAACCATATCAATTAATTCATTTTTAGGAAAATCCATAACTATTACCTTTTTACGTCACTTACTACAACAAATTAAACTATTTTTGTTTTGTCTTGGCAACTGTGATGTTATAGCGTAAGTGTATTCAAAACAAGGGTAAAAATTAAAAAATTCAAAATAAATCGAAAACGAAATAGGTATATGACATACTTAATAAAAGTTGGAGGGTTTTGTAAAATCTATCGGAAAAAATAATAATATACAGTGTGTGCCATTTAAAAAATTTAAGATTTTTCAATTTAAAATAGTCGAAATGCATAAATTTATTATGAACACCCTGTAGCATCTAACTCAAATTTCTTTACATATATCTTTTTTTTCTTCTCTATAGAACGCTCGTACCAATTATTTATTATTTCAAGGAATGAAATTTTAGACTTTGTGTTTGATTCCACATTTTTCATTTTTAATGACCAGTTTTATAAACAGATATTTGGCACTCCCATGGGAGCCAGTATCTCTCCTATCATTGCTAATTTCGTTATGGATGACTTGGTGTCACAGAGTCTTTCAATACTCTCGTTCCATCCACCTTTTATAAAAAGATACGTCGATGATCTGATATTAGCTATACCAGAAGACAAAATGGAAGAGACCTTGTTCATATTTAACCTCGCTGACCAGTCTTTGCAGTTCACGATAGAGAGAGAGTTGAATAACTGAACTGATCAGGCGGCAAGACAATAAAGTTATTACTAAATGGTATACCAAACCGATCAGTAGTGGACGCTACTTAAATTTCTATTCAGACCATCCCACGAAGATGAAACTTGGTTTAATTAGTGCTCTGGCTACTCGAGTCTCTAGATTGACACATCTCTCTCTCTCCGTAATGATGCCCTTCTACAATTGAAGTCCCTCTTAGAAGAAAATTCCTACCCCAAATCGATTCTTCAACGCCTCCTATTCCAGAACAATGTTGTAAATCAGTCAATAGTAGACATCCAGAATCAGTTCCGAACTCATGATTTCGAACAGAGGGTCCTTCCTGACCCGTCACATACTCTATTTAGAACTCTTCCCCATATTAGTGGCCTAACTCCTAAACTGACTAATATCTTCAAAGGCCAAAATATCAAATTTTCCACACGCATTTGTAACACCACCAAATCTTTGTTTTCTAAACTTAAATACCCAGGTCCCTGAAGGGCAGAATTACTTCACATAAGAGTGACTGTCGTCGCAATATCCAATCTTGTGCTCTTTCAAATCATTTCACCAATCAGGACCACAGAATCAACTTCGAATCCCCTCTCATAATTTACTATGAAAATAATTACCACAAGAGAAGGTTCCTAGAAATGGTAGCGATTCAAAATTTTCCAAATTCGATGAATGTAAGATCAGATGTCGAGGACCTTAGTAGTGTTTATTCCTATCTTCTACACTTGTCCAACACTTAGGACAATTGTTCATACACCTTATTCCCCCCCTCCCCCGCTTTCCCTATGCCTATTTCTGTGTCTCATCCGTCATATTTTGTTCCCGTTTTGACTCCCCCCCTTTTTGTGTTTTCCAATGGCGTGGTTTCGTCAATACCTTCCTTAGCGAAGCCTACGTTAAATCCGGTACCAGGTGGATCACTCCCACATTAGATGTATTATTTTTTCCTTCCAGGCGATTCCCAAAACATTAGTTTACTCTGCCCCTCTCCCAAAATGGTTCGCCCCTTACGACTGTATGAAGTGATATCCCCTCGTAGTTCATTCAATAACCACTACTGTTTGCATTTTTGAGCTACCCTTTTTAAACAAAATTGAAATTCCTTGACCATCAATGACGACACTACGAACATAACCTACCTTTATTTTGTACTTTTCCTGTCACTTTTGTTACGACGTGCATCGTATGAAAATGTAAATCGAATATCATCCATGTGAAATTGCTGATTTTTCCGGCGATTCCGAGGAAAATGCAATGTTATTTGTTTTAAGACTCATGTGTTGTAAGTAGTTTTTAATTAGTTAAGGTTTTCTTAGCATAATTTTACATAATGTAATTATATGGCATAGTTTTAAAACGTTAATTTTAATATGCATTTTGTACTGAAAATGAGTTTTCTAACACACACCATTGTTTCCAGAAACGTGTCTTTGAAGAAGATAATAAACATTATCGAAAGCTTGACAGTGAACACCAAGAGTTTAATTTCTACCTTCATTTAGACCGCATCCCCAATAAAGTTCGATAATTTTTATTCTACAAATCGGTCAAGATTTATCTTCTGTATATATATATATATATATATATATATATATATATATATATATATATATATATATATATATATATATATATAGGCTGCTGTGTTCAAAAATAAGGGGACTAATTCAAAAATAAATATACGGACACTATTACGGTATTTGTTTTTAGTATAATGTACTTGACACGTACGAGATTACTTCGGTGTCCGTCTGTCTGTCTGTCACACCCGATTTTCTCCGAAACTATTTGACTAAAGTTGAAATTTGGCGCAAATATGGGAATTGATGGGCCAATCAGAGCCATGTAGTTTTGAATGTTAAATTTTGACTTAAGGGTCTTAGGTGACTTAGGGGTTTGTGGGGTGAAATCGGAAATGAAAAAAAAAATTGTTTACCAGATCATCGAATGAAAGCTTGTTAAAATACGAATTCAAAAATATATATGATGTAATACTTGCGCACTCTTTTCTTTGTATTATTTTTGAAAAATGGCCAAATATCGCTGTCGCCGCACCCTACCTCGAAAAATACTGATCAAAAAATTTTGTAAAGATTCTGGAATAGTCTTCATAAAATGTAAATTGAGCGAAAAGTATCACGAGTACATTACATTAGATAATTTATCTGGTATTAAAAAAAAATTGTGTACCTTGACAGTATGGTGAAGGTTTTTATATACTTTTCAGACATTACTGGTACCGAGTCGCACGTCGTTTCTTTCTTTCTACCTTGAACTCGAATTAGAACCCGAACAAGCATGGCTTGTTGATGCTGTAGAAGACATTGCCCCGCAAACGTCACAGAAAAGTCACTAAACAAACGTTGTTGAAATGTTCACTACTTGAAAGGCAAACATAAACTAAAACTCTCTGACTTCTCCCCGGGCTTCCCAGACAAAGAACAAAAAGAAGGGGTGTAGTTTACGACACTCCAGGTAGAATTCTCTGATAAAAGGGTCCTTAGCAATAGCTTTTTTGTAACAAAAAACAAACCTTTTAAAGAATAAAACTAAATATCAGATAGATACCCACTACCTTGCAATTCGTAAACATATTTATAAAGTTAAAACAAATGACAATTTTATGTCTTATATATTGTGTAATAAGGTTTTTGTATAATTGTCTATAATACAGAGGAAACAAAAAAATGGTCAAAAGTATTTATGTTAGGTATCTTTGTTGCCAGATTTCCTATAAAATGAAACAAGAGTCAGGTTTGTAGGACGAATGGTTTTCATTTTATCAGGGAAAAAAAAAAAAAAAACTCTTAAGAGAACGATTTTTTTGCAAAAAATCGAATTTCAGAGCTTTAACCTCGATGAGGCACGGGTTAACGTTATCTAATTGTGTTAAAACTGTGCAAATCTTATTTTTTTAGACAAATGGCAAATTTTAGGGGGGTCCCGCCGGCATTACGATGAAAATATGTGTGCAGTATTGATTTATAAAAATCTAATCTCTAAAATTCCCACAGTTTTCTGCTAAAATAATATATAAATCAGTAACTGTTATA
Source organism: Pachyrhynchus sulphureomaculatus (assembly GCA_019049505.1). Classification (NCBI taxonomy): domain Eukaryota; kingdom Metazoa; phylum Arthropoda; class Insecta; order Coleoptera; family Curculionidae; genus Pachyrhynchus; species Pachyrhynchus sulphureomaculatus. The sequence continues at coordinate 36,299,304 of CM032456.1, read as the reverse complement.
ATAATTTCTTGAGCACTTGTAACTGGTCTGCTTCAACCGCAATTAACTTTTTGCCATCATAGCTCTCCATTTTAAGTGACTTTTGCAACGATGGCCCGAAGTCGGCAATTTTAAGCAGACAAACGCGTTTAATGGCCAGTTTTTGTCGGCTATTTAGTGGTTCAGTTTAATAGTGGGTCTCCTCTTCTCGACCTTATTTTGGCTTCTTTTAATCAGATTAACCACATGGTAATCACTTTTCAAGTATTGAAAATTTTGGTATTTAGCTTCTTACTTTGAGTTTTTTTTAATTGACTTGAAGAACAAGAAATTCTAAATTCCATACGTATGTTTATATTGTTGTTTAACATTCGTAATATTTATGTATGTCAGTTTATATACGCTTTCAAACCAACATACCAAATTTCACGAATGTATTTATGTATGTTTATTCCCAAATATCTACTGAACGCGATTTTATTGAGGCTTTTTGTATTCGATCAAATATTTTTCAACCTAGGTCATAGTGAAAGAATGATTGTAGTTCAAAAATTACCTTTGTAAAAGAAATTAACTGACTGCTGAGAGTAGTATATTGGACAATATATACGAGGGTATTTTTAAAGTTATCTAAAGTCGGTCAAGCAAGAAGCCTATAACTTCGATCGGTAAAAGAAATTCCTTTTTTTGAGGTTATTGTTGAGATCCCTGCAAACAATTCTTTGTGGAAAGAGGTTCATTTCTAACGTTATTTATGGTTAAATAATACATTATCGAACATGAGTAGAGCATACGCTTAACGCTTCGAGGCTGTGTTCCTATATCATCATCCAAAAGCTCCGAAAATGACGCCAACAGCGGCTGCTCAGTATATGGGTAAGTTGAGGGCATTCATTACCAAGTGGATGAAATGATACTCTCAGTTAAAAAGATGTTGATGACTACCAAAACATGATTCGAGAGGAGAAGTAGTGGAGTACAATTAAGAAATCATTGCTAAGTGAAAAACCTAGAGAGAAACGACTTGCATTGGCAGAGGCACACATAGATCGAGACTGGAGCAATGTAATTTTTTTCCGATGAAGTTTCATTTTGAAGTTACGTTATCACCCCACGAGCTTGGTGAGTTTTCACTAGCTGATTGGTTCAGCGCATCGTAAAACACCCTGTGAAGGTCGATGTTTTGGGGATGTCTTTCAGAAAAAGGTTTTAAGAGACTCTTCATCTTACCCTACAATTCGAATGCTGAAAAAATGCTCCAGATTTACAAGAAGGTATTAATACCGACTGCCAAACGGTGGTTGGTCGGTCAAAATGAGTGAAGTAAGGCAGCTGTCATGGCAAATTCGGGCGATTTGGAAATCTTTACACCAAGAATACGGGGAAAATCTCGTTGCAAGTATGCCCTTAAGATGCCAGGCGATCATCGACGCTGATGGTGACTGGACGAACTACCAAATCATTAGCATTTTAATGACAACCCTGGCGATTCATATAAATTTTTTTTAAGTAAATACCGGCCGACTGTGTTTAGCTGCGAAAATGACGCCATAAAAAATTGCTTGGTTGTCACATTACCTTCAACGCTCTTAGTATTTTGGCGAAATTTTGTATGGATTCGTTTCGTTTTGCAGCTTTCACGATTTGTTGTCTTCCTAAAAATGACCGAAAGTAATTTGGAGCACCACGCAGTAATATAGTTTTCCTCTAAAAAGGATAATGAACCAAGAGTTATTCATGAAATAATATTCTAAGTGTGCGGCAACGACAGCTTATCGGATTTTCAAGCAAAATTTTGATCTGAACAGTTTATGACCGAGACTTAAATCACTATGACTCCAGATCAGACAAGAACTGAGGAAACCATCATCCTTGATAAGGAAATTCTGATGTCAGATTGACAAATAGAGATTTCAGGGCTTCCTAAAGAAACTAGAGTATTCGTAACTACCGTTTTCAAAGTTGTGCATAAAAATTTTAGGATGAAAAAACGGTTCTGCAATCCGAGCAGAAAATGAGAGTATTTTTCGCGAATTGTCATAGGCGACGAGACAAGTATTATATAGGAATTGTCCTATAAAGGTTCTCTACCTCCCCGCATAAATCAAGACATTACCGAAGGCTGTAAATTCACCAAGGTAAAACATTTAACTTATAGCTCTGATTTCAAGTCTTGACATTTTAGATCGAAAATTTTAACTAAATAATAACTTGAAAGTCGTTAGAACTTAGTTATTGAGGCGTAAACGAAAGACTCTTTTTTGATGGGACGAAACAACTCGAGAAACGCGGGACTAGGTTATTTAGTGTAAAATAAAGAAAAGTAAATTTTTTAAGCTCTATGTATTTTCCCTTGATAGGTGTGTTCTGAACGTTGATTGCTTTTAAACTAAAGATTTTTGTTACGGAGGTATAAAATGATCAATGACTTGACGAAACACACCCCAAATGAGTTTCCAACAAAGTTTTTTTCCGATAGTTACTGAAAACTGAACCTTGAAATTTTTTTTTTTTTTAATACCAGATAAATTATTAAAGGTAATGCACTCGTGATAATTTTTGTTTAATCTACACCCTGTGGAGAATATTCCAGAATTTTTTCAAAATTTTTTGGCCAGTACTTTTCGAAATAAGGGAAGGAAAGCGATTTTTCGCGGTTTTTTACAAATAATATAAAGAATAGTTTTTATTTAACACGCTAGTCGATGCCCTGGTTTTTTTTTTACTTCCGATTTCACCCCCCCAAAACGAACCCCTTAAGTCAAAATTTAACTTTCAAAACTACATGGCTCTGATGAGGCCATCAATTCCTATATTAGTACCAAATTTCAACTTTTTATGTCAAATAGTTTCGGAGAAAATCGGGTATAATAGACAGGTAGACAGACAGACGGACGGACAGACACCGAAATGATCTTATAAGTGTTCCGTAGGGAACACTAAAAACCTCCTACATGCTAATTTTTTGTGGTTAAAGGAAGATATTATTTTTGTATCTTTTATCACTTTTTGAAGTCTGTTTTTAGTGTTCCGTACGGAACACTTATAAGATTACTTCGGTGTCTGTCCGTCTGTCTGTCCGTCTGTCACACCCGATTTTCCCCGAAACTATTTGTTATAGAAAGTTGAAATTTGGCACTAAAATAGGAATTGGTGGCCTCATCAGAGCCATGTAGTTTTGAAAGTTAAATGTTGACTTAAGGGGTTAGTTTTGGGGGGTGAAATCGGAAGTGAAAAAAAATTTTTTTTACTAGGTAATCGAGTGTGTGGTGTCAAATGAAAGCTTGTGAAAACGCGAGTAAAAAATATATATATAATGTAATACTTGCGCGCACTTTTCTTTGTATTATTTTAAAAATATCGCGAAAAATCGCTGTCCACCCGCCTTATCTCGAAAAGTACTTATCAAAAAATTTTGAAAAAATTCTGGAATATTCTCCACGGGGTGTAGATTGAACGAAAATTATCACGAGTGCATTACCTTTAATAATTTATCTGGTATATAAAAAAAAACAAAAATTTCAAGGTCATCAGATTTCAGTAAAGATTGGAAACAAACCTTGTTGAAAACTCATTTGGGGTGTGTTTTGTTAAGTCACTGATCATTTTATACCTCTGTAACAAAATTTTTTATTTGAAAAGCAATCAACGTACGGAACACTAATTGCACAAGTTCAACTTGCACTTGACCGGTTATTTTTTTTTAATTTTGCACTTTTTTAAAGTAGTTACACAACTAGAATTCCTGAATTTCCACATACTTTCTTTTAAATTAGAATGTATATTCAGTGTGTATGTTTTAAACTTCAATGATTAGAGCTGTAATAAAATCATTCACCATATTGTCTATCCTACTGTAATTCTTCGGGTTATATTAATTGTGTAACACTTTTATCTGCCAATAATTTAATATTATTACTTTTGCTTTTACATTTTAGTCATTAAATTATTTCAAGAAAGTTCTGCTCTCGACTATAATACTACGATTCTCTCACAAGTGAATTAATTTCCTTTCATACTAGTTGAATTTCAATTTCAGTGACTACCAATGTACCGTAGCGAAACGCAAATTAAAAATTTACATTAAAAGTAGAACTTTTGCTTTTGTGATGTTTTTAAATTGAAAATATGTCAGTAAAAATCAGAATCTGCGTTTCTCTGCAAAATTATCAATTTTCTTTTCAATTTAAAATAGAATTTATTACATAAAAAACTTTAGTTTTAAAATATTCCCAGTAGAAAATAAACTGATAAATAAATAAAACCCCAATTGTATATTAAACTACAGTTGTTTGAAAATTATTTCTTAAAAATAATGTCATCTAAATATGAACGTTCCCGGTATTCTTTTAAGCGAGCGATTCAAATATTAATTAATGCTTGGTATATCGAATCCGTGATTGCTGGCATTTATTACAAATATTTTATTTTAATTGTTACAAGGAACGAGGATTATTATTGTAAACTTTAGTTTTGAGATATCTTTACTAGAAAAAAATCGCCTACATCAAATCAGGGCAACATGGAGGCCAGTTATGTTACCTCTTTTGGGAATTAATGTATTTGCGAAAATTTCTTGAAGGACTATCAAAGATGTCCTTGAAGTGTGATGTTGAAACTATGTTTTTTTGGTTATAACTATTAAGATTTTGTATAGCGGACGTAAAGTAGTTTCCGACCATAGGTCCGATACAACTAAATTTTCAAGGAATGTCCATTTCATTCGCGCAATAAATCAAATAAAGTTTAACTAATTTATAACGAAAGAAGGCGGTAACTCATCAAAATTGTCTTAAGTTACTTACAGTCGTTGTAATTATTAGTTGTTTTATAGTAATATTTCATCTTAATACCTACACAGTTATATTCTCTATTAAAATTCTTTATACTTGAACAATTCTTAAGGTCGGTTATATTTGGGTTTATATGTCACTTTTTATATATTATTTTTATTAACGAAAAGTAAAATTAGATATGGTTAAAAATATATTCTTATATTGATTTTCTAGTCACTAATCCTTATAATCCTTAAATTTTTGACACATCGGTAGGAGATAGGTATTATGACTATCAATTTTGAAAGGCTTGTGAGGGCGTACAAAACTTGAACTATTACACAGGGCAACAAAAAAATATTTTTGTTTTGGTGCCTGGGATTTTAGAGCTGATTTTAACTATATTTGGGACGCTATATCTATACATGCAATCCGTTTTTCTCTATCAGCTCTACTTTTTTTAGATACATCAACTTATCTATCAATGTGGTTTTTATTCAGTATATTCATTTATGAGAGTTCTAAAATTATTATATATTCATTAATGTAGGTACAATGGTTTTATTGTCAGTCTGTAATTGAGTAAATTCCAGGTAAATCTATAAATAGTGGAACCATTGCCTATCAGGTACCTGAACTGACCCTTTTAATCACCTAACTCGGGTAAGTCTCGTCAGTTTGTGCGTTCTTACTAATGAGAGTAGATCGAATTCGGCGTGTTATTTTATGTTAAGAAAAGAGTGTTTTTGTGTTATTGAACAGAATTAAAATGAGTTCAGGTTCCAGTTCAAGAAGAAGTTGTGTAAATCAACCTGATGTGTTTTGCTATATATGCGGAGAATACATGTTTCAACAAAACAGACAAACTATTACTGACTTTGTAAAGCGAGCGTATCTTGGATACTTTGGAGTTAAGCTTGGTGATCAGGACAAAACGTGGGCCCCGCATCTCGTATGTAAAACTTGTACAGAGCATTTACGGCAGTGGACTACCGGGAAAAGAAAATGTCTAAAATTCGGCGTACCAATGGTTTGGAGAGAACCAAAAAACCACTTCAATGATTGTTATTTCTGTTTAGTAAATACTAATGGAATCAATCGAAATAACCGCAGTAAGTGGACTTATCCCAATTTAGACTCGGCAATACGCCCTATCCCGCACTCAGATGAAATACCGATTCCAACATTTCATCAGCTACCACATATCTCTGATGACGAATATTTTCCCTCTGATCGCTCTTTTGATGCTAATAAAAGTTCTGATGCTAATGAAACTAACAGTGACTATGAGGGGACGTCATCAGTTCCTCAACGCTTCAATCAAAATGAATTAAATGATCTCACCAGGGATCTCAATTTATCGAAAAAAGCTTCTGAAGTACTGGCTTCTAGGTTGAACGACAAAAATTTACTGGAACAAGGAACCAAAATTACCTTTTACCGTACAAGAGAAAAAGATCTGCTACCATTCTTTTCTCAAGAAGACAATCTTGTATTTTGTCACGAAATTAGGGGACTCATGAAAGAAATGGGACTTTCTGAATATATTCCAGATGATTGGCGCCTATTTATTGACAGTTCAAAGCGAAGTTTAAAATGTGTCCTTCTACATAATGGGAATAAATATGGTTCAATACCACTAGCTCACTCAACGAAACTGAAAGAAGAATATAATACCATAGCTTTGGTCTTGCAGAAGATAAAGTATTACGAACATCAATGGATGATTTGTGTAGACTTAAAAATGGTAAACTTTCTTCTTGGGCAGCAAAGTGGTTACACGAAATATCCGTGTTTCTTGTGCCTCTGGGATAGTAGGGACAAAACACACCACTGGGTTAGAAAAGATTGGCCTCAGAGAGAAAACATGGACGTTGGGGAAAAGAATGTCATTAACGACGCTTTGGTTGAAAGAGAAAAAATCATACTTCCTCCGTTACATATAAAGTTGGGCTTAATGAAGCAATTTGTAAAGGCTCTTGATAAGAATGGGTCTTGTTTTGCATATATAGGGGTAAAAATGCATCAGTTGAGCACAGAAAAACTCAAAGCAGGGATATTTGACGGCCCACAAATAAGACAATTAATTAAGGATCCTGCCTTCATAAATTCAATGAATCAAGTTGAACGAGAAGCTTGGACATCATTTGTTGCAGTTGTAGAAAATTTTCTAGGCAAACATAAAGCTCAAAACTATGTTGAAATGGTTAACAAGATGCTTAATAGTTTCAAATCCTTAGGGTGCAATATGAGTATTAAAATACACTATTTACACAGCCACTTAGACCGTTTTCCAGAAAATTTAGGAGACATGAGTGAGGAACAAGGTGAAAGATTTCACCAAGATATTAAAGTTATGGAGGACCGCTACCAAGGAAGATGGGACATGCACATGATGGCAGATTACTGCTGGAGTTTAAAAAGGGACTGTTTAAAAAAACATTCAAGAATGTCGCGGAAAAGAAGCTTTCCAAGTGTTGAGTGACTATTTCATTTCTTCAATGTTTTTTTTTTGTTTGTAAGTACGACATAATATTGTATTTTGTATAACTAAAATAAAAATTTCGTATCTACTTTTGTTTACTACTCTTACGGATTTGAGTTACAATAATGTAACTTATATTTCTCTAAAATTGTATATCTTAAAAATTTGAGCTCCTAGGTACAAATGAATACGTTATTTGAATTCAGGACATCAAATTGATACAGAATCAGCTCAAAAAACCTCGACACCAAAACAACTGTTCCCCTGTGTTATTGATTTACTTTCAAATACCATGTTACCGGGTGTACAAGTACACGTTTTTTTTTCTAAAAAAACATGTTAAATTCGGAAGAATGATAAAAAGTGCTTTATTCAAAGTATGCTTCATCGCTTGTTATATATTTTTTTCCATCTTTCGGGCAATTTGTGAATACCACACCAGTAAAAATCTTCCCCTTTTGCTGCGAACTATATATGGAGCCATTTTTTCACATCTTCGTACGAACCAAAGCGCTGCTCAGCAAGTACGTGACCCATCGATACAAACAAGTGGTAATCGGAAGGAGCCAAGTCTGGTGAGTAAGCCGCATGGGGTAGAAACTTCTCAGCTGAGTGCTTCCAATGTCTCGCGAACTGGTTTTGCCGTATGCGCCTGGGTCTACCGATGATTTTTTACGCTTGGGATTCTTAAAATAAATCCACTTTTCATCCCATGTAACTATACAATGCAAAAACGACTTCCTTTTGTACCGAGCGAGCAAAATGTCACACGTGTTTTTGCGCTTTTCCATTTGCCTGTCGTTCAACTCATGTGGTACCCATCTACCGGTCTTCTGAATCTTTCCCATCTCTCGTAGCGGATTGGAAACAGCTTGTTGACTAACGCCCAATTTCTCGGCGAGTTGTTTTTGTGTTTGCGAATCATCTTCGTCCAACAATGCTTGCAATTCCACATCTTCGTATTTTTTTGGCGGTTTTCCACGTTCCTTGTCTGTAACATCGAAGTCACTCACCACTTTTGAAACGCCGAAACCATCGTTCACACGTATCTTGCGTTGGAGCATGTTCACCATAAGCTTCTCGAAGTAATCGGTATGATTCAACAGCAGTTTTCTTCAAATGAAAACAAAAAATTAATGCTGTTCGCGAATGCTCTTTGTTCGGTATACATTTCGACATATTGAACACAACAGCACAACACTATGCACACATTTTTCCAATTTATCACTCGTGCGCGTCTGACACTTGTTGATAACACAACAAAATAGTGCAGTGTCAAATCTTTATAGCACAAACTGCATTGGTGCACCATCTGTTGTCTGAAATCCGCATTTCATACTTGTACACCTGGTATAGATGTTATTTGAAAGGATGATCGATGCGTTTTATCCATAAAATCCATATATGTAAACTTTTGTAGGCTGTACTTGCCTCAACATTCTAAAATTAGTTATCCACTATAATTTTACTGCTTATGGAGTTATGAATAATTTTAGTCGACACCATTTATTTATAGGTAAAAAAGCTATTGTCTCTCGTTTACTCTTTATGGGTCAGGTCATAATAATAAAGAGCTACGTACTCGCTTATACTTAGTTAAAGTTATTTAAATATTTGCCTAACAGGTTATCACCTTTATACTCAACATAGTAGGTAGAGCCCTACCTTTATTAATTGAAAGGTAAAATACTGCATAAACAGTATTACTTTGTTTGAAAAAAGCTTAATTATCGACTGAAAATATACGTAATATTTGCGATAAAAGGAATAAACACATGTTAATTAAATTTGCTGATGTTGATGACAAAGCAGAGTTTTTAACGACTCTTTTATAAAGCAGAGACAAAATTTTTGGTTATCAAATTACTGTCATATACATGTTCATATATGTATATTAAGATGGAATTAAGCGGGGCATATCGCAAGGCTGAATGATAACAGATGGACACGCCGTATAGTTGAATGGAGGCCTAGAGAACATAAAAGATGCAGAGGTAGATCACAGACAAGGTAGACGGACGACATAAAAATATTAGCAGGACACCATTGGATGCAAAAGCAAACAACAAAGCTCATTGGACATAATTTGGGGGAGGCTTACATCCGACTATGAATGGAATAAGCTATTGATATTGATGATGATGAAATTACTGTCGCTGATCTATGTATTTCGACGAAGTTTTGTACAAGTGGGTTGAGTTTTTATGGCTTTTTTTCTTCCAAGAAATTTGGAGTATCGGGCAACAGTAATAATAAGCGTTGGACATAACATCTCACTAATGGACGGATGGATGTTATGTGTGCTGGGCGCATCGACTGCTAGGCCATTTACCGCCCCTCTCACGAACTAATCTTTCACCTGTTAGGAAGGCTAAAAGTGACGCTTCTTGTGATTAACTGCATAAAATGCCGCTCAGGAAAACTAAATTTACATAACATCAGGTGCCCAAAATGTAGAAACTGAGCCGGTGACTTTTAGAAGAGGAATCTTTCAATATGACCCATTTAGCCTACTTTTGTTCTGTATTTCGCTGCTTCCTCTCTCAGTTTCACTACGCCAACCCCGTGGCTATAACTATGGTCCACCAAGAAATCGCAAGCATAAGGTCGCTCATCTATTTCATATAGATGACCTTAAGCTTTATGCTACTTCAAAACATCCGAATCAATCACTTAGAGAACTTGAAAAATAGACCCTGAAAGAATCCATACGGCTTGTTGAGGATTTGCTGCCGTCAGATCGACAAATGAATATCCCAGTGCTTGCTAAAGAAGCTGCAGTATTCAAAACTACAGTTTTTAAGATTATACATCAAGATTTAGGGATGAGAAAGTTTTTACACATTAGATATCCATATTCCTCACACCAGATCAGAAACTAGCGAGAAACGAAATTTCTCAAGAAGATTCAGCCGCTTTAGAGAACGATGGTAAAGATTTGTCGCGTGTGTTATGTTGGGATCCTCCTACGAAGCAGGGGCAATGCAATGGTTTTATGAGGGTTGTCTACCACCAAAGAAGGTGAAAACTCAGTTGCTTTTTGGAAAGTTGACAGTGACCGTTTTTAGGAGTGTAAAGGAATTTTGCTTATTATTGAATATATGGAAAAAAGGTACAAATTAATGAAGGACGATGCAAGACCTGAAGTAAGTCATTAAAAAAAAAACCTTTTCATGTAAAACCAAAACTTGCTGTTGCACGATAACTGCAGGATCCACAAGGCTCATAAAACTTAAGCTATTACAGCAAGTTGCGGATTCACCGAGTTACAACATTCACCCTGTTTCCTTGGGAGACATTGTGTGATTTGTCGCGTGCTACTAATGAGGATCAAATAGTCCGAAACACGTTTATACTTCCAATATTTGGTTTAATACGTGATTACACATCTAATCTGGCCTGAGGTTTAGTGTACTGGATAGCATGTGAACGAGTCAGTCAAATGTATAGTGTTGTCATTCTGCCAAAATTTTAAAAATTCCATAGTTTACTGGCTTTCTCAATGTTAATTAAAAATTCAATCTAATAAAGTGCATAATTTTAGCTAACAAAGAAAATAAATACCATTATACAGTGGCGAACAAAAGTATGGAAACTTTTAAATTTCCATCTCTAGTCTTAACATTTAAACGGTTTACAATTACAATATTTATTTATTAATCGTATACATGCTAACAAACATTTTGAAGACTAAAACAGTTATTGTTTATTAGAAATGTGCTTAGTTTTTAACGTAACAAAATTATGCACAAACAAAAGTATAGAAACCTTTTTTTTTCATAAAATAAAAATTCCACTAGGACGACTAAGATATCGGAAATATTTAATATTCAGTGGGATATCCTTTTGTGTCGATCATTGCTTGATATCTTCTGCCCATAGACTCAATAAGTCTAGCACAAAAATCGAGTGGTAATTTTTTCCCATTCTTGTTTTAATGCGATCGTCCCGGTTTTTTATATTTCTGTTCCAAATTTGTTTATCCAGATATTTCCAAATATTCTCTATCGGGTTCAAATTAGGTGATTGTGAAGGCCAGTGCATCACCCGAATCCTTTCTTCAGAAGACCAATTCTTGGCCAAGCGAGATGTGTGTTTTGGGTCATTGTCTTATTGAAAAATCCATGACAGTGACAAATCTTTATAAGGAACCAAATTATTTTCCAATATCTCAAGATACATTTGAACAACCATTCTGCCATTTATCTTTGTCAATGGCCCAGTACCAGACCGTCAAAAACAACCCCATACCATGATATTTCCACCGCCATGTTTGACAGTAGGTACAAGGTACTTTGCGTCATATCTTAGACCAACTGGTCTTCTTACATAACCAATAGAATCAGTTCCAAAGAGATTGAACCTACTTTCGTCACTAAAGATTAGTAGAGACCACTGATTTTAAGTCCAGTCTTTACGTTCCTTAGCAAATTTCAATCTCTCTTTTCTGTGACGCTTTGTAAGGAGTGACTTTTTAACATCACGCCTACCATGAAGATTTTCAGATAACAGATGACACCTAATAGTCATGTCTGACACCAATACAATCTCATATTCCTGCCTTAGTTCTTCATTAATATCAACAGCAGTTTTCTTGGGATCATGTTTCGCTTTTCGAATTATAATTTTGTCTACTCTCTTACTTGTTTTTCGAAGTCTACCACTTTTAAATGCCGGATCAATAGTGCCTCTTCTCGAGAACTTTTTAACAATTTTGCTGACAGTGCCCCTATGCATGTTTAAAGATTTTGCTATTGCAATTTGCTTCTTTCCACTTTGATACAGAGAAATGATTTTATGTTTCAGATCTGAACTGTAATATTTGCAGTTTGGCAAAAACCGCACACCTAAACAATGCTACTAAATTACTTCGTATCAACAATAAGGTACTCTTAAAGCAGAATGATAAAATTATTTTAATGCATTCGATAAGGAGAAAACGCGTTTCCTAAAAACCGTATCTACCAAACAAGGTAAACAAAGTTTTTATACACAATGATACTACTCAGTATCTTGAGTAATTCAAGGGTTAGGCTAAGTATAAATAGGTAGATTTGTAGTTTAGCTTTAGTCAATCATCGCTCCTGATGAAGCTAGCATGGTTAGCGAAACGCGCGTAGAGTGCAAAAATAAAGTATTTGGTGTAGTGGTGATATATACTGAGTAGTAAAGTTTTTATAGTCAATAATAAAATTCTATAAATTGTCAATAAAACAAGACTAGTTTTTTTATTCCTAAAGGATAGTATTTTATATTTTTGATTAAGAAAATGTTTCCATACTTTAGTTCGCCACTGTATTTATAAGGAACAGTTAGATATTTTCTAAATTTTTACTGTGTTAAGTTATATAAAACCACATATAATCTGTTATTAAAATTAAGAAATATAAGTGACAACCCCGGTACGTATTTCAAAGCAGGTTTTACCACCAGGCCACGTGCGATCAATCAGTTTTTAAGCGATGTGGCACGGAAGTGTAATAACGTAATTTTTTATATAAGGTAGGGTTGCGATTCTCTCCAGTTTCTGATTTGGCGAAAAACGATTTTATGAATGACATACTTTGGCTGTTGGTAGAATGTTTTTGATATTACAAATATTACTTCGGCCAGCATCCCCGATAATCTTCTTTTCTTTCGTTATCCATAATGTTATAGAAATAGAGCATACTCTAAACCAGGGCTGTCAAGGTCATGCACAGTTCGAGCCAATTTCCGAGGTAACGCCTCCCGCTGCCCCCACCACTGCTGCTGCCGCCGTTCGCGCAGTCTCAGGAGCGGCTATGAGAGACATAGGAGGAGCGCAATGTGTTTGGTAAGCGGCCGAGCCGCGATCGGCGGCTCGGCGGCTCGGCCGCTTAACGTCTAGCAGTGGTGGGGGCAGCGGGAGGCGTTACCTCCGAAATTGGCTCGAACTGTGCATGACCTTGACAGCCCTGCTCTAAACCATGACGACAGAGTCATTAATCGTTAACTTTTAGCCAAGATAAACCCATAACCAAAAAAGTTTTCGTTTCTAAAATATTTTATTGAATATTTCATATTATTTACATATTCTTGATGTGTTAGCTAATATTTATTGTTGCAAATGCAGTATATTTAAAAACATGTTACAGGTTACTGCATCTCTATTGCGGTTAATTCCCCATAAAAATTCCTCATTTGTGTCAAATTATAAACAATTATTAAAGTTAGTCATATCCTGTTGTTAAAATTAAGCGAAATAAAATAGACAACTACCCACAGTAAATAGACGATATAAAACTTTTTATTGTATTGTTAGAATTGATTCAAGTGTTGTTTATAAATTGTATTATGACATTTCAAAATCTTGAGAGTTTAAATTTGTTACCATCTATTAATCATTTATATAACAAAGTCAGATGTCGCGTCAATATTTTAAATGTAATTAAATCCAGACAAAAGATTCGGGTCAGTTGAATAAAACAACTGTAATAATCAAAGTCAAATTTGAACTAACTACTTACATTCTTACTGATCGGTGGTTGAGTGTAAACGAATATATTCGCCAAGGTTCATATATATATATATATATATATATATATATATATATATATATATATATATATATATATATGTATATATATATATATATATATATATATATATATATATATATATATATATATATATATATGAAGTATACAGAGAGAAAAGAAGAGAGGTTAAAGCCGCAATACAGACGGCAAAAGACAATCGTGGGATGAATTTGGGAGCAGAATGGCAGAAAACTACAGAAAGAACCAAAGACTATTTTATGGTACATTAAAACAGCTCGAATATGAAAGATAAAGGGGGCAACATAATAACAAATGAAGATAAAATAATGGAACGATGGAGAGAATATTTTGAAGAGCTAACAGCTATCGACATAGTGGGACATCAGGAAGAAGAGGGGAAGGTATGGAGACTATAACCGTGGAGGAAATGGAGGAAGCAATAAAAAGAATAAAACTAGGCAAAGCTCCCGGAAAAGATAATATTACACCCGGAAAAGATAACATATATGGGAGGAGAAAGAATAAACAGGCTAGTGGATTTGATAAATGACATTCTGAAGAAAGCAAGAATACCCAAGGACTGGAAAACAGACGTTATATTACCAATATATAAGAAGGATGATAAAAGACACTGTAGCAACTATAGAGGAATAACACTTTCTAGTGTCCCAGGGAAGGTATTCGCAAGAATAGTAGATAAGGAACAAAATAGAATCAACACACACACAATGCGGATTTAGAAAAAACAGAAGTACACAGGATCTTATAATTACGATTAGACAAATGAGTGGAAAGATATTGATCAAGAAAAGACAAGCACACGTTTGCTTCATAAACATGGAGAAAAGCCTTCCATAGAGTACGAAGGAAGGACGTGTATGAGACGCTGAGAGTAAGAGGAGTAAACAGAAACATCATAGAAGTATTAAAAGATATCTACAAAGGAAATACGAACATAGATAGAACAAACAATGAAGAATCAAAAGAATTCGAAACAAGACGGGGGTCAAACAAGGTTGTGTATTGAGCCCACTTCTGTAAATAACGGTACTGGATGATGCAATGAAGAAAGCCAAGAAAAAGATGACAAAGTTGACATTAGGGGACCCATACAACTGAATGAACTGATATTTGCGGATGACATGGCCTTGATAGTAGATACCGGGGAAAATCTACAATACAACCTTGAAGTAGTAAAAGAAGAGCTGGAGGAGATAAACATGACAATTAGTATA
>CM032456.1:36274309-36279309 GCA_019049505.1 Pachyrhynchus sulphureomaculatus | reverse complement strand
CGTTGTGTTCCGTAAGTGCCGGAATAAAGTACTTAAAATTCTGTTCTCTTCTTCGTCGATCCTAGCCCGACTGATGAGCCGTGATACGGCGAAACGCGTCTCGGGATGGATGGACGAATAAGAGAACAGTGGGTAGACTGCTTAAATATGGGCTTTTTGCCTATTTTAAGTTGTTTTACGTTAAACCACATAAGGTCTGAGGTTGATTCCTCGCAAATCTCGCTGCCTGCCTTTAGTGTTGGCTGTGCCAACCACTCTGTCGGCTTGTGGCTGCTGTGTCAGCCTCCGATTGAGTACTAGGTGTGCGTATTTGGTACAATTCGTTGTATCTTACCGTTGTGTTCCGTAAGTGCCGGAATAAAGTACTTAAAATTCTGTTCTCTTCTTCGTCGATCCTAGCCCGACTGATGAGCCGTGATACGGCGAAACGCGTCTCGGGATGGATGGACGAATAAGAGAACAGTGGGTAGACTGCTTAAATATGGGCTTTTTGCCTATTTTAAGTTGGATTATTGTCAGTGGCTTCTACTTCGTTATCATCATCGTCATCACTGTCTATTTTATTAGCATTTTTGCATACACTTTTAATTAATTCTTGGTCAGTCATTTCATCTTCCACACTATCACTGTTTAACCATTCACAAACATCGGTTTCCGTAACACTTTCACATCCTGATATTGTAATAATTTAATGTAAACTTTCATTATCTTCTGTTTCTGCCTCTGAGTAATGTCTCTCCTCTTGTGGAATCAATTTTGACCAAGATTTTTCCAGAGTACTACTCTTTACTTGATTCCAGGCTAAAGCTATCCAATATATAACATTTTTTTAAATTTATCTTTTTTTAGACAATCAGTAAGATTGCCACCTTCATCTGCTTCTAAAATATGCTCCAATAACAAACGCCTGTAAATTGCGTTTTAAATTTTCCAGTACACCCTGATCCATAGGCTGAATGAGACAAGTTACAGCAGGAGGCAGAAACATTGCTTTTATTTTCCCACTTTCAAGTTTGCTCCATTCTTGGGTGAGTGGGGGCGTTATCTAGTAACAGAATACATTTTCTAGGATATCCATGTTCTTTTAAAAAAAAAAATCCACTTTGGGAACAAAATCTCCAAAAAACCAGTCTCTTAAATAGAGTTGCGTTTATCCAGGCATTGTTTTGATTTTTATACAAAACAGGAAAAGCATTGCGACGAATATTCTTAAAGGTTCGTGGATTTGCTGACTTACCAATACATAATAATGGGAGTTTGTATCTTCCAGAAGCATTACTGCAAGAACAGTAATACGTTCTTTGCTACGTTTGTAACCAGGTGCTCTAGCTTCAGTTTTTGAAGCTAAGGTATTTGACGGCAACATTTTGTAGTTCAAGCCTGTTTCATCACAATTATAGATTTGGTCTGGTTGTAAACCATTTTCTTTCATAAGCTGCTTAAAATTCTCTGCAAATTTTTTTGCAGCAGATACATCAGCCCACAATCTTTCTCCACAAACTTTCAGTTGACGTACCTGTCTAGCCATCCACCACTTGCAGAAAAATTTACGGGCGCTTCAATAACCCACAACTCTTCGCTTAAACTCACTGCCTTATGTTTTAAAATTGTTCCTAAAATTGGTATTTCCACGTTCTCGATTCTGTGTAAACCATAAAAATAAAGAATCATCCACTTTTTGGTATTCACCGCTTTTCATACTTTTTCGTGCCTGTGTGGGCGATGACAAAACACTACACCATTTTTTCAAGTTTTTCGCGATTTTTTCTCCACTGTGAAATAGTACTCACGGCTACACCTAAATCCTTCTCTATATTTTTAAGAAGTTCACCATTATCTAAACGTTGAATTGCTTCAAGTTTCTCTTCTAGTCTTGCCGACGCAATGGCAAAAATATTATGTTTTATCTATTTTATGAATCAGTTACATTAAAATATATTCTTCATTTTGGAAATATTGGGTCGAAGGGTGGCCAACTATCGTGTAGTATTCCCAAACCAAACTTATTTATTTTCTCTAAAACATAAGTTGACTTTTTTTAAGGAATTCTAAGGAACCGTGCAGGACTAGAGTTCATTTTGAGAATTTTGCACACCAATGTGAATAGTACAGCAATTTTAAATTAGGTAAAGAGAATCCAAACATAGTGACAAAAATCCTTGCAGAGCATTGCCACCTAAATGAGCGCTTTATTTACATTATGGTCAAAAGTTATATAAATGGTAGATATTGCTAGGAAGCAGGAGAATTGCCCCTTCTTTTAGTTCTGTTTTGTCACAGCAACGAAATATCTAGACCTTCGTATTATGTTGGTCAAAAAAGGCGGAGCGTCGAAAAATGTTGGCTTTTCAAAAGGAAATTTGCCTTCCAGATAGACCCAGTGAGCAAGTGCTTAACGATACCCGTATATTGGCCTAAATGTTTTAAGCATACAAATACAAAGGAAAGATATATTGTAAATATATTGATAATAAAATACGATTTAAAGGAATTTTCTGTTCCAGGCCACAATAAAAATTGTAATGAAAGTGCTCGTTTTTTTATTTATAATCATCAGTGTCTGTACCGGGTATTCAAATTTTTAATTTCGTCCAACACATGGCGTCCCAGAAACATAACTTTCATTTAAAAACAACTAGGGTAAGACGCACACATGAAGGCAGCTGCTAGGTGCGAAATATCTATAGGTATAGTAAAAGTGAAAAAAAAACTAATTTTTTTTAATGAAATTCCTATAGCTAAAAAGAATTTCTAGTTCCGTAATTACATACCCTGTAAATTTATGCCAAATGATTACTTCGAGGAACTTCTGAATAATTAAAATTGAAATTATTGGTATGGCATTGCCGACCTACATTGGGCCCATATTTATCTGAAATCCACTTGAATATCTGTCTTAATATTCAACTAATATCAGGGAATTCAAACATACTTTAATCGTGACCATTCCAGGTTAACATGAACGATCTTGTTTCGGGATATCTATAAGGAGCTAAAAGAGAATCAACTTTCGTTACAAAGCAAAAATCTTTGTTGCCTTATTTTAATTGAGTACCTAGTGCAAATCGTCTATCACATCCTATTTAGAAATATACAGTTCGATGAAATATACCTTTGAATTTCCGATTGCATGTGGTAATTAAGGGTGAGCCATAATAGTTTTTATCTATCGATAAGGCGATAGTTATAGATGTTTTGATAGTTACCAGTATATCGATACTTATAAATATATCGATATTATCGATATACGAGGCTGGTTTGAAAAGTATCGAGGTCATGTTTAGTTAGTAGCATCTCTTGAATGAACGCACACCAAATTTCAGCCATATTGGTCTATTTCTTTGTGTTTGGCATTCGTGTGAATCAAGGAAGTCGAGTATTTTCAAGAAATGGACGAAAAAGAATTTCGTGTGGTGATTAAACATTACTTTATGAAAGGCAAAACGCCTCAGGAGACTAAAGAGAAGCTTGATAAATATTATGGTGACTCTGCACCTTCGATTAGAACAGTTTATAAGTGGTTTCAAAATTTTCGGACTGGCCATATGGGCACAAGTGACGCTGAACGTTCTGGACGGCCTGTGGAGGTTACGACTCCAGAAAATCATTGATCAAATCCATGATATGGCGATGGATGACAGAAGAGTTAAGGTGCGTGAGATTGCTAGTGCTGTGGGCATCTCGATTGAATGGGTACATAATATTTTGTATAAACATTTGGACATGAGAAAGCTATCCGCAAGATGGGTGCCGCGATTGCTCACGCTTGACCAAAAACGGAATCGTGTGAAGTGTTGCAAGGATGGTTTGCAACTGTTCCAGAAGAATCCGGAGGACTTTAAGCGTCGTTTCGTCACTGTGGATGAAAACATGGATACATTACTATACTCCTGAGACCAAACAACAATCTAAACAATGAGTTACCAAGGAGGAATCTGCACCAAAAAAGCCGAAGACCGTTCCTTCGACCGGAAAGGTTATGGCGACTTTCTTTTGGGATTCGCAAGGGATAAATCCTCATCGACTATCTGGAAAAGGGTAAAACTATTACAGGTGAATATTATTCATCGTTATTGGACCGTTTGAAAACCGAGCTGCAAGAAAAACGCCCGCGATTGGCCCACAAGAAAGTCCTTTTCTATCACGACAACGCACCAGCACACACCTCAGCAGTTGTGGTCGCAAAATTAATGGAAATAGGATTCCAACTCGTTTCATATCCTCCCTCGGACTACTATTTGTTCCCCAATTTGAAGAAATGGCTGGCGGGACAAAGATTTTAATTCAAACGAGGAAGTGATTGCAGACACTAATGGATATTTTGCAGACTTGGACAAATCCTATTATTCGGAAGGGATTCAACAAACTAGAACATCGTTGGACGAAGTGTATAAGCCTAAAAGGAGACTATGTCGAAAAATAAAAAAGGTTTACCCCAAACACATAAGTAGTTTTTATTTTTGCACGGACTTTTCAAACCAGCCTCGTATATGTTAAATATTTATCGATATTTCATTAATTATATTATCCATTTATTATCAGTAGATCTCGAAATACGGATAAGTAGGAACATATGGATAACTCTATTTAAATATAATTCCTATTTTTTATATTTTAAATAGGGAATAAAGCTATGGCAACAAATATATTTCGTAATAACTTAATACACTTACACATAATATTTTTGAAACAGACTTAGATACACTGTACCGATTCTTTGGTATAACCTTTAGAATCAAAGATTTAAGTAACAACGTGTCGTTATTGTATATCAAAAAGTTATAGATAATAACAAAAATCATTATTACTGAGTTACAAAATGGGGCTAAATTTGGTAGCTGAAAGAGTAGAAACGGAATATGTATAAACCTTCATACATCATTTGGTCTGTTACAGTTGATATTCTCAAAAAGTAGTGGGCAATAGAATTTTGAACATCTGAATTATTATAAATGGCTTATATGAAATAATTCAATAATTATTGGTGTATCGATAGTCAT
>CM032456.1:35763345-36274209 GCA_019049505.1 Pachyrhynchus sulphureomaculatus | reverse complement strand
TTTTTAAAGAACTAGATACAATGAATTAAGAGAAAATTGCTCACGCCTTTTTCTGTTATCTCATTGATAAACTATTTATAAATCGTAGGATGTAAAAGTTTTTTGGTCTGACAGATATAGATGTCTCCCTTTTTCAAAAAAATCCATATGATTTTTTAGAAAGTACCAATCTTTCAAACGATTTTTTTACCGTGTCAAAATTTTATGACATTTCGACTATTAATTTATAAGTTACAGTGGTTTTAGTGGACGCTACCTTTTATGTATTTTCGAAAAAATGGAAAAAAAATCGAATTTTGAGTGTTGACTAACACTCTGCTTTTGATGGGTAAAAATACCGTTCAAGCAAAGCAATGCCTTGATAAGTGTTACAGAAAACTCTGCCCCTTGAAAATCACTCTTCATTTACTGGTATCCTGAATTTAAAAAACGACTGATCGTATAGATACAAATTATGTTGTGAACGTTCTGGACCCCCAAATGAGGTGTTACACCGGAAAACATCAAAAAAATCCACAAAATTGTTTGGAAGACCGTAAAAAAAATTGCCTGAATAGCTGACACCTTGAAGTATCAAAAGAACGTGTTGGTCATATTTTGCATACTGAACATTTAGGCATGAGAAAACTCTGTTCGAAATGGGTACCGCTTTGTTCACAGTGGGACCAAAAACAACGGGTTGATGATTCTGGGCGCTGTTTGGACCTCTTTAAAGGCACAATAAAAAAAGGATTTTTCATTGCGATATGTGACAAGTGGATGAAACATGGATCCACCACACTGGAATCAAATTGGCAGTCAGCTGCGTGGACAGCAGCCAGTAAAAGCTGCCCGAAGCGACCAAAGACACAACACAGTCGGCTGGGAAGTTTTTGACCTCTGTGTATTTGGGATGAGCATGGAATAATTTTCATTGACTATACTGAGAAGGGGGAAAAACCATCAATAGCGAAATATTATATAAAGGTTATTGGGTGCGTTTGAAGACAGAAATCGCCAAGAAATCATCCCCCAAATGAATAAGAAAAAAGTGCTCTTTCATCAAGACAAATGCACCGTATCACAAGTCAATGGTTACGATGGCAAAATTGCATGAAAGGAAGTTTCGAATTGCTTCCTCATCCACCGTATTCTCCAAGATTTGGCCCCCAGCAAAAACTATTAAGCTATTCGCAGTCCTCCTTGAAAAGAAATGCTCGCAGGAAAGAGATTTGGCTCCAGTGAAGAAGTTATCGCCGAACACTGAGAACTATTTTGAAGGCAAAGACAAATCCTTCTACAAGAACAGGTATAGAAATGTTATAGAAAAAACGTTGGCCTGACTGTATCGCTCTTGAAGGAGACTATATTGAATGAATAAGTCGAAGTTTGCAAAAAAAAATGTGTTTAAAGTATCTAGACCAAAAACTTTTCAGCCCACATGTTAACTTAATTTTATACAGTATTTTCTGGTTTAACGTTCTAAAATTTTTTGAAAAATTAATTGTTTTTCATTATCATAAAATATATTTTAGTATAACAAACACACAATTTTTGGAAGTTAAAAGATTAGGTATTTCTAGTAAAACATGAATAAATAGAGCAATTAGTGGTCATTTTATTTATTTTTGCTTGGTAAATTTAAAAAAAAAAAAATCTCTTGTACTCTTTTTAGATTTCTTTTTTTCCTTGTTTTTTTGTGTCATAAACTATTATTGTAATAAGAGATTGTAACAACTACTCGTAGCATTGGTTGATATAATTTTATACTGAAATTAAGGGATGAGTAACAGTAGAAAGGAACACTTTTGTGTTGTAATTCCACGTTAATAACATATTGGGTAAAAACGAATAATTTTTTTCCAAATAAAAAATACTTTTTATTCTGTAATTTTATTATTATAAAAAAGTCTAAATTATATAACTTGCCCCATAAAATAACATCATTATTATTGTGATTTTTTAAAATAGCAGCTCGCATAACGTAAAAGTTTCATCACGCTACATGATCTACATAAAATATAGTATGATTTATTATTCTTTTGAGAAATTGTGGCAGGTGTATAAGTGAAGGTTGAATAAGGAATTAATGATGTTTTCACTCACAACCCATTTTTTATACCGAAGAAAAAATCTCGAGATGTTAAGTGGTGTTTAATGTTGAATCGTTTCTTTTTGACTATTTGTTCTTATAAATATTATATTTATGCAAGTGACTTCGTTAATTTTTAAAATCTTCGAATTTATCCATGTGGAATTAAAAACAGATTCATCTTATAGGGTTAACTAGCCGTGCCCACGGCTCCGCTCGCGTGGACTTGATTCATTACTATCGCAACTGCTCATTCCTTATGTTACCTAACGTAATAAAATATCCGCCCTTATTTCCCCTTATCTCCTATTATTTCTCCCTTATCTCCCATTATCTCTACATAATTTCCATTATCTAAGCTAATCTCTGCTCATCTCCCATTATTTCTGCTTATCTCCCATTATCTCACCTTATCTCCCATTATCTAGGTTTATCTCGACTTATCTCACAATATTTCTCCTTATCTCCCATTTTTTCCTTATTTCCCATTATTTTTCCTTATCTCCCATTATCCTCACCATAACTTCCATTACCTAGACTTATCTCTGCTTATTTCCATTATTTCTCCTTATCTCCCATTATTTATAACTTATCCCCAATTATCTCACCTTATCTCCCATTATCTAGGCTTATCTCGACTTATCTCGCAATATTTTTCCTTATCTCCCATTATTTCTCCTTATCTCCCATTATCTCACAATAACTCCCATTACCTAGACTTATCTCTGCTTATCTCTCATTATTTCTCCTTATCTCCCATTATCTCTACATAATTTCCATTATCTAGGCTTATCTCTGCTCATTATTTCTCCTTATCTCCCATTATCTCACCATAACTTACAATTACCTAGACTTATCTCTGCTTATCTCCCATTATTTATACTTATCTCCCATTATCTCACCTTATCTCCCATTATCTAGGCTTATATTGAATTATATAGAAACATATCATATGTATAAATTTATAAAAAACACTTAAATCGAATAAGTGGTTCTCAAGTGATAAGCGCACTAACGGACAGACAGACAGAGAGACGTTGCATTTTATATTTATATTGTATTCTTTGCAACATGATATTGTTCCATATTTAATGGTTTAGGCAGTATATTGTAAGAGAACACGCTAACGGTAGCCTTTCTTTCCCGACTTGATTCACTATTATCGTCACTGTTTATTCTTTATGTTACCTAACGCAATAAAATATATCCTATAACCTGGCCAAGAACATATGTATGTTATAAAAAAAAAAGTACGTAACGCACTAATGGACAGATAGACAGACAGACAGAGAGACGTTGCACTTTATATATATTATATATAGATAACCTGGCCAGAGAACATATGAATGTTTTAAAAAAAAAGCACGTAAATCAGATAATGGTTCTCCAATGATAAGCGCACTAACGGACAGACAGACAGACAGACAGAGAGACGCTGCATTTTATATATATTATAGATATAGATTATTATTATTATTATATAACCTAGCCAAAGAATATATGTATGAATTTAAAAAAGACACATAAATTGGATAAGTGGTTCTCGCGTGATAAACGCACTAATGGACAGACAGACAGACAGAGAAACAGAGAGACATTGCATTTTATATATATTATAGATTAAGATTAAAGATATTCTCTGCTACATAATATTGTTCCATATTTAATGGTTTAGGCTGTAAATTGCAAGGGAACGCGCTAGCAGCAAACTTTTTTTTCCTACTTCACTCACTATTATTGTCACTGCTCATTCCTTATGCTACCTATCGTAATAAAATATAGCCTATAAAACCTGGCCAGAGAACATAAGTATGTTTTTAAAAAAAAAAGTACGTAAATCGGATAAGTGGTTCTCCAGTGATAAGATAACTAACGGACAGACAGACAAACAAACAGACAAGACAGACAGACAGACAGATAGAGACAGACAGACGTTGCATTTTATATATATTATAGATAGTGTATTATTAAGCAAGACATGATCGTGGCATTAGCCAATATTGATATGTACAAATACGCTAATGCTACAAATGTTGCGCGTATGAGGAACTCGCGATTTACGTCAGTCTTGTGTTGCTACTAAGATGTGACATATTAGATTCTTTTGCGAACAGTATTAAATCCTCAGTGTCGACTAGTAGCCTACGCCTTTTCGATAGTTGTTTGGCAGGATTTTTCTAACTTCCTGAGATATTGCATTTCCAGCAAGTAGGAAGTTGACTTTTCTGTAGGATATGTATGCACGGAGCATACAAAAAACTAATGTTTTTTTGTATAAAAACGGATATTTTAAGGGAACAGAGACTCTTTAAATAGATTCTTTAATGACTTTATTAGGACATATTACTGAGATATTTATGTTTTGAAAATTACCGCTATTCGCTAACATAGACTTCTCATTAATGACAGTTTTAATTTTTTACGAGAAAATTTCCAAATCTACAGAATAAATAGAAATGCAAATTTTTAAAATTGACACTCACATTAATAATCAAGTTATCAAATAGAGAGGTTATTCTAATTTCTTCAATGAAGCTAAAATGAGTTTTTGTGAAATCAGCCAGAGAAATGGCATTGTTTACGTTTAAAAAATAGAGGCAAAATCGCTTGCAAAATCCCACCAATATTGACTGATTTTTTCTTTTTTCTCCGTTCTTGAAAGGCAATTTTAGAGACTTATAAAGAATTTGGAAAGTTGTTTTGCTACAAAAAGATTTTTATTGAAGTGAAGTTGCAGTAATATACTGTAGAACTTCTATATTGTATTTCTCAGAATTGTTGAAAAGTTAATATTAAAGTCACGTTACCTACTTAAGTACATAATTAATTTTTGATATCAAACTACTTAAGGTAATTAAGTAAGTAAGTAGTTCATGGTAAATAGACCCTTTAAATTCTAGAATAATACGAAAAAAAAAATTATAAGTTATGTAAATTCCGGTCGGTGTTATATATATATATATAATATATATATATATATATATATATATATAATAATATATATATATATATATATATATACATACTTAAAATACATGAACTTAAAATTAACTTCTTGGTCGTAATCGTGAAAAAATTACATTCCGAGATTGTTCTAGTTGTGTACTTCACTGTTTTACTCCAAAAAGCTAAATAACTTATGTTTTCTAACCAAGAAAACTATGTTGAATTTAGCCAAGATCTTTATTTTTCCTAGCTCCGCTACCAACAAACATATAATTTCCTCAAATTACCAGCCAAGGCTCCCTTTGTCGACTAGAATTACTCCCTTAACATATTAAATATTCCCATTTAGCTTTCCAAAATGGCATTCCTTAAAAACTAAAATGCAATCGGTCAAGTAAGGACGTGTTGCACATTGCTAATTAAAAAATATATTTATTTCAATAAAAATTGCATCATTCGAGAGTAAAGAATTGCCATTAAAAGGCTAATGAATCATTAGTTTGTCCAGTCACCATCAGCGGAATTTTTGACGAGATTTTTCGCGTATCCTTGGGGAAAAGATTTGTGGTGTTCCCTTTTATATTTAAATAAATACTTTAAAAAATTTGTTGGTGATTTTTATGCAAATTTCAAACAAGCTGCGGAGCTAGCTGAAATTGCAAAAAATTTGTTGGTGATTTTTATACAAATTAATAAATACTTTATTTATTAAATAAGAACCACCATTTATCCCTCGAGTATCTTCGTACTTTTGAGAATATATTGAGTGGATATTAATACTGAATTTGTTTAAAGAACAAAGTAAGAGGTACTGCAGCTCACACGTTTTTTTTTTTTAAGAGATATGGAGAATAAGGTAGTTTTTGTATACCTTTTAAAAATTATCTGTATAGTTGTTTAAAACTTAGTTATAGTATTTTGGGCACCATTCATTTTATAATAAAAAGAAGTTCGACTCAAAAAATGAAAAAATACTGAAGAGTTATTTAGTTGTTGGTAGAAAATTGACCAAAGTACAAGTTATACGTCCTGTAAAATAGAACGGGAGTTCAGTGAAACACTACGCTAAAACAAAGTAAAGTATATTAACAAAGAAAAGTTCTTATATTTATTCCACCCTTAAGTAAACTAAATAAATAACCGTTTATGCGATGAAAGTGCACATGTTCACAGATAGTCTTTAAATTAGAATTATGAAAGTTGTATAGTTTCTCCTATCACTTATCTTGGGTTTGAAAAACTGCTTTAACAAAGTACAGTATTGAAAGTTTGTCCCAGATTCACTTCCGGTGAAAACAGCTTCGGGATCACCAGTGTAACGTAGTCGTCAGGAACACACGTTGTAGGGAGGAACTAAGTTAATTAAACTGGTATACTTGCCGACTTACTGCTTGGGCTTTCCCCGTGCCTGTACTTAAATATATATACATTACGAAAATGAAATAAAAAAAAATCGATTTTTTGCAAATTCTAACTGTATATAACCCCTTAAATTAGAATTATGAAAGTTGTATAGTTTCTCGTATCACTTATTTTGGGTTTGAAAAACGGCTTTAACAAAGTACAGTATTGAAACTTTGTCCCAGATTCACTTCCGGTGAAAACAGCTTCGGGATCACCAGTGTAACGTAGTCGTCAGGAACACACGTTGTAGGAAGGAACTAAGTTAATTAAACTGGTATACTTGCCGACTTACTGCTTGGCCTTTCCTCGTGGGTTTCCTATCAAAATATTACCCCACACACTACCCCCTGACTTTCATTTGGGTAACTGATCAACACTTGACCCTAAATGTCTTAGGATGAGTAAGATATCTCTGGAACGGAAAAAGGCCTCGAAGTCGAGGACTGAAAAAAGCTACGAACTCGTGGATGGAAAATGCCAACCACTCGAGGATGGAAGAAAAAGCCTCGAACTGTTCAAAATGGCTATTTATATACCATCACCTTCGTGTCGAAGTGAAATCTCTAAAATCTACTAGTTCACTTCAGGAGTATTAAATGAGACAGGAGTGTTAAACTTGTAACGTGATAGACAAGGACTGAAGATGCTCGTCCTAATCATAATTTATACATATTCAATGCAAATTAAATAAATTAAACCCAACACTTGCGCATAGTACAAGTTAAGTTACACTGCTCAATTAATGTGAAAAATGCAATAAAATTCAAATAAGTTATTCAATTGTCAACTTAGGTTAACAATTATTACATGTATCAAAGAAAGAAAAACGGTTTAGTAACATGATCGTAAAACTTAGAAAAAATGAATGTTACAGATTTCTAAATTGCCCGAATTTGCCATGACAACTGCTTCACCGTGTACATCTTTTTACTACGAGGCCTCTGCTTGATATATGACCACACATTCTCGACTGAGTTTGCATCGGGAAACTGGAATGGCCAATCTAGCGTAACGATACCGGATTTCAGTTTCCACTGGTTACACGTTTTACTCCGATGTTTGAGGTCGTTATCCTCTTGAAGCATCCACTTACTACTAATCCCTTCTTGTGAATCTGGAGCATTTTTTCAGCGTTGAAATTGTAGGTAAAGATGAAGAGTTTGCCTAAACCTTTTTCCAAAAAAACATGGATCTTCACAGAGTGTTTTACGATACGCTGACCCATTCGGTTAGTAAAAATTGACCAGGCTCGTGGGGTAATAACATAATCCGAAAATGAAGCTTCACCGAAAAATATTACATTGCTCTAGTTTCGATTTATGTTTTCTTCTACCCACGCGAGTCGTTTCTCTCAGTGTTTTTCACTCAACAGTGTTTCTTGATTGTACTCCGCTACTTTAAATCGTTAACCCGGAGATGGGTGCGAATTGTTTCATACGATATATCCAAACCTTTCGGTTTTAGTTTTCGCGCTTCTTGGTGTAAAAGAAACCGAAAAAATAAGTTAACAATCATTTTTTCATCCTTGTCCAACACGTTCCTTCTCAAACCACGTTCTGGTAGATCATCAACATTTTATAACTGAGAGTATGGTTTCACCCACTTGCTAAGGAATGCTCTCGACTTGCCCGTATACTTAGCAGTCGCTGTTGGCAGCGTAATTTTCGGACCTTTTGGATGATTGCAGAGGAACACAACCTCCAGGCGCGAAGCGTATACATCACTTATGGTCTATAATGTACTATTTAACAATAAATTAGGTTAGAAATGAATTCCTTTCCACAGAGCATTGTTTGCAAAAATGCCAACAATCACCTCAAAAAAAAAATATTAATAAAACCTAGAATAACAGAAAAATATTGAGAATGACTGACAACTCGGTTTTTTAACGCTACCAAGTATTTTTTAAATATTTCCTTTATTCCAGTCTTTAGCAACACAATTCTTTTTAATGTATAGTGTAATATCAAGGTACGTAATATCAAGGTACTTTTTTTCTTCTAGCGATACTCCTCTACAGGATATGCAGATGCTGCAGACGTATTTACGTCAAATTACTCCACACCGTATTCCACGCACTGGCAATACCATGCGTCGCCCTTGGTTTCTTGGCGGTGTTGGATTCTCACAACTTGGCACAACCTCCAATTCCAAATTTCTACTCACTTCACAGTTGGATTGGGCTTGTCACAATGGGTCTGTTCGCAATACAGGTACGTAAATTCATTACTTACAAAATTAGAAAATCTATATGCTGAGATACAGAACATCAGTATTGTATTCGCAATTTTTAGTGTTCCGTACGGAATACTTATCGAGATCACTTCGGTGTCCGTCTGTCACACCCGATTTACTCCCAAACTATTTGACATATAGAGTTGAAATTTGGCACAAATATAGAAATAGGCGTGATAACAGCAACAATGAATCACCGAAATTATGACTTTAAATAATGAAATAGATTAAAAAGTTTCTAAAAAATGTTCTTATTTTTATATTAAAAGTGAGATTAATATTATTTTTGTTTAAATAAAAATGCAAAATATAGCAATCCGCCATGTTATGTGGAACACCAATCAGAGCGAATGACGTCACGCCTAAGTAAACATTATTTCGGTCGAACTTCTCTTGTGTTAACGATAATCTCAGCACCGTTTAGCAATTACTTTGTGGTTTTAAACTATCGAGTTGACTAGTTTTTTGTTACAAAAACTAGAACCAAGAAACGTTAGCGATGGAAGACGGATTTATCAAGGCAAATAGCTCTAAGTTACCTAGAATTGATGTGTTGATGCTTGGAGAGTTTCTTGCGTCAAACAAAGACTTTTGCTCAACAGAATTTAGAAATATCAAAACTTCTATGTAGGTATATAAGTAATCTGTATTAAAACTACAATTTAAAACTCAAAAACCCATAAAAACTGCACTTTATTTCTACGTTATGGATTTATAAGTTTTAGGTTAGGTTATGATTGTTATGAAAATGTTTATATATATTGAATGTAATTCTCCCATATCATTTGGCAACTGGAACAAGAATAAAGTATCCATTAAAAAAACAGTAGTGGATGATAACATTAAAGAAATAAAACCTAACCTCAATAGTGATGTGATTATTTGAAGGTATTATTTAGATAATCAACAATTTCACAAACAAGATTATTACAACACACCTCATTCATAATAATAAAATATGTACTAAATTAAAACTTACACCAAAATGGTCTTCACAGAAATAAATTGAAGAATTTGGAGAAATAACTGCTGGGTCTCGAGGTGCAAGAGATACCAACTTATAGTGTTTTCTTGTTGGGAACGTAAACAAATAACTTGTTAGGAGTTTTTTACGATATCGATGTGTTTTTACACTGAGGAACCGCACACCATTTATACACTTTAGAATTCATTTTAAACACACAAAATAATAAAATTACTGTACGAGGCTGGTTTGAAAAAGTCCGTGCAAAGTCCGAGAGATGGCACCACCGGCACGTATCGAGGTCATGTTTAGTTAGTAGCATCTCTTGAATGAACGCACACCAAGTTTCAGCCATATTGGTCTATTTCTTTGTGTTTGGCATTCGTGTGAATCAAGGAAGTCGAGTGATTTTCAAGAAATGGACGAAAAAGAATTTCGTGTGGTGATTAAACATTACTTTATGAAAGACAAAACGCCTCAGGAGACTAAAGAGAAGCTTGATAAACATTATGGTGGCTCTGCACCTTCGATTAGAACAGTTTATAAGTGGTTTCAAAATTTTCGGACTGGCCATATAGGCACAAGTGACGCTGAACGTGCTGGACGGCCTGTGGAGGTTACGACTCCAGAAATCATTGATCAAATCCATGATATGGTGATGGATGACAGAAGAGTTAAGGTGCGTGAGATTGCTAGTGCTGTGGGCATCTCGACTGAACGGGTACATAATATTTTGCATAAACATTTGGACATGAGAAAGCTATCCGCAAGATGGGTGCCGCGATTGCTCACGCTTGACCAAAAACGGAATCGTGTGAAGTGTTGCAAGGATGGTTTTGCAGCTGTTCCAGAAGAATCCGGAGGACTTTAACCGTCGTTTCGTCACTGTGGATGAAACATGGATACATTACTATACTCCTGAGACCAAACAACAA
The DNA here is from genome assembly GCA_019049505.1 of Pachyrhynchus sulphureomaculatus. Lineage (NCBI taxonomy): Eukaryota > Metazoa > Arthropoda > Insecta > Coleoptera > Curculionidae > Pachyrhynchus > Pachyrhynchus sulphureomaculatus. The sequence goes on along the minus strand of CM032456.1, from coordinate 36,263,654 downwards.
TCTAAACAATGCGTTACCAAGGGGGAATCTGCACCAAAAAAAAGGCGAAGACGGTTCCTTCGGCCGGAAAGGTTATGGCGACTGTCTTTTGGGATTCGCAAGGGATAATCCTCATCGACTATCTGGAAAGGGGTAAAACTATTACAGGTGAATATTATTCATCGTTATTGGACCGTTTGAAAACCGAGCTGCAAGAAAAACGCCCGCGATTGGCCCACAAGAAAGTCCTTTTCCATCACGACAACGCACCAGCACACACCTCAGCAGTTGTGGTGGCAAAATTAATGGAATAGGATTCCAACTCGTTTCACATCCCCCCTATTATCCAGACTTGGCTCCCGCGGACTACTATTTGTTCCTCAATTTGAAGAAATGGCTGGCGGGACAAAGATTTTATTCAAACGAGGAGGTGATTGCAGACACTAATGGATATTTTGCAGACTTGGACAAATCCTATTATTCGGAAGGGATCAACAAACTAGAATATCGTTGGACGAAGTGTATAAGCTTAAAAGGAGACTATGTCGAAAAATAAAAAAGGTTTACCCCAAACACATAAGTAGTTTTTATTTTTGCACGGACTTTTCAAACCAGCCTCGTATACTTCACTGTTGTTGACATGGAGTTTACAAAGACGTGACGTAACGAGCAGACGCCATGACACCTGCGAGCATTCTGGCGTGAAATTCAAAATTAGTTTAAAACAGGCCAATTTTATGCTAGGAAACCAGTAATTTCTCCAGAAATATATATTTTTTTGGAAACAGTAGTTCCGTAAGAACTTCGTGGAATAGTTTTTCAAAATTAGTCATCATGCGTATTGATGGCTCAATCAGAGCCGTGTGGTTTTTAAAGTTAAATTTTGACTTAAGGGGTTGGCTTCTAGGGGTAAAAAAGATAAAAAAGTTTTCTAAAGTCAAATGAAAGCTCGTAAAAATACGAGTTCAAAAATATATCTGATCTGAACAGAATTTTCTTTGTATCAATTTACAAAAATCTCCCGATCTCGAAAAGTAGTGATCAAAAAATTTTGAAAAAATTCTGAAACATTCTTCATAGAGTCTAGATTGAGCGAAAATTATAACGAGTGCATTATGTTTGATAATTTATCCGATATAAAAAAAAAACTATGTGCCTTGACAATACCGAGGAAGTTTCCCAGCAGCGCGTCGCTCCCCAGAGACAAAATATTTTTATTTTATTTGTTCATAATTAAAAAAATATTTAGGTAGTAAATATTTGTTTTACACTTTTATTACTAGATTCTAGATTGAGCTAGATTGATTTATTGGGTATTAAGTAGCTAAGATGCCATAAAACTATTATACATTATTGACTTAACCTAGGTAGGGATTTTATTTTATGTTAAATGCAATCATGGTACGAAATACTAATTGCGCAAGTCCAACTTGCACTTCATCGGTTTTTTTCTTAAATTGTAATGTATTATATATGTAGTTTATTTTTGCATAAAGAAAGGTCTAACAAAATTTTAACCGACTAAAATACTTTGAATAAAACATTCACATGTGTACCATTTTACCAGAACATCAATCGAAAAATAAAATGGCATATAAAAGTGTGATGCATACTCATGAATATTATATTAGTAATTTAAACTGACGTTAAGTGATGATTTAATAATATCAAATTCCTATGCAGGTCATTTGCGACAACACCCAAATATGTGTTTAGAATGATTCAAAAAGGTGTGTGCCCAATTGCATTAAATGTGATTACTAATTCGGGTTCATTTATTGTATTCTATAAAACTAACTCTAGATTTCCTGTTCGTGAAAACTATTTGCAGCTTATTAATATTAAAATTAATAACTACATATTGCCAATAATTGAAAGTTGCAGAAATTTAGATCACATGTTATTATAACTATTCGTCAGGCATATTTTAATCTGAAAATGATATATAACTGTAGAGATTACTTCAATTTAAGACTATATTGTATTCTCCAGGTTTAATTTTTTCGATTAAGTGTGTGGTTTTTCAAAAGACTCATCCATTAAGACGTCCTACCCAAGTACTACAAAATTCATGTTCTCATCCAATATTTAACATTCACGAAAAAATCGTCATCATCATCATTAGCTTATTTCATCCATAGTCGGATGTAAGCCTCCCCAAGTTGTCTCCAATGAGCTTTGTTGTTTGCTTTTTGCATCCAATCGTATCCGGTTAATCTTTTTATGTCACCCGTCAATCTTGTCTGTGGCTTACCTAAGCATCTTTTGTGTTTTCTAAGCGTCCATTTAACTATACGGCGTGTCCATCTGTGATCATGCATCTTTGGGATATGTCCCCCGTTCACCGTCCATTAATATTCCTTTATTTTCCCGCTTTAACGATTTGAATTTATAATTTAATTCCTGAGGATATTAAAGTAAACAGTTCTAAAGTTTTAAGTTGCATAGAAGGAATTTTTATTAAATTTCAATAACAGCTTTTAGTTTCAACAGTTTCTAAAGGACTTCATTAGATTTTATATTATTTATTTTATACAAAATGTTTTGTATTTTGCTTTTTGCCACTAGTACCATTAGCTTGAGGTAACAAAAGAATATCTGTACTTGTACACGTTACATTTCCAATTGACTGTCGGCATTTTTCGTGCCCTACTTTTAGAATTTTGTAAACCTCTGAAATTTATTTATGTGTTCTGGTAATTGGAAACAGATACTTTATTTATTTATTTTATTTTAAAAATAAAAATTAATAATTATATGTTTTTTATGTTTGTTGAGTATTTTTTCCGGTTTTAGGGATGTATTTTGTAACATGGGATTCCTACTAGATTTAATTATACACAATATATGACGTATCATTCATAAATTAAATTCCAAATGGATCCTTTTTCCCATAAAAATTTAATAACTAATAACAAAAAAAATGAATCACGGATATTTATACTTTACCTAATTTCTCCCGAACTGAGATATAGAAAATGTGCCGTAAAATCGTCAAAAATATGATTTTTTTTGTTACTGCGTCGCCCTAATTTTAAAAAGTAGTACATAAAATGCCATAAATGGATTTTGACTGTCAATTTGTCGCTTCAGATAATCTTTCTGATTATACAGCCCCACAAAAAAAAAAGTGGGGTATACTTTTGATGCGATATATCAGATCCGTAGTATTTTTGCCCGCTGATCACGAATCTGATGTCAGAATATCGCCATCACATCTCAATTTTTTTCTAACCTCAAAAAATATGTAAAAATTAGTAAAAATTAAGAAAAATATACTCCTAAAAAATTGATTCAAGCTTTTTCATGAATCCAAAGATGTATTAATATGTATTCGGACACGCTAAGCTAATATTCATCGGTTGGATTAAGCCATACAGTTCTGTTTTCTTTCTAACCTCAATAAATCAGACAGATATAGTGCTTCTCGAATGCAAAAACGAATTCAAATTAAAATTCAACCGATTCTTATCAAATTTGGTACACGGGGGTTTTTTGGGTTGCTGATCATGAATCTGAGGTCGGATTTGCAAAATTCAAAATGGCGGATCCAAGATGGCGGACAAAATTTTTGAAAACCATTCCTACCAAATTTGGTATACAGTTGGGGAATCCTCAAACCCGATACTCTTAAACCCTAAACCCTGAAACCTTAGACTCCCACACCCTGTAACCTCAAAAAATAGACCTCAATAACCCTGTAACTTTAAAAATGAGACCCAATAAACTCAAAACCAGGACTTTTAAACCATATACTCTCAAATAGTAGACCCTTAAACCCTAGAATTGCGAAGGTTAGACCCGCGCCTAAATTTCCTTTTTTTGGCTGTATCTTGTTCTTTTTTTTCCGCGAATGACCTATTCAAAGGCTTTCTGCCCAAACGCTTTTTGAGGACTTGTTTCTCTTTTTAGCGACCAGCAATAGTCCGCTAGCATATGGTCATCCCATCGTCCTTGATACCGATTTTCTATGATTTTCAGATCTTGGTGAAAACGTTCCCCTTGCTCCTCACTGTAATCACCAAGATAATCTGGGAAATCATCGATGTGGGAGTCCAGGAAATGTAATTTTAGATTCATTAAGCAACCTAATGTTTGAAAATTTTTTACCATTTTCTCGACTATTTCTTTGTACTTAGGACTTTTATTATTTCCCAAAAAGTTTGTTGCGACTTCTTTAAAACTAAGCCAAGCAGCTTTTTCAACTTTATTCATTTTAGTAACAAATAATGAATCTTGAAACAATTTTCTTATTTGTGGCCCGTCAAATACGCCTGCCTTAATTTTAGCTTCAGAAAATTTCGGAAATTTTTTATGCAAATATTTGAAACATGGGCCGTTTGTATCTAATGCTCTCGTGAATTGCTTCATAAGTCCAAGCTTAATGTGAAGCGGGGGAATAAGAACTTTTCCTGGATCTACCAATGGTGGAAACAATACATTATTTTCACCAGGAGTGAACGATTCTCTTGTTGGCCAAATTTTTTTTCTTATAATGACATTCCCTGTCTCTGCTATTCCACAGACATTTATAACAGGGATAAAGTGTAAACCCTGACTGTTGGCCAAGCAATATTGTTACAATTTTCAGATCTCCACAAATTTTCCAGTTATGATCAGCATATTTTATTTTTATCAAAAGCTGCTTCATTTTTTCATATTGCTCTTCCATAACTGTGGAATGAGCAATCGGAATGGGAGCGTAAACGTTGGTATTATGCAGCAAAACTGCCTTAATGCTCCGTTTAGAAGAATCAATGTACAGTCTCCATTCTTCAGGATCGTATGAGTTATTTTGAAATTCATCCATTAGACCTTTTACATCGGTACAATATGAAAGTGACAATTCCTCGTCCATTGTGAAATATTTTCGAAATTCTTCATCTCTGTTTCTATAATAAGAAATCGTAGCTTCTGGCTGAAGTAAATGTCTTTTCTTTAAAAAGGAAGCAAGATGCTCTAAACCATCTTTGGATAAGCCTAAATCTCTGACTAGATCACTAAGTTCTGACTGTGATACGATACGAGTATTGGTTCTGGTTTACGGTTGTATGGTAGAAATTCTTTATCTGTATCAGTAGTATATGATAGGTTGTCACTAGAACATTCATTAGTAACAGTGTTTGAATCTTTTTTCGACAGTCTCAATGTTTTCGGCATGAACTCATAAGGTGAAATCATTTATTTCCATAACATCAGCATCAAGTGGTTCAGGAGGCGGAATTAGTTTAGTTGGTCTTGTTACTGTCGAAACATCGTTATAAGTAATAGTGCTTTTTTTTTTTCGGTTATGCCTAGATACAACATTCATACAAAAGTAGCAATCATTTTCACTGTATGGTCTATTCCATATTGCTGGTCTGGAATATTTAATCGCCTTCTTATCGATGTACAACATTATTTTGCAAGAACTGCAAATGATGTGGGGAACCCAATCTGTTACCTGGTGCTGTATTTCAATGGTAAAACAATCCTTATATAAGGTCCGTTATCGGTGACCCCATTTTACTCAATACGTGTTGACAGCAAATATAACAAAATGAATCACTGTTTTTATCGCACTTATGAAAAGTCCTTGTACCGTGAGACCGTTTTCTTGTAGCATTATACTCTACATGAGCCAAGTCACCCACACATGAAGAGCTACGGTCGCTGGATGACGACGGCTGCGGGCCCGCTTTCCCACCCTGACCAACCGCCGATACTGGGTTTCCGAGTCCTTGCATCGTAATTCTCTTTCTTCTACCTGCCATGACGGCATCTAAGCCGTTATCCAGGGACTCTGCCGGCTAGTGGAGTAACACCGTTGCCCACCGTCACCACGTGGAGGTGCCCTGGATGCAGGTAGAAGAATAAAAATCGACCGATGAATTTTCTCGGCGTTCAAAGTGGCGCGAAAAACATCTGCCATCTTGAATTTTGCAAATCCAACCTCAGATTCGTGATCAGCGACCCAAAAAATCCCCGTGTACCAAATTTGGTAAGGATCGGTTGAATTTTAATTTGAATTCGTTTTTGCATTCGAGAAGCACTATATCTGTCTGATTTATTGAGGGTTAGAAAGAAAACAGAACTGTATGGCTCAATCCAACCGATGAATATTAGCTTAGCGTGTCCGAATACATATTAATACATCTTTGGATTCATGAAAAAGCTTGAATCAATTTTTTAGGAGTATATTTTTTCTTAATTTTTACTAATTTTTACCTATTTTTTGAGGTTAGAAAAAAATTGAGATGTGATGGCGATATTCTGACGTCAGATTCGTGATCAGCGGGCAAAAATACTACGGATCTGATATATCGCATCAAAAGTATACCCCACTTTTTTTTTGTGGGGCTGTGATATCATTCGTCGTAGTTTTGTATACAATATCTGTAAGAGTCTCCCACAAGAAAAACTCTAAGGGCAGGACGTCTGGTGACTTAGGTGCACATTGAATAACGGACTGCGAACCCCTATCCAACTTCGTTAACACCGTTCATTCAAATACTTGCTAACGTTAACAGTTATATGAGGTGGTGCTCCGTCGTGTTCATACAGTTAAAATAAGGGGAACATTTTCTAATAAAACTGGCAGAGTATTAACCAAGAAATTAAGGTATCTCTTTCCAGTTAGTGTTCCCTCGAAAAAGTATGGTCCAATTAAATGTCTCCCAATTATCCCACACAGTACATTAACGCCATAATGGCTTTGATGCTGAATTTGATTAACGTTGTATGGATTCTCGTCAACCCAGTAACGATAATTTTTTCTGTTAGGTTTGCCGTTGCTGATAAAATAACTTTCATCTGTCCATATTATATGATGCTAAAAAACTCAATCGTTGTCATTAAATTGTGTTAATAACTGAAGATTATGCATTTTACAGTCTTGGTATTTGTTAGCTTTAAGAGATTTCTGAATAGCCTCATACAATACATTCAATTGCCTATTTGCTTCTCTGCATGAATCATATGGATAATTTTGAAAATACTGCATAATTTCGGCTACTTTTTCATCTGTTAAAAAAGTTATTTTGTTTAGAAATGCCTTCCTGACCAGAAAATGCATTCATGTTGCTCCTCAAATTTCGTTCTAATCAACAAAACATAGTGTGATCCGGAATATACCTGTCGAGTTCTCGATACAGTCTAACGGCGTCCCGAGAATTTCTTCTTGCTTTTTCTAGGGCCTCTAGTCCTTCTGAATGTGACATTTTTACTGGAATATTGTCAGTGGCTTCTACTTCGTTAGCATCATCGTCATCACTGTCTATTTTATTAGCATTTTGCATATACTTTTAATTAATTCTTGGTCAGTCATTTCATCTTCCACACTATCACTGTTTAACCATTCACAAACATCGGTTTTCGTAACACTTTCACATCCTGATATTCTTGTAATAATTTGATGTAAACTTTCATTATCTTCTGTTTCTGCCTCTGAGTAATGTCTCTTCTCTTGTAGAATCGATTTTGACCAAGATTTTTCCAGAGTACTACTCTTTACTTGATTCGAGGCTGAAGCTATCCAATATATAACATTTTTCAAATATATCTTTTTTAGAAAATCAGTAAGATTGCCACCTTCATCTACTTCTTCTAAAATATGCTCCATAACAAACGCCTGTAATTGCTTTTTAAATTTTCCAGTACACCCTGATCCATAGCCTGAATGAGAGAATACTGCACTGACTTAGCCGTTACTTGATGGAGATCCATAATAAGTAGGAATAAAAAAACTTAAATAACTATTTAAGATCCCAGATCTCCAGAAGAAGACACAGTGTGTCGAAACAATTGTCAGCAATAATATAATAAACATAAGTGGTGATCTTAAACAGTTGTTTAAATTTTTTAATTCCTAGTGAATGAGAGAAGTTACAGCAGGAGGCAAAAACATTGCTTTTATTTCCCCACTTTCAAGTTACTCCGCACTTGGGTGGACGTTATCTAGTAACAGAATACATTTTCTAAGATATCTATGTTCTTTTAAAAAAAGTTCCACTTTGGGAACAAAATCTCCAAAAAACCAGTCTTTAAATAGAGTCGCATTTATCCAGGCATTGTTTTGATTTTTATACAAAACAGGAAAAGCATTGCGACGAATATTCTTAAAGGTTTGTGGATTTGCTGAGTTACCAATACATAATAATGGGAGTTTGTGTCTTCCAGAAGCATTACTATGCTGTATGTATGTATGCAAGAACAGTAATACGTTCTTTGCTACGTTTGCAATCGTTTTTGAAGCTAAGGTATTTGATGGCAACATCTTGTAGTTCAAGCCTTTTTCATCGCAATTATAGATTTGGTCTGGTTGTAAACCATGATCTTTCATAGCTGCTCAAAATTCTCTGCAAATGTGTTTGCAGCAGATACATCAGCCGATAATCTTTCTCCACACACTTTCAGTTGACGTACACCATGTCTTTTTTTCCACCTGTCTAGCCATCCATCACTTGCAGAAAAATTTACAGGCGCTTCAATAACCGGCAACTCTTCGCTTAAACTCACTGCCTTATGTTTTAAAAATGGTTCCTGAAATTGTTATTCCACGTTCTCGATTCTGTGTAACCCATAAAAATAAAGAATCAACCACTTTTTGGTATTCACCGCTTTTCGTACTTTTTCGTGCCCGTGTGGGCGATGACAAAACACTACACCATTTTTCAAGTTTTTCGTGATTTTTTCTCCACTCTGAAACAGTACTCACGACTACACCTAAATCCTTCACTATATTTTTAGGAAGTTCACCATTATCTAAACGTTGAATTGCTTCAAGTTTCTCTTTTAATGTAATAACAACACGTTTACGCTTATGACGCTCCGTTTTGTAAAATATCTATTAAAACAAAACTACAAACTACCCCTGCGATAATAATAGACGTAATGAGTAACTTATAACACTCGTCGACTAACCAAAACATAGACAGCTGGGAAATTCTAGACGTCGGGGAGTCCCCGACGACTTAAGGAAACCACCCATCATCTGTTTCGAATAATGGGGATTTTTTCGTTTAATGGGAAAACTTTTTGCTTTTGTTTCGGATAAGCCGGATTTCTGATAATCGCGATTCGGATAATCGGGATTGTACTGTATATGTATATATATATATATATATATATATATATATATATATATATATATATATATATATATATATATATATGTATATAAATGAAATAATTACTAGAATTAATATTTAGTTAAAATTGAGTAATGATTGCATTTTAAAAAGTGAGACAAAAATTGTGCCAAGCTAAATTATCGTTTTAGTTTTTTAATTAAATTTATTGAATTATATGAATTCAAGGATATAATTGCTCGATACCAATGAACAGCTGATTTCATCAATTACAAATTTGTCTGTGTGTATAAGTAGTAAAAATTAAATCGTAAACATTTCTGAAACATGTACAATAAAGATGAACGTGTAACACTAAATCATCTAATTATCTTAATTCAAGATATTGTTGTCATAGATATTAAGTGGTAATACAATCCTATGCAAAGTAACGTTATGCTCAGAGAATTTTATACAGATCGATGAACACCGCTGAAGAGTAACGAATATTGAACATTCCTAATGGCAGGTTCTTTTGCAAGTTAACATGAAAATTACATAGTATATGGCTGATAACTGTTCTGTATGCATAATAATAATTGCATCGTTGTATGCATGTACAATTGCTCGTCTGAAAATTACTCAATTTTCTATAAAGAATGTAATCAAGTCGCAAGCCAATAATTTATTTTTGAATTTTGTTTGTACCAATCCAGATACAGTCTGTCAAATAAGAACTTGTCTGCGATAATTCATGTTTGATAGATGCGATTCTAGCAATTCAACAAAAAAATCGGTAGAGAGAGCCTTCGTCTACAACACATTTTAGTAAAAGTATCAGCCGATTTCGAACTTTCATCGAAATCACGTAAAATCCAAAATGAGTCACTTGATTGCGCATCGGTTTGAGGCAGTCTTTCTCTGTTCCCATCCAAGGGAGCCTAAAAGAGCCTAAAAAGTCGGTGTCGTTTGTGAAGAAGTGTGTAAATCGTTTTAACGAGACGAAAAATATCGACGACTTGCCAAAACATGGCTCGATAGGTAAAGTCACTCAGAAAGTCGAAAAACAAATCGAGTCTTTGTTTTCACGGGACCCGCAATTGACGCTGCGTCAAAGAGCGGCAAAATTAAGACGAACGAAACGTTTGGTCTCTTGTAAAGATAAAGCTCAGAGAAAAGACTCTGAGAACTTTGACTCAGTTGTCTCGCGAGATTCGACAAATTTGGAGATCATTGCTATAGTATGCAGAATTTTTTTTTTTTCTAAAAAAGTTAACGTTGCTGAACCCGACATAGTCATGTCGGGGCCCTCCACTCTCCTAGCATCGTCACTCAATTTGTTGGGCGTTAATTTGTGAACAAATATGTCCTGGCATGAACATGTTGCAGGCATAGCAAGGAGAGCTTCTCAAAAGTTGGAAATATTATTTCGAACTAGAAAGCTTTACACTCCACAACAACTATTAATTCTTTACAAAGCTCAAATTCGACCAACTATGGAATACTGCTCCCATGTTTGGGGCTCCGCTCCCAAACACACACTGCATTTGTTGGATTCTGTTCAGAGAAAAGCTGTTCATCTGAATGGAGACCCGAAACTGACCGGCGGCCTTGATTCGCTGGAACATCAAAGAACGGTTGGCGACTTGAGTCCGTTCTACAAGTATTTTCATGCGGTGCATGTTAGAAATTCACGTCGCGCTAACACTGCACATCCGTATGAGGTTCAGCTTGTTACTCCGCGTACAACGCTTTTCAAGCAGTCTGATGATGATGTCAGGCGATTATTGATGCAGGAGGCGATTTGACAACTTACTGAGGTAATTGCGCCGTTATTAGGTCAGCAAAAAATACATTGCTGGCAAAAAATTTTTCTCGAAACACATTTTTTCAAAAATACGAGTGGTGACGTTCTTACTTGACAGGCTGTATCTACATTTAAAAAAAAAATGAATTGATAGTATTAATTATTCCTATAGAACGTTGAACCGTTATATTGCAGCTGAGTAACCAATAACCACAGAGACAAACCAAGTGTTGATTATTTTTTTTCGGAATTTATTTCAGTAGTAGGGACTGGGGGCTTAAGCCTCACCCCCCCACCACTTTTCTGATTGGTCGACCTTGACCCAAGCCACGCCTCCTAAGCCACACCTCCTTGTCTGGGTTCAGTGTCGCTGCAAATTTCGTGCAGTTCATTTCGATCCTAAAACATTAGCATTGATCGTCCCCACTTCCTAATCGCGCGCATGAGCCCTCCCACTTAACTCTGATTGGTCGGGGCTACTTTTGGCCCCGCATACAGGCTCCCCACCCCTTTCCTGATTGGTCAGACTTGGCTCCGCATACTACCTCTCACCACTTTCTTCTCATCACCCCTTCCACACAGCTTACAGTAACATACAACTACTTAAGAGCAAGCGCCTCATTTGCAAACCAAGTTGCAAGAAGCAAAGTATAAAACTATTAAAAACTTAAATAAAATGGCAGCTTACGAAGTTTTATATTGCGAAAATGATAAGCGTCATGTCTTCATGAATGACGCAAATAATGAACACATGGTCTCTATTTATGGCGATGAATTTATACATTTTGACGGAAAGGAAAAAGATTTAGTTCATGAAAGGCAAACTTGTCTTATAATAACAGATAAAAATAATTTTGAAGAAGAGGAAGACAGTGAAAACGATTTGGTCGATGAGGGGATCAATGACATTGGAGATGAAAATGTCTGTGGAGAAGAAGGATTGGTTAGAATAAAAACAGCAAGTGCAGCAGAAACATTGCAACCGGATTATTTATCAAGACAAGTTTGCGTTTTCCAAAGTTATGCCGTCATAGTGTCTAGTTCTGGTGGTGTTTATAGTGCATGCCACAAATGCTATTATCAGCACGCATTGGAGGTGCCAGTGGGGAAACATAACTTTGTTTCAAACCATTACAAACGTTTAATGGGGTGTTGTGGGAACGATTTACATTGCACGATATGTGAAGTTCCACTTTTTGTTATCTGCCACCCCCAGGCATGTATTGTTTGTAATGGAGGTGAAATTAAAAAAAATGGAGAACCATGTGTTTAATAGAGAAGACCTTAATAAATAAAACTCTTTAAATCTATTTATAATTGTTTTATTTACCTTTTACTTATATGGCTTTATAAAACAAATAGGTAATTTTCAACCCCAACAATTTCTGTAATTATGTAGTAATTTTACATTACCTTACGCACAATGGCATGGATTGTTAAAATTCATATGGAAATAACATTCTGGAATCCTTTTATGTGGGGACGATTTACATTGCACTATATGTGAAGTTCCACTTTTTATTATCTGCCATGTATTGTTTGTAATGGGGGTGAAATAAAAAAAAAAAATGGAGAACCATGTTTTTAATAGAGACGACCTTAATAAATAAAACTCTTTAAATCTATTTATAATTGTTTTATTTACCTTTTACTTATATGGCTTTATAAAACAAATAGGTAATTTTTAATCCCAACAATTTCTGTAATTATGCAGCAATTTTACATTTCCTTACGCACAATGGCACGGATTGTTAAAATTCATATGGAAATAACATTCTGGAATCCTTTTAAACTAATTAGCTTTCAACAAATAATATTAAAAGAAGAAAAAATAAAACATTCGTTAAAAATGATATTTATTTTAATCTACAAACTTAAACACCCTAAATATAATTTTAAAAAGAAAAAAACTGAAATTTTTCTAAAAATTTTATTTATAAAAATTTCTAAAAAATCTTATTTTAAAAATTATATTTATAATTGAAAGGCCTTTTACAACGCCTGCTAGGCTGTCGTCTGCTAGGTATTGGTGGCTGTTCCTCAACAACGTCTGGGGCAGCATCTTCCAGCGGTATTTCCAATGGGTCTTCTAATATTGATTCCAGATATTTATTTAGGGACCATTGATTGCCTGATGTTGAGGGCTCCATTGAAAATACCATTTCTGCCAATGTTGATTGCTCTATTTGCGGCTCCATCGGCGACGTCATTCCTGTTGATTGCCCCACTGCTGAGATTAAGGGGTTGTTAGTGAGCGGTGCGGAATTGTAGATTTGTATCCCGCCTCTTAGAAGATTCGGCACATTTTCATCTTGCGCTTGAAATTCGTAAATTTCCGTACCATCATGCAGGAGAGCGAAAAGCACTGTTGAGTCAATTTGTTCACTAACTTTTACACCTTCTTTGGGAATACCCCATAAAACGTTCTAAACTGTTCAAAAAATTAATAGGTGGCCAAATAATTGTCTCGCCCGAGTACATCGAAGAACACTCATGATAACTTTCCATTTTAGATTAAGTATTTTTTCTTTCTAAAATCAGTTAAGATGTTTAAGTTTGTAGATACTGAAGAATTGAAGCATTACCTGGCAATATAAAGAGATACAAAGTACCAACCCAAAGCCCTACCTTGAAATCCGATGCCAATGGGTGTCCTCGTTCGATCTGACCCAACTGCGCATGTCTACATGTGCCGCGCATGGGTAAAAATGGGTGAAAAAAAAAAACCTCATAAATCAAAAAATATAAAAATCAAAAAAAAAAAAAAAAAAAAAAAAAAAAAAAAAAAAAAAAATCGAGGAAAAAAAAAAAAAAAAAAAAAAAAAAAAAATCGAAGGGAAAAAAAAAAAAAAAAAAAAAAAAAAAAAAAAAAAAAAAAAAAAAAAAAAAAAAAAAAAATCGAAGAAAAAAAAAAAAAAAAAAAAAAAAAATCGAGGAAAAAAAGAAAATATATTTGGACTGCTCATGCTCACCTTGACTTGACCTCTAGACGAGGGGACTTTAACCCGTTCGCCGTAGCAGCGCATCATGGTGCCAAGCGGTACCAGGCGTACCATGCGGTACCAGGCGTATCTGTTTATATAAAACCGCGCCGTATGCATTCGTTCGTTTAGTCTGGGTTTGTGCTTACATTCATAAAATATACTTTGTGCCTTTCTGTGTGGCTGTTTCAGTGTATATAAACCATACTTTGTGCCTTTGTGTGTGGTTGTGCATATTGGGTTTTTGGTTTGTAATTTCTTTTTAAATTTGAACTTAAATTTTTATTTCTATATTTCTATATTTCTATTTTATAATGAGTTCAATCGACTTAACTAAATTTAATTTAAAGTATGCTTGCAAGGTTCACGATCTTATGGACTGTCCTTTTTGTGGGTTAACGGGGGAACAGCTTGAGGAAAAAATGACAGAAATAGATTTAAATGTAAATAATTCGGGGGGAGATGGCTTTCAAAATTATATTAATTTAATGGGGCAAGAGGATTTCTTATATTCAGGGGGAACTAATGATTTTAAAATGGATGTGAATGAATCAGAAATGGGTGAAGTTAAGCAGACAAATAATAACTTGTTAGAAATTAGCGAGAATCATACAGATGTCTTAAATCAACTCATTAGAATTTTTAATGACGCCGAGGAGTTTGAAACTCCTCATGAGTCAACAATAAATATTGCCGATTTGTGTGACAATAGTTCAGATGATTTTCAAATTTATTTTAATTCAATGGAACAAGGGGATCAAAAACGTGAAGATGCTTTTCCAAATTGTTTTAATTCAAAGGAACAAGGGGTTTGTGAACAAGATTATCAACAACGCGATAAATATGTCTGCTTAGCTTCACCCATTTCTGAGGCTTCAAATGTAGTTGGAACAAATTTTGGGGAAGCGATTCAAGAAGTTTCTGAGTGGGGGCGAATTACGTTACATTCTTCTATTTCTGTCGATGTAAAAGAAAATTCGGCAGAGAAAGTTTCTGTAATTAACATTTCCCATGAGGAGTGTACACCAACACCTAATTTACATTTCTCTGCTAAATCTGTAAATGTTTTTAATAAAACGGTTTCTGAAATTGTAGGGGATATTGAGGTGTATTCTGTGGTTGAAAATTGCAATCACAGTAAACTTCAGTATCCACTACAATTTCAGAAAAGCAAAATTAAACCCAAAATTAATTTTGACGAAATTTTGGTAGTTGAAATTGGAGAGGATATTCAAACGCATTCTGAGGCTGAAAATTGCATTAAAGTTCAGTACCCCCTACAATTTCAGCAACCCAAATTTAAGCCTGAATTTAACCCTAACGGAATTTTGAAAGCTCAAATTCAGAATGAAACTTCCGAAAATTTATTTGAAACAAGTTCTCAGAGCTTGAATCAAATAAAGTTAGGTACTAAACGTCCTGCGTCTGAGCCTTCAGAAAGTTGCGGGGTTAAAAGGGTTAAAATTAATTCTGTTTTAAAAAACCCGTTAAACCAAAAAAAGAACGGCTCCTTAGATCCTATTAAAAGTGAATTGGATAAATTTTTACATGCTAAATCTAAAGCTTCATTATCTGAGGATGAAGCAAGACGTGGTTCTGCAACATTGAAATCGATGGTGTATAATCACTTCAATTTTGATAATGTGTGCAATAATTTATGTAATTCAAGTCTAAGGGATGTGAAAAATGTAATAAAAAGGCAGGGGGAACTTCTTCTAAATTTAGGAAATATATTTTTTAGCCCCTGCTTTGGTCAAAATTTAAAAAAGTATTAACTTTTGCGGGGAGGGGGGATAAGTTTTCTTATTTAAAAATACGCAAAAGTGTTTCATATTCAGTTTAAAATGGCTTTCCTATGCACACTATGCCTCAAAGAATTTAAACTGAGACAGCATGCCGTAAGACACCTCAAGGAAATATGTTTGAGCACAGACACATCTTTAAACCTAGATGAGCATTTAATTGATAGTAAGTATCCCTCTAAATACATTCTTAAATAATTCGATAAATAATAAAAAAAATATATATATTTTAATGAAAGCTTATTGTTTCAGTTGATGCTCAGTTTGGCGAGATTAATGCGAAACGGAAGTGTAAAGACTGTAATGTCGCAGTCGACCTTAATAATTGGAAATTTCATCTGAGAACCAACAACCACAAAAGCAACAGCAGTATTAAGTATGGGGATGGAATTGACCTTAAGGAGCGCTTTCAAGTGCCGAATCGCCGCATACAAAGTTTATTCTCCGAATTTCTACGTCGACATTAAGAAATTTCAACAAGAAGTTTATAGAAAATTTATATCGTTGATTCGGCAGACACAACAGGTGCATACATCCACTAAGGTCAATGTAGAACTATTTGGCGTCTACTACTCTCCCACTTTAAAGTCTACAGCAGTAAAATCATTCAACACTCCCTTCCATATCGTGACTGAGACGACTAATTTAGACGAATTGTATGACGATTTATTCAAGACGTTGTCGACCAAAGCTGATGAACTACCGGAACGCGACTCAGGTAAATTGGGTATTTCTATTTTATCGTTAATGTTTTATTTCAAGTAGGGAAAGTGTTACATTTTTAATACTAAATATTTATTTTTTCTTTTAGGTTGGATATTACAACAAATTCTACATTTGGAAGTGAATATCAACAAGCACAATCCCTTATGTGCAGCTTCCTACATTCCAATTCCAGAGTTTCGGGGCAGCTTAGTCAACGTCATGAATGAAGATGACTGCTGTTTCGCATGGGCTGTTGTTTCGGCCGTATGTAAGCCCATAGGGAACCCTAGAAAAACCTCCTCTTATCCGGACTTCCGAACTATCTTCGATTTCACAGGTATACATTTTCCGGTCGAATTAAAGCAAATTAGCACATTTGAAAGGAATAATAATTTGTCCATAAACGTTTATGGAATTGAAAAATTTTTTAGAGATGGTGCATATACATATGAAATTGTTGGGCCTTTACACTACAACATTAACAAAAAAGATTTACACATAAATCTACTTATAATTATTTCTCACGATGGTAATAGCCATTATTGTTGGATAAAAGATTTATCTAAATTGTTATTTAAGCAATTATCAAAAAAGAAAATAAAAAAACATTTATGCGACGGATGCTTGCAATATTTTGGTACAGAAAAAAAACTAAAAAGACACTTAGAACATGATTGCAATTTTGTTCGAATAGAATTTCCTTCAGATAATATGACTTTAGATAAGTTTGGAAATCAGATCCAAGCAAACGTTTTAAAATTTGAAAATATTCAAAAGCAATATAAATGTCCTTTCGTAATTTATGCCGATTTTGAGTGCTACTTAAAAAATATTGAAAATAAACAATCAGCACTTAATAATTCAGCATCATATACCATTAAAACTGCTGAACATATACCATATTCATTCGCTTACTACATTAAATCTTCATTTGATGAAAATCTTGTATCGTTGAAACTTTATCGCGGGACCGATTGTGCAAAAAAGTTTATTGAATTTATTGAACAAGATGTAAAAAACCTTTATAATAATTTTTTAAAAAATCAAAAGCCGATGAATAAATTAAACCCTTCGCAGCAGGATGAATATCATAATGCAATTGTCTGCTATTTATGCGAAAAAAAACCATTTTCAGCGGGAAACTTTGTAAAATGTATGGATCATTGTCATATAACTGGAAATTATCGTGGAGCAGCTCATTCTATTTGCAATTTACATTTCAAAATTCCAAATTACATTCCAATAATTCTTCATAATTTAAAAAATTACGATTCACATTTATTTATAAAATCGCTGTGTAACAACAAAGAAAATATTAGTGTTATTGCTCAAAACAAAGAAAAATATATTTCATTTAATAAACAAATTATTGTAGGTAAATATGACAGCCAAAACAAAAAAAAGGAAAGTGTTAAATTAAATTTACGGTTCATAGATTCCTTTCAATTTCTACCAGAATCTCTAGAATCGTTGTCAAATACTCTAGAAGACGCTCAGTGTCTTGAAATAAAGAAACATTTTTCAGACGAAAGACAATTTTACTATATCAGACAAAAAGGAGTATTTCCATATTCTTACGTTGATTCTCTTGACAAATTAGGTGACAAATGTTTGCCGTCTATTGATAAGTTTTATAATAATTTAATTGACGAGAATATTTCTGCTGAAGATTATCAAAGAGCTCAAGAGGTTTGGGCAGTATTTAATTGTTCAACGTTAGGTGAATATTCTGATATTTATTTAAAGTCCGATGTTTTACTTTTAGCTGATATATTCGAAAACTATAGAAATACTTGTTATAAAACTTATAAACTAGATCCGGCCAATTATGTTACTAGTCCTTCTATGTGTTGGGACGCCATGATGAAATTTACAAAAGTAGAACTAGACTTGTTGACAGATCCTGATATGCTTCATTTCTTCAAAAAAGGAGTTCGTGGTGGAGTTAGTACTTGCACATCTCGCAAATCTGAAGCCAATAATCCTTTTCTTGATAATTTTGATCCAAAAAGGGCAACAAAATATATTGCATATTTAGATGCAACAAACTTGTATGGTTTTGCAATGAAGCAGTTCTTACCAGAAAAGAATTTTGTTTGGCTTTCTGAGGATGAAATTAAAGCAATTAATATTTTAGAACTTTCAGATACATCATCTATCGGGTATGTTTTCGAAGTTGACTTAGAATATCCTCATTATTTACATGACAATCATAACGACTTTCCGTTCTGTCCCGAACAGTTTACACCACCAATTTCAAAATACTCCAAATTAATTCCAAATTTAAATAATAAGAGTAACTATATTATTCATTATCGCTCCTTAAAACAATGTTTAAAATTCGGACTTAAACTTTTAAAAATACATCGAGGAATTAAATTTACCCAATCTCCCTGGCTAGCTAAATACATTGACTTAAACACTAATTTAAGAAATGCTTCAAAAAATAAGTTTGAAAAAAATTCATACAAATCAGCAAATAACAGCGTTTTTGGGAAAACTATGGAGAATGTCGATACCCGCGTAGATATTAAGCTAGTATCGCAATGGGAGAGAGAAGGTACTAAGATGTGTGCTGAAAAATTAATTGCAAAGCCACAGTTTAAAGATTTAAAGATTTTTTCTGAAAATTTAGTAGCAATTCAACTTCAAAAGGTATGCATAGAATATAATAAACCCATTTATGTTGGAATGAGTATCTTGGATATTGCAAAAACTGTAATGTATGAATTTTATTACGGATATTTGAAATTAAAGTATGGAGATAATGTAAGTTTATTGTACACGGATACTGACTCGTTGATATTAGAAATTGAGACCGAAAATTTTTATGAAGACATGAAGCAAAATCTGGAAAAATTTGACACCTCTAACTTTCCCCATCCAAATATTCATGATATGCCCATATCTTTATCGGTAGTTGGCAAATTTAAAGATGAATATAAAGGAGTTCCTATAGAAAGTTTTTATGGCACTGGTGCTAAAGCTTATTGTGTAAAATCAAAAGATAGTTTAGACAAAAAAGCGAAAGGCATCCGTAAAGTATGTGTAAGAAAGCAGTTAAATTTATCAGATTATAAAGATGTTGTAGAAAAAGATAAGAAGGTTTTCTGCACAATGTATGTGTTTAAGTCAAGTATGCACAATATTTATACAAATTTAATAAATAAACTAGCCTTGACGAGCCACGATGATAAAAGATATTCTCTTCCACATACCACAAAAACTTTTGCATGGGGGCATCGGGATATTGTCGACATGGATGAAATGTTGGAATATTTAAAAAATTTACAATCTAATTCTACTTTTGAGCATGTAGCCAAAAAGCGGCGCACAGACACTGATGACTAATCCCTATATAATATGTAATATGAAACATTAGCATTTAGTTAGAACAATGAGCTCCTCTTTGTTAATAGTGCTGTTCTCCTTGGTTGGAAATACAATATATGTTAATCATATGCCTAATTCAATTAGAGCTGAAATTTGCATTAGTAAGATTCAGAATGATACTGATTGCTACAAACCGATGAGAATGGTTTACATTTCTGGTAATAAATTTATGTATACATATAATGTTACTAAGGATGATATATGTGGCATTAACTACCTAAAAATAAATTATGTGTTTGATAAACAACCAGCAAAATTTTCAAATTGGATACAGTTTGTGCATAAGTTAGAGTGTAACTGTACTACTTTATATATATTTATAGCACTACTTGGATTGTTGTCCATTATCACCATTTTTATAACATTTGTAATTTATTACAAAAACATTTAATAAAAAAACTCTAAATAAATATTTTTCATGTCTTTGTTTTCACATCCCCACCCCTCCCCTCCATAGCTCTTAACAGATAGGGAATATATAAGTTGCCGTTTAGGCGAAGGTTTAGTTAGTTTTTCATCAAGATGAATAACAAAAACATCGCCAATGTGTTTAAGCAGACAACACCTGCAGTAATAAGTCGAATAGTTATAAATTCTACAGAATATCCTTTAAATAAATCAAACTCCAAATTTGTAAAAATTGGTTTATGTGTCGAAAATGATTTTGAGCCCTGCATAGAATTGTGTGGAAAGAAAAATCAATCTGTGGTGTTAAGCTGGGAGGACTGGCGAGACTTCCTACAGTATCAGGGAGTTATTGTAAACTACATGGTCTCAGCAAACCTGCCTCAAGAATCTATATACTTGAAAAATATGACACTACATTTTGAAAACTTTGCTCAGCTACCCATTTTGAAGATAATGACAGATGGAGGATTGGTGTATTTGGGAAATGAAACAGTTTGCAGGTTATGGGAACAAATTCCTCTGATTGACTACAGGTTAATTATTTTACAAAAGCAAAAGTTTAAGAACTACTTCTATATTTTTAAAAACACATTATTCTGCCAAGCAGATTGTTTAGAGAAAATATATAGCACTCTTTCACCAAAGGACAACCCAAATAGTGAGAACGTGTGCACTATGTTAGAGCTCCTATTGCTTTATCCCGAAAAACTGGAACAAAACTTAAGGGAGAAAAATTTCTATGAAAAAAGTAACTTTTGATGAAACGAAAAATCAACTTCACACGATGCATGTTTGGACGTTTGCCTACCGAAAATCCAGAATGTTGCCACATGACTTTATAAATCAACAACATTTCAAAAGAAGAATTGCATTGTGTGAAATAATTTTAACTCCCGTATTACAAGATATGTATAAAAAAACATTGTTGTAGAATTTCTTTTATAATAAATTTAGATAAGTTGTAACAACATTAACAAATAATAAAATAATTGACAATGTATGTATGTGTTTTATTTTACAATTACCATACATAAAATGTAAAAATCATTATTTTATTTAATAGCGATCTTATTTTAACTGTAAAACTATATTTTAGAAATAAAACCAATATAAATATATAAGAAAATTTAATTATTCATAAAAAAATTATCATACATAAAAAATACATTTGTTAAAGCACATATGCATGGCGACTTCGTGTGAAATGCACATTTTGGTGTTGATGCTTGCAAAGCAGGTTGATCATCTAATTCAATTACTGGCTTGGAAGAATATTTTTTAATATATTCTGCTTTTTCTGTTCCTTTAACGTAGACATAAAGAGCATCTTCAGTAAGTTTCTTAACAATATCGGCAAAATAATGTAGAGGGGTATATCCTTGATTCCAGTAAATACAATGATGATATTTCATTAACCAAGTTGCCTGTTTATTTGATTCGGGAGAAAGTAAATTGAAAGCAAAAGGTTGTTTGAACACAAAATGACTAATTCTATAACCATCAAAAGCAGCTAATTCTTTGGGGATAAATTTGTTCTTTTCATCTTTGAAGCCTTGTACATCAATAATAAGTCTATTATTCATGGTTATGAAGGTCCTAGTTAATTTTTAAATCGTTAAATTTCTTGAATAAAATAGTTTTCTTGGAATAATCTTCTATTATTCTTTTAAGCTCTTCTAATTTTTTAACAAAATTTTCCAACTGTTGATAAAACTGTAAGTTGTTTACCATACTTCCAGAATTAACATATGTGATCTTGTTATACTGAACACATAAACATAAATGATATTTTCTTCGTGGATCTTTATATATTATGAACATCAGAAAGAGTGGGGGTTGGTTTCAAAGTTGTTTTACTATTTTCGTCAATGGATTATAACTAAAAATTTTATCATGGATTATGAGACAATATGCTGCTGTTTTGGCTTGAATTTTCTCTTTTGTTTCGAATTCAATCCTCATCGTTACCGGACCAGTTTGGAGTAAATCCCTTTGGTGTGAGCAGTTAATATAGACAATAGGGGCATTAGTCTTAAATTCGACTGGATTAAATATTGGCTCTATTGGTAAATTATAATATATTTGGCGGAAATCAGAAAACATTTCATATAATGTAGCAAATTTATTAGTTTTAAAATCAAGCTGAAGATCATTGTAAGGATATCTTTCTGAATTTAAAAACACGTTTATATTTCTTAGCTCACAATGATCAAATTTACTCATATCTGCTTTTAAGTTACCGCGCCTATTGTTTTGAAAAGCCATTAAAACATGGCGAGGTGTTTCAACTTTTGTGGAAGTTTTTACAGGCCAGTTATGTCTTGTAGTTTCTAATAACTCTGGGTACTCCACTAATTCCCAGCTACGAAAAGTAATAAGAATGTCATTATTCTTATCAACAAGTTTAGTAAGTGCTAGTTCCTGAGGGATGGCTACCGTAAGATGGGGAACCCGCCAGCAGAGTTTCGTTATTTTAATTTTAGGTTTTTCATCAGTTGTAGATACTAGAGCATTAGTATCATCATTACTTCTAATTAGAATTAATTCTTGTTGTGAATTTAAAATTATTTTATTATAATCTTCAAAAAATCCTGAGTACATTCTTAATGGGACACATAAAGAAACATTTCCTTTATCATCAGTCATAATTTTATCTCCAGACTTTGCTTTGGGATACCATCCAGCATTTTCTAATTTTGCACTTTCATTCTGATTATAAGAGATATAACCTTTCAGTGTTGAAGTTATACCAATATCTCGAACAGAATCAATAGTAACACCATTTAAAACATATCTCAGTTCTTTAAATAAAAATGCAGGCGCATTATTTATTAATGTAGTGTTTGCTAGCGGAGTGGTTCCATCCTCCTTAGTAACTTGTAGTTCTAAGTATAGCTCACTTTTGCATGGTAAAGGATATTTTCCTGTTTGTTGTAAAGCAATCCTGATTTCATCATTATTATCAAGTTTTGAAGGATTAAAAGGATCAAAAGAAAGGACTTCCCAACTCAAAATAGATTCATCCATAAGAATATTTTCTTTAACATTTAAATATTCCATTTTATCTCAGTTTAAATCCTAAACTTAGGAGGAATTGACGATTAGATGATGTTAACCTTTGTGAGTTTGCTTTCTTACTAAACAAAAAGCGTTTGTTTCCCTTCTTATTAATGCTTTTCTTGGTTAATTTCTGTGTGAAATTAGGATATGGTAAATTTCTATTATACAAAATTACCATCGTTCATCTACTTTTTTCAGGTGTAGTCTTAACGTAACGGTTTCTCCTCTCAAATTGACCACATCATCATCTTGATCCAGTATTTTAATGGTTATTTTATCAATCACCTTTACAGTGACAGGAAAATAAATGACGTTTTGTGGTGACTCAATTATTTTGAATCCAGGTGCCACACTAGGAAAGAATTGATGTATTATATGAACAGGATTTCCATTTAAATATGACCCTTCAGCAATACTACAATCAATATTTATCGAATTTATTTTAATAATTTCTGCAGGATAGTCAGATATATGTTCTTTCAAAGGCGCCAATATTTGATTTTTGAATCCTAATAATTTACCAATAGTGCCATCACGGAAAACTATTGGTTTTTCACTTTTTATATGCGTCTTTAAGGTATTATTGTTCGCATAAACATGAAAAGCAAAACCTTCCTTAAGATATTGATCTTGTAAATATTTATTTATATCTGCTAATTCATAACTACCAGTCGGTATAACAGTTGCACTATCTTCATCATGAATCATTAAATTATGACCTTCATCAATATTAGGGATAGCATTAAATGTTTCAAAATTTACAAGTCCAACAACATACTCTGAATTTTCTTCTAGGTATATTGGTGGATTAAAGTCTGTTGTTAAAACAGATGAATTACCACTAATAACAAAACTATATGACATGTTAATGTGAAGTGGTCGAAGAGAATGAATCTAAATAACTTTTACGAATTATTATAAAGAAATTTTAAACATAATTGCCCACAATTAGATCTCTTATAATTTTGAAAATTTTTGTAATTATATTTTACCATATTTTGATTCCCGTCGCTGTTAAAATATGAAATTAACTCGAATGGAGGTCGTAAATTACCATAACTATCAAAATAAATTATATTTTTTCCTTTTTTGATGTAAGCAGTCCAATGCGTTCCTTTACCTTGATCGTCGTCTAGATTTACAATAGCACTTTCAATATGTTTAATTTTCTTTGGTAGTTTGTCCCTCATAAATATTCCTCGAAAATTCTTAATTTCCAATAGTTTAACATACTTAATTAAATCGTAATTTGTAAGAGATTTACGAGGTATAGACTTTAACAGTTTTTTGAATATGGCTTTAAATATAATCCACAACCTGTTCTGTATGGCTTTAAATGAAGTCCGCTACCTTTTTTCCCAATTGCAATAGATTCCATTGCTTGATTATGTCTTTTATCTTCTTCAAGCTTTTGTTTAGCAGCTTTCGCATCGTTTACAGCTTTAGCTATTCCCGCTGCACCCCCACCTAGAGCCCCTAGTGCCGATAATCCTGCAAATAGTGGTATAAGTGGGAGAAAACCGCCTGTCTTTGGAATCGGTATTACTCTATTTTTTGGAGGTAATATTTTACCACTTTTGTTAATAGCATTTAGTGCTGTGTTTATACTTTGGTGTAAACTTTTAAATCGTTTTCCTTTAAGAGCTTTTCTAGCTTTTGAAATAGCTTGAGATAATGAAACGCCTCGCCCCATACGAGCTCTTCGTGATCTCTTTCTTCTACTTTTTCTTAGACCCATACCTAACTTTCTTTTAACAGTCATTGCGCCACTAATTGCAAGAGCAGCTGTTTTTTCACCAAAACTGGAATCGCTCGCTTTTAACCTCGATGACGCCTTCACACCTAATAACTTATCAGCAGCGTGTCTTTCTTTTATATCCTTCGATTTTGAGTATGCAATATCATGTTCTTTACACGCTTCATCTAATAAATTTATACCTTTATCACCCCGTGCTAGTCGTTTTTCCAGTTTTGTCCCCGGGCCACAAAAATTGTAGCCTGGTAAATGTAATTCGAATGGTAACTTATTTATTAAGGTGTTTATTATACCACTTCCCCTTTTGTTCTTTTTTTTGTAAATAGATCTTTTGTTTGCCATTATATAATTGAAATCCTAAGACAAACTGATTAGTTTAACGTCAGAATTCAACTTAAATACTCTCATACGGCATGAAAATTGAGAAGCAACCATATTCTTTAAAAATTAGAGACCATGACACTTCGGTAAACAACTTTAGAAAACATGGAAAATTATTTGAAGGAAATAGCAAAAGAGGTTTAATTGTTGGCCCATCAGGCTGTGGCAAGACCAATGTAATAATCAGTTTAATTGAGGATCCAAATGGGTTACGATTTGAAAATTTATATATTTATTCAAAGTCTTTATATCAACCTAAATATGAATATTTAAGGACACTTTTTAAACCTTTGAAAGAAATTGGTTTTTATGAATCTGATAAAGAAGAAAATATAATTACACCGCAAGAAATACAGAAAAATTCTATAATAATATTTGATGATATTGTGTGTTGCAATCAGAATATAATGAAGGATTATTTCTGCTTCGGAAGACACAAAAACACTGATTGTTTTTATTTATGCCAAACATATTCTTCTATTCCAAAACAATTGATTCGTGATAATGCAAATTTAATTGTAATATTTCAGCAAGATAATACGAACTTAAGACATATTTATGACGATCATGTTAATGTTGATATGACATTTAATCAGTTTAAAGATTTATGTTTACTATGTTGGAAAGACAAATTTGGATTTTTAGTGATTGACAAAGATTCAAATATTAATTCAGGGAGGTATAGGAAAGGATTCGATTCATTTATTTACTTATAAAAGCAGAAAAATCGTGTTTATATAACAATCATGGATGAACGATTGGCAAGAGAACTTGTTAAGTCAAGAAAAGCCGTTAAACAAAAAATCCAAAGTTTGAAAAATGCGGAATTTGAGGCTCAGTCTAAATTGGAGGAAACTTATAAACCAATCACACAGCCCTTACAAGAACTAGTTTCAACATTGGGTAAATTTGAAGCACCATACATTAAAGAAGAGCAATATACTCCAATTAAAAAAATTCATGAAAGTTCAACACCGCGAAAAAACTTATTTGCTGATATATCATCCCCAGGGAAGGATATTTTTGCAAATATATCAACTCCAAAAGGAAGGACAGGCAAAACACCAAATCTTCCATATGAAACACCATCATTTTTTAATATGAGCCAAATACCACCTTTTTTACAAACCACCGTTATAGGGGAAACAACAAGTTCTTCAAAATCTTCCGATTCTACAACTCAAAACCTTTCTGATATTTTGGAACAAACCAGAAATGTAGTAAGAGCCTATACAGATTCAGAAGCATATAAAAATTGGTTGGAGCAATTTGATAAAATACCTCGCCAGTATATCGATGAGGGTGTTAAGGATGTTGAGCATAAATTTGATCATCAATATGGAATAGTTCACGATTATGAAACAGAAAAATTTTATTTAGGATTAACACAACAGCCTGTTGAAATTATTGGTAAACAAATAAAAGTTTCTGGTGTAAGTTATCCTGGTACACCTGGTTTATATGAGTTGTTATTTAAAAAAGAACCTGTTGGCTATAAAAAAGACGATCTTGAAAATTATATGGATATTTTAAAAAGAACTAACGCATATCGTAGGAACCACGATCCCAACGAACAGGTTCAAGGAAATGCATCGCACAAGTACATTACAATAATAGGACCATATTTGCAAAAGAATGGTATCACTAAAACCAAAACTATTAATGCTATGGAGAATTTGATCAGAGGAGTACAGAGTTTGAGACAAACTAGAGCTAGTAAACCAACCACAAAAGGAGGTAGTTTAACTTTAAAAACAAATAAAGATAATACCGACTATGTGTATTGGGATGATGTAAATGAGTTAGTTAATAGGCTTCGTTTATTATTTGCATCCACCTCTGCAGGTCATACTGGACATGACAATGAAATTATTTCTATAATTGAAGAGCTTAAAGAAGCTAAAATTATAATATAAAAGGACACAACGCAGATTTTATTACAATATTAAGATGACTATTGACAAGTTTGGTCAACATATTTCTAAACGTTATCAAGTAGATACGTCTACATTGGAAAATACAATATTTTCAAATATTGAACACAGAATTTTGAACAAATTTAAAGGAGATCAGAAATATGTTGAAAACAAAATAATTGAAAACTTTGAATCTAATTTGAAAGACGATATTAACAATTTAAATAAAAGACTTAACGAAAACATTGATGATGTTGAAAACACCAAGAAAAAGATAAAGATATTTGAAGATAAAACTATCCCCGAATATGATGACAAAATTTTCAAACATGGGGATAATTTGAATATGTTAGGAGCAGATATGAAAAATGAAATATCAGAAATAAAAACAATAATTAAGATCAGCAATCAATCAACAATTGATAAAGTGAAAGATGATATTTCAAAGGAGCTTGTGTCAAAGTTTCAAAATTTTACAAATATTCTTAATGACAGAGTGGCTTTGGAAGTGAAAAATTTTGGAAAAGTTTATGATGATATGAATAAAAATATCAATAATATCGATAGATCTGTAAAATTACAGGCTTTAGTTAACAAAAATCACAATGCAAAAGTTGTAGAGTTGGAAGAAAAAGTTATGGAAGCTTCTAATAAAGCCGATGTTGTGGTCTCTAAAGACATAGTTGCATTAACAGAAAGAATAAAAACTTTAGAGGATAGTTCAAATAATATCACAAGAAATAGTAATAAAATTGAAGAGGTTCTTACACAACTACACAATCTAGAATTAAAAAACCAAACTAATGTAGATCCCAAATTGTTATCAGAGATAAAGTCTTTAAGTGAAAGAGTACAAACTATAGTGAAAGAGCGTGAGAAAGAAGACACGTTGAATAAAATAGCCAAAAATAAAGAGAAAATTGACGAGATAACAACAAAGTTACAAAATTTTGAAATTATAGAGGAAAGATTACTCACGGAACTTAATAAATCGTTTGAAATTATTAAAACTATGGTGGGAGATCTTGAAAACAAACTAACAGATAAAATTAAGTTAGGTGAAACTAGTATTAAAGATAATAAGGAAGAAATAGAATCGTTTAAAACAATTTATGATGAATCCCGAGTAAACGTTATAAGAACCACAACTGGATTAAAAACCTTGAAAGAACAGTTTGAAAAACAGAAAAAAGAAATAGAAGCTTTTGTTCGAAACACAAGTGCTGAATCTATAAACAAAGTTATTGAGGTGCGAGAAGAATTTAATTCTGCAATAAAGGAATTGAAGAAAGAAATTTTTATAAATAAGGCTGTCATGGAAACTGAAATTAACGTGAAATGTAATGAACAAAAAAATAAAATACAAGAAATTGATGATAAAATTAACAAAGCAATCACATCTATTAATGATATTAAAGATAAAGCGGATAAAGTGGTCAAGTAAACATTATTTAAGGAAGATCTTCTATAAAAAATCACTAGTAAGGAAATGCCATTATGAAGGAAAATATTAAAGAAACCATTGTTAAAGAATTACATAAACCAGCTAGAAAAAATTATCGGAGACGTAGAACGATAGTAAAAGGTTTAAATGACTTATGGCAAGCTGATTTAGTCGAAATGCAGCCTTATGCTAAATTTAATAAATCGAGCAGATATATTTTAGTAGTAATAAATGCTTTTACAAAATATGTTTGGGCTGAACCTCTTAAAAATAAAAGCGGAAAAGAAGTAACATCAGCAATGAAAAAAATTTTAGATAAAACTACAAAACCTGTTAATTTGCAAACAGATCTGGGAAAAGAATTTTACAACAAAGAATTTGAAAAACTAATGCGCGATTATAAAATAAATCACTACAGTAGTTTTTCTAATTTAAAAGCAAGTATAGTGGAACGTGTTAATCGTACTTTAAAAAATATAATGTGGAAGTATTTCAGTAATCAAGGAAACTATAAATGGTTAAATATTTTGCCAAGTATTGTGGAAAAATACAATAATACTGTTCATAGAACTACGGGATACAAACCTATTAATATTAACCGGAAAAATGAAGAACACGTACTATTAAATTCTTTTACTTTCCAGAAAATTTTCGATGTAAAGCATGTCAAGTTTAAAGTAAACGATTTTGTGAGAATTTCGAAGCGAAGAGAGGCATTTGACAAGGGATATACTCCCAACTGGTCAACTGAAATATTTCAAATTAGAAAAATACAATTCACAAACCCTACTACTTATCTTTTAAAAGATGCCAATAATGAAAATATTGAAGGTAGCTTTTATAAAGAGGAATTGCAAAAAGTGAAACATCCTGACGCGTATTTGGTGGAAAAAGTTATAAGAAAAAAAGGAAATAAAGTTTTTGTTAAATGGCTAGGATTTGATAAATCTCACAATTCTTGGATTTTAAAAAAAGGTGTATTGTAAAAAATAAAACTATAATAAAATTAAAAAGTGTGTTTATTACAAATTATTATTTTACAGTAATCATTTATTGTATTCCATTAATGTTAATACATGTTCAATTAGCCCTAACTCAAGAAATTCCTTAATAAGTTTATCTTCATTTTTACTACTAAGAAACTCACGACATGCTTGAGCTGCTAATTTACATTTAAATGCATGCTCCATATACTCCAGGAATATCGTAATACTCTGCGCTTCAGTCTCCTGACCATCCTTCGCATAATACTCCGAACATGCCTCCGACATTATAAATTCCTCACACATTTCTCTCACTAATTCTTCCATCACTTAAACTTCTACTCTCTTCAGTTTGCAATACTTTAATAGAATCGTCAGAGTATGAAATATTGCAAACCTTCTTATTCACTTTCCTGATTTCGCTTTTCGTTACGTTGCCACAGCATTTTCTTATTGATGGTGGCGGCCCATCGAGGTGTGCACTTACGCCTGGTTGATTATAATGCTTGTAACACGGTAAATTTAACTGTAGTTCCTTATCTCTTCGATATCGTTCTGGCAACTTGCTCCAAACTTTCTGCAATTCAATTGAGCTGATATATTCTTTCATATAACTAAGGGGTAGAAATTTGAGATCCCCTTCTTTCAACTCCCACACAGATGTTGAAGTACTTTGTAGACGACAAATAACCTCACCTACGTGATCGATAATGGTATCGAAAATCAAAGATGCCATGAAAATCTTGATAAGTACTGGACACCTTGCTTCTTGCAACTTGGTTTGCAAATGAGGCGCTTGCTCTTAAGTAGTTGTATGTTACTGTAAGCTGTGTGGAAGGGGTGATGAGAAGAAAGTGGTGAGAGGTAGTATGCGGAGCCAAGTCTGACCAATCAGAAAAGGGGTGGGGAGCCTGTATGCGGGGCCAAAAGTAGCCCCGACCAATCAGAGTTAAGTGGGAGGGCTCATGCGCGCGATTAGGAAGTGGGGACGATCAATGCTAATGTTTTAGGATCGAAATGAACTGCACGAAATTTGCAGCGACACTGAACCCAGACAAGGAGGTGTGGCTTAGGAGGCGTGGCTTGGGTCAAGGTCGACCAATCAGAAAAGTGGTGGGGGGGTGAGGCTTAAGCCCCCAGTCCCTACTACTTATTTCCATAAAATTTTTTTTCAGATATCGGGTTATGGTTAGTAGTTAGTGTCGTAATATACAACAAAAACCTGATCAATAAAGAAAGAACAAGTAAATGAAGACAAAAAAAATATAGACAATGCAATAGCTAATACTTCCATATTTATTCACCTATTTAACATTTCACGACTTGTTGATTGCCGTTTGCGTGTGAAGCTTAAAGATTCTCTAATCGTGCACGCCCATCAGCCGTTGTTACCTAAAAGAAAATCATATAAGAACAGCACTTTCTAATAATGTTACGGTTGTGCAGTATCTCCAATACACATCTACCAAAAAGATAAAAGTTTATGCACGATAAAAACCCACTTTAACGCCAGCAGACCTTTCTGGGTACGTAAAAATACAAAAGTCGACATTTTGGTAGTTTTACATTAAGCAGTGCCATCTAGAAATGAGGAATTGCTTTTAAGTTTATTTAACATTTCAGTGCTACAAATAAATGTTTAAGTCCATATTCAGCTTAGTAATGTTTACATTAACCTGTTTCTCTTTGTAAATATCATCACAGTTTATTTAAGAAAAAAAATTAAAAATTTTAATTTTAATTACACAGGTCAACATTTGATCTAAAAAAAAAACACTCGGAGCGGTATGGTCCTTATGGAGTTTTTGGGGTCGCTGATTACGATGAGCGGGTTGGTTAACCTTCATCACGTTAGATTCAAGGTCATTTGAAGGTCAAATAGAGAAAAAACCGTAGAAAAAATCTGAAAAATTTCATGCGTATGTTTTTGAGGTCCCTGAGTCCGAATCCGTAGTTTGTTTGACCTTACGCCTTTTCCCAGAGGTCATTTGAAGGTCAAATAGAGAAAAAATCGTGGAAAAAATCTGAAAAAATTCATGCGTATGTTTTTGAGGTCCCTGAGTCCGAACGCGTAGTTTGTTTGACTCAAGCCGTCTTTCAGAGGTCATTATGGGTCATTTCCTCATCAGTTTATGTTTATTTGAAAAATATGTATGGTCATTTTGCGTTGTTAAATTTAATTTTGTTTTTATCGCACACTTGCGAAGCATACAGAGGTTAATTTACGGTACATTTTTATTGATTATATCTTATACATATCATTTTACATTTACGTTAATATATCACAATCAAAAATGTCTTTTATGCTGCTCGGTCATTACAAGGGAATTAATAAGTGAAATATAAGCTAAATAATGGCAGGTAGACTGATGCAAGCAAATGTTTTAATACTGTTTAAAGGTACTTATTAGTAAAACTTAAAATATTGTTCGTATCAAAAATAGACTATACAAATATTTTGACTAGTTTTGTGTCTGTGAAATAGACTTTTAAAATCCAAAAAAAAATTTGACCTAATTTTTTGTACTCTCGATGTTCGTTCCATATATCTAGTAAATTTAAAGTCCAGTCCGCCTGTGTTTCTTGAGGTATAAATGAAACATTGTGCGCTATGTTATGTTTAAATTTCGTTTTATAACTCAATTCCCAATACATTTCAAATTAATAATTCTAATGTCGAACAACCTTGTTATCAAGTAACCCTTAATCTTTATACTTCAATACTTAATCCTTGTCGACAAAGAAACTCTAATACCCAATACCTTTGAACCCAATAACTTACTCGTACAGTAATCCTTATATCTACTTATACTCTCATATAATACCTCAATGCGTAAGTTAACTACTAAAAATGATTCGGCTCATACTTCGTAAAGAGTCTCGAGTGTCCAAGTAGATTTTCGAAATCGCGCAGTCAGTATTTAATATGAATTAAGCATAAGAGTTTGCTTCTTTTAGTATTTATCAAAGCATGTTTGAAGTACTACCTAAACGAGAACGCTTTCGTTTCTCGTGAAATGATCTTCGACTTGCTTTTCTTTTATGAGATTTATTTGATTCTCGCTTCAGGCTCCAGCAATAAAATCTGCCAACATGTTTATCCCCCAACCACCTTGATACCTTTTTTCAAATTCACTGAAGTCTTGGTGCATCCTTTCTCCATGTTCTTCGCTAAAATCTCCGAGATTTTCAGGGAACCAATAAAGGTGTGAATGGAGAAAATACAGTTTCAGACTCATTAAACACCCCATTTCTTTATAATTTTGTACTAAATTTCCAACAATATTTTTGTAATTAGGGTCTTTATGATTTCCAAGAAATTTAGTCGTCACCTCTCTAAAACTTTGCCATGCTGGTTTTTCTTTGGCATTCATTTTCCTCTCAAATGCATCATTTTTTAGGAGGTCTCTTATTTGTGGTCCAGTAAATATGCCCTCTTTTATTTTAGCTTCAGAAAGATTAGGTAGCACTTTAAAAATATGCATGAAAGCAGGACTTTCGTTTCGGCTCATGGCCTTGACAAGTTGCTTTGCAATACCGAGTTTGACATGCAAAGGTGGAAGTAGGACCTTATTGGTTGATATCAAACTTGGACCTATGATGTTTTTTTCACCTGGAATTAATTCTTGTCTCAACTTGTCTTTCCTCACATAATGCTCATCTCGAGCCCGACTATAGCAATAGCAACTCAAAATTATGGTATTCTTCATCTAATACAACAGAATGAGCGACTGGTAAAGGGGCATAAATATTTCCATTATGTAACAAGATAGCTTTTAAGCTTCTTTTTGAAGAATCTATAAACAGTCGCCAATCACTTGCTGTGTATTCTATACATTCTTGCACTAACCCTTCAATATTATGGCAATAGACTAGATTATTCATTTTAGTAAAATATTTTTTGAATAGACGTTCTCTCGAACTATAGACAGAAATTTTTGTTCCTGTGGATGGACAATTTTTTTCTTTTAGCCTAGATGCTAAAAGCTCTGATCTATCTTTCGAGAGTCCCAAGTCTCTGCACAGATCACTTAATTCGTTTCGATTAAATGTTTCGGCTTCCGATATATAATTTTCCTCAACATCTGATTCTTCTGTGCTGAAATTTTCTCTTTCTTCGTGTTCGAATGTTTCATCTGGCATATCTTCATCAGTTACCACTTCTTGTCCCAATTCATTAATTTCCATGATATGATCAGAATTTGTTTCAATAAGAACTGGTAAAGTCACAGATGTTACACGTGCATATGAAATAGAATCCTTATTCTTTCGGTTGTAGCCTTTCAAGTTTGTTAAGCAGAAGTAACAGTCGGTGGTATGGTCTGTTGGGGGTCTCCATATCATTGGCCGAGAAAATACCTGGTTGTTAATTCTATATAGAACATTGCGGCATTTATGACATATAGATTTTGGTGTGTAAGAGTTATCCAATGAGCTTGTATCAATATGATAAATTTGGTGATATTTTACTTTTAACGAATCTGAAAACATGAATTTCTTTTGTGGAATATACTCCCCACAAACAACACAAAAATTGTCGAGTTTAATGGAACATGACGAATTTCTTGTAGCATTTGACTCTACAGAGGCCAAGTTTCCCACCAATGTAGAGCTACGGTCGCATGATGACGACGCCTGCGGGCCCGCTTTCCCACCCTGACCAGCCGCCGATTCTGGGTTTCCGGGACCCTGTCTCGTAATTTTTTTAGGAGTAGTTGCCATGACGGCATAAACGCCGTAACCCAGGGACTTCGCCGGATAGTGAGACAACTCCGTTGCCCACCGTCACCACGTGGAGGTGCCCTGGGTGCAACTACACCTTAATACTGGAGTTTAAAGCGAGACTGAGCTAAATTTATAAAAAAGAAGAGAATAAATAATTTCGCGAAGAATAAAAAAGCATTTTATTGTCAAAGTAAAACTCCAAATATATATACAAAGATACTTAAAATGACCACCGTATATCTTTTGAGCATAAGATCATGCAGGATTTGAACTGAATGAACTAAAAAATAATAGATGAATTTTTTCAGATTTTTTCCACGATTTTTTCTCTATTTGACCTTCAAATGACCTCTGGGAAAAGGCGTAAGGTCAAACAAACTACGGATTCGGACTCAGGGACCTCAAAAACATACGCATGAAATTTTTCAGATTTTTCCTACGGTTTTTTCTCTATTTGGCCTTCAAATGACCTTCAAATGACCTCTGGGAAAAGGCGTAAGGTCAAACAAACTACGGATTCGGACTCAGGGACCTCAAAAACATACGCATGAATTTTTTCAGATTTTTCCTACGGTTTTTTCTCTATTTGACCTTCAAATGGCCTTGAATCTGACGTGATGAAGGTTAACCAACCCACTCATCGTAATCAGCGACCCCAAAAACCCCATAAGGACCATACCGCTCCAAGTATTTTTTTTTAGATCAAATGTTGACCTGTGTTATCTGACAAGTCCAACTAGTGATAACTGTACCGGCAACATTTTGAGAGAATTATTCTCGTACAATTAGTCGGCTAACAAAGCAAGTAAGTTATATATAACACGGGCTTTAAGAGCACGTCTATACGAATTTTGTGTAAAAAAATAAAATTATGGTAAACGTTAGCCATACATTCCATCATCGTGTGCTATAGCTGGGACTGGTGGTACCACTAAAGATGCGTTATTTCACTCTACGTGAGTGCACAAACAACGTACACAATTGAGCTCAATAATTTCCATGCGGTTATCGCAGAATGTTAAAATTACTAAAGCTATGTTGCAGTTTTAGCGTTATTCAAAGTGGCGAAAGTGCGCGGAAGATGATTTCGTTGTTAAAATCGTTGCTCGCTACCTATCAGTTCGTTTATAGTACTATTGCAAGGTAGAAAGACACTCAGAATGCTGTATATAAACCCCGACAAGGCGGTTCTGGCTCTTCTCAAACAATAGAAGTTATCACAGTCCTACGTTTCGTCTTTTAAATACCTAGGAACACTAATTAATAGCCAGTTTAATCCAAAAAAAGAGATTAGATCGAGAATCAAAGAAGGCCCGTGGGACCTTCATGAACATGAAAAATCTTTTCACTTGATCCGACCTTAGTCTAGAATTTCGAGTGCGTATGATTAGATGCTATGTTTTTTCGGTACTCCTATATGGATGTGAAGGCTCGACTCTTGATCCCAGCACGGCGAAATGACGCCAAGCTTGCGAAATGTATGTTTATAGACGGATTCTACGGATATCATGAGTGGATAGAGTAACAAATGCTGTAGTGCAAATGAGCAAATCCACAGAACTGCTGCTGACTAGAAAGGAAAGAAAAACTATTTATGTCGGTCATATAATTAGGGGAACAAAGTATAACTTGCTGAGACTGGTCATCGAAGGCAAAATACAAGAACGAAGATCGGTTGGAAGACGTCAAAAGTCCTGGTTAAGGACATCCGAAGATGGTTTAACTGCTCATCAACAGATATTTTTAGAGCTGCAGTTTCCAGGCCTATGTTAGCCCTTTTGATCGTCAACCTTAGTCAGGAGACGACGAATTAAGTAGAAAAAGTGGTACTTTCTTATATCGATAGAACCTTCTGGCAAAATTAAACCTTCTTAACTACAGACCATAAGATATTCTCGAAGAAAAGACTTGTCGAAGCAAACACTGAAATTTAATATTCTCAAAAAAAAGGTGCATTCCGTCATCGACGAAAATCGAGAACAATGTAAGATCTATTGAATAACTGCATAAAGTTTTAAAGAATTTTAACGTAACACGTAAGCTGAAAAGTTTTTGGTCTGACACATAGATGTCGCTCTTTTCAAAAAAATCCATATGATTTTTAGCAAGTACCAACCTTCAAACGATACGTGTCAAAATTTCATGACATTTCGAAGATTAGTTTAAGAGTTACAATGGTTTTAGTGACGCTATTTTTGATATTTTCAAAACAACGAATTTCATGTATTGATTAAACACTCTTTTTTGATGGGAAAAACTACCGTTCAAGCAAAGCAATGGCTTGATAAGTGTTACGGGGACTCTGTCCCTGGAAAATCATTCTTTATTTACTGGTATGCTGAATTTAAACGCGGTCGTACAGATACAAATGTTGTTGAACGCTCTGGAAGTCCAAATGAAGTAGTTACACTGGAAAACATTATTATTGCATGAACTTTTGGGCATGAGAAAGCTCTGTTCGAAACGGGTACCGCGTTTGCTCACAAAAACAATAACGTGTTGATGATTCTGAGCGCTATTTGGACCTGTTTAAGCGCAATAAAAAGGATTTTTTCATGCGATATGTGAAAATGGATAAAACATGGATTCATCACTACACACCGGAATCAAATCAGCAGTTAGCTGAGTGGACAGCAGCCGGTGAAAGCCGCCCGAAGCGACCAAAGACAACAGTCGGCTGGGAAGGTTTTGGCCTCTGTTTTTTGGGATACGCATGGAATAATTTTCATGGACTGTTCTGAAAAAGGGAAAAATCATCCATGGCGACTATTATATAAAGTTATCGGTGCGTTTGGAGGCATAAATCGCAAAAAAAAAACGGCCCCAAATGAACAAGAAAAAGTGCTCTTTCATTAAAATAATGCACCGTGTCACAAATCAATGGTTACGATGGCAAAATTGCATAAATTAAAGTTCGAATTGCTTTCTCGTCCACCGTATTCTCCAGATTTGGCCCCTAGCGACTATTATCTATTCGCAGACCTCAAAAAATGCACGTGAAAAATAGATTTGGCTCCAGTGAAGAAGTTATCACCGAAATTGAGGCCTATTTTGAAGGCAAAGACAAACCCTTCTACAAGAAAGGTATAGAAATGTTAGAAAAGCGTTGGACTAACCGTTATGGCTCTTGATAGAGACTATATTGATGAATAGAGTCGAATTTTGCGACAAAAATGTGTT
Organism: Pachyrhynchus sulphureomaculatus; assembly: GCA_019049505.1. NCBI lineage: Eukaryota > Metazoa > Arthropoda > Insecta > Coleoptera > Curculionidae > Pachyrhynchus > Pachyrhynchus sulphureomaculatus. Next base: position 36,226,087 of record CM032456.1, on the reverse strand, counting down.
TTAAATAGCTAGACCAAAAACTTTTCAGTCTACGTGTTAGTTTTTTACAGATTTCTTTTTTTAACTTTGTTACAATATTTGTGTTAGAAATACCGGCAAAACTTATGGCTAAACTGTATAATTCTTATCTAATATTTACCCTTTTTACAGTTTGTCGTTGGATTCTTCAGCTTCCTAATCCTTCTGTGCTGTGAAGGAGCCACAGCTGGTTTTAGGGCAGCCTTGGTGCCGATTCATGCCTCCTTCGGTCTTACAACCTTTATGTTGGCCATTGCAGCGGCCGTGTCAGGTTTAACAGAAAAGGCCTTGTTCACATTAGGGTACGTATTAAAGAGAAATGATATATTGAAATTTGGAAAATGTCGTTTTATTGTTGAGTAAGAAAGTCTTAAATTAATCATACATGTTTATCATACCAAATTAAGGGAAAGGAAAAAACTAATAACGCCTAAATTCTAATTTGAGTTAGGCGGAATTGAAATTTGTAACACTACTCTCGAATTGTTTTTTGATATGTCTAATTAGTGACATTAAATTCAAATTTTGCTCTTTCTCTTTAGAACAAAAGTTTAAACTCTACTCTGATGCGTGTTAGGAATCCTAAGACAGATATAAAAGTTTCCCTTTATATACAGGAAAAAAAAATGAATTCTTTGTCAAAGTATAAATTATTCATACTTATTATTAAAATTTATCTGAAAAAGAAAGTAATAAAAACATGGCGTGTCTGAACTACTTAAATCATTTTGTAGGCAATTTTTGTTTTCACTTTTTTTATATGTATTGTTCATTTTTTGTTGTCTACTCAACAATAGGATTAGTTGATGTTGTTATGGTCATGCTGCATGCATTAAATGAATGATGCATTTTTTGACATACGTTATTTTCATTTATTATTATTTTTTAAAGGAAATCATTGCCTCTTTTAAAAAGATGTGCATTAAGAAAAAAAACGAAAGCATTATGTGAGGCAAACATTCATTGTGTCTACATTTTTTACTATAAAGAAAGTACATTTGTTACGTTTTGTTCGAAAAAATATATAAATAATATGCGTAGGCTGAAAAGTTTTTGGTCTGACACATAGATGTCGCCCTTTTCAAAAAATCCATATGATTTTTGAGAAGTACCAACCTTCAAACGATACGTAACAAAATTTCATGACATTTCGACGATTAGTTTACAAGTTACAGTGGTTTTAGTGACGCTACTTTTGATATTTTCAAAACAATGGAAAAAAATCGAATTTAGTGTGTTGATTAAATACTGTTTTTTGATGGGAAAAAATACCGGTTAAGCAAAGCAATGTCTTAATAAGTGTTACGGGGACTCTGCCTCTGGAAAATTACTCATCATTTACTGGTATGCTGAATTTACACGCAGTCGTACCTACATAAATGATGCTGAACGCTTTGGTCGTCGAAATGAGGTGGTTACACCGGAAAACATCAAAAAAAATCCACAAAATTGTTTTGGATGACCGTAAAGTGAAATTGCGTGAGATAGCTGACACCCTTAAGGTATCAGAAGAACGTGTTGGTGATATTTTGTATGAACATTTGGGCATGAGAAAGCTCTGTTTAAAATGGGTACTACGTTTGCTCACAGTGGATCAAAAACAACAGCGTGTTGATGATTCTGAACGCTGTTTGGACCTGTTTAAGCACAATAAAAAGAACTTTTTCACGCGATATGTGATAACGGATGAAATATGGATCCACCACTACACACCGGAATCAACTCGGCAGTCAGCAGAGTGGACAGCAGCTGGTGAAAGCCACCCAAAGCAACCAAAGACACAATAGTCGACTAGGAAGGTTTTAGCCTCTGTATTTTGGGATGCGTGTGGAATAATTTTCATCGAAGATGCTGAGAAGGACAAAATCGTTAATAGCGAATATTATATTAACTTATTGGTGCATTTGAAGGTAGTAATCGTAAAGAAACGGCCCCAAGTGAACAAGAAAAAAGTGCTCTTTCATTAAGACAATGCACCGTGTCACAAGTCAATGGTTATGATGGCAAAATTGCATGAATCGAAGTTCGAATTGCTTCCTCATCCACCGTAATCTCTGGTTTTAGCCTCCTGTGACTATTATCTATTCGCAGACCTCAAAAAAATGCTAGCGAGAAAGAGATTTGGCTCCAAGGAAGAAGTTATCGCCGAAACTGAGGCCTATTTTGAAGGCAAAGACGAATCCTTCTACAAGAAAGGTATAGAAATGTTAGAAAAGCGTTGGACTGATTGTATCGCTCTTGAAGGAGCTAGAAGTTCAACTTATTACTCGTCATACAACCCTTTTTAAGTAGTCTTTTATATGGAGAACCTCATCCCTTTAGAATAATTTGCCCAGGACTGTGTTTCCAACCGAGTACAATTTACAGCGATTCAAGATCAACGTGAATCGCTGTTTTCGCACACGTGTGGCTCTTGTAACGCTTTAGAGACTTACCTGCAGCACGTGTGCTAGGCCCTTAAAAAAAACATGTGTATATATGTCTTTTCAAGACCAAGGTGAGACAATTGTTTTCTATACTTTGAAAGAATTTTATTAAACCAAATGGGCGTCATTTTGCTCGATGGCCTTCGGCCATTTTTCTGGTAACACCATAATACCATCAGTGTAGAACTTCTGTGGTTTCTGGACGACAACAAATCTTGTAAAGTGGTTTTTACAGGATTCTTTTTAAACTAACTCCAGACTATACGGTGGTTACATTAAAACTTCCCAACCAAGCTCTGTCAATTTCTGCTATCACAGATGTGTGTGGTCTGGTGTTGTCCTGGTGGAAGACGACTCCCTTTCTGTAGACTAATTCCGGCCGATTTTTTTCAGTCTTGTCAATTGCCGAGTACAGAATTAATCGTTTGACCAGGCTGCAGCACCTAATGTGGCACGATTGCCTTTCAGTTCCACCAAACACACACCATCACGTTTTTTAGAGTGAATCCGGGCTTTGCTATCATTTTTGGAGCTTCATCTTTTTTTAACCACGATCTTTTTCGCACGTTATTGTCGTACGTGATCTACTTTCCATCAACGTCTTCAGAAATAACCCCATGTCGTTACTTTTCTGTAGAGATTCACAGATGGAACTTCGACCAAGTAAATTTTTTAGTGTCCAATCATGTGGCACTTAAACGTAGGGCTTCTTTTTGTAGCCAGATGGTTTAAAACTGTTTGATGATAGATGTTTAGTTCCTTGGCGATATCGTGGCTGCTTACCTGCCGGTCTTCCTCAACTTTGGCCAAAATGCGCCATCTCTTGACTATCGCTTTTGATAACGCAACTTTGCCATAAGCAGCACACATTTCTTAATAGATCTGCGCAGTATTTGTGCCTTTATCGAAACAAAATTGTAACATGTAGCAAACTATTGCAGAAATTTCACTCATCTTCAGGACGCTCTAAATTAAGCCTGAATAAACGAATGCCAACAGTTTTTGCACGTCTCCTACTGTTAAATGTCAGCTTTTAATACTTTTCCGCCCATCCTATATATATATATATATATATATATATATATATATATATATATATATATATATATATATATATATATATATATATATATATATATATATATATATATATATATAATGGTATTTCAAGTTTTTCCTTCGGCCCATCTTATTTCCAAATAAAATTTTGATCTAAACAGTATCGATGAAACTGATGCTCAATTCAGGACGATCCCAGATCAGGAAGACCACCAGAGGTAAAAACTATTCCATCAGTTCGTTAAAGATTTGCTGGTGTCAGAACAACGAAAAAAATGCTTGCTCAATAAGGTGGGATATCCTAAACTACAGTTTTCAAGAGTATACATGAAGATTTCGGAATGACAAAAGTTTCTGCACGATAGTTCCTTAAACTGACACGGAGCAAGAACTTTGCCGCTTAAAAGAAAGATGAGAGTTATTTTTCGTGGATTGTCACAGGTAATGGGACTTAGTTGCTCTTTTAGGAGTGTCTCACGAAGCTTACATAAGAGTCGATGTAGCTTAGGATGGATAGGCATACAGCCTGTCCATCTTCTAAGAAGGCGTTTTCTGGAAAGTTATTGTTGACCGTTTTTTTAGAACTGTGAAGGAAATTTGCTTATTAAATATAAGGACGATCTACACCTTGAGCAGGCCATTGAAGAAAAAACGTCCAACTGCAGGGTCCACAATGCTCGCACAGTTCAAGCAATTGCCAGATGGTGTGGATTCACCGAATTACAAAATCCACCTTGATGACGTAACTTCTTTTGTTCAAACATCTGAAGAAGGACCCCAGAGGTCGAAAATTTTCTTTAGATAATGAGTGGATGTGGAAGTTATGTGGAAAAACATGATTTTTAAGCTTTGCAAGTTTTCTTTCATAGAGTAGATAACGTAAAAAAAACGCCCTCGTATATATTAAAACATAGCATTTTTAATATAAGTGATACCGTGAACCATTTTTAAAGATTAAAATAAGAATATATTTTTCGGTCAAAAGTCACTAACACTGGCGATGCTGGTGGTATTACATACCGGTGTAATGGTTTATTATGTGTAAGCATCGTTGGAGTTGAATATTTTGCAGCAGCCAAAGCCGCTAAGAAGCATCATAAGCGATCATACACCTATCTTATACTATAGGAAAATTAAATAAAGGGAAAATTCTTAAACAACAATAATTTTTAATTCATTCATTGTGTGCACTATTAAAACAACATTATCTACAATTTATACAATACACGTTGTTTGTAGTCAGGCAGCATGATTTGAAACATATATAGAATTTGCTTAGAATTAACTTAAAACACATTTGCAGTATTCATGGAATGCAGTAGTAATTGTTACAACAACCTTAGATTTAGAACTACATTTACAAGGTGTAAAAAATACAACGTAATTATATAGGGACATATATGTTACAAAACCATATTTTTTGCTTGTACAGTGTATATTACAAAAGCTTATTATATGCTGCTATGGAAATATTGTCTCACTTCGCTTTTCGTAAAAATAGTAGAAACAAATTGAGTAAGTTAATAAGATGTATTTTTGTCATATCATAGTAAAAATTGCATTGTATGCCAAAGCATCTAACATAACACGTAGGACGAGAAGTTTTTGGTCTAGCTATTTAAAACCCATTTATTTTTTTCAAAATTTGGCTTTATTCATCAACATAGTCCCCTTCAAAAGCGATATAATCAGTCCAACGCTTTTCTAACATTTCTATACCTCAAAATACAGAAGCCAAAACCTTCCCAGCCGACTATTGGGTCTTTGGTCGCTCCGGGCGGCTTTCACCGGCTGCTGTCCACTCAGCTGACTGCGGATTTGATTCCGGTGTGTAGTGGTGGATCCATGTTTCATCCATTGTCACATATCGCATGAAAAAATCCTTTTTATCGCTCTTAAACAGATCCAAACAGAGCTCAGAATCATCAACACGTTGTTGTTTTTGATCCACTGTGAGCAAACGCGGTACCCATTTCGCACAGAGCTTTCTCATGCCTAAATGTTCATGTAAAATATGACCAACATGTTCTTTTGATACCTTCAGGATGTCAGCTATCTCACGCAATTTCACTTTACGGTCATCCAAAACAATTTTTTTTATGTTTTCCATCTCATTTGGGCATCCAGAGCGTTCAGCATCATTTGTGTCTGTACGACCGCGGCAGAGTCCCCGCAACACTTATCAAGCCATTACTTTGGTTGAACGTGTCGTTTGAAGGTTGTTACTTGATAAAAATCATATGGATTTTTTAAAAAGGGCGACATCTGTGTGTCAGACCAAAAATTTTTCAGCCTACATGTTATGCTGTATGAAATATTGTCTCACCACCCTGAACTTGAGACTTAACTTTCGGCCTATTTTCCACCTTCAAACTTCGCTTCTTATAAAGCCAACAGTAGAAACCAATTGCGTAAGTTAAGATGTATTTTTATCACAGTAAAAATTGCTTTATTGTATGCCAAAGCATATAGGATATATAGGAGACCCAGAACTTGAATTTTTACAAATAAAGAGAAATCTGAAAGCCAATTTTTGTCTGCGTTGGAAAAAGATAATGTTAAGTGGTCGATACTATAGCGCACTGATTTCTCGAAACACCCTGACGTAATAGCAACTAAATCCCAATACTTTTATTTCGGTTTCTTACAGATTTCTTGAAAAAGTTTGTTATTCTAATTACATAGTTTGAATTCTCCACATAGACTAACTAATTTATCTTATGTGGTGACATCGCCGCGATAAGCCAGTAAGATTGACCTTCAAATACGTTAAACCTTAACTCTAACTGCTCATCGACTTTTCTGAAAATTTACTGAGTGGGAGGTAATTCTTCTCCTCGGGAAACTTCAGATTCTACAGAACTAAGATGGGTCATTCTTGCAACCTGGAAGAATTAGTTAGTCGCTTTGCTCCAACTCCAAATTATAGCCACTTTCATCCTCAGAGCTACTTACCACATTTATAGGAAGAGGCTGAGCCAGCTCTACCAGCTCCCGATTCTAATAATCCTAAGTCAGGCAGGACTGTCTGTTTCCTTTCTTATTTAAACGTTTATTCCTCTAATTGATTCAATAATGTGAACATCATGGTCACTACTCTAACTTGGCCTTAATGGTTTTTTCTCCTTAGAAGAATCCATATGGTGTACATAGTTCAAATCATAAGACAACTTACTTTGCACTTTCTCAAATATTCCAATCTCCCTATCACCAAAAAACTTACCTACAGCCTGGATAAGTTCCTTCACCGCCGCATTTTTTCTGATTCTTCTAGTTCGAAAAAAAATCAAGGAACTTTATGAATCTATGACTCAACAACTGACAACTCTAATTAATTTTTTGAATAAAATGAAATTCCAGGCTAATGGAGAACTGACACTAAAATTTTGCTGTTCAAAAAAGGTAACGAGCACGTTTTACTAGCAGAGGAACAACATAGGGAATCAAGTAGAACTGGAAGATACGGCACATCTCCTTCACGGAATCCATGTACCACACATTAATCCAAACCATAAAAATATTTGCTCAGAAAGCAATATCGTTATTGAATTGGAGATAAAAAATACCATCTTCAGAGGTCACTTTAACAGTAGCAAAAATAAAGTGAATGACAACATCCAAGATACTATTAATATTAAACTTGTTCACAAAAAAATTATACAACAAAAAATAACGTTTTCATATCAGCAGAATTTTGACGAAATCTACGTCGAAATGAGAAACACAACTGCAGAGAGAACGAAAATAACGGCATTCTTAAACGATGTATAGAGTCATTTTTTCAAAACTGATAGAGATGGGGAGGGATGTGTCCCTTGACCCTATTGACACAACCTAACATAAAAAAAAATTTTCTGATTTACCTTGTACCTACTCACCCATAGGTTGAAATAAACTCGCAGATTTACTATACACCCAGTATAAACCTACCAATATGCTGTTACTTTGTATACCGGTGTATGCAACTTTCTTTCAGGTGTATTTTTACAAAAAAGTCAAGGTTGTCATTACGTGACTGGTAATAAAATAAAGCTCCGGTAAATGGAAATGAATTACAGCAGTTTTTAAAGTTGACTTTACTAGGTATCTTTATTTTTGTGTTATCTTAATTATGCTAAAGCGTAACTATAATTAAATGGATTTTATAACAGCTTGTTTTTATGGGTTGTCTTACTAATAGAATTAAAACTTTTAAACATATTTAAAGGTAGTGAAGGCAAATGCCGTAAAATTTTCATGATTTTTGGAAATTTTTGGGTTTACCTTGGAAATCGACTTAACTACTTTGAAAGAGTGCCAACATAATGGAAACGCGTTTTCTCAGCCTAATTTTGGCCATAAGACCACTTTTCTTCTATTTTAGTGAATTTTTTCACATTTTAACAATTTCGCCTCACTATTTCTTAAATATCCCAGCTCCTGTTCATTGTTATGCGACAGTTAATTGTACTTGTGCTAGTATGAATCCGATTCAGACAATCAATCGAATGATTTTGAATATAGCAGAAAAAAAAGCTCGAGCACATACGCTGTAGAATACGAATGATTTTTTTAAATTATAAATATTGTATCTGTGATAATTTTAGTAAATGTAGTAATGGTTTGTCAATAAAATTTTCTATTATCTAAATCATAACTTTATTGTAAAATAAATGGTATTTATTTTAAAATCACTTTTTCATGTTATATTTAAAAAAAAAGAATAGAAAATATTGAATAGAAATAAAGAAAAAGAACCAGACCTTTTCTAGAACAAAAGCGAAAAAAATTAAATTTTTCATAACGAAAAAATTGAAAAATGAGATCGTTTTTTGTATATTCTTTATTTTTTCTTCTAACCATCTTGAAGAGCATACAATTTTACATAGTTAAAAAAAGCTTCCTACGACGTTTTGCCAACAAGAAAAATCCATTATAACGTTTGAACTAAAATGCGAATTTTGACCAATCCTCTTAACATTTTTTAATAAAATTGGCACAACAATTTTGTTAATATACGAGGATGGATTGAAAAATTTGCGGCCTAGTCAAGCACAACAAAATAAAATACGTACAAAAATATTTTTTATTTTCGGCATAATCTCCATCTAGCTCTACGCACTTCTTCCACCTGCTTCCCAAAGCTTCCACACCTGTTTCAAAAAAAGATTCCTCAAGGTCTTCAAAATAATGGTTAACTACAGCTTCGACTTCTTCATTTGATGAAAATTTTTGGTCACCGAGGTGTTTTTTTAGGTTTGGAAACAGGTGAAAGTCCGAAGGTGCCAAATCAGGAGAATAAGCCGGGTGGTGCAGCAATTCGAAACCACAATCACGAATTTGAGCCATAGACTCAACAGACGTGTGAACGCGAGCGTTGTCCTGATGGAACAAAACTTTCTTTTTCAGTAATCCTGGACGTTTCTCTTTAATTTATTGACGTAAATGATGCAAAAGGGTGCAAAAGTAAATCGAATTTATTGTTTCGCCTTTCGGAATGTAGTCCACCATAATAATACCCTTATCATCCCAAAAAACTGACGCCATCACTTTTCCAGCCGACAGAATTGCCGTCGCTTTCTTTGGGGTCGGTTCACCAGATTTTTTCCACTGCTTGGATTGTTGGTATGACTCTGGAGTATAGTGGTGACCCAGGTTTCGTCCATTGTCAGAAGCCTGTTAAATCTTACGGATCAGCCTTAAATATCTCCAAACAGTCGCGAGAAATCGTGAGTCGGATTCGTTTTTGTTCAACTGAAAGCAATCTGGGGACCCACCTAGCGGAAACCTTAGAAAATCCGAGTTCGTTGGCAATGATCTTTTGTGTTCGTTCATACGAGATGCCTATAGTGTCTGCAATCTGCAGTCACCACTTTGCCAATGTTTTCTTCAGTCGTAGACATCGTGGGCCTGCCGGAGCGAGGGTCATCTTGGATGCTCTCTCGCCCACGTTTAAATTCTGCAACCCATTTTTTCACAGTGGTATATGACGGAGCAAATTCCCCTAGTGTTGTTTTCATATCATCGTGGATCTCCTTTGGTGTTAATCTTTTTCTAAACAGGTACTTGATGCACGTTGTTCAATTTTTTCCATTTTTCCAAAAACGCTGCACTTGATCTCACTAAACTCGCCCTAACCTAAAAACTACAAATTCTACAGCAACAAAATTTTACACTGTGACAAAATATTATAGTTATTTTTAGTGAGGCCGCGAACTTTTCAATCCATCCTCGTAAAAGCTGTATTTTCCTATAAATTGAAGCCGTAATGTCGAATTGAACGGAAGGTACCCATAAAAAAAAACATTTTTCAATTTGCCATAGTAAATACTTTTTTTAGGTTATGTACTTAATATTTTTAAATGCCATCTACGCAATTTTTTAGGCAATTTTATGACGAGTAAAATGTTTTTTTATGTTGCATAACAACGAACAGAAGCTGATATATCTAAGAAATAATGAGCCGAAAGGGTTAAAATGTGAAAAAAAGCACTAAAATAGAAGAAAGGTTTTTACTTTATATTGGCACTGTTTCAAAGTAGTTAAATCGATTTCCAAGCTGTACCAAAAAATTTTGAAAATTTATGAAAAGTTTACTGCATTTGCCTCCATTAAAAGTGAATTTAAGACTTTTTCTCTTTCTTTTTTATATTAACGTTCTGCTGGAAAACAAAATACTACGCTTTTTTTATGACATCGCGCTTGTTTCTGCATTTACACTGAATTATCGTACACCAACCACCCATGCAAAGATCCGAAAAGAGCAGGAAAATTTAAAAAAGATATGGGATAAAAATACTTGTAGAATAAACTCAAGTTGTCAACCGTTCTTCGATGTTCGAAGGTTTTTGGTGAGTTCTGGGTCTTCAATCCTGCGAACAGCTCTCTTCTGAATAGAATCCAACGCTCAGCAACTTACTATGTCGGTTTCTGCAACGTTAAATTTTTTAAATGACCCGAGTTGTATTCTGTTCGTAAAATTATAAACATTTTGTTAATGCTGCTAACGTATGAAAAGTGTAAACAGATGGTGTTTTATAGATTGTCACACAACAAACTCCATGATGCAAAGATGTTTTTACACATAAATAACCGTTGCAATAATATGCAGTTATTTTATTCTTATGAAATGAAAGAACAGATGACAGGAGCACAGTTATGTGTTTGTCAGCATTTTAACAATGTCGGCGTTATTGTATTTTTTATTAATCAAAATAGCACATATTTTCTAAACTTAAATTTTGTGTATTTGTTTCCCAATAGGAAAAAATAATAAAATAAAAATTTTATGTATGATGTGTATGGTGTATTTTTACTTGTAAATTTTCTAATACATATATACAACGCACTTTATTCCACTTTATTTTTCCCGGTACAGTTGTTTTAACACGACAGTGTCTTCATCAGACGGAAGATGTTTTAAACTAATGATACATTGACATTATTTCTTTATATATGGATTTGGATCACCCTATTTACTCTATTTAAGGTACATTTAATTGGGTTATTCCTGAATATAAATTAGGGTTCAATAACGGGGAGTTACTAGTTTCTAATTGTTGATTTGAAAACATATCTGATTTTTTATATTTATTTATCTCCATATTTTCTAGAATATTTAATTTTTTAGATTGCTTTTCATTATGAAGTAACACGTAGGCTGAAAAGTTTTTTTGCAAAAGTCGACTTTATTCATCAATTTATCCTTCAAGAGCGATACAATCAATCCAACGCTTTTTTAACATTTCTATACCTCTCTTGTAGAAGGATTTGTCTTTGTCTTCAAAATAGGCCTCAGTTCCGGCGATAACTTCTTCATTGGAGCCAAATCTCTTTCCCGCAAGCATTTTTTTGAGGTCTGCAAATAGATAATAGTCGCTAGGAGCCAAATCTGGAGAATACGGTGGATGAGGAAGCAATTCGAATTTCAATTCATGCAATTTTGCCATCGTCATTGATTTGTGACACGGTGCATTGTTTTGATAAAAGAGCACTTTTTTGTTGTTCATTTGGGGCCGTTTCTTTGCGATTTCTGCCTTCAAACGCACCAGTAACTTTATATAATAATCACTGTTCATGGTTTTTTTTTTTGCTTCTCAGCATGGTCCATGAAAATTATTCCATGCTCATCCCAAAATACAGAGGCCAAAACCTTCCCAGCCGACTGTTGTGTCTTTGGTCGCTTCGGGCGGCTTTCACCGGCTGCTGTCCATTCAGCTGACTGTCGATTTGATTCCATTGTGTAGTGATGGAGCCATGTTTTATGTTTTGTCATATATGATGAAAAAATTCTTTTTATTGCGCTTAACGGTCCAAACAACGCTCAAAATCATCAACACGTTGTTGTTTTTGGTCTACTATAAGCAAACGCGCCATCCATTTCAAACAGAGCTTTCTCATGCCCAAATGTTCATGCAAAATATGACCAACACATTCTTTTGATAGCTTTAAGATTGTCAGCTATCTAACGCAATTTCACTTTAAGGTCATCCAAAACAATTTTGTGGATTTTGTTTTGTTTTCCGGTATAACCACTTTATTTAGGCGTCAGAACGTTCAGCATCATTTGTATCTGTACGACCGCGTTTAAATTCAGCATACCAGTAAATAATGAGTGATTTTCCAGGGGCAGAGTCCCCGTAACACTTGTCAAACCACTGCTTTGCTTGAACGGTGTTTTTTCCCATCAAAAACAGTGTTTAATCAACACACTAAATTCGCTTTTTTCCATTGTTTTGAAAATATCAAAAGTAGCGTCACTAAAACCACTGTAACCTGTAAAGTAATCGTCGAAATGTCATGAAATTTTGACATGTATCATTTGAAGGTTGGTACTTCCTAAAAATCATATGAATTTTTTGAAAAGGGCGACATCTATGTGTCAGACCAAAAACATTTCAGCCTACGTGTTATTTTAAAATTGTCATTGAAAAAGTGATTTTCTGTTATTAAATGATCGACGTATTGAGAGGTATTGTTATGTTTTATGTAACTTCTTTTATGTTCATTTGTTCTTTTTTCGATCATTCTGTTTGGGCATGACCCACAATTAAGTTGGTACACTCCTGATTTTGTCCTTTTGTTGGTTTTATTTATCACATTAGAAAACTTATTATTAGTTCTAAAAGCAATCTTTAGCCCTCTTTTAGATAACTGTGTAGAAAGTCAGTTATTTTCCCTATATAAGTTAAGGTATTAAAGTTTCGATTATTATTTTTAGAAGTTGGGTATACCAGATTAATTGCTTGCCGGTAGGATTTTCTATTGACAATTCTATCTATGGTATTAGGTTGATAGCCATCGTTAACCGCTGTTTGTTTTATTATATTTAGTTCTTTAATATAATTTTCCTCTGACATAGGTATGTGTGGGAGTCTGTGGATTAAAGAATAAATAAATAGATAAGTCCAAATGTTTATAATTTAAATTAAATGTGCCTCAGTTATAGTAAATAGGTAGACCCAAATACATATGTAAAGAAATAATGTCATTTTATCCTTAGTTTAGAATATCTTCAGTCCGATGAAGACAGTGTCGTGTTGAAACAATTGTAACGGAAAAAATAATAAAGTAGAAATTGTAAAACATATTAGTGTTTAATTTTGCTAATTTACAATGAATTTCCATCAAGTAATGGCCAACTCAGTAAATGATCTTATGTTAAGGCCTACAGATATGGTGATATCTTTTTTTTCTGGAAATTCTGCACGCATTTGTATAGTCATCGCAGAATTAATTTTATACCATGTATTCCCAAAATTAGTATAAAATAACGTGAAAAAATAAGTGATATGTTAATTCTTCCTGTCGATTTGGTTATTTTATGGCAATTTTGTTGTATTTTGATGGAAGTACTGCCTAACTAAGATACATGCAGAATTTCAATTAACAAAAAGATCGACAATTTTAAATTATTTATATATTTTATGAAGTATTCTTATTGTTTCATTATTCTTATTATTGTGTATATCCATTTCCAGATATTTTCATTTATTTACCCTTTGTTTGTTTTTGTCCTTTTTACACTTTAGGGGCCGATACTCCAATTTCCACGAAGAAGGCATCGTAATAAACACCATCGGTGTCAGCCTGATAGCCTTAGCCATAATTGTAGTCTACATTCTACAAAGAGATGATTTTAGATATAGGGCGCACATATTGATCCGATCAGGAGATCTTTAAAGTTTGTGTATGGAAATATATACCGAGTGTTCAAAGATTTTTTTAAGTAATGTAACGGGAACAATGGTTATTAAAATTGCAAAAACAATATTTCAATGAAAAAGCAGTTGGATGCAGTTTGCAAAGATAATACAAGATTAGAAAACCTAAAGAACTTTTTTAAAAATCAATTATTGATTAAATAATTTATCTACATAATCACTGTGATCCATCAATTTAGATTGTCCTTCAAAATTATCTGCAGGTCTTAATTTTTAATCGATTTGGATAATTTTTTTTTTAAATACTAACTAAATTTCCAAAAAAATCTCTCGAAGCCGATTTTTGAATTATGGCCAATTTTTGAATATTTTCCACCATTTTTGGATAATTTTTAGTAATTTTTTCGAAATTTCCATTAAGGATAACAACATCAAAAGTTAAAGAAGTATGTAAAACCCTAAAAAATGATAAAGCCCCAGGACCAGGAAAAATCCCAGGAGAGATAGTAAAATACGGAACTGAAAAGCTATTTAGCACTTTGAGGAACTTATTCCGAAGATGCATTAACACATCAGAAGTACCTGAGGAATGGAAAACATCATACATATCAACAATTCATAAGAAAAGAGACAAAAATAATTGCGATAACTATCGAGGAATAACGGTTACAGGATCTATTAGCAGAATATAAGGAAAAATACTTAAAAATAGAATAGAAACGGAATACGCGGATGTAGAAGCTGAAGAACAGGCAGGCTTTAGAGCAGGAAGATCCACAATAGACCATCTCTTCTCACTGACACAAATCCTAAAAAAGAAAACCGCATTTGATCAGGAAGTCCATGTCTTGTTTGTTGATTTAAAAAAGGCCTACGACAGCGTGCCCCTAGTGAGATTGTGGGAAACACTACAACATAGTAATGTAAGCACCAAAATAATTAAAGCCGTAAAATCCTTATACCAAGACGCAAGAAGTAGAGTGAAAACCACAGGGTTCCAAGTCACAAAGGGTCTCAAACTGGGCTGCTGTATATCCCCAACGCTATTTAAAATCTATTTGGAGAGTGCACTGAAGAACTGGAAAAGGAAATGCAGCAGTATGGGATTACCACTGGATGACGATACTACATTGTACATTCGCGGACGACCAGGTAGTAGTCGCTCAGGACATCGATGATATGGAATACATGACACGAAAACTTATGGAAATGGGGCCTAGAAACCAATATTAAAAAGACCGAGTACATGTGCGTCGGAGGACAACAGCAGCAGGACTTGAAACTGGCCACAGGACACACCATCAAACACTGTGCCAGTTATAAGTATTTGGGAACGATAATATCTAGGGACGGAACACTGGAAGAAGTAATATTCGAGAGGAATATCCAAGGAAGAAAAGCGATTGCAATGCTTAATAGTATACTATGGGGCAAAAACATAACCATTGAAAATAAGAAGAGAATTTACAACTCAATAGTGAAAAGTATAATAACTTACAGCTCCCAGGTGTGGCCCTTGAAGGAAAGAACAGAAAAAATACTAAAAGCTACAGAAATGGATTTCTGGAGACGAGCAGCCAGAAAATCCAGAACAGACCGCATACCAAATGACATGATAAGACGAGCACGATATAGTGGATGAAATCAGAACCCAACAGTTGGTATGGTACGGACATGTACGGAGAATGTCACAAGACCAACTACCTAAAAAGATCTTAAATTGGAACCCTCATGGAAGAAGAAAGCGAGGAAGACCACGCCAAAGCTGGAGAGCAGGAATCAACAAGGAAGTACTAGAGAGAGATCTGGAGGAGGAGAGATGCAGAAACCGGGAGGAGTGGAAATTAGGCGACGGAAGACGTTATAAAACCGATCACAACGTGAATCAACATAGCCATTTTTCAAACATAAATCGCTTTGGTTTGTTCTAATCAATTTTGTAAATCTGGCTAAAATGATGATAAATGGTCAAAATATGTTCAAATAATGGCCGAAAAATGGCTTTGTTAATTCATCCGCCTTGCGATCTTAAGGTTTGAAACAACAAATTCTAGATCCTGTGGATCGAGAAACATAAATTGCTTTGGTTCATCCATTCAAATATTGCAAACTCTGAAAAAATTACTAAGAATTTTCCAAAAATGGTAGAAAAATAACCAAAAATTGGCCATAATTGAAAAATGGGCTTCGAAAAATTTTTTGGAAATTTATTTAGGAGTATTTAAAAATAAAAATTATCCAAATCGGTTGGAAATTAAGACCTGTAGATAATTTTGAACAAAAAACTAAATTCCTTGACCACAGTGCCACGCCCAATAGTCCTCTAACGCTTAAAAGATGCTTCAATTCCTGTGGAAATAATCATTTAGTTGTCTACCAGTCATGTGTACCTCTTTATTCGACCGAAACTTCTTTCCTCTCAGTGCCTCGTTGAGCGGTTCCAATGATCGCAAAGTGTTGCACAGGCAGTGTGCGGCCGAGCATTTGGATGCTGCGAAATTACACCTAGAGACAGCAGTCCACGATGCCTTGTTCTTATTGCTGGTCTAAGATGATTCTTCACCAGACCTAAATGAGGGACATAGGTCACTGTATTCCCCTTAGGCATGTAGTGCTCCAAAGTTACGCCTTTTTTGTCGCAGAAGACAGTAGCATCTTTCATTGATGTTACACCATTTGTAAATTTTCTATTCCACTCGTACATTTCCTACTGTGTCAAACATGTATCTCCATACTTAGCTTTCATCCTATGACGAATCTTAATAGATTCACTTGTTAAGAATTGAATAATAGAACGTTGTTCTTTTTTGGTGACTACGCTTGTTCAGGTTAGTTCGAACTCCGGACATTCCTTAGTATCTTAGCGATAATACTGCCAACTAACAAGGCAAGGCAAAAAAAATACAATTTTAGGGTGTGTGTGCAGGACACTCTTCCCTTGGAACAGTTTCTTTTTTTCGACTGATCGAGTAATTCGTAGAAAATTCGAAATATCTTAGTGTGTCCCAAAATTCGCGCAAGAAATAATTTTGATAGAAAACACAGGTTTTTTAATTAAAAATTGTAATTTTTTTATTGATTCATAAAGTATACAGTTTTTTTTTTATGGGTCTAGCACACGTGCTACAGGGAAGTCCCTAAAGCGCTGCAGGAGCGACACGTGTGCGGAGGAGCGACACGTGTGCGGAGGAGCGACACGTGTGCGGTCTCCACGCCTCCACGGCTTTGCTGGCACATGCGCACTCTTTCGTCGAAATTTTCCATGACCGTTTTGCATAAATGTGGCTGAATTTAATACAGCGCTTAAATTCCTCCTTCAAGTCGTGGGTGGTCGTGGGCTTTTTGACATAAACCTTAGACTTTAAAAAATCCCAAAGAAAAAAGTCCAACGGCGTTAAATCGCATGATCTGGCCGGCCAATTCTGATCACTAAAACGGGATATTACACGACCAGGAAATGACAGCATGCAGTAATTGAATTGTTTCTCGGGCTGTATGGCATGTGGCACCGTCTTGTTGAAACCACATTTCGTCCACATCCACATCTTGCAATTTAGGCACAAAAAACTAAATTATCATGTCGCGATAACGATCATCATTGACTGTTATTGCCTGGCCAGCCGCATTTTCGAAGAAGAATGGTCCGATGATGCCTTCAGTCCAAAATTCGCACCAAACAGTAAAACGTTGTGGATGCATTTGGTTCGCAACAGTCTGGTGTGGATTGTCTGAACCCCAAATGCGACAATTTTGTCATCAAGATGGAAATGAGCCTCATCGCTGAAGATGATTTTCTTCGAAAAATCAATTTGTTTTTCTATAATCCATTCAAAGAACTCTCTTCTTTGTGCGTGGTCAATAGTCTTCAGTTCTTGAGTCAATTGAACTTTGTAAGCATGAAGATGCAAATCTTTCATGAGAAGACGCTATAGAGATCTTCTCAAAATGTCCAGTTCTTGGCCATGGTGCCGAATTGGTGTTCCTGGAGTCTCAGCAACACTCTCACGAACTGCTTCAATGTTTTGTGTCGAAAGACTTATTGAAGGACGGCCAGAGCGTTTGAGGTCACTAACTGATCCAGTCTCCCTGAATTTTTCAATTAATCTCTTCACAGTTGATGAGGTTAAATTACTATTCCGACCATATTTTGTACGAATATTCCAAACTGTAGCTGCCAAACTTTCATTATTTTTCAAATATTGCTCAACAATGAAAACACGTTGTTCTTTCGTGTAGCGCTCCTTTTTTAATAGCCCTGAACTGTCAGCTGTCACGCTGTGTTGTTTGTTTTGTTGGCAACACTTTACCATATAAATGGCGCCAATTTCAAATCTTGCGTGAATTTTGGGACACCCTTTACAATTCGTTGTTAACCATTGTTACGTGAGAGGGCACAGAGTAGTGTATTCGAACGATGATTTTGACTTAAATTTAGTGAAGATGAGATAAAGTACTTCATTTAATAATGAAATGGGAGCGATTATTTCAATAATCGCACACTCATGCGGTATTTTACTCAATACTAGTATCCGTACCTTTACCGTGGTTACCATGGAACACAACGCAGTGAATATTATTGTTTATTGCATTGTTGTTATTAAAGCATTGTTATTAGAATATTAAATAGCGAATATGAAACAATGTGTTAATAACACCTGATTAATTAATAACCATTTTTTTTAAATATCGTATTCTTATTTCCTATTGCTTATGTTGAGCAACACTGATATTATATTTAAATATATTTTCCTTGATATTCTAAAAATATTATTTGTAGTATTTTTATACACAAGCTTTATTCATAGGAATATAATATATATTTTTGTATAAATAGGTATATTTTCAATACGATATACGAATAGTTTAAATTTTATTTTAGCTTTATTTGTTTAAACAATAGTCCGAAGCTTTCGATGTAAGCAAAATTGTTCAGTTTAGTCAATATAGATGCCAAATACCAGCATAACTATCAAATACTTCATTGTCACTTGAACGCCGGTACTAGCAAAGTAGAAAAATTGGCATCGTCGAAAACTTCAAAATTCTACATTAAGATCGAAAAAAGTCACGTTGGCATTCTTTACAGAAATTCTTCATGAATTTCTGACGGCCTTTTTACACAAAAATATAGCACTCCTTACGTTGCAATGAAATAAACATGTAAAACATGAGACTTTGAATTGCTGCTATTTTTTTCATGTGAATTATGTTGCAATTTCAAAGAGATGTGAGCGCATTAAATTGATATTTGTGTCGTCATTACGTATAATATTTTTCATTTAAATGTTAAATTAAACTACATGCTAAATGAACGTAGCCAATATATATTTTTTGTTAATTATTTGATATTTTACATTCTTGATATTAATTTATGTTCGTCTAGTTGTATGTCTTAGTCTAGTTTTTATGTAAATTTTGTTTGTATCTCTTTAATTTTTTTGTCTTTTTGTCTTTTGTGTTCGATATTTAGGGTTTCGAATTCTCTGTTCGTTCTTAAGTGATATTCAAAATATTAATCAATTTTAAACTGGATATTTACCATTTGTATTCATCAGAATGCGTCTTAGTTAACTTTTTTTTTGAAACCCTGTATAAGAAAAGTTCTCATAGCGTATTTTCCATTATAATGAATTTATTATGATCATTTTTTGATTACAAAAGACTTTTAAAAATAAAAACATAAGTTAAAATATTACTGCTTTTTGTTCGTCATCCCTACTTGTATAAAGTGTATTAATTGTAATTGGCTTTTTAATATGCTTTGAAAAAAATTTTAATTGCTTTAGTTACTTGATGAACTTTCCGCTTTCCTTCAACTGAAAAATACGCTTTTACACTCTGTAATGCATGGTTTCTTTTTATTTCTTTTTTGTTGCATGATTCTACTCGTTTGTGTCTGCATTTTATATAATTCTAGACGTAGGCTCGAATCAACTGAATTTAATCAGCCAAAAGCTTAACATCCTTATGGAAATTTACACAACCCTCCTTTCAGTCAAAATTAACTTATTCTGTGCTTGTGTTTGTCACTTGAATCATAATATACGGGAGTGGATTGAAACGTCTTGTAAAAAACAAGATAAATAATATTTTTTGGAAAAATAAAAATTTATTTTTCAACATAATCTCCATCGAGCTCAATACATTTGTTCCAGCGAGATTCCAATTTTTTTATTCCCTAAAAAAATGTTTGGAACTGTGCATTCTCATTTACAGCACAGATAATAACCTCTTTATTCGACGAAAATTTCTTCCCCCTAGTTAATTTTTAAAGTTAGACAACTTGTGGCCAAATCTGGGAATAGGGCGGGTGGGGAATTATTTCGAAACCCAGCTCGTGCATTTTTCCCATTGCAACAGCTGATGTGTGAGTAGGCGCATTGTCCTGGTGAAGGATCACTTTTTGCGCTCTAATCTTGGTCGCTGCTGATTCAACTCACTATGCAAATGGTCCAATAACGTTGCGTAATAAGAACCAGTTACTGTTGTAATCCTTATCCAAAAGATTAATCATGATAATAATCTGTGAATCCCAAAAGGCAGTTGCCAGTACTCTCTCCGATAAAACTGTTTTTGCTTTTTTCGGTGCCTTTCACCTTCGCCAACCCACTGTTTTGACTGTCCAGTTTGAATGGACGACCCACGTTTCGCGACAGTCACAAAACAACGCCAGAGTTTCTCGTATTATACTACAACTTGCACAAACACGATCTTGAAATGTCGTTCCTTGTACGTTTTTGGTCTGGAGTCAACAAACGCGCACTCAGCCTTTTCATTGTTAAAACTTCATATTATGTACCTGTTCATACGGGAATCATTCAACAATCTGACGAAGCTTAATGCGTCGATCTTTCATCGCAATACCATGAATTTTATCGACCATCTCTTCAGAAGAAACCTCGATCGGGCGTCCCTGCACGTGCTGCATCTTCAGTGCTCGTACAACTGCGTTTATATTCATTTATCCACTAATAAATGGTCTTGAGTCCCCATGAACTTCACATATAATCGTAATATGAATCACACTTACCAACTGTCACGCCGCTTAACAAAATATCCCGCCTTTTTGTAGAAATTTGCCAGACTTATTAATCTACCCTCGTACATATTATTTAAATTTACATTAGCGAAATGAGATTATGTGTTGGGAAAAACTGACAATTGCTATAATGGAGTACTTGAGATCAGTAATTGAGAATTCTGAGTAATGAGCATCAAATTTATAATACGAGGGTTATATAAGTAGCTATGAAGGAAAGCTAGAAGAGGCTAAGAAAAACGTCGGCAGTTGTTATATCCCATCCAAAAAATCTTTTGTTTGCGCCTCAAAAGATGAGTACGGTTTGAACACGTCGGAAAATTTTCAGCTCCGTCTTTAGATGTTTTAACAAAGGGTAGTGCGAGCCTCATGGAACCTGTAGTTGTGCAACAGCACAGTTTTGGTTTTCCATGAATTCAGGACTTTTTTCACTAATACCCCGTTTTCAGTTTTGGATCGTCTTCCTGTAAACCTCTCCATTAAATGTGGTCAAACATATTTCTTCGCAGTCTCTTAAAATGATTGCATAACTATTAAGTTAAATTGACTCAAGAATCTGAGAAAATGTATAAGTGTAAATTATAAAATCCTATAAGCATTGAGAATGAGCAGATTTTTGGTTCTGGATTAAGTATATGTTATTAAAAATTTATTTTTATTTTCTAAGAAGTTACTACTCAGTATATATCACCACTACACCAAACATTTTATTTTTGCACTCGACGCGTGTTTCGCTAACCATGTTAGCTTCATCAAGAGCGACGATTGACTAAAGCTGAAACTACAAATCTACCCTATTTATACTTAGTCTAACCCTTGAATTACTCAGGCGAAACTAATGGCATGGGCAAGGCCATCAGTTCCGGTCAAGTAACCAGTAGAGGGGACTATAAGGAATAGGCCCTCTGTCTTTATTTATACTACTTTTACATTTTATAATTTCCATACTTTGGTATGCGTTCAACAATCTCCTATCAGATACATTTTTTATTAATCTTAGATTATCCAATGTTACAATATGATCAGTTTCAAGGGCATGTTCGGCAATGCTAGACTTTTCTGTTCTACTGTATTTTAAGTATGCTAAATGTTCTTTAAATCGTGTTTACTTTACCTTTTGTTTGCCCAACATACTTTTTGTCACAATCATTACAACTAATTTTATAAATTCCACTTTTCTCACAATTAGGAATCTTATCTTTGGGATTTCCTAAGATATTCCTCAGATTGTCTGCTGACTTATAGACTAAGGTGAGGCCTACCTTATTAAATAGCTCCCTCCTTGCTATATTTTGGATTATATGGTATGGAGACATACTTGGTGTTATTTTCTTCGCGTGTAAAAAAGGTGGAATTCTGAATATTAAACCTAAACTTATGTCTATTTATTAGCTTATTTACTAAGTCATCGTCATAACCATTATCTATAGTTATATTTCTAATACGATTCCTTTCTTTATTAAAGTTTACTCTTTCAGAGGGAAAGTGACCAAACGATGAACTAAAAAATGTAATGAGGCTAATTTATGTTGTTTGCAATGACATGAATCATTAGGAAAATATCTATATGTTACTATGTCCTTCCTATAGATATCAAATTCTAATCTATTATTATTTTCAATAATTAAAATATCTAGAAAAGGCAATTGCCCTTTGTTCTCAACTTCATAAGTGAATTTAATGGAATCATACTGGCTATTTAATTTAGAAACAAAATCATCAATATTTGCTTTCTTTGTATCAAAAATTGCGAAAATATCATCCACATATCTATACCATACCCTTGGGAAATATTCGAATTCTTGACTGGCTTCGGTTTCAAACTTACTCATGAATAAATTGGCTATGAAAGGTGATAAGCAATAACCATAGCTGTTCCTTCTTTCTGAACATAAAATTGACTGTTATATTAGAAATAATTTTGTTCCATACAAAGTTTAGATAATATTAACTATTAACGAATAATTTAACGTCCTCAAAGTCATTCATTCTAAGTAATTCTTCGAGATATTGTAAAGTTTGTGGTATTGGCACACTTGGGAACAAAGAACTGACATCAAAAGAAATTTCACCTTCATTAAGAACTAGATTTTTTGTTTTATTAATGAATTCTAACGAATTCTTCACTGCGAAAGTATTTAGTGGTAAATTCTCAAGTTCTTTTGATAACCATTTGGATATTAAATATGTGGGTGATCCGACCAATGAAACAATGGGTCACATTGCTTTTCCAGGTTTGTGAATTTTAGGTAAGCAATACAATTTTGGTATGGTAGGATTACTCACATTTAATTTAAATTTTAGCAAATCGGAGACAAGGTTCTTACATTTCTTTAAAGAATTTTTAACCTCTGTTATCATTCTCGGTAATAAATTTCTTATTACCTTTTATGTCTCAGGAAATCCCAAAGATAAGATTCCTAATTGTGAGAAAAGTGGAATTTATGAAATTAGTTGTAACGATTGTAACAAAAAGTATGTTGGGCAAACTAAAAGGTCAATTAAAACACGATTTAAAGAGCATTTGGCACACTTAAAATACAGTAGAACAGAAAAGTCTATCATTGCCGAACATGCCCTTGAAGCTGATCATATTGTAACATTGGATAATCTAAGATTAATAAAAAATGTATCTGATAGGAGATTGTTGAACGCATACGAAAAGTATGAAAATTATAAAATGTAAAAGTAGTTTAAATAAAGACAGAGGGCCTGTTCCTTATAGTCCCCTCTACTGGTTACTTGACCGGAACTGATGGCCTTGCCTATGCCGTTAGTTCCGCCTGAGTAATTCAAGGGTTAGGCTAAGTATAAATAGGGTAGATTTGTAGTTTAGCTTTAGTCAATCATCGCTCCTGATGAAGCTAACATGGTTAGCGAAACGCGCGTCGAGCGCAAAAATAAAGTGTTTAGTGTAGTGGTGATATATACTGAGTAGTATCATTGTGCCAAAGATTCCACATTCCCAACTTAGTTCTGAGAAGTTATTGAGTATATTATCGAACTATTCTCTTGTGTTGGTGCCATTATCCGTTTCCTCATAACAAGCTGTTGTTTTGTTTACAAATGTGAAAATATATTAGTGTTCTCGATTTATTTGTTCATGTTCACTGTAAATATGGTTAAGTTGTTAGAATTTTAATATATTTAATGTTATAGGATGTACATAGCTTTCTATTCTTTTCTTAGCACTTCTACTCAGCTTCAACTATACAGAGACTATAAAAATTCTTCGTATGCATTAATTTTATGTTGAATCTTTTTTGCATGCACTGATTATTATTTTTATCTTTTAAAGCACAATAATCCCTGTATCTTATTGGTATTGGATCTATCTTTAATACTATACTTACGCTAAAAAATCGTAACCGAAGATCTATGAATTCGTAAACAAATATACTACCGTATGCAGCAATAAAAAAAGAATTTGCTAAGGAGCTTTTGTACCAAAATTTATTTGGAAAGCTCCCATTTAAATAACTTGGATACGCAACAGCGTAACATTGTTCTTTTTGAATGAATCTTCGTAGTCATTGTCATGCCCAGAAATGTACATATTGAAACTATATTTTCACAAAGTTTAAATTAAATTTTAGTTAGACGTTTCAAGTAAATTGTTCAAAGAAACAAACAGTGATTTACATGTGTAGTATCATTTTACGATTTCAAAATAGCTTAGAAGTACTTAACCTTTTCAGTTTTTAAAGCCTGCTTTCCTTAGATTTCTGTGAAGTTTCTTTGCTCCGAAAAAAAATTACCTCCATCCAGTTAAGTAAAAAAGAGCTTGATTTAGAAAAAAGTAAAATAATAACTCCAGGTAACCCAAAGAGTAATGGAGAGGAGAATGCTAAATATTAGACTCCAAGATCATATTCCTAACACCGAAATACGAAGAAGATCAAAAGCGACAGATGTAATACAACGTATATGCATATTAAGGTGGAATTAGGCGGGCATATCGCAAAGATGAATGATAACAGATGGAGACGCCGTATAGTTGAATGGAGACCTGGATGCAGAGGTAGATCAGATGGACCGACGACATAAAAACATTAGCGGGACACGATTGAATGCAAAAAGCAAACAACAGAGTTCATTGGAGACAACTTGGGGAAGCTTACATCCTACTATGGATGAAATAAGCTAATGATGATGATGAATAATAATAACAATCCTATATAAGCAATATTTCGTTGCTTCTGCGACCGTATAGAGATTTCTTACTAAACTGTTTTTTACTCCGTTATATTTATATACACCTTCATACAGTTGATTCACAGTTTAACAATTAACTCGGTAAATGTTACATCTTGCCGTTTTAATTCGATACTATAAATTTAATCAAGTCAGACGAATCAAAAGTAATCTGGCAAACATTTAAATGAATCTTCAAGCCCTGTAAGAGGTGGCCTAACGGATATTTTGCATATAAGGATAACAGGCTTACATAACGAAACAGTGTCAAGTACTACAGTACGACAAAAGACTAGTGTACAACTGCATCAGCTAAAGCCAATATATTGGCCTACAGTACGACATACTACGTATGCAGCTGCAACAGCTAAATCTACTGCCTTGTTCCAGTGAGTTTCCCTTTGGAATTGACAATATGGGACGTTTATTAACACCCGCTGATTCATTAGAAATCACTAATCACACCGGGTTCTGGATATTCAGACCATGTAATAATTCAGGAGCAATCTACAACAGCAGTTCTTGGAGACAGCCACCAACGATCCGAGAGGTTCGCAAAACGCGAGGATACATACCAGATGCCTAAGTGACGGAGTGGACCACTGCTTGACGCTCTAAAATTGGAAGGATGTAGCCCGCTTAATTCCTCCCAGAGCGGTGCATGTTAGAAATACACGTCGCGCTGATACTTCACATCCGTATGAGGTTCAGCTTGTTACTCCGCGTACAACGCTTTTCAAGCAGTCTTTTATATGGAGAACATCATCCCTTTGGAATAATTTTCCCAGCGCTGTGTTTCCCACCGAGTACAATTTACAGCAATTCAAGAACAACGTGAATCGCTTTTTCCGCACACATGCCGCTCCTGGAGCGCTTTAGGGACTTCCCTGTAGCACGTGTGCTAGAATCATCAAAAAAATAACAGAGAAGGTACCCAAGAGGTCAGTGTATGCTATTGTATACTTTAAATTGCACCCTTACCTTCTTGGGTGGAGACTATTAGGTGGCCGAAAGCGACGTAGGAACCCAGCCATGAGTATGGATGGGATTCACATTTATTTTTCAGTCGAAAATTTAATAGAAAAATATATCCAGATAAATATTTGCGCTACTCAACCATTATATATTGCAAACAAAAATATTAATAAACGCAGTGGGATCATCACTCTTTCAAATTTTACTTTCTCTTCTATTCTATATATTATTTCAATTTTTTTTTGAAATGGGAATACTTAATTTACAAAAATCTAACAAAAACGAACTTTCCAAATCTATTAATTGCAATACTGTAAGCATTTGCAAATGGCGCGAAAAATGTGCTATATTATTTTTTTCCACTGGTCTAGCAATTTATCTTCACAATCTCAATTTTAATCATTCGGTTACGATTTTTTGAGTGGTAAGTGAACTCTTTACGCAACCTCGTAAATATGACATCTAACTAAACTAACCGGCTCAATACTAATCTCCGCTTTCAGAGACAAATACTCTCAGTGGACAGAAGAGGGCATCGTCATGAACGCCTTGGGAATCAGCCTTATTGCTTTGGGTATTCTTGTTTCGTATGCCGTTCGCAGTCCAACTCTTAAAGCTGATGTCAAGGTAAGCAGATACATAAACCATTGTGAGATTTGTAGTGTTATATTTCAAAAGTTTTAACTTTTTAGTTCGATATTCGATATAAAAAATAAACAGAGAAATATACGCTGGCTTATCAGACGAAGACCTTTAGTAAGTTCCCCGGGGGGCCATCGATCAATCACCTAAGTAGGACATGTCATATTTCACGCCATTTCTGAGTCCGTCAGCTAGTTTATGAAAAGATGACACTACTCGTAACTTGTGGTGTGGCCAAAGGAGAATCTATTGTGACATATAGCAACGTGTTTTTTTAGTGTTCCTTACGGAACACCTATAAGTTCACTTCAGTGTCTGTCTGTCTGCCTGTCTGTCTGTCTGTCTGTCCGTCCGTTCGTCCGTCTGTCACACTCGATTTTTTCTGAAACTATTTGACATAGAAAGTTGAAATTTGGTACTAATATAGGAATTGATGCCCTCATCAGGACCTTGTAGTTTTCAAAGGTAAATTTCGACTTAAGTGGTACTTTTGGGGGGTAAAATCGAAACTAAAAAAAAAAAAATACCAGGTCATTGAGTGGGATGTCAAATGAAAGCTTGTAAAAACAAGAGTCCAAAAATATATACAATGTAATACTTGCGTACACGTTTCTTTGTATTTTTTTTTTAACTTTCGAAAAATCGCTGCCCCCCTTATTCCGAAAAGTACTGATTAAAAAATTTTGAAAAAATCCTGGAATATTCTCCAATGAGTATAGATTGAACGAAAATTATCACGAGTGCATTACCTTTAATAATTTATCTGGTATTTAAAAAACAACAAAAAATTCATGGTCATCAGTTTTCAGTAAAAATCGGAAAAAAATTGTGTTGGAAAACTCATTTGGAATTTGTTTTGTGAAGTCATTGATTATTTTATACCTCCGTCACAAAAATTTTTATTTTAAAAGCAATCAACGTACGGAACACTAATTGCGCAAGTCCGACTTGCACTTAGCCGGTTACTTTTATTTAGGTGTAAATACAGTTTCACGGTGGGAGGAGTTCTTTTTTGTAAAAAAAATCTCCCTCGGTAATCGACTTTTAAAGGAGATGTAAATTATTAGAACGAGTTTTTTTTTGTGAAAAATTCCCCCCGATTTTCAAATTCCATGGTAAGTTTCACTGTATGAAAAGGTTCTATTGTGTGAAAATTATTCATCCCCCGGCAATCGATATTTAATTTATTGTAGTGGGAGGGGTTTAAGCTATCGGAGTTCCAACGGTATATTTTTTTTCAGGGTGTTTTGTCCCCACCCCTATATGTATATACATACGTGTATATATATATATATATATATATATATATATATATATATATATATATATATATATATATATATATATATATATATATATATATATATATATATATATATATATATATATATATATATATATATATATATATATATATATAGGATTTTTTATACGCGATACCTTTTGAGTGGTCCAAACAAATCAGGCTGGTTTTTTCGACATTATGATTCGTAATTAATGTTTACGAACGATCACTATGCGAATTGACGACAAAAATCTCCCTGTCGTTCTTGGATGTAGAAAAACATATAAATATATATACAGTGCCATTCATGTACCATATGGGAAAAATTTTTATTATAAGACTTTTTGAAAATTTAACTTCGAAATGTGTTAGTGCATGTTTTACCTTTAGGATTACACCCAGATAAGGTCATGACGTCACAAGCCTTGCCTGCCAAATTTGATATTTTAAAATTTAAAACTGGGAAAAACGAATTTTTTAAAAAAATATCGAAAAAGGTTATAAAGAAAAAAAGATTGTATTTTAGTTTTACGTTTATATGCCAATTTTCAAAATATATTGACAAAATTCACTTTTTTCAATTATATCCCCCGAAAATGATAATCGAAAGTTTTTTCTTATAAATTATATTATATACTTTTTTAGTGGTTAATGTTTTACTAAATCTTATAAAAAAAAAAATTAATTAGGCCGTAAAATTAGGCTGAATTTTTTTTTTTTTCAAAAAGTTGTAATTTAACAATGCAATATTGGTGCAAAGCTGCTTAATATTTATGACACGTCAATTTTTAAGGATTACTATTATAAAATATTATTTACTAGATAAAAAAACGTTCTTAAGTTTCTACGCTTCTTCTCTTCTTTTCAGTGCACATTATAGTTCTGATATAAATTTCATGACGAAAATTCGCATAGAACTAGGCTTGATTTCATTTACAGACTGGCGGATAGTTTTTTCTAAGTGTGCGATATTTTCAAAAGGTCTCTGAGCATAAACTAAATTTTTTAAATACCCCCACAAAAAAACAGTCACGGGGCGTAAGATCACGTGACCGCGGCGGCCAAGGTACTTCATAGAAAAACCTACCAATCCACTTCCCAGAAAAGTTTTCGTCCAGCCAATTTCTAATTTCCAAGGTGGTGTGACTAGGTGCTCTATCTTGTTGGAAGTACATTTTCATTCTTTCCTCTAAACTAAAATCTTCCAGTTCATTGGAAAGTTCGTTGTTTAGAAACGGTAAGTACCTCGCGGCTGTAAGATTTTCTCTAAAAAAAAACGGTCCAATAATTCTGTTATTAAAAATACCGCACAAAACGTCAGTTTTAAAGGAATATTGATCTCTTTGTGTCTATTATTAAAAATTTGGATTGCTATCCGCCCACCATCTACAATTTTGCGACGAGACAACACCATTAGAATTAAAAGTACATTCATCAGTGAACAAAATATACTTTGTAAATGACGGGTCTTCTCCAGTTTTACTTTGCAACCAGAAAGAAAAATACATGCGCCTATCATAATCTTGTTCTTTGAGAGTGAGGACAAACTTTGGTTTATAAGGTTTAAACTTTTTTTTAAGCATTCTTTGAACTGAATTATAAAATAAACCTACATTGTGGGATATTTTGGCAATTGAAGTTCTAGGCGTTTCAGTCACACTCTGCATAACTACAAACTCAGCATCCTCATTAGTAACACAATTTTCATGTTGACGTTTAAAATTATTCTCCACACATTCAGTATTTTTAAAGTTGGTAATTCTTCCTACTGTTGTATGCGTTATAACTTTTTCCGGATGTCGTTGGTTGAAAATGACGGCAGCTTCTCTGTGAGTTTTGTAGTTATCACCCACGATCAAAACTATTTCTATTTTATCTTGCTTAGTCAATTTAATTGGCATTTTTATTAAAGGAAAAAATTTAGAAAACTGTTATTATTGTATTAATAATAGTGAACAAACTAATGTCAGTTTGATGTTTTATGTGACATAGGAACAAAACACCAAATGCATGGCAACTGCGACAAAGATACGTGAAAACTTATCATATTATAATTTCGTTTGACCTAATAGCAAAACATGAATGTATATTTTTTCCACCAATATTGGCTTGCAAAACGTTGTAACAATTTTTAAAACGCTTGTTTTTGACCTTTTGAAAATATGTTAAAAAATATTTAGAATAAACTATCCCCAAAACCTGTATATGAAATCAAGAAAGAGCTTCTCGCGAATGTTCGCCATATAATTTATAAAAGAACTATTTTGTGCATTGAAGAAGGAATTAAGAAACTTAAAAACTACAAATTTACTCAAATTTATTACATAACATTAATATTTATTATATTAGCCCTTAGAAGTTGAGCTGTCGTAAAAGTTATGCAGCTTTGCACCAAGATTACAGAACTTGTTTTTCAGCTTAATTTTAAGGCCTAATTATTTTCGTTTCATTTAGTGAAACATCAACTAATAAATAACTACATAAGATAATTTATGCGGAAAAACAGTTGATTGTCATTTGAGGGGAAAAATAATTGAAAAAAGACAATTTCATCAAATTTTTTCGAACATTGGCACATAAATGTAGAACTGCAATACATAAAGAAAAAACTTTATAACTTTTTTCGATATTTTCAATAAAAATACGATTTTTTCACATTTTAAAATTTAAATCTCAAATTTGACAGGCAAGGCATGTGACGTCATGAGCTAATTTGGGTATATATATATATATATATATATATATATATATATATATATATATATATATATATATATATATATATATATATATATGTATAAGGGGTGTTTCAACAAAAGATTTCAATTTAAATTACTGGAAAAAAAGTTTTTTTTGAAATTTTTGTGATATTTTTATTTAAATCCAAAGTACAAACACAGCCCCACAAAAAAAAAAGTGGGGTATACTTTTGATGCGATATATCAGATCCGTAGTATTTTTGCCCGCTGATCACGAATCTGACGTCAGAATATCGCCATCACATCTCAATTTTTTTCTAACCTCAAAAAATAGGTAAAAATTAGTAAGAATTAAAAAAATATACTCCTAAAAAATTGATTCAAGCTTTTTCATGAATCCAAAGATGTATTAATATGTATTCGGACACGCTAAGCTAATATTCATCGGTTGGATTGAGCCATACAGTTCTGTTTTCTTTCTAACCTCAATAAATCAGACAGATATAGTGCTTCTCGAATGCAAAAACGAATTCAAATTAAAATTCAACCGATCCTTACCAAATTTGGTACACGGGGATTTTTTGGGTCGCTGATCACGAATCTGAGGTTGGATTTGCAAAATTCAAGATGGCAGATGTTTTTGCGCCATTTTGAACGCCGAGAAAATTCATCGGTCGATTTTTATTCTTCTGCCTGCATCCAGGGCACCTCCACGTGGTGACGGTGGGCAACGGTGTTACTCCACTAGCCGGCAGAGTCCCTGGATAACGACTTAGATGCCGTCATGGCAGGTAGAAGAAAGAGAATTACGATGCAGGGACTCGGAAACCCAGTATCGGCGGTTGGTCAGGGTGGGAAAGCGGGCCCGCAACCGTCGTCATCCAGCGATCGTAGCTCTTCATGTGTATGTGACTTGGCTCATGTAGAGTATAATGCTACAAGAAAACGGTCTCACGGTACAAGGACTTTTCATAAGTGCGATAAAAACAGTGACTCATTTTGTTATATTTGCTGTCAACACGTATTGAGTAAAATGGGGTCACCGATAACGGATAAGATTAAAACCTTATATAAGGATTGTTTTAACATTGAAATACAGCACCAGGATACAGATTGGGTTCCCCACATCATTTGCAGTTCTTGCAAAATAATGTTGTACATCAATGAGAAGGCGATTAAATATTCCAGACCAGCAATATGGAATAGACCATACAGTGAAAATGATTGCTACTTCTGTATGAATGTTGTATCTAGGCATAACCGAAAAAATAAAAGCACTATTACTTATAACGATGTTTCGACAGTAACAAGACCAACTAAACTAATTCCGCCTCCTGAACCACTTGATGCTGATGTTATGGAAACAAATGATTTCACCTTATCAGTTCATGCCGAAAACATTGAGACTGTCGAAAAAGATTCAAATTCTGTTACTAATGAATGTTCTAGTGACAACCTATCATATACTAGTGACACAGATAAAGAATTTCTACCATACAACCGTAAACCAGAACCAATACTCGTATCACAGTCAGAACTTAGTGATCTAGTCAGAGATTTAGGCTTATCCAAAGATGGTTCAGAGCATCTTGCTTCCTTTTTAAAGAAAAGACATTTACTTAAGCCAGAAGCTACGATTTCTTATTATAGAAACAGAGATGAAGAATTTCGAAAATATTTCACAATGGACGAGGAATTGTCACTTTCATATTGTACCGATGTAAAAGGTCTAATGGATGAATTTCAAAATAACTTATACGATCCTGAAGAATGGAGACTGTTCATTGATTCTTCTAAACGGAGCATTAAGGCAGTTTTGCTGCATAATACCAACGTTTACGCTCCCATTCCGATTGCTCATTCCACAGTTATGGAAGAGCAATATGAAAAAATGAAGCAGCTTTTGATAAAAATAAAATATGCTGATCATAACTGGAAAATTTGTAGAGATCTGAAAATTGTAACAATATTGCTTGGCCAACAGTCAGGGTTTACACTTTATCCCTGTTATAAATGTTTGTGGAATAGCAGAGACAGGGAACGTCATTATAAGAAAAAAATTTGGCCAACAAGAGAATCGTTCACTCCTGGTGAAAATAATGTATTGTTTCCACCATTGGTAGATCCAGGAAAAGTTCTTATTCCCCCGCTTCACATTAAGCTTGGACTTATGAAGCAATTCACGAGAGCATTAGATACAAACGGCCCATGTTTCAAATATTTGCATAAAAAATTTCCGAAATTTTCTGAAGCTAGAATTAAGGCAGGCGTATTTGACGGGCCACAAATAAGAAAATTGTTTCAAGATTCATTATTTGTCACTAAAATGAATAAAGTTGAAAAAGCTGCTTGGCTTAGTTTTAAAGAAGTCGCAACAAACTTTTTGGGAAATAATAAAAGTCCTAAGTACAAAGAAATAGTCGAGAAAATGGTAAACAATTTTCAAACATTGGGTTGCTTAATGAATCTAAAATTACATTTCCTGGACTCCCACATCGATGATTTCCCAGATAATCTTGGTGACTACAGTGAGGAGCAAGGGGAACGTTTTCACCAAGATCTGAAAATCATAGAAAATCGGTATCAAGGACGATGGGATGACCATATGCTAGCGGACTATTGCTGGTAGCTAAAAAGAGAAACAAGTCCTCAAAACCGTTTGGGCAGAAAGCCTTTGAATAGGTCATTCGCGGAAAAAAGAACAAGATACAGCCAAAAAAAAGGAAAGTTAGGCGTGGGTCTAACCTTCGCAATTCTAGGGCTTAAGGGTCTACTATTTGAGAGTATATGGTTTAAAAGTCCTGGTTTTGAGTTTATTGGGTCTCATTTTTAAAGTTACAGGGTTATTGAGGTCTATTTTTTGAGGTTACAGGGTGCGGGAGTCTAAGGTTTCAGGGTTTAGGGTTTAAGAGTATCAGGTTTGAGGATTCCCCAACTGTATACCAAATTTGGTAGGAATCGGTTGGTTTTCAAAAATTTTGTCCGCCATCTTGTATCCGCCATTTTGAATTTTGCAAATCCGACCTCAGATTCATGATCAGCAACCCAAAAAACCCCCGTGTACCAAATTTGGTAAGAATCGGTTGAATTTTAATTTGAATTCGTTTTTGCATTCGAGAAGCACTATATCTGTCTGATTTATTGAGGTTAGAAAGAAAACAGAACTTTATGGCTTAATCCAACCGATGAATATTAGCTTAGCGTGTTCGAATACATCTTTGGATTCATGAAAAAGCTTGAATCAATTTTTTAGGAGTATATTTTTCTTAATTTTTACTAATTTTTACCTATTTTTTGAAGTTAGAAAAAAATTGAGATATGGTGGCGATATTCTGACGTCAGATTCGTGATCAGCGGGCAAAAATACTACGGATCTGGTATATCGCATCAAAAGTATACCCCACTTTTTTTTTGTGGGGCTGTGTAATACAATACCTGCTAAATGGCCGCATCGGCTCTTGTTATAGGTAGTCATTCTTTTCAAGAAATTTACCATCACGTTTTCGGACAATTGTGACTCTGTTTCGCAAATTTTTGCTCCAACATTATCTTCGCTTCAATCGTTGCTGGAGCATTGGAGTAGACTTTATCTTCAACATAGCCCCAAAGGAAAAAGTCTAAGGGTATTAAATCGCACGATCTGAGTGGCCTTTTGAAGTCACCATTTCGAGAAATTGCACGACCAGGAAACTTTCCGCCTAATAATCCAATTGTTTCACCACTTATGTGGCATGTAGCGCCATCCTATTGAAAATAGAGGTTATATGCATCCAAAGCATCTACTTCAGGCCAAAAAAGTCAGTCAGCACGGTAACGCACGCCATTTACTTCGTGAACGGTCTCGACAAAATTTTCACCATTTTTGTGGTGAATTTTAACAACGTCAGTGCGTTCTTCAACGTATATCGTTCCATTTTTGTTAACCGTATAGTTTTTACTACTCAACTGTCAAAAAATGACAGCTGCAAATCTGAAACATGAAAAATAGCGCCCCCAATTTAAAAAGAAACGCCCTTTATATATATATATATATATATATATATATATATATATATATATATATATATATATATATATATATAAATATATATATATATATATATATATATATATATATATATATATATACATATATACAGTGCGACCTCGATGATCCGGACTAATTAAAACCGCGGTGATCCGAATTAGTAAATAATTCGAATTACTGAAGCAGGACATTTATATTAAAAAACGAATCATTTAATACAAAACAACGAAAAAATAGTACATACATAGAATAATATTTAAAATAGAAGCATATCTTATCAAGTTTTATCTTATTTTGTAAAACAAATTGTAATTTTTGTTTGCTTGGCCCTTCTCTGGTTCATTATAAAAGCAATTTCTTTTAATCTTTGAAGTACAAGAACATCACTTAGAGGGATATCATTTTCTTCTGCCCATCTCATGCACACATTGAAACTTCTAACTGCCTCATCATTCTTCACAGTGTTCTTAACAGTCTGGTTTGTATTAGTATTTAACTCTGAACCTTCATTATCACTCTCGTGTTGTACATCTGTATCATCAATGTCTTCTAGTGGTAACAAATCTTCATCATTTTCAAGCCAATTACATATTTCAGACTTTACGTTTCATTTCTTCATTCGTGGAAAGCAAATTGTGCCTCAATTCACTCAGAGGAATCAGATCTTCAGCATCATATTCAGTGGATAGGTATCTGCCACATAAGCCATAATTTTGTGCCAACACTTTTTCAAGACTCCAGGCGAGACTTTTTCTCATGAATTGCATAGTAGACATACAGCATCTTTTAGGTTAATGCTTTTTAATAACCTAACGAGGTTCTCTTCATTATTTGATAAAGTATGGGCTAAAAGACTTTTCCGATAAAATAATTTTGTCAGTCTGATTGCATTCTGGTCCATAGGCTGCAAAAGTGCAGTACAATTTGGTGGAAGAAATAATGTTGTAAACTGTCCACCCTTACTAGTCAGCTCTTCTATAGTTCCATGGCTCAAAGCGTTATCAACGATTAGCAGGGCTCTTTCAGGCATGTTGAGACTTCTTAATTGACTTTTGACTTGACGAATAAAAGAATGATGAAACCAGTCTAAGAAAATTGCTGTAGTCATCCATGCATTGGCAGATGATTTGTACTCAACAGATATGTTCACATTTTTAAAAGCCCTCGGATTTTTTGCGTTTCCTATCACTAACAACTTTAATTTTTGTGATCCATCAGCATTGCAACATGCTAGAAAGGTAACACGTTCTTTGTTTATTTTTCGACCTGGTGCGGTCTTTTCCTGAGAACGAACCAGCGTTTTTTCATGCAACATTTTCCAATACAGAGCTGATTCATCTGCATTGTATATTTGAGTAGGTCCAAGGTTTAAGTCTTTTATCTTGTCTGCGAATAAAGTTAGGAAACTATCGACGGCACTTTCATCATTGGATAGTTTTTCGCCAGAATCTTTTAAAGCACTCAGGCCATGTCTTCTTCTGAAGTTAGAAATCCAGCCTCTGCTAGCTCTAAAATTATCATTCCCGTAGGTTTCAGTGTAAAACTGTTTTGCTTTGCCTGATAAAATTTCGTAGGAAATTGGGACGTGCCTTGATCGTTGCGTACAAAAACCATGTATACAAACAAGTTTCCATTTCTGGATATTCGGCTTTTCGTAAAGTTTTTCTGACGCCAGGACCGGAATCCCATTTGGAAATAGATCTAAAAGAAGTTACACGTCCATAGTGAGTGTCCAAAATTATCTTTAAAATAAATCATATATACATACCTTTTGATTTTCCCTTGCTTCTTTTTTATATCCGAAATTGTGGATGTTCCTACTCCGTATTCATTTGCCAACGCTTTTCCGCTTTCACCAAGCACTAGTCTTTCTAATATATCGGACTTTTGTTTTATTGTTAGTGTAATATGTTTTCTTTTAGAAGGCATTTTCAAATGTAGATACATATGCGTAAAAAAACGTTTACATACTTACAAGAACCACATAAAGTAATATAGAACGTAGGTATGTTGTACTTGTGACAATAAACAAACAACTACAAAGTCCTTCACCTTTAGACGCGATGCGTTGCAGGCAAATCAAAGGCACCTACAGTTTGTGTGAATCCCCGATGTATTAGACTGGAAGTTAGGGGAATCCCCTCACTATCGATTTCATTTTTCCCATGTAGTTTAAATTAAGTAGATGTCTAAAAACGCAGGTCCTAGTACTATCAAATCCGGATTATAAAGTACACAATGCAATAGAAATATTTGTCCGGATTATTAAAGAATCCGGTTCAATGGAGATCCGGATTATCGAGGTGGCACTATATATATTATTATATATATATATATATATATATATATATATATATATATATATATATATATATATATAATTCTAAACAGCATTGGAATACAAGTTATTAAAAAATTATTCTCGATTTCAGGCTACCATCGTTGACCACATATAGGACGGAGCGCCCCTATGCGCCAAAGCCTCGGAGTCGAACGCAACCGTCATCACAGTGGCACCTAGCGAGCCGGAACGATTTTGAACCATCACGGTGGGGTCTGATTGTATTACTAAGTTTTAATGCTGTATTTTCATTAATTTTTTCTGTTTGTTTTTCAACCACTAAGTGATCATTAGTCTATGTTATGCAAAAAATTAAAAATCACAATCTGGATAAAAAGTTAGGATAAATAAGGTTTTAAAAAGTTGTTAAAATCGGCCGAAATAACATGAAAAAATTTAAGAGCATTATAAGAAATAATACTATAGTAATATGTTTTTTTTTTGATTTTTAATTATTCATAAGAAACACATTAATCGCTATTATTTATAAAGAGTTTTGCATAACATTGTCTTATAGTTCACGAACTAAATAAAAAATCTATAAGTATCCTAATAGCACATAAAATCCAATGAATATTAAGATGTTCTTAATTAAATCTTAACTCTATAATTTAGCAATCTTCCAGTTTGATTGTACTAGAGGTACTGCGGCGATGAGAGCAGCAAAATAAAAAATAAAAATATATGCACTTGCATTCAGATGTAAACTCACTAATATGTGGGCAAAATAATCCTAGCGTCGATAAATATAGCCGAACCTATCAAAGAATAATTTTTTTCTGTCTGTTTATATTTCACATATACTAGCCAACAGGCCCCTCTCTTTGCTACAGGTTATCAGGTATGATCGATTTCTATCAGAACATAGATTCTCGATCTTACTCATACAAAAGAAAATGTTTCCCTGATGAATAAAAAAAGAGAAAATTGGATTAGGAATCAACCTTTACTATGCTTCGTTTTGCCGTTGAGGCCTTCAACTACGAGGTGGCGCTTCGGTCCGCAATCCAAAATACTTTCCTTAAGCAAGGAAAGTGCAAACACTGATATTCACTTCCACTCTCCTTTCAGTTTCGCAGTAAAACTAGCACTATCCTAAGCATCATAAAAAGTAATATTTTTAAACATTTACTACATGTAGGGTCACTATAAAATTAGGAAAATCTGTCTCCATATATGGACGAGTATGTGCTTATAGGATAAAATAAGTGTCTGAAAAAAAGCTTTTATGACAAATTTTTAAGCCTAATAACTTTTTAATAACGACGTATTCTTTTTTGTTTGCATAAACGTTATTTGTAAAAACTAAAATAACCCGGTTAAGATGTGAATATAAAAAATTTGACACACGTAACTTAACTGCCAAATAACAAATCTAGGGATAAGGTAACATATAGGTAAGAGCGAAGTACTAGCCATTTTTTAAAGTTCCTCTCAAATTTTCTACTTGTCGGTCTTTTAAACCGACTTCAATAAAAACTTTTTAACAAAAAAAAATACAGCACACAAAATTTTGCCACTATAAAGTAAAAAATAATGTTTTTGAAATACTCGTAAAATACCTCTAAGATAAGATATTGTTTTAATTTGACAATTCAGTTATTAATTCCGTATAAACAAATCCTACAAATGTTAAAAACAAGCATTATTTATTATTATAATTTCTTTATAAAAAGATAACTTTTGAAGTTAGCGCCAATTTTTTATGTCAATGTAACCAATGATAAAACTTACTAATAATATTCACACCTAATTAGATAATAAAATACACAAAATGAACTATACCTTAAAGGTACATTTAATGATTCTTATAATAAGCACAAATATTAAGACTCAGCAGTCCAAAAAAACTGGCTTCAAAAAAACAGCCACAAAATTTTGCCACTATAAAGTAAATGAAGGCGGTAAAAAAAACACGAAAATTAAAAAAAAAAAAAAATACGGAATTAATAACTGAATTGTCAAATTATCTTATCTTAGAGGTATTTTACAAGTACTTCAAAAAACATTTTTTAGTTTATAGTGGCAAAATTTTGTGTGCTGGTTTTTTAAAGTCGATTTTTTTTTTGTTAAAAAGTTTTTATTTCGTCTAAAGGTACCAAGAGGTAAGAAAACTGGTACTAAAATTGGCAGTACTGCTTAAAAAAATTTAAAATATGCTATATTATACTTAGTCATACTATTTCTTTTACGGACCCCGCCTGAATTTTATTAAGAAATCGAAACTGTGTGTTGTATTTTGTTTCGCCGAGGTAGTTCTTTTTATTGCAATGATGTAATTTTTCTTTGCAAGTATGTGATAGTATGTTCGTAATTTATAAAATAACAAGACAAAGTGGATAAGAACAGATCTTAAAAATTTAATTATATAATAGCAAAATCAAAACCATTCCAAAAATCAAAATGTGTTCGATAACAAGAATAGCCAAAATTTAAAGACTTCTAACATTAGATCACTTTATTTCGAAATTATTAATTGGTGATAAAGTTGTCGGTCCAACCGTATTAATTTTTTTTACATCTATTTTGGAAGTTAAAAATACTTAAAACTCTCTCCAATTGGTACCAGTTGCTGTCGGCAGCAATGCCGAATTATCTATTATTCCTATCGATTAATTTCAGTGATTATCTATTATTCTATCTATTAATTTCAGTTTCTGTAAATGGAAACTTCAGAAGATAAATCTGTAAATAAATTTTCTTTTGAAAATCAGTATTCCATTTTCGTGATCCAGAGAGCGTACATTTTCATTGGAATTCTTCGAGGCCCGCTAAACTGGTATGGTTCACGGTCTTTTAGGGGTTCGATGTTTCCAGAAATAAGAGACTGTTGAACAACGACTTTGAACAAAATTTCCTTGATAAAAATGGTGGAAGTATGCTCTCAAGTTTCACAAGTTTCAATTACTAAATCCTGTAATAAAGCAGAAAGTAGATAGTAGATAATTGGACTACTACTAATAAAACAGCGTTAACATAATTCTATATAGTTAACAAAAAAAAAGTGAGAGTCATATTTTGAATACGAAAATATCATCTTGCTCGATATTTCGCCAAAATAATTGTAATACTTTTAAAACGGCAGCTTATTGTCTAAAAAGAAAAAGAAATGTAGGCTTAGAACCACATAACTAATAATTAACTACTCAAAACTGAATAAGAATCTTATTGCTGTTCCTCAAACTTGAAACTCCAAACGACTTATTTTTTGAGCGTACTATGATGAATATTATTAAAAATTGGTTTTTGTGTTATTTTAGACAAATACAATTCAATTTATTGTTTGTTCGCCTTCGTGTAATCCACAAAAAACAATATTTCATAATTTGTATAAGAGTTAACGCCTAAGGTATGCAAATCTCTATAATTACGGGAAATTGTAGGAAACAATAAAAATAATTTTATTCATTCTTATTCAGTTTTGAGTAAAATATTTTTGTTATCCACTGAGAATAACAAAGAATGATTCTAGTAGATTTTTAGTGATTGTGGTATTGATGTGTTTTTTAAGCACTATAAAACGCAAATTATTGAATAATGTTTTAGCATTCCTTTTATTTCCCTATACAAAATATAAAAAAAAGTATTACGATATTAATTGAACAAGTTTTGTCAAGTGTAATTTGTTAAATCCTTTCCTTCTATAACTGTAAATTTTTGCCAAATTAGACATTAGTAATATATAACAATATAGTTGTGTAGAATATTTAACATAGACCTAAAATTTTATTATTAACATATACGTATGGTAATATGTGTCTTTTGTTTATTTTCCACTCCTATTGATTCATGGGACATACAGTAGTGTAGAAATAGCAAATTCAAAAACCCTGGATTAGACAGTATCAAATTAAAGTGACTTTCCTACAGTTTACCTATAATTGTACGAGACTAGACGACTAGTTCGGTATTCTTCAAGTGTGAAGATTCCTGCAATTAGGTAAAAATCAAAAAGTCAGTTTAATAGGATTTGGTCTGATATGGAATGGATGGATGGATGTCAAACGAAATGGCGCATAGTATATTTGTTAGAAAATTAAACAGAAGACACATTTGAGTTGTATTAATAAGCATTTCGATGTCTATAGCGCATTTCATGTGTACAAATCATTGAATTTTCTATAATTAAATTTATATACTATAATAAGCTCAAAATATAACCACCCATCGTATAAATGTAAGAATTCAGTAGGGATATAAAACGTGGTAAATGTTAGAGATCCTGTTGATTCGGATAATATTCGTTTCCTATATTCTGTATGTGTTTGAGGGTATCTTGTAATATTTCTTATAGCAAAACAACGTAAATCTGGGAATTTGTATATAACTTTTTCATGTATTTAAAAATTTTAGTGGCATCGGTTTTTCTTAATTCAACAAACCTGGGTTTCGTTTTTTAAACATATGTAAACATTCGATAGCACGAACGGAGCAAGAATATACACCCTCAAAACGTGTTGCCAATATTTTCATAGCAGAGCATATAGAGCCATTTTAGCAATACGAATTAAAATAATTTAAAATTTAATTAATATCGGTGTTAAATATTTAAACATGAACGTAGCGTGTTCTCATTTTTAAATATACTGTTATTGTTAAAATTATTTTATGTCTGACTATGAATTTTTGTAAGTGAATAAAGTACAATTTTATTACGGACCAAAAAGAATAAGAGGAAAATTATGACAATATTTATAATACATAAAACGTGGAGAAGAACCAAAAGAAAGGAAATACAGGATATATAAATATTTCCTAAACTACCATTTGAATCGCAATATTTTGACTGATCTCTGTCAAACGAATATTCAGTACAATAGGGGGGACGACTGGATATAATAGTCGAAAAAATATTACAGGCAGATATGTCTTTGACGTAAAATAACTGAAAACGGACAAGGCCCATTTTTCAGCAGTTTACCCACTGAAAAATGGGCTTTGTCCGTTTTCAGTTATTTTACATTAGCCACATATGCTTTTAAGTGTTGACCGTATCAACCACTCTGTCAGCTACTGAGCTACTGAGTCAACTTTCGATGGAGTATTGGGTTTGTGTAGATAGTACAATTTGTTATATTTTACCTTCATGTCTTTAAGTTTGAAACAAAAAACATAATATACATAAACAGTATTTGCGATTTTAAATGATTCTTCTGCTAATCTGTATATTCAAAGTTACTTTTAATTGGTTTCCTCGCCCCCATATGATACAGAGAAAACGTAACAGCAAACTAGATTTGATGGGTATTGTAGAGACTGTCATGGTTTTCCACAAATATATAATTAGTTCATGAAAAAACAAAGAAAATTTAATATATTGTTAAGATATTTTACGATTGTTTACTCATTTACAAGGTTTTCGTTGTCGCAACTTCTTCTTGAAAGCTCTGATCTGATTAAAGCTCAAATTAATCAGATCAGAGATTAAAAAGATATTTTATAAATATTTTTATAAGTCCAGAGTTTAATATAAGTTATTGCCTAGGTAATTAGTATAATTATGTAATTGTATGTATAATTATTTATAGGTTTTAAATAAAAGTATTGTAATCGACGATTTTTATGTTTGAAAAAAAAAACCAAAAAACATTGATGGATTAAGGAATTTTAATTATTTATTATATTGAGAGTAAAACGATGCACTAAACTTCACTCGTCAACGAAAAATAATCAGTTAATTGAGGTTAGTTTAAAAAAGTGAATTTTTCCTCTCCGTTTTATTGGCTCTGCGTCGATTTCAAATAATACTCCAGCTCATTCCCAATCTCGTGCTCGTTAAGAGCTCCAGTTTGGAGGCGTTTCTCCGTAAGATCTCCGAGGAATCAAAGATTCAGAAATGGACAATCGCTGTAGCAAATAGGTTGCTACAGATTCTCGGAATAATCGATTTTTATCAGACCGAAGATTTCTGATTTCTTCAGCTCTAAAATATAGTTAATAGGGGACGGTGATCAAAAAAATCTCGTT
The DNA here is from genome assembly GCA_019049505.1 of Pachyrhynchus sulphureomaculatus. NCBI lineage: Eukaryota > Metazoa > Arthropoda > Insecta > Coleoptera > Curculionidae > Pachyrhynchus > Pachyrhynchus sulphureomaculatus. Next base: position 36,183,273 of record CM032456.1, on the reverse strand, counting down.
TTTAGGGTGTATTTTGAAGTAAATTAAACAAACGAACCAAAATATTAAAATTTTCTAAAGGCTGAAACTTGACAACCATGGGAGTGTGCGAAAGTTTTTTTTTTAGAAAAAATATAAAGAATTTTCTTTATATTTTTCTCATAAAAAAGCGCAAAGTTTGATGGCCCATTAAAAATATTTGTTATTACTTTTTTCCATTAAAAATAACTTTAGCACACTCTATATACTGAGTATTAGCACACTCTCACATTCAATAGAATCTAAATTTAAGAAAAAAATCACAAATAATACTCCAGCTCATTCCCAAGCTCGTGCTCGGTAAAAGCTCCAGTTTGGAGGCGTTTCTCCGTAAAATCTCCTAGGAATCAAAGATTCAGAAATGGACAATCGCTGTAGCAAATAGGTTGCTACAGATTCTCGGAATAATCGATTTTTATCAGACCGAAGATTTCTGAATTCTTCCGCTCTAAAATACAGTTAACAGGGGACGCTGGTCAAAAAAAATCTAGTCGTTTTTGGGGTGTATTTTGAAGTAAATTAAACAAAAATCAACCAAAATATTAAAATTTTCTAAAGGTTGAAACTTGACAACCATGGGAGTGTGCGAAAGTTTTTTTTGTGAAAAAATATAAAGAATTTTTCCCATAAAAAAGCGCAAAGTTTGATGGCCCATTAAAAATATTTATTATTACTTTTTTCCATTAAAAATAACTTTAGGACACTCTCACATTTAATAGAATCGAAATTTAAGAAAAAAATCACAAATAATACTCCAGCTCATTCCCAATCTCGTGCTTGGTAAGAGCTCCAGTTTGGAGGCGTTTCTCCGTAAAATCTCCTAGGAATCAAAGATTCAGAAATGGAAAATCGCTGTAGCAAATAGGTTGCTACAGATTCTCGGAATAATCGATTTTTATCAGACCGAAGGTTTTTGATTTCTTCAGCTCTAAAATATAGTTAATAGTGATTAAAAAAAAATCTCGTTTTTAGGGTGTATTTTGAAGTAAATTAAATAAAAATCAACCAAAATATTAAAATTTTCTAAAGGCTGAAACTTGACAACCATGGGAGTGTGCGAAAGTTTTTTGTGAAAAAATATAAAGAATTTTCTTTATATTTTTCCCATAAAAAAGCGCAAATTTTGGTGGCCCATTAAAAATATTTTTATTACTTTTTTCCGTTAAAAATAACTTTAGCACACTCTCACATTCAATACAATCTAAATTTAAGCAAAAATCACAAATAATACTCCAGCTCATTCCCAATCTCGTGCTCGGTAAGAGCTCCAGTTTGGAGGCGTTTCTCCGTGGAATCAAAGCTTCAGAAATGGACAATCGCTGTAGCAAATAGGTTGCTGCAGATTCTCGGAATAATCGATTTTTATCAGACGAAGATTTCTGATTTCTTCAGCTCTAAAATATAGTTAATAGGGGACGGTGATCAAAAAAATCTCGTTTTTAGGGTGTATTTTGAAGTAAATTAAACAAACATGAACCAAAATATTAAAATTTTCTAAAGGCTGAAACTTGACAACCATGGGAGTGTGCGAAAGTTTTTTTTTGTGAAAAAATATAAAGAATTTTCTTTATATTTTTCCCATAAAAAAGCGCAAAGTTTGATGGCCCATTAAAAATATTTGTTATTACTTTTTTCCATTAAAAATAACTTTATCACACTCTTACATTCAATAGAATCTAAATTTAAGAAAAAAATCCCAATAATACTCCAGCTCATTCTCAAGCTCGTGCTCGGTAAGAGCTCCAGTTTGGAGGCGTTTCTCCGTAAAATCTCCGAGGAATCAAAGATTCAGAAATGGACAATCGCTGTAGCAAATAGGTTGCTACAAATTCTCGGAATAATCGATTTTTATCAGACCGAAGATTTCTGAATTCTTCAGCTCTAAAATACAGTTAACAGGGGACGCTGGTCAAAAAAATCTAGTCGTTTTTAGGGGTGTATTTTGAAGTAAATGAAACAAAAATCAACCAAAATATTAAAATTTTCTAAAGGCTGAAACTTGACAACCATGGGAGTGTGCGAAAGTTTTTTTTTGTGAAAAAATATAAAGAATTTTTCCCATAAAAAAACGCAAAGTTTGATGGCCCATTAAAAATATTTGTTATTACTTTTTTCCATTAAAAATAACTTTAGCACACTCTCACATTTAATAGAATCTAAATTTAAGAAAAAAATCACAAATAATACTCCAGCTCATTCCCAATCTCGTGCTTGGTAAGAGCTCCAGTTTGGAGGTGTTTCTCCGTAAAATCTCCGAGGAATCAAAGATTCAGAAATGGACAATCGCTGTAGCAAATAGGTTGCTACAGATTCTCGGAATAATCGATTTTTATCAGACCGAAGGTTTCTGATTTCTTCAGCTCTAAAATATAGTTAATAGTGTTAAAAAAAATCTCGTTTTTAGGGTGTATTTTGAAGTAAATTAAATAAAAATCAACCAAAATATTAAAATTTTCTAAAGGCTGAAACTTAACAACCATGGGAGTGTGCGAAAGTTTTTTGTGAAAAAATATAAAGAATTTTCTTTATATTTTTCCCATAAAAAAGCGCAAATTTTGGTGGCCCATTAAAAATATTTGTTATTACTTTTTTCCATTAAAAATAACTTTAGCACACTCTCACATTTAATACAATCTAAATTTAAGAAAAAAATCACAAATAATACTCCAGCTCATTCCCAATCTCGTGCTCGGTAAGAGCTCCAGTTTGGAGGCATTTCTCCGTAAAAACTCCGTGGAATCAAAGCTTCAGAAATTCACAATCGCTGTAGCAAATAGGTTGCTGCAGATTCTCGGAATAATCGATTTTTATCAGACCGAAGATTTCTGATTTCTTCAGCTCTAAAATATAGTTAATAGGGGACGGTGATCAAAAAAATCTCGTTTTTTAGGGTGTATTTTGAAGTAAATTAAACAAACATGAACCAAAATATTAAAATTTTCTAAAGGCTGAAACTTGACAACCATGGGAGTGTGCGAAAGTTTTTTTTGTGAAAAAATATAAAGAATTTTCTTTATATTTTTCTCATAAAAAAGCGCAAAGTTTGATGGCCCATTAAAAATATTTGTTATTACTTTTTTCCATTAAAAATAACTTTAGCACACTGTCACATTCAATAGAATCTAAATTTAAGAAAAAATCATTTAATCAATAAATACGATCAGGAGTTGCTTCAAGAGATGACCATGTTTTCGAATAATTTTGGTATTTAAAATCGACTAAAAATTTTTTGTTGACAGTTGAACAAAAAATTTTTGTTTTTGAGAGTTTTTAACCTATGCTCAGATACCAATATTTTTTTGTTTTAAATTTTTCAGTTTTCAAAATTAATAAATCTGGAAATCTGCTATAACTTTTTCATATTTATCACACAACTATTTATTCGAAAGATTTCTTGGATTAATTTAAATCGAAACTTTGGTTTCTCGTAAATAGGATAAGCCTTTTTCAAATGAATACTCTTATGGATCGAATCGAAAGCGGAGTGTGGCAGGGTACTAACGGAAAACTATGACCTGTACTGTACTAGTGCCTGGATATGGACTAAAAATGTGTTCTCGTATTTGCTGAACCTAGCCCAGCTGATGAGCCGTGATACGGTGAAACGCTTCTTGGGATGGTTCAACAAATACGAAGAACACTTTTGGTGACTTCTAAAAATGCGAGTCTTTCGATTCGTCTTTAGTTGTTATATCAATGCTGCCATCTACGCCTTCGAGCGGTAAGCTCGAGAAAGGTGCGTTTCTGCAATAATTGCCAGCCGTGCTGTGCCGCTCTGCTTGAATAGACTTTGTAAGTCGCCGACAGAGTGCAGTATAAGCATCTATTTGTCATAGTTATTATTATTTGTAAAATAATTCTTTATGGCAACAGCCAAGTCATGCACTCGCACTGTATGATGCGGAAAATGCCGTCTGAATAAAAAATCTGCAATATATCCATCTATATGGTATTCGCCACGACCATATTTGGGCATTTCCTCTCAATATTTTGAGTGTGTGCCCCTGAAGTATTAGTGATTGACAGTGTAAGGTGTTTGTAACCCGAAAAAATAAATATATGTGTGGTCTATATGTGTATGTATGTGAGTGATCAATTAGATGTAAATAGTTCAGGTTAGAGAAAATGTGTCTCCTTCGCCTTAAAATTTACGTTTGAAGCCTTAGTAACGATCCTCAATACGTAGAAAAATTTAAGGGCTGGAGCCTCACTTTTAAATATTTATCAAAAAGACATTGGGCGAGAAATCCGTGAATTATTTCCGTTCAGCAGATTTGTCGAACAAAATTTGTGATGTTTAGGGGCGTCTTAGATCTTAAGATCCAATATGTATTTTCACGTTTTTTCTGAATTAATAATAGTTACAGTATCTAAGCTACCTAATACCCAATAAATTAATCTAGCTCAATCTAGAATATGGTAACAAATATTTACTACCTAAATATTTGTTTAATTATAACCCAATAAAATTATTTTGTCTCAGTACCGTTGGCCACCAGTGTGTGTACTGAAAAGCACATTAAAAAAATTTGAACGATATTGTTAAGCCAAATATTTTTTTTGTACCAGATAGATTATCAAATGTAGGGTATTTTGATAATTTTCAGTAAATTTTTCCACACCGATTTTTGGCCACTTTTTAAAAATAATACAAAGAAGAGTGTATATTCAATTGTATATATTTTTGAACTTGTGTTTTGACAAACTTTCATTTGACAATCCACTTAATGACCTTAGAAACATTTTTTTCACTTCCTCACAAGCTAACCCCTTAAGTCAACATTTAACTTAAAAGTACACGGCTCTGATTTTTTTTTTTTTTTTTTATGAGTCACGTGCTGCAGGGAAGTCCCTAAAGCGCTACAGGAGCGACACCTGTGCGAAGAAAGCGATTCACGTTGTTCTTGAATCGCTGTAAATTGTACTCGGTGGGAAACACAGTCCTGGGCAAATTATTCCAAAGGGATGATGTTCTCCATATAAAAGACTGCTTGAAAAGCGTTGTACGAGGAGTAACAAGCTGAAGCTTATACGGATGTGAAGTATTAGCGCGACGTGTACTTCTAACATGCACCGCTCTGAGAGGAATTAAGCAGGCCACATCCTTCGAACACTTTCCATGAAAATACTTGTAGAATAGGCTCAAGTCGCCAACCGTTCTTCGATGTTCCAGCGAATCAAGGCCGCCGGTCAGTTCCGGGTCTCCAGTCAGACGAACAGCTCTTCTCTGAATAGAATCCAACAATCCAACAGTGTGAGTTTGGGAGCGGAGCCCCAAACATGGGAGCAGTATTCCATAGTTCGGCGAATTCGAGCTTTGTAAAGAATTAACAGTGGATTGTAAAGCTTTCTCGTTCGAAATAATATTCCCAACGTTTGAGAAGCTCTCCTTGCTATGCCTGCAACATGTTCATGCCAGGACATATTTGCTCCCAAATTAACGCCCAACAAATTGAGTGACGATGTTAGAGGAATGGACTGCCACGACATAACTATGTCGGGTTCAGCAACGTTAACTTTTTTTGAAAAAACTGCCGCCTGGGTTTTCGTAGTATTAAATTCCACTTGGTTACTGTCACCCCAAGATAGAATTTCTTCCAAGTCTGTTTTAAGTTGAATGACTTCCTACTGTCTGCGGATATTCGTCTGGGTAGCCGATGTCCGAGCGTTCAAAGTGAATGAAGAGATAAGCGTACTGTCATCTGCAAAGCTGTAGATTCGATTCTCGGTCTTTTCCAGCAGATCGTTAATGTAAAGGAGAAAGAGAGTAGGAGACAGCCTTGAGGTACACCGGCGTTGATAGTGAAGGTGTTAGAAAGAAATCCGTCGACCGCCACTCGTAAAGAACGCTCACTGAGGAAACATGAGAGCCACAAACAGAACTTTTCATTCATACCAGCGAAGCTTAGCCAACAGCCCCTCGTGCCAAACACGGTCGAATGCCTTGGATATGTCAAGAGCAATCCCTCGAGATTCTCCAAAGTGTTCAATTGTGTTGGTCCAAACGTGTGTTACATAAGTCAGAAGATCTCCTGTTGATCTACTTTTACGAAAGCCATATTGGTGATCGCTAATAATGTTGAATCTTTTAAGATATTTTGGAAGATGCTGATTGATAGCCTTTTCCATGACTTTCGATGTTATTGAAAGCAGTGCGATTAGTTGGTAGTTATTTGGCAAGGTCTTCCTGCCTTTTTTAGGTATCGGCTGAACTGTGACACATTTCCAGCAAGAAGGAAATATTCCCTTTCTGTAAGATAGGTTGAAAAGTCTACAGAAAACTGATGTTAGTTCCCTCGCACAGTTTTTGAGAACTATGGCAGGTATTCCGTCAGCGCCAGAAGCTTTTTTTTGGTGTCTAGCTTCATTAAAATACGTTTTATGATACATGGTCTGAGGACAATATTGGACATCCTTGACTGCACTATGGGAATAGCAGGTGGCGTTTTTCCTTGGAAATCGACAGTAGAATGTGAAGCAAAGAGTTCAGCCAACAAGTTCGCTTTCTCAACAGGTGTCGCTGCAATAAAATTATCTGGCCGTGTGAGTGGTGGTATGGTGGATTTGGTGAAATTTTGACCAACTGCCTAAGCGACTGACCAAAACGACCCGGAATTGCCGGGACAAGCGAGCAGTTTGTTTCTAGTTCATTAATTGTATGCCTCCTTGGCTTCTTTGATAATTTCTTTGCACCTGTTCCGGGCACGGATTTTCACGCCATTGTCGGTAGGCAAGATGTTTAGAGGCAACAGCTTCTTTGCAGTTTCGGTCAAACCAAGGCTTGCCGGTCATCAATTCCTATATTTGTGTCACATTCCACTTTTAATGTCAAATAGTTTCAGAGAAAATCGGGTGTGACAGACAGACGGACACCAAAGTGATCCCATAAGCGTTCCCTACAGAACACATAATGTTTAGAATAACATCAATATGATGTGTGTGTCTGCGTGAATATTTTAAACTCCATAATTGTGATTAGTAAAAGTGGACAGAACTGCGGATGCGCCGCAACCTCAAATTTAACACATATATATTAAGCTGGTATTTGGAATAGTTATAATAACGACTGAGATAAATGAAACAAATCTTTAAGTGCATAATTTGAAAATACGTATTTATTTACAAAATTTACGGGAGATCCCGCTAATATATTTACAGAATTCACAAAATTACAACAACACATACATTTTTTGTACTTAAAACTATAAAACAATAACAGGCAAGATACAAACAGCCTAATAGTGTTTAAAATTGACCTTCCATTTTTTTTGACACTAGTCGTAAACCGCAAATTAGTTATATTCAAAATGTTCTTTCTCTATGCGTCATTACCAATGATTATATATTTATTTTATATATTTATTTATATATATATATATATATATATATATATATATATATATATATATATATATATATATATATATATATGTAGCCTTAAAATATTTTATTTTCATTCTTAACTCATGAATATAAATTCGGGACTTATAAATGTGTCCAAAATTCTAAATGGACTTCGACATAACTACAGCATCATTAATTATATATATAATATATATATATATATATATATATATATATATATATATATATATATATATATATATATATATATATATGTATATATATATATATATATATATATATATATATATATATATATATGTATATATATATATATATATATATATATATATATATATATATATGTATATATATATATATATATAATATATATATAAAATATATTAATATATATATATATATATATATATATATATATATATATATATATATATATATATATATATTATTTCTAAATCAGTGACTTAACTATCGAAATCCATTCAGCATTCTAGACACATTTATAAGTGCCGAATATAATAATGGTGTAAGAATGAAAATAGAAAATTTTGAGGCGACATTATCCTTTCTGATACCCGATATCGGATTATATCGAATAGGAAATCTGACCTCGCATATTACAGTTAATTTGACATCAGTTGTTTATTTATATCAAATTGATTTAAGTAAAACCTCACTTATGTCATATTAATGATTTGACGTAGATTCACGTTCCCAACTACCGATCATTAATATGTTGAACGTAATACTATTGCCCCCCAAAATATACGCGCTAACTTAAAAAAAAATCTAAAATACTCTGTTTTAAATATCTGTTTCAATAGTGCAAATATTATTAAGACAATCAAAATAAAATATAATTTTATATACAAGCCGATAAGGACTATAATTGTATGTATCACAAATTTAAATTGCTTCTTATTTTGGAATTATCTTAAAATCACAATACACATTTAAATAAGCAAACTAAAAAATAATAACAAAAAATGCAAAAAAGGAAAATTGCGTTAATATGAGAAATTGCAACTGCGTTCATCAATTATTTAGTATTTGATACAAATTATTTGTTTATATACACTTTTTTTAAATATTATACTAAAGAAAAAAAAATTGTTGGGTAACAAAACACTACGTTTAAAATTGTATCTAAAAATCATGTTTAAAATGGAACTATAGGGTGTCACTATAAAAAATACAAATCTCAGTTGTATACTTCCGTTAAAGAATTTCCATAATGTACAAAATAACAAAACTTTTCACAGAAAAGTTTTTATCCATACACGTTATGAATAAACTTAAACTAACTTGGACAGTATTGTTGTGAACCACCCTGTAAAAGTAAGTCAATGTAAAAGTTCATCGCATCGACACATATAATAATCATAATCAAAGTGTAGCATTACATTAATATTAATACATGAGTCACTCTGTATATACAAAGTGGCCCATTTTTTAGAAAAAAATATGTAGCTAAAGTTTCAGATACACTTTTGACACAGTAAACATAAAAAACAGCAGCGACGCTCAAGAAAATGTTTAGGTCCTGTTTTTTATCATGCATACGTTCCCTATCATACCAACAACATGGTTGCCAGCGCGGTCGCGGGTTGTGTTACATCTAGATTTCAAGGAGAATCTTTTTATAACATGCTCCAAAATTAATTATTAATAATTTTCTATTAAGTAAATGTCTTGTTTGACATTATAATTGAAAATAATTACAAAAAAGATGTCAAGAGGAAGTTTTTGTTGTGCGTTAGTACTTGCAAAAATATACGTGGTATCTCCAAAGGAGTTTAGATTTCTCAATGATCCTAAAAAGTAATTTATTCATAATTCTTTATTTCTAATGCAATATATTATATAATGATTATGATAATTGTGTGATAATTCATATTAGAGATACATTTTATTTGTAAAACAGTTTTGTTTAAGTTCAGAAGAAAGACGATCTCATCTTAAAATGATAATTATAATTATTTTTAATCTCTCATCTTAAAATGATAATTATAATTATTTTCAGTTTCTCCAGATTACGGGGATTCGCTGAAATATAGGGAGCATGATTGTTGACGTTATACACGCGAAGCTAAAGGTCTGAAAAGATATATTCTCAAAATAAACACCCCCCCCCGGACAATATCTCTAATAATTGAGAAATATAAATTCAACAATGAGATATCGTGAAAAAAGCGTTGAAACCAAATGTATTTTTTCCTTGTATTGTTAGCATCCTTCCCTGTTTTTTTTTGTATATTTGATTTAATAAGAACTTGATAAAAAATGTTTCTAAAAAAAACTTTTCTCGTTTTTTTCTTCCTTTTAATCAGCAAAATTCATTTTTATGCTCCAGAATAGGATTTTTCTTGAAAGAAGGAATCTGAATATTTCAAAAACTCGCGGGCATCATACCAACAATATGGCGACAGGTCATGTGATCATTACAAACTCGAACCCCTTGAGATCAAAGGTGCCTAGTCGGACTGTCGCTGTTGTGTTTGATGTTTACTGTGCTTTTGATTTGTGGAATTTAAAAGCAAAATCAATTCCTTATACAGTTATGCTACATAACAATGTGTCAATGCTACAATTTTCTTTTTTATAGTAAGAATACACTATCACATCTCAGATGTTTCAATATTAGTACCACTACATATATGTTCGTACCCCTGCAAACACCGAAAAAAATCGTAGTTAGAAATAAAAGATACACCATAGGTTCTTCTTGTCACCCAACTTAAAACCTAATATCACATTCTTCAAAATACCGTATTTTGCCACCCAACTTTCACAAAACACTCTTATTTGCCAAACAATACTTCTATTGCACATTCTACCTCAATTTAATTAAGCAAAATCAGTCTGTCAATTTGATGTTTAGAATTCGTTTTAGGGCCACCGTATTTTCCAGACTTGACATCAACAGGTAATATATTATAAAAACTATATTAATTTTATTGTTGAAACCAAAAATTAATTACTTTCCATTTGATACAAAATAAAATTTTAACACATTTTAAGTTTATCAGCAACATAACTACAGTAAATAATTTGAATGATGGGAATATTAGCGGCTGTATGGGAGAACTGCCCAAGCCAAAATAAAATAAAAAAAAAGGATGGGAACCGGAATTTAAATTTTCACCACTCTCCATATAGACACCTCCATCAAATAAGGTTGTAACATAACTGACAGACATTTTTAAAGACATACCGAAGAACCTGACTCTACCATTAGTGGGGTTTTGGAAAAGGTCTAGGAGAAAAATGACGCTTTTCAATAGTTTCCCAATTTTATATTAAACTTGCTGATGATAAAAACAGCATTTTGTTCTAAAGTCCTAAATATATAATAAATTTTCCAAATATTATAAAATATTCATTACAACCTTGTTCGATAGAGTTGTCAATATAACTTGACACAATGTAGATAAGACGTTACAATCCTTAAAAATGAATTGTAGTGATGAACAAAAATATCTTTTGTTCAAACTGACTCATTGTTTTTAAATATATTGGTAAATAAAAAGTCCTTAACATGAATCGTGAACATGTTTCCATGTCAAACTAAGCACCGATCAAGAGCAGTTCAACTGTTACAAATCGTGTGTGTGCTTATGGGAACTCAAATGAAAGATTTTGAGATGAACATTAGGCAACTTCGCTCGTCATGAAATTCTGATTTAAAATTAATAAAAAAAAGTATTACATCGTCAATCTGATAATACTGGTGGACCTTACAAAGGCACAAATTTCACACATGAGATTCCAGAGGCATTTTAAAAACATTACCCTCGGGGAAACTCTGAGGTCTCGAACCAATCAGATGTTGCCTCAAGGCGACCACCATATTTTCCGGACCAATCAAATTAATTTCAAACAAAAACCTTTCTCTCCTCGTTGAGCTAAGATCTGGAGAGCTCGTCCTAATTCCCTTTTCTTTATTATTTTCCCGCGTGCGGGTTAGTTTCATCTTGGTTTTTGTTGTCCATAAGGTACGTTACTTTGTCTGGATCTTTCGTACCTCCCACTGTATGCCTCCTCTTAATTGATCGATCTGGCATGCCGTTTTTCCTCTTGTTCTTCGTAGTTTCTTTTAATCTTCTTCCCGAAGCTAATAATTCCCTCCTTTTATTTATATTACTTTCAGTTTTTTCAGTTTTAGTTAAACTATCCGACCTCTTCAGTTTATCTCCGGTTTTATTAAGGCTCTCACTTCTCTTAACTTTGGTTGCCATTGGAGACACCGTCCTTTCAGGCTTGTTAAGTGATTCGGATCGCTTTAATTTCGTTCCGGGATTAATTTTGTTTGCTATTACGGTTAGAGAGATCAATCTCTCATTATCAGGTACATCTTCGGAAGCTCGAGTATCAACTTCCTTCTCTTTATCATTTTTCGACTCTTTAAGAGCCATGTCATTATTTTTTTCGGGTGGCTTATATAATTTCACCGGGTTAGTATATTGATTTTTATGTAAGCTCGGGGTTCTTATATAAGTCACTTGATCTTGGTATGTTTTCTTTATTTTGTTGAGAATTGCTAGGATGTTTTTCTGGGGATTCATCCACGAACGGTATATCATCCCCTGCTAATAAATTTGGTGATTTTGATTTTTCCTTTAACTTTTGGTCGATGAGTTTGGTCATTGTGCTTAGTAGTGATTCTGTAAAAAAAAAGTTACTATGTTATTCAAAGTTACTACTAGATAATTTAATAAACCTTCCGTGTTCTCCACGAAACTCCTATGTTCTATTATATTGTCGCAGTCTAGCCCAACAATTATACTCATACACAGTGCGTTTTCTAAATTAAGACGTTTTTTAATAGGTTACAACTCCCACTAACTTACTTATTTTTAGCAGCGCTTGTAATATAAAAGTTGCAAAATACAAGATATATTCTCGTCAAATTACGAGGGCCAGTGAAAAGAAAACAGTAACAACTTTTTGAAAATAATTTATTGTGCAAACGATATCTACAGGGTCTTCCATTTGGGACTTGACATCTTTGAAATTTCACTGTGAACGCACCCTTAAGCCAATCACCGAACTGTCAACGTCAAAACATTCAGTAAAGTCAACATTTTCATCATGGTGAAGTACACGAACGAACAACGTTTACAAATAATTAAAATTTACTACCAAAATTTGGAGTCGGTGACTGCAACTTTAAGAGCGTTAACGCCAATTTTTGGTCGTAATTCTCGTCCCAGTAGACAAGCAATTCATAGTGTAGTGAAAAAATTTGAGTTAACATATTCGCTACTGGATGTTCCCGTGCCAGTGAGACAACGGGTTGGTCGAAGTGGCCAGAATATTGCTGCCGTTCAAGCGTTCATCTCAAACGAACCAAAATAGTCGATTTCACGGCGTTCTCAAGAATTGGGCATCGCTCAGACCACACTCGATCATATGAAGCGACGTACATTCTCGAATTGGGCTCTAGAAAATCATCTTTAGTGATGAAGCGCATTTTTGGATAAACGGCTTCGTCAACAAACAGAATATGCGTTATTGGTCAGGTGAAAACCCTCATGTGCTTGAAGAAACATCACTTCAACCACAAAAAATTATTGTTTGGTGCGGTTTTCATGCCGGTGGGTGTCATTGGGCCGTTCTTTTTCGTGGATGAAAATAACCATCACGTTACAGTCAATGGAGATCGCTACAGAGGCATGTTGCAACGTTATTTCTTTGATTAATTGCATGGGCTAGACATTAATGATATGTGGTTTCAACACGACGGCGCCACAAGCCACACAGCGGGTGTAACAATCGACTTACTGCAATCTAAATTCGGTGAACGTGTTATATCGAGAAATGGTCCCGTCGAATGGCCGCCTAGATCGTGTGATTTAACACCTCTAGACTTCTTTTTATGGGGGTACGTTAAATCATTGGTCTATGCTAACAAGCCTGCGTCGTTAGAGGAGTTCAGAGCCAATATTGAAAGAGAGATAGCGGCCGTTTCCGTCGAAATGTGTGGCCGAGTTATCGAAAATTGGGTTCAACGAATCGACCGCTGCAAACGTGCCCGTGGTGGACATATGAATGAAGTCGAATTCCATACATAAATGTTTTGATTGTACTTCAAGCCGATAGTAAAATTTTCGAAATGTCTCAAATGGGTTGCGTTTTATTTAAAAAAAAAGTTGTCAAGTCCTCAATGGAAGACCCGATACATTCCTTTCTCAATGCAACCATCCATGGACGGTCAGCATCAAATCGGAACTTTTTTCCCCTGTGTCTCCTTGAGCGATCCAAGCATATAGGAGACGAGATCTGACAGGTCAGAAGAACATGGCAGACCCTCAAAGATCTGAATAACGGTTCCCTTTAAGCATGTAGTACTAAAAAATTACACTTTTTTGTCTCGGAAGTACGCTTAATTTAACACCATTTGTGAATTTTCTTTTCCGCTTGTCGTTATGATAAACATGAGTCACCAATATTTAGTTCATTCATTCTGCGATGAATTTCAATAGGTTTCTGACCTTCGTTTGTCAAAATAACCGAATGCCGTTCTTTTTTTTTATGCAAGTTTCAAGTAGGGCAGGCCATCATCACGCTGCTACTGTGTTCATCTGCAGTCTTCTGCTAACTACTGGACATTTCCTCACACTCGCAGACACACACAAAAAAAAATTTATTCATAACATCGGTTCCTACCATATCAATGATCTATTAGAAACTGCAGTAAGGTAAGGACAAGTAGAAAACACTAGACAAATTTCAGCGCTGTCGTAGACAAAAAAATTACCGTATCCCGCGTCCGTACAGCGCCGCTAAAAATCTGAATGATCGCACGTGGTCTGCTTCTTGATTCCACTGTTAATGTTGAATCTCGTTTAGATGTAAACAAGCGGATCCTTGCCTTACATTACTAGCAACAAATCTCCAAAATTACACGTCAGTGGTGTTATATTTCGAATGTTTTTACAATTTATGGTTTTCATTTGTCTTGTCCTCGTACTTAAAATTTTAATTTTGTAATAGCTACTTTATAAGGTTATTGAGCTCTGAAACGTCAAGTAGTGTCAAGATGGTTTATTAACATAAATAACCTCTGCATCTTTTTAAATAAAAATTTTGACAGTATTCGCTAGACAGCATTCGATTCAGTCGATATCATCTTAGGCTTTTGTGCAAACGTAGAATCCAAAAAATAGAGTATAATAGAAAACGAGAAAATAATATTACAAGGTCGTGAAGTGATTTGGATCGATTCTATTTAATCGAATATGGCAAGGATATCGTTCCGCTGAGATAGAACTGTTTGCAATAAGAAAGGGGATATTTTTACACATTTTTTTTTCTCTCGGACCAAATCCAATTTTGGTGTGGGTTTTTTACGACAGTCGACAACTTTTAAATATGCTGCATACGGTCAAATAATTTATTTCAGTAAGTATTAGAACCTGTTAAAAAAGAAGTATTAATTTAAAACACACACCTTGTGTTTGTTAGTTGGGCCGTAACATGATATTTAAGAACACTGATGATATGATTCTTTTATCAATATTTTGTCATTCTGAATGAACGAGACTGATTTTACATGCTGTGCTTTCGAAAAATTACTGAATTGTACATGAAAATACTTTATGATAAATTATTTTTCTGCAGATGACATTAGTAATCTATCTTCTACTTAAAACGTTTAGTATAGATCGGTGTTCAACTTTTTCAAGTAAACAACAGGTTGTGAGTAAAATTCTAACACTTAAAGCTTAGTTTACAAAGAGCTTTATAGGTAAACCAGATTTAAAAAAAAAACACACAAAACTAAAATTACCGTAAGATTTAAAAAATATCTTGTTTGATAATGTCAAAAATCTGCAGGTAATGAAACATCAATGCGCCAGCCTTACGTTGATATTACCTACCTATATACTTTCGACATTATTAAAGCATGCGGAATAATTCTAGGCAAGATATTTTAAGCATTTTATTGTACTTGTAGCTACGACATTAGCTCGCCAAAAACCTTCAGAAATACCTATTTTCAACCTAGAAACTCGGTACACCTCTGTTGTTATAACATATAAAAAGTCGTAATAATATATTACAACAGGGTATTATTATTTTTATAACACGCTACTCGCAATCTGGTTTACTACATTTTGACGCAGTTTAGGTCACTAGAAAAACAGATGCTGTGCAACAAAACAGACATTAAAAATGTTAGCTTGAAAAAAAAAGGCAAGGAAGACTTTCAGTTGCAAAAGCTGAGGTGGAACTGCAAGAAAAATTCCTATTAAATAGCTATTATTTATATCGAGGAATCAACATTGTTTTATGAATTTTACAGGCCTCAATTTAGATCATAATAAACTGGATTAATTCCTTTCCGAAGTTTAGCTCACGTCTGCACGAGAAATCGTCAGAGACCTTTACTCCTAGAGAACGGAACACATAGATTTACATAAAGTTTTAATATCGGGAAGGAAAGATCCCTGATATAACTCACAAAATGTCTTAAAGTAATTTTAATTTGTCACAGTAGAACTAGGAGAAACTAAATTTTCAATTACAATAGTACTGAAAATAATTTTTTTGAACATAAACCCTAACTACTTATTACTACACAGCAGTAATCACTACACATTTATTTTTGCACTAGACTGGAGTCCTAATGATGCTAACATGGTTAACGAAACGCGCGTCTAGAGCAAAAGTAAAATATTTGATGTAGTGGTGACAATTGTTGTGTAGTATCATTGTGCGAAAGATTATATAATTTCAAAGTTGTATTACGAATTGATTATTATTTTTTGTAATATAAAATAGATCGTTTAAAAATTAATATAGACAACAAAATAGACTTTTTCCTTACAGAATTCCACCTCCTGGGTTATAGAATACAGCACAGCTTTCTACCTCGTATTTTTTATAGACGGTTGTACAAGTGACGAGTTCTCGGGGGTCTTTGGGGGGCACCTTGGGGGGGCCTAACTGGCCGCCAGCCTGGGACTGGGGCCAGAGTAGCAGCAGAGCCTATGGTTTAATATACATTTCGTTATTTTATACGCTACAGAAGTGAGACACAGAAACTATATTAACTTAAGGTATTTGTTAGTATTCTAAAAACTATTTTCATTTAATGTAATATGTATGAGTGGTTATAAACAGGAGGCAAAAATTTTAAAAAAATGTTTGTTCTTTTCCCGCTGGATTCTTGAGAACGTCTAAGTATTTTAAAGCTATTTGGAAGAAAACATAACATGACATGTTTAAAAGTATAAAACTAAGTAACTTAAACTAAAAAAAGTCAAAACTCTTATGCGAAACCGAAGGGAACAAAACTAATCTACCACTAAACCAGACGGTAAGAAATTTTTATTTTTAAAATTTGTTGAATATTAAAGACAGATATAAGTTCAAATAAATTTGACCCACACTGTATAATGCAGGGAGATGGCTCAAGGAGAGAAAATGGACCACAACGCGAAGCGTTACGGTAGGTCTAATCTAGCTGGGCCGTTAATAGAATAGTAGCTCACGGTAGGTGGCTACTTGCGACTGACTGAAACAGGCACACTCTGATAACTATCCTCCAACACAGAATCCATAATTTCACAAAGATATGTACAGGTGCTGAAGATCGTCGTTTAGAATATAAAGGACCTTAGACCATATTAGTACATGTTTGTTCTGATTAATTTCTGACATAAGGACAACGAATATAAATTATTTTTTGTTATTTTGGGATTTCAAAATGCAAATAACGTTTCTAAGTTTTGCAACGAAGACAATTAGTTGCTCTGAAAATTATATTCGTTAAAAAATACTCCTTTGGAATAAAAAAATTCTATACACACACGGTAAACATTGAGAGAGTTAAAATACTGAATAAATAACTGACACTGTTTATATTTGTATCGCTAAAAGTATATGTGTTTAATTTTCTGGTCGATAACAAAGAAAAATTAATAAGATTTTACTTACCATCATCTGTTTGCAGTTTATTTAGTGAATCTAGAGAACCTCTCCGTTGACTATCATTCTAAAAAAGAAAAATATTACGTTAATATTAGAGATGAAAGCATCGCCTTCTCCCCCCTGGACTATTTTTTTTTTTTTGAAAAATCTCTTTTTTAGGTAAGAAAGAACATTTTCTTCGAGAAACGGGGGGAGGCATTTTCCGGGTTATCAATTTTTTTTTTCGAGAAGCTCTCCTCTAACCATCGATTTTTTTGGTCTAAACTGAGAAACTCGTTAAGTGTTTTCTGACCGCCTGATTTACATGAAGATAAACAGGAATCACTTTACAATTTTTCTCTTACAATTTTACGAGACGTTTTCCCAGGCTCATATTTATATAATGTGTTTAATTGTCGAAGCCTGAACATCAAAAGCTCCTGAAGATAACTTGCTACACTCCAATCGCATGAAAACAAGTTAACTAACAGTGTTTAGAGTCCATAAATTACTGTTGTAAAGTGGCGCTAAAAACCTACACCACGAGCGTATTGAAGATTGATTCCAGATATATAAAAATTATAGAGAACACTAATAAAAAACCATCTATACATATTAAAACTGACGAAACAACTGTCACTAACAACATACCATTAAAAAGAGGAGTGCGACAAGGAGATACTATCTGACCTAAATTGTTGACGATGGCCCTTGAAGTTAAATTGCAATGAATCACCTTAGAATTGCAGACGACATAGTCGTATTAGCTAACAACACCAATGAGGTACAGGAAATTTGGCTCGAGCTGAATGTGATCCCTGCAAGTGTGGGCTGCTAAGGTATTTCTTACGAGAAGATACAGAGAGCATTACGTTAGAGAAAGACGCGACATAATTTGGTTTTCAAGGTATAATGAATGTGGCAACGTAGCTTCGTGCTTGCTTCCCGCCACACACAATCACGTGTTATTTATAATACTCTCGACTTTTAGATGATATACAATAAAAATTATGTATAATTAATTAAACTGATACTTTGGATTATTTATTAAAAATATATTAATTATTAAGTATTGATAACTGAACAAATGCGCGTGTGAGGCATCCGTTTATTCTAGTATCTTTTAAAAGAAAGTCCAATCGATGCAATGCATATATGTGATTCAAAACTTGAAAGAACGCCTGCATCTGCGCGGGGGTTCTTTCTTCAAGCCACGTTGCCACAGCGAAAATTCACTTCATAAAGGACATGAAAAAGTAATATTTGTCTAATATTTTTGCAACAACTAGGAGGTAAACTGCCTTCATATTTTAACAAACGAAAGCAAAATAATTTTTTTATGTATATTTTTTTGTGGCTTTTTACTTTTTAATGCTCATACGACAACAAAAACATTTGTAAAAAACGCTTGATTTTGATCAAAGAAATAGTATAGATTTCTATCTTTTACGTCTTATATATCTGAAAGTTTTACAATTAATTATAGCAATACGGCGTGGTAAACCAACTTTATATTGAAACAGGGAATGCATGATGCTAAAATCTATTATTTCTCAAAATTTCAAACAAAAACTACTTTTAACAGTTACTCGTAAGAAATACCTTAATATGATTTTTGTTTTAAGCTAAATTATCGAGTCCAGGAGAGACCAACATACAGATAAGAACTAATTCCATAGAACAGCTTGACGAGTATATCTACTTAAGTCACACTATTAAGATCGGAAAGGAGAACGAGCTTTTGGGAAACTAGGACATATCTTAAAAAGTACTACATACAATTTTTCAAGATTTTTCAGCACTTGTTCGGCTAGTGGAACACACTGCTGATGGACATGCCATCGAGTTGTCCCAGGACCCCGCAACCTATACTACTCCCGTACACCTAAAAACTAAAGTCTACAATACCTGTATCCTACCTGTCAGTACATATGGATTGGAAACGATGTAACTCACTAAAGCATTTGTCGAAAAGTTCGCAACTTCACAGAGAGTAATGGAGAGAAGTATGCTTGGTTCTTCCTTAGGAATAGAATTCATAACGAACAGATAAGGAGACGAAACAAAGTCAATGACATAACTCTGGAGGCGGTAAGGATGAAGTGGCGATGGGCAGGTCATGTCGCTAGATCATCCGGAGACTGATAGATGTACAGGATCACAGAATGGAGACACAGAGAAATAGGAAGAAGCGTTGGACGTCCACAGAAACGATAGGTCGATGATCTAAGAGTACAAGCAGTGGTCAAAACTGGCAAGAGGCAGTTAGGAAGAAAGAGGTTAGAAGAAACCTACGTCCAGAGAGAGAGAGAGAGAGAGAGAGAGAGATGTGATGGCATCAAACAACGTCAAAAACTGCACCATCTTGTAACAGCAACAGAAACAACTTTGAAGGAATGAGCAAACTCTACATCTAGCTGATGAAAACCAATAGATCGCAGAGCGTCCTAGATTAGAACTTACCTAGTGAGCACGTGAGGAGGAGGCTAATTATTTTAGGCGCCTCTGTACTTTTAATACAGTAAAACATGTTACTGACAAACATCGTCCGATGAGCTGTTATGTTTTTTTTTCCTTTAACAACTTTATTTTGACAAGGGCCCCGACTAAGAAGAATTATTTATTAACCACTAACAGCGATAGAAGTTTTCAACCCTGTATAAAAAAATTTGGCATAAATATCGATGATATCTTTATCCTATTTTTCCAAAGACGGTAAAACTTGTGGTTATTTATTACAGCCTAAAAACATCCCGAAGAAATAATGCATTCCCGACATATGTACCTTTTAACAATAATTTTTTTACCTTCTTTAAAAAAATGTGTTACTGTGTGACGTGAGGAAGCTATTTAAAAATACTACAACAAATACTTACCTCACTTTCATACTTGACCTTCTTCAATCCACCATTCGAACTCAAATCCATCGTGCTCGAGTTCACATTCTCAACAGAACTACCCCGCCTCATTCCGTAACGCGATGACTTGCCGTCCGTCACATCACTGTAAGCACCCACTCGGGCACCCTGGTCCCTACATAAAGCACCTAATATTTTATCACTAGGCATTTTACCACTATCGGTTGCACCGTAAGAGTACCTCGTGATGTCACCACCTAAACTATTCGCATGGTATTGCACCGAAAAGTTTTTCGAGTCCATCGAGTTTAGACTGTTTCGGTTGGTCGGGGAGGGACGAGTAAAAACGTTTGTCGCCGAATGAGTTTTCGTGAGAAGGAAGTCTTGGGGTTTTAGTGTGAGGCGGGACGTTGTGTTGACGTTGGATGCTGAGGAGCTTAAATGACCGGCCTTTTGATCTGAAAAATATAAGGAAATAGTTTAACAAACGAAGTCAATTTGGTATCCAAAAAGCTATACATGTCTATTATTATTTTTATGATTATATATATATATATATATATATATATATATATATATATATATATATATATAACTTTCTCTTGGCTTGTTTAATATCTCTTTCTAGTTTTTCAGAAAATAATTATTATTGGTGAATTCCATTCATACAAAGGTTGCCTATTAAGTTTTTACAAATGTGCTATTGGGATGTTACATTACCATTGTTGTAAAATTTAAACTTTGTTATTGTTAAAACAGTGGCAAATCAGAAATTGGCCGAGTAGTTCGTTTACAGTGAGCGTTAAACAGTTTTGTGAATAAATGGAAATTTCCCGTGAAGGTTTTCGTTGGAAGATTTTTTACGATTTTAGTAAAGACCTAACTCAACAACAATGTTTCGAATCGCTTCGTTCAACTTTTAGTAAAGAATCACCATCAGACTGTTTACAATTAGTTTGCAGAATTTCGTCATGGTCGTGCTTCTGTCCGCAATAATTTTCGTGAAGGTCGACCGAAATCGGTTGCAGTTCCAAAAAATATCAATGCTGTGCGCAACATGAATGAAGAAGTTCGGCATGTGTCTTACTGTGAGGTAGATACATCCTTAGGCATATCGAAGGCTACAGTATATTCGATTTTGTATGAACATTTAGCTGTGAAAAAGATTTATTCCCGATGGATTCCACATAATTTGACCGAAACTCAAAAACAGGCTTGTGTCAATTGGTGTAAGGAAATGCTCAAAAATTTGACCGAGGACATGCAAAATCTGTATACAACATTGTAACAGGAAACGAAACTTGGATATATTCGTTCAAGTGGTCCATTCGCGAAGCACTTCCAAGCAAATGATCGCTCGTTTCTTTGGTTATATCGAACATGTGGCAACTGTTGGTTTAGACGATCAGTTAATGCTGAATGGTATACAATTTGTTTGCCAGAAGTCATCGATGAAATCAGGAAAAACAACCGAAAACGTCACATCAACATGTCAAACAATTTATTTGCTGACGACTTCTTTTTGTTCCCGAATGTCAAAAAAGCAAATACGTGGACAGCCATTTTCATCACCTCAAGAAGTTGTTGAATCCTTTCAAAACCATGTTTTTGAGGTACCAACTTCAGAGTGGAAAAAATGTTTCGAGAATTGGTTCGAACGCATGAAAAAGTGTATAAATCTTAAAAGGTAAATATTTTGAGAAACAATGAGACGATTTGTACCAAAAATTTTTGTTTCTTTCATTGTTTTGTAAAAACTTAAAAGGTAGCCCTCGCAAAGCTCTCACAATCAGCAACTTGAAAATACAACTAACTGTCACCAACCTCTTTCATTCTGAAATAATACAAAACGACACATTTTTCATAATTTTACTTAATTTAAACAGGTAAATATGTAAGTTGTAAAGACAAGTACCAGCTAAACGTTAATGTTATGTGGTTTGTTGTCAGTTTTGCAATATATGCTAAGTCAGGAATCGGCTGGTTTGATACAAGTCCTATTTGGGTTACGTAAAGGACTTGATACCAAATCTTTTGAATTCCGTCTTTATTTTCTTTTAATTATTGTAACGTAACAAACAGATATTCTACATACCCTAATAAAAATAATCATTTTATAACAACAATATGTCGAATTTTTTTATGGAAAATATATCAAATAACATAATTTACAAATTTTTGATTATTCAAAAAGCACAGTATAGTTGTTTGTTTTGTTAGTTCAAATTCAAACTATTTCATGTTACTTGTACGTACTTGTCTGGAAGTACATCAGGCAAAAACGACGTAGAATTTTATAATTTCTTCGAGATGGAAGTTCTCTTCATCGCGGCCTATTCTCCGGACATGACCCCGTTTGATTATTATTTATATTCTCAATTCCCTTTCTTAGAGGATGTAAAAAAAAGCATAAGCTAGTTCATCAACTCGAAACCAGCTTCTTTTTTTAAGAGAGGGATTCTGCCAGCTGTCTGAAAACTGGGCACAATGTGTGGAGAATGAGAAATATTTTTCTTGAACGAGTTGTATTTTGTTCACAAATAAATAAACATTTTGTTAATGTAGTATTTACTGTGCGCAAACATAGATAACAAAACAGTTCACCGTCCATCATCTAATGCCCATGAATGTTATATCCAGTCTACCTCAGCTTGCCACTTTTACAGCCGCAAAATAATACGTCTTTTTTTATTTAATAAAAATGTATTTATATATGCACAAAAGTTTCAATCTATTTTTTTAATTCGTTTTTCAAAAAATTTTAAAAAGATCCATTTTTTTTCAACAAAAAATTACACCGTTTTTGCAAAAAAATAAAAATATTTTTGCAAAAATGCACTAATCTAAACTAAAAAAAACATGGTTACGTTTCTATTAGAGATAGTGTAATATTGACGGGAGGAAGGGATATTATTTTTGTTCTCTAAAAAACTAGAACAATTAGGTGCATAGTGTGCTTAAACTAATATATATATATATATATATATATATATATATATATATATATATATATATATATATATATATATACATATATATACATATATATATATATATATATATATATATATATATATATATATATATATATATATATATATATTATAATTCGAGAATAACTTACCTATATTATTAATACTAATTTCTGTCTTTCTAGGCCTTTGTAACATAGCCTCAGTCTCTTGCTTGAAATTTTCTATTCTTCTAATCAGCTCGTCTTTGTCCGTCTTATAGTTGTACCAAGGGTTCTTTTCTGCAGGTGGTTTACTTCTGTCTCTTTTTTCGATATCCATCACAGTTGTAGGTATAGTGTTGCTTGATTTAGTTCCCCCTTCTATATGCTGGAATTAAATAGGGTGCGTTATGTTAGGTATGTTACTTTCAATGTTCCGTAGTAGAAAAATTAAATCAATTAATAGCCGGAAACTAGTAGAAAAGAGTTTCTAAATTAATGTAAAATCAATTCTTCCTTTTTTTCCTTCAGCTGCTCTCTACCCACTGTCGGGTATAAGCCTCTCTCAAATCTTTCCATTTTTCTCTATGTTGTGCTTGTTGATACCAGTTAAGCCCTCCGATTCTCTTCAGATTGTCGCTCCATCTCTGTTGGGGTCTTCCTATGCTTCGCTTTTCACCCCATGGTCTCCACCTAGTGATCTTGCCACTCCACTTATACGTCGCTCTCGCTACATGGCCGGCCCAGCTTCATTTCAGAGATGTTATACGTTTGGTGATATCATCCACCGTTGTTTGCTGTCTAATCCACTCATTAATTTTCTTGTCCTTCAAAGTAACACTCAACATCTTCTTTTCCATTGCTCGTTGGTGAACTTGTAGTTTTTCTATTGTTTTTTTAGTTAAAACCCATGTCTCGGCTCCATACGTTGTAGCTGGTAAGATACATTGATTATAAATTTGAGTTTTTGATCTTTGAGGAATGTTCATATTCAGTACATATTTCAATTTTCCATATGCTGCCCATCCCATACGTATCCTTCTTTCTTTTTCAAGCTGCTGGTTTTCCTTTCCTATCGTTATTATTTGGCCCAGATAGATGTACGTGTTTAGTTTTTTTATTGTTGAATGTTCAATCACTATATTTTGCTGTTTACTTATTAATTCCAATTTTGAGACTGAATAGCTATAAATCTAACAAAACTAATATTTCTCAACGTTTCTATTAATATTTATGAACCATCATGGACTATACAGATTTGATCTTCGTTAATTATTATTAAAATCATAGAATCCATTTACAAATGGAGATATCATATGATTAAAAACTTAATTTGGTTATACATCATTTTCGATAGTCAATAGAACATTGATGAACGCATAAGTAATGGGGACATTGTTCGTTGAATTGTGTCGTTGAATTGTGTTATCAGCTCTTTTTAACAAAAATACCTGAGTATTTTTGTCAAAAACATTTATGTATATAATATATGTCTCCATTTGACTCGAGAAAATACTTCTTTCAATAAATTTTATAAAAAAATCATCGCTTCATTTGTTATAATGAGTACACTGTTATGAACAAGCATCCAAATCATTAAAATAATTTCACAATTAAAATAATAATCTAGATATAAACGTAAGCCTACACAGCATAAAATGTCAAAAATAATTAAGTCAGCTAATAACAATAAAATCGTATTCAGTACCAAAAAAAAATTATTAAAAGTACACCAAATAATAAATAAAATACAATTATTTGAACAAACACAGGTTCCAGTCATAACACTTTTGCCAAGAATAAAAGGCATTTTCCACTTAAATCTTTTCTAAACAATTCCTACATTTGTGTTATACATGGCAGAATATAATTAATTATACACCTTGACGCCCTTAAAACAAAATGAATTTTTGGTAAGTGTTAGCTTCGGGATAGATAGACGCATATTATTAGAGTTTCTTGTTTCACATTTATGAACCATTTCAATGCCCCTGAACCGCTTGTGATGCATTTTCCAGTATTAGCAAGCAAGGTAAAGTTAGGTGGTAAAATAATGGTCTACAATGGTCTCTAACCTTTGCCTTCCACATATAGCGAATTGCACTTTTTTGTAAAATAAGAACGGAATTAAAGTGATGTTGGCAAAATCCCCCAAACAGAATACCATATCTCAAATGGGCTTCCACTAAACTAAAGTAAACATTTCTTGCCATGCCACTTCCTAGTTTATTCGGAACCAATCGGAGTACGAGGCAACCAGAGACCAAATTGGTTTTAAGGGCCCGAACATGGTCACTAACTCATCAATCCAAACATCTAAGAACTTAGCCGAAGTCTTGTTGGAAATGGGTATATGACTTGCAGGTATTTCAAATTTAAAAGTTTTATTAATATCGAAATTGAGGTAGGTAGTCTCACACTAGGATTGAACTTTCTGCATGTCGGCAGACACGCTGCTCATCAAAGCATCGGGCTTCCCTCCCACCCAGAGAAGAGTGGTGTCATCCACAAAAAAAAATAAACTGGCCTAAAATGATATGAATGATGAATAGTGATTAAATCTTTAAATGAATGAGAAAGGAAGGGACTAATACCGAATCCTGAGACGCCACACTTAATAGGAAGCTCTTTAGACATGCCAGACCCTCCCTCACAAGCTGTTTTCCACATTTTCAAGACGGAAACTATTTCAGAAAAAACCTCTAAAGCTGTATAAAGCTAGTTTGCCCAGCACTATTTCATGGTTTGTACAGTTGAAAGCTTTAGAAAAGTTGCAAAAGATTGAATACTGCTAGGTCAACCTCACTGAGCCTAAGATATAAGTGCTCAAAAAAAATTAAGCCCAGCATCAGCTATATTTTTATTCTTTTGAATGCCAAACTGTAAAATAGTCTCATGATTAGGGTAGCTGAGCATTCTCTTCTTAACAAATTTTTTAATAATTTTTTGATAGAGTGGATAGAAGGGCGAAAATTTCCTGGGTCGTCGAGATTACCTCTGTGAATTGGTCGGACAATGGTCGTTTTTAAGCACTCAGGGAATAAACCGTGGGCAAAGGATGCATTAACAACGTTAACCAGAACAATCAAACAGTTATCAGGTAGGCAAACACTCCTATTGAAATTTCATCAATTCCAACACAGTTTCTCTTTTTGATGTTTTTTATCCCTGTTTTTAGTTCCGCTATGTCGGTGTGATGAAAGTTAAATGAATCAACGACAGAGATTCTGACAAATAAGAGCGGTTAAATTTGTAAACTTAAATTAGATTTTAATCTCTTGGCTATAGAGCAATCAATGAATTAAAATTGTGTGTCCAAGTTAGTCTGCTTTGTTGAAGGATATGACACCTCTAGGTTCCCTAATTATTGATCAGTGTTCTTTGATCTTATTACGAGCACCTCCGAATATAATATTTCTAATTAGATCTTGTCGCTAAATAGTCCTATATTTACTGAAATGCAATACGAATCCTTGTTCTGCCGTATACTTACGAATAATATCTCGTGATTGCCGATTTTCTAATACCAGAAGTTAACGAAGATTTCTTAGTATTAGGTTTTAATTTGCGAATTGGACTATTGTTATAAATAATATAAGAAATATTCATACCTCTTTAGGCTCCGAACTTGAAAATTGCATAAAACTCTTCGGGCTGGTTGGTGTGGTAGGTTCCTCCCGACTTAAATCCTGATTAGGCTGTCTGGATGGTTTGCGCAAAACCTTTCTCTGAGCGGCCGTAAACAGTGAAGATAAGAGAGCCCCATTCTTTTCTTTCTGATCCTTCAAAGCTAAAAAAAAGTTTTTTTGAAATAACTGTTATTTAGCAAGTTAACTATACTCCAGCTATGTTTCTGGATAAATATGACAATAATGTATTTGAGATACCAAAATACCACATTTATTTACAAAAAAAACCTCCTTGGTGTATTTAGGTGTACAAATTAATGACAGGGACATTCGAATAATTGAAAACCTATACTGGGGACAAACAGCCGAAGTCCGCATAGGAGAGTTGAAAACAAATAAAATAAAAATTAAGCGCGGGGTCCGACAGGGCTGTGTCCTGTCTCCACTCTTGTTCAACCTATACTCGGACAGGATTTTCAGGGAAGCATTAGAGGATGTGGAGCTGGGTGTTAAGGTTAATGGGGCTGTGCTGAGCACAATAAGATATGCTGATGACACCCTCATTATGTGCGATAGACTGGACGGTCTGCAAACTATGGTAAACAGAATTGATGAGGCTGGACGGGGTCTGGGCCTGAATGTCAACGTTGGCAAAACCAAGTTTATGGTGTTTAGTCGAAGCCAATATGATGATGCGAAGCTGACACTCAACAACTCACCGATAGAGCGGGTTCATAAATTTAAATATCTTGGAAGTATAATAACAGATGACTTGGATCCCGACATAGAGATAAGATGCAGAATTGATTGAAACAGCTCGTACAACTTTCAGAAAAATGAGCACTCTTCTATGCAATGACAATTTGAACCTCAAACTGAGACAACGGATGGCCAAATGCTATATCTGGTCAGGGTTGTCGTATGGAATGGAGTGCTGGACCATAAAAATAAGCACATTGAACGACTGGAAGCTTTTGAAATGTGGATCCACCGTAGAATGCTTCGAATACCGTGGACTGACTTGCTGACAAATGAGGAAGTCTTGCGTAGAGCAAACTCTGAAAGACTGTTGATCAATACTATAAAGTGTCGCAAAATTGCTTATCTCGGACATATACTGCGTAGAGAAAAGTACGGTCTTCTCCAGCTCATCATGAAAGGAAAAATTGAGGGAAGGCGCGGAGTTGGTAGAAAACAAATGTCCTGGCTAAAGAACATCAGAGAGTGGACAGGAATCCAAAGCGCTGGAGATCTTTTTAGATTGGCCGAAGTCAGACAAGCACTCTCCATAGTGATCGCCAACGTCCGGGCGACTGGATATGGCACATGAAGAAGAAGAAATTAATTCTGTTTCAAATTCAAAAAAATTTCCCGCCATTTTTACATATGGAAGTACCAATCCTAAAGAAGTAAAATAATCACTTTATACGATGCTTTTATTCACATAATCTCAAAACACAGTCTTGAAAGCGATGTCTTTCGACAAGCAGTATTTGGAGTACGGCATATCATATGCGCTGGGATCGGCCGAAACCCACTGGAGCAGTGGAATTGGATACTTCAAAGCAATAAACAACATATATACTCCTGTGGAAACGTTAAACAAACATTCACTGGAGTGGCAACAGTTGTGTGCGAGTATTTCAACCCAAACGAGGTGTAAGACAGGGCTGCATATTATCTCCACAACTTTTTAATAGTGCTGGAAGACGCTGACTATGGAATTTCCACCAATGATTAGAAAATAAATAATCTTCGATTCGCTGACGATACTGTCCTCCTAGGTAGTAGCGATGATGAAATTTTGAATCTCATTCGCAAAGAGACAACGCGATCGATCTTCGACAAGGTGGATAGACCAATTAAAATCATTAACAGGAAGATCAATGCATGACCTTATAGAAGAAGCTCAAGATAGAACGAACTGGCAGCAACTTACGTAGCACGTATCAAAGGCCACTACATTCCATACGGGAGAAAAGACTAAGGAGGGAGGGAGGGACGGGGCGAGAAGGAAAGAGGGAGAGGGGGAGAGAGGAAGAGGGAGAGATTTCGTATGCAAAAATGCATCTGATGCGCAAATCATTTATACAACTTAGACGATGCTGTGACGCAGAAATCGTTAACAATATGATACCGTTAATTTCGGAGCGGTGACTTTGATCTGTCAGATCGTGAAAGGTCTGGGCAACACTAGGTCACCCATAGCAAAAACGATATATATACATATACATACATATATATATATATATATATATATATATATATATATATATATATATATATATATATATATACTGGTGGAAGTCATAAAAAACATAACCGAATTCATCGATTCGAAACCACCTTGTTTTTTTGGGGGGAGACATCTATCAACTGCCTGAAAAGTGAACAAACTGTATGGAGAACAATGAGGAATATTCTTCTTGTCCGAATTGTACTCGTAAATAAACTGACATTTTGTCGACGCAAAAAAAGGTACAGAATTGATTTGTACACTTAATAAACGTGTTTTTAGATTAGAGATATAAAAAGTTACCTTCATATTTGCTAATATTATTTAGCAAAGCCTGATTATTTGATTCAAACTCGTCGCAATTATCCGGTAGCGCTAAAGGTACCACCAATGGGGCCACATTTTCACTATCGTTCTCTGGGAAGAACCAATCAGCCTGAAAATAAAAATAATACTCTTTAAATTATACATATTTTCATTTATCAGTATTCCCATGCTGTAATGAAAAATGTGTAAACTGGTACTTACATTCGTAATAAGACTTTCCACAATTTTACACTGATTATTCATGTTAGTAACCATACTCTCCATAGTTTCGCTTTCAGGTCTAACTATTGTAGGACCGAACACGATAGCTAAATTTTTAGCTTCCATCCTATTATATTGTGAATTATCTGCCACCCTTTTTAAATGTAAAATTACGTGCTTTAACGTATGGTAATTGTGTTTTGGCAGATTTCGGACTAGTCTGCGTAGTTCTTCCATTCTTCTTTGTGGATCTTCTACTTTGTCAGCCTAGGAAAAAATGGAATATCAAAGAAAAAACTCCGATAAAAAACTTGAATGTTCAAACATTAATTTAACAATGTAGAAAATATTATTCACATAGCAGACAAGACCGACTTATTAAAACAACTGTACTTAAAGTTTACCGTATAGTCTGTCAAGTAAGAACGTATCCGCGATAATTCATTTTTGGTAGATGCGATTCTAACGATTCAACAAAACAATTGGTAGAGTCTACGACGCATTTTGTTAAAAGTATCAGTCGATTCGGAACTTTCGTCGAAATCACCTAAAATCAAAAATGAGTCACTTGTTTGTGCGTCGGTTCGAGGCAGTCTTTCTTTGTTCCCATCCAAAGGGGCCTAAAATGACACTTTCTGCTGCCGCTAAATATATTAAAAAGTCAGTATCGTTTATGAAGGAGTGGATAAATCATTTTAACGAGACGAAAAATGTCGACGACATGCCAAAACGTGGCGTCACTCCGAAAGTCGCAAAACGAATCGTGTCTTTGTTTTTACGGGACCCGAAAAATTGACGCAGCGTTAAGGAGCGGCAAAATTAGGAAAATCGGGTTTGAATGAAATTCGAAAACATCTTCGTGCTTATGATGTCAAATTCCGAAGCACGTTGAAGATACCTTTGCTGGGCGAAAATCACGTCACGAAGCTGCTCGCTGGGGCCCACAATGAGATACTAGAGTGGTCCTCCTATAGAAAACGTTTGGTCCCTTGTAAAGAGAAAGCTCAGAGGAAACACTCTGAGGACTTTGAATCAGCTGTCTCGGGAGATTCGAAAAATTTGCAGAGTATGCAGAAAATATCGTCGACAGCATGCCTCGAAGATGCCCGGCGATTATTGATGCAGAAGGCGATTGGACAACTTACTAAACTTAGTATATCAAAAAGTAATTACCTAATTGCGCCGTTGTAGCACACCAAAGAATACATTGATAGCAAAAAATGTTCTTGAAACACATTTTTTGAAGAATACGAGCAGTCACGTTCTTATTCGACAGACTGTATATACACATTAAAATTTTCATTTAGTTTTATATGAATACAAAAAAAAATGATAAAACGCGGTTCAAATATTTACACGCATCCAAAAATCATTAAAGTAACTACTTAACATAAACTTAATTTCCAAAGAAACATACCTTAATAAACTGAGGATACAACGCTGAAGTTACCAAACTATCAGGCATTTTCCTCAAATACGATTTCAATAAACTACTGACAACGTGCAGATCATTCCATCGTTGATCATCTAAGGGCACTTCTTCATAATTACGATTAATTTCGTCAGATAGAGCCGTTATAGATGCGTTGTTACCAGGAACTCTGTATATACCGATGGTCTGTAGGCCTTTTTCATCGATGATGTCGGTGCAGACCTCGATGAATCTTGGTACGCAGCTGTTGTTGTTGGATGAGATACAGTCTTCAATTGGGATGCCAAAGGTTGAACTGAAACCAGAATTATATTTAATATGCTGGTGTTGTTTTTAAAGTTTTTCACTTAGCTATGGGGGAAAACTCGCAGAGTTAAAAAATATCTACATAGCTACCGTCTACACTAATACACCTAGTCCAATATTGCTCGAGTTGTGTCATTTCATCCTCGAAAAACGACGCTTCAACTGATCACATTAAAAAAAGTTTTCGGTCCTTAACATCCTTCAATTATTTGAACAAGAAGAAGTCACAAGACGCTAAAGCAGGGTGGATGTTGTAACTCGGTGCAAGAGCTTTGTGAGCTCCCTAGTTGTCGTGCAACAGAAAAAGTTTTGGTTCTCCATGAATTCGAACACTGATGGATCGTCCTTCCGTAAATCTCTCGGTTAATTCTGGACCTTTTTTCCATATATTCAAAATGACCACCATCACCTTTCTGCTACTACTATGTGGGATAATCCCACACGGTAGTCTGTGACAATTCCCGAAAAAGAACTCCCATCTTTCTCTAAACAGGTTAAATGTTTTTGGCAGAGGACTCCGCACATCTCTAACCGAAATTGGCTTTAGGTCAAATTGGCCAGAAATTGGATATGTTGCAGGTATTGACCCCTTGATCAAAAGTTTTCATGGGTCCAACGTTCGAAAATGGACAGTTTTTGAAATTAAGTCATTTATAGGGGTTCTTATGGAGATATCTGTTCGGTACTAGTCTGAGGTGATTTGCAACGCCTATCCAGATATAAACGTGGATACATACATCATATTCCTAAGTGACATGCAAGCACATGCCTTCGATGCCATGTTACAAGGATTTCACGGATGGCGGAATGTAATAAACTAAAATTCCGGGTTTCAATCCGTTCGTCCAACAATGAATTTGCACGACGTTTCGCCAAAATCTTATTTGGCATTTTCAAGTGCTCTTGCTACTGCTGCTACTCGCTACTGTGATCTTGCTGCTGCTGTTTGTTAGCTTAGAGCAGCAATAGCAGCAAGATCACACTATCAAGTAGCAGAAGCAGCAAGAGCACTTGAAAATGCCAAATGAGATTTTGGCGAAACGTCGTGCAAATTCATTGTTAGACGAACGGATTGAAATCCGGAATTTTAATGTATTATATATATATATATATATATATATATATATATATATATATATATATATATATATATATATATATATATGGGATCCTTTCTCTGCTCGCCAGTTTTTACTCTAATGTAAAGAGTTCCTAAATCTTCGTAAACAATTTTAAAAACTGAAGTCTTCTCTAGTTTGGTTAGTAAACACTAGGACATGCATTCGTTTTTTTTGACAGCAGCAAATCCTCTGCGAGCCTGATGATCTCCTCAGTCCTTACCTCAACCGGTGTTCCTGACCTAGGCTCATTCTGAATTGAATCTCGCCCCATCGTTGTTTAAATTTTATTTAAAAATAATGTACCGGTCATTGCCGAACACCTAGGATATTTTTCGTGAACTACTTTTGGTCCATTTTCCTCCTTAGTGGGAAGCTTTTTCACTTCAAATGCTCCAAATTTACACATTTTTCGGAAAAAAAATCGCAAAGACTGTAATGGACTTTTTTGTATGACGACATTTCGAAAAATAACACATAAAATGAAATTTTTTAAACCTATTTATTTATATTATACCTATCATGCAAATCATCTAGCATTGTGGATAAATAAGATAATGCTTTTTAACACAAAAATTGTTAAAATGAGTGCTATAGAATGAGAAGTAAACAAGACTATTCAGTCACTTTAAGCATTGTTAAATTTCTAGAGAGTTGATTCTTCAATTAGGGTTATTCAATATTATAAATCTAGATTTATGAGAAACATATTTATATATCCTCTAGTTCGCCGATCATTAAATGATTGCAACAAATAATAATGAACTGAAATATTTGGCGTGAAAGTTATTGAAGTGCAAACGTAGGGCTTAGAACTTAAGAAGTAAAAATTAAAATAACTACCCATCGTAGTAAAATCAACGAATATCTTAATAGAAACAGTGGAAATAACAACTTATATTGATACTTAGTTGGATGTAAATTTCCATACAACAGGAAAAGATAACATGAAGAAAATATTTAATTGTCTAAATGAAATACTCAGAAACCGTGAGAATGAAAAGAAACGAAATGCTTATTAAAACTAGAGAGATGAAGGATAACCTGAACTAATGGAAACTTAAAACAACGCAAATAGGTATATTTAGCCGATCACTGTGGATATCTATAAAGGACAGAATTAGAAGTGACGATGAGAGTGCGTAGATGGATCCTTAAAGATGGATAATGGAATAAATCAACTAAAATGGCACAGTGATGTTGACATGGAGGAAACAAAAATTTCCTAATTATGAGGTGGGCACCATCAAACTGCAGGAGACCTCAGCAGTACAAACTGAGGTCAATGGCGCTAATAGAGGTTTTCTGGTAACCTGATATCATACAATAATCCCTACTGGAGATGTTTAAATAACAAAAATTATATATTTTTTTACAAAATATATGGCAAGTAGCATCTTCATATTTAAGAAATTTAACAATCTATAAACTTGCAGAACTGTTTTGAAAATCTTAGATTAAATTTTGAGGAAAATAGTATTCTGACCTACTAGAGTCCCTAACGTTCATATTAAAATCTGAATTTGTCAGTTAATATACCTGTTTCAAAACTATGTTGTTGATTTCTTTAAAAATATAAAACATTTTTGTGAAAGGAAAGTATATTGATAATCGAACAGTTATGGTTAATGTGAATTCAGATCATTTATTTAATAATTTATCTTATTTTTTTTAGTTAGGTAATCTTCTAACAAAAAAAATTAATTAAAATTAAAAGAAACTTCAAGAAACTCCAGTAACCAAAGAACAGTCCAAACAGTAGGTTTTCCGTAGCGAACCGGAGCCAAATAAGCCAAGGCGACTGTGTTTTGGGATGCACGCAGAATAATCCACGACGATTACCTTGAAAAAGGCAAAACGATAAATGGAGAGTACTATTGTTAACTTATTGGATCGTTTCAACCATATCGTGAAAGAAAAACGTCTGCAATTGGCGAAGAAAAAATCTTTTGTTTCATCAAGACAATGCATGCGTGCACACTTGTGTCATCGCCATGGCAAAATGTGTGATTATTTCCTATTTTCGAATACAAAAAAATGGCTCGACGGAAAAAAAATTGGTTCAAACGATGAGGTGATTGCTGAAAACTGAAGGGTCGGAGAAATGGTATTTTTTAGATGAGATACAAAGGATCGAAAAAACGTTGGACTTTAACTTAACATAAAATCAAATTAGGCAAAATATTCTTTAATGTTTTGTTTCTACTTAAGCTTACCCTTCTGGTGCTGTTGGGGAAGTAGGAGATGTAGCACCTTGATTAAATTTCTTAAACTGTTTCGCAACTCTTCCTCTCCACGTTTTGCTTTTGGGGCTAGTTGCGGCGCCTGCACTGTCATGTTGTGAAGATGGTTTTCTAGTTTTACTAACCTAAAATATTAAACAAATATACTCCTGGACAAAATTAACGCAACAATATATTAAATCATACAAATCTCTATAATGAATTAATTTTAATAATTTTTTATGAACATTGGTTACACTAAAAGTTAGAAAAACTTATTCGGATACTTTAAAAGTAAATTAGCTACCAAATGTCTCTATAAGATTCGAATTAAAATTATTCTTAAGACCTAATAACAAAATCGTTGAAATTATGTAATAATGAAAAAAATAAACTGGGACACTAGTAGCAAAATTAATGGTGTAACTGGGACACTAGTAGCGTGTGTTGCCTCCTCTACTTCGGATGACTGCGTTTATGCGCCTAGGCATGCTTCTAATTAAATTTTGAATAAAATCTTGAGGAATTTGCTTCCATTCTGTGATAACTGCATTTTCAAGTTCCCTCAGGTTTTTCTAGGTGCAGGTATATGACGTTTCACATTTTTCTTAAGGTGATCTCATACATGTTCTATCGGATTCAGATCCGGGCTTTTTGGTGGCCATTGCATAATCGGTATATCAACTTAATTAAGATAATCGAGTACCTCCCTAGCCACGTGAGGTCGAGCGTTGTCGTGATTTCGAGCAAAACGTAACCTGGCAACTCTGTTCTCTCTAGTAAGCAAGGGCGTAGTGGCTACTGTTTAATCCAGCTTCATTTAACCGTCTTCTAACTGTTTTAGAAGAAATTGTGACATTGCGAACCGCTTCGAGTTCGTTTCTTATTATAGAAATAGTGACAGTCCTGTTTCTTAAAGCATATTGTCTTATAAAACGTTCATCTAGGTTGCTAGTGCATCGTTTTCGCCCTTGCCCTAGCCTTCTAGAATAAGTTCCTACTTCATTCAAGCGTCTTACCATACGACTTATTGTGGAACGATGTTTGCCTAACAAATTGGCAACATAACTCTGACAATATCCCTCGTCCAATAAAACTGAGGCTCACACTACCTCGTGTTCAGTTAAATTCCTTGTTCGATTCATTTATCGAATTCTTCGGGGTCAAAAATAAAACAGTCTACCACAAAAACGTATTACTTTGAAAAAGGGAACAATTTATAAGCTTACTCTTAAAGAAAATCTATCGTATTATTACAGAAAATGGTTTATCTTCTAAAAAATTCTTTAAAACTGTAAATCTAAACGAATTGTTTTGATTTCTGTCATGAACAACGAAACAAAATATGCATAGCCTACTATTCAAATACTCGATAACCTTTGAAACTGACATAATAAAAAGATAAATTAATTTTCAGATTTTTGCGTTAATGTTGTCCAGGAGTTTATTTTAAAATATTAAGTATTTAGTGCTATAGTCTAAAAATTGGAAGGCGATATGACTATTTTAGCATAAAACGTAACCTAAGAAAAATCATGCACAGACGTGTCAACACTTTTATTCAGTTATTGCATAATGCTTTAGTCGGACCACTATAAAAAAAAATCGACAGATGTAAACATTTTATACGTCGCTAGTCGTCACTTGTTGTTGCCAAATATCTTTAAAGTAGGAACAGGGTAACGTTTCTATTAGAACTGTCGGATAACAGTAAAATTCTGTTATTTTTCTAGGTGTTACATTAAACATGCCATGTTTTATGTAACCGAATACATCTGAAGGCAGATAAAAATACTTTAATGGGGGTACACTGACATATTGAAAAATAAATTATTTTATTAATGTCAAAAAAATAAGCTTAGTCACATTTTTCATAGAATAATATACGGAAATATATACACCAGGGGTTAAAGAATTATTTATTTTATATTCCTATATTTTTTTATTATTATGAGGGCTACCTTTTAAATTTTTACAAAAACAATGAAAGAGAAAAAATTTTGGTACAAATCGTTTTATGGTTCCTAAAAATTTAAGCCTTTAAGATTAATATTAAGATTAATATACTTCTGCATGCGTTCGAACCAACTCTCGAAACATTTTTATATTTCTTTTTGAGTTTCGAAAGTATACATTTTAGATACGCCGAACAGATCTAAAGTAATTAATTGCACAATATTATTATTAGTTTTATTGCGATTAACATAAATAACTCTTTACGGAAATATATTTCCACCTAAAGAGTCACATATTTGTAAATTATACCAACTTTTTTTTGTCTTTTTATCAGTTTAATGTATATTTAAGGTGGTGGTGGCTCAAGACAAAGAAGACCTGGAATATACAGTGGTGTGCAAAAGTTTCCGGCCAGTGACATTTCGTATTCTTATTATTCGTATTATTAGTCCATATGCTCTATAATAGTCTTAAATTATATTTTTATGTTAATATTTTGTAGCCATACCATTTGCAGCGATAACAGCCGCACAACGATGTGGCATTGACTCAATTAATCGAGTAATACAAGCAGGTGAAATTTTATCCCATTCTTCCTTCAATGATTTGAATAATGCACTTTCGAACTTGTCGATCTAGCGTTTCCCATAAGTGTTCTATTGAGTTCAAGTCCGGTGATTGAGATGGCCAGCTTAAAACTCTTACATCTGAAGCAGAAAACCACTGTTTTAACAACTTGGATGTATATTTGGAGTCGTTATCCTGCTGAAATATCCAATTCTGCGGCATTCAGCATATGATAACAAATTCTTTTCTAAAATGTCCTTGTAAATATCAGCGTTCATATTTCCGTTGATCTCGATCAATGGACCGACTCCTTGTGCAGAGAAAATTTCCCAAAACATCACACTTCCTCCACCGTGTTTTACAGTAGGAATTTGGTAGCGAACATCATTTCTCGTACCAATAGGACGTCGTACATGTTGTCTACCATCGCTTCCAAAAAGATTAAATTTAGATTCGTCTGAGAAAGCTACTTTTTTCCAATCTTTGATTGTTCAATTTAGGTGATCTTTCTCAAATTGTAATCGGGCCTTCTTATTCTTTTTACTGATTAATGGTTTTTTAATACGGCCAAAAAGTCCCACATCATGTAGTCTTCGTGTCACAGTACTACGACTAACATTAGCTGGGTTTTCATCCTTTAGTAGCAGTTTTCTTGACATCCGCAGCTGATTTGCGTTTAATGATACGATCTACTTTTTTAGACGTTTTTCTTGGTCTTCCACTACGCGGACGATCTTTTAAACCATATCCACAACGGTATTTTACAATAATATCGTTCACGGTTGATTTTCCTATCGATAATTATGAAGCAATTTCACGAGAAGACTCCTTCTTTTGAAAATTTTATTACTCTCTCACGAATTTGGATTTGCATATCACTAAATGTGAACTTCAACGCGCTATTATTTGTAAATACGTCTTTGAACGTCCTACCGCGTCAATGTATATTATGTGGCTGGAAACTTTTGCACATATAAATATAAAAATAATAATAATAAACATATTCACAAACATAAATAATATCCTTTTACTATATTATTTTGGTTCCTATATCTCACACTCACATCTCATAATGATTAAAAATCATTAGAGCGGAGACAAAAAAGAAAATCTATAGCTCTATATTACAACCCACACTGACTTATAGCTTGGAAGTATGGCAGCTGACAAATAAACAAAAAGACAGCTTACTTGCAGTGGAAATTTATTTCTGGAGAAGATCTGCAGGTAAATCTAGACTCGAGGATGTTAGAAATGAGGACGTAAGGAATTTAATGAAGGTGGAACGCACAATAATTAACAATATCGAAAGACAACAACTAGCTTGGTATGGACATGTAAAACGAATGCCAAGGGAAAGATTACCAAAAAAGATTTTGGAGTGGATCCCTACAGAAAAGAGGACGATCACCCACAACATGGCTGCAGGGAATAAAAAGGACAATGTCTGCAAGGAATCTCTCAGAAGATGACTGGGAGAATAGAAATACCTGGCGATTAGGAAGCCAAAGGTGGAAAACGCTATAAACAGGATTATTTATATATATATATATATATATATATATATATATATATATATATATATATATATATATATATACATATATATATATATATATATATATATATATATATATATATATATATATAACACATGGGCTGAAAAGTCCCGGGCCTAACACATAGATGGCGCTAGTTTTATTGCAGTCACCTTTTTTTTCAGTTAATACTAACCTTCAAAAGACAGCTGTTAAAATTTCATGATATTCTATTCATTAGTTTGTGAGTTATTGTGCTAAGAGTGACGCTACTTTTGTTATTTTCAAAACAATGGATCAAAAACAATTTCGTGTTTTAATTTTACACTGCTTCTTGATGGGAAAAAATACCGTTCAAGCGAAGCAATGGCTTGAAAAGTGTTATGGGGATAGACTCCGCTCCATCAGCAACAACAATAAAACGTTGGTTTGCTGACTTCAAACGTGGTCGTAGAGACACCGATGATGCAGAACGCAGTGGACGTCCAAATGAGGCGGTAACACCAGAAAACATCAAAAAAAATCCATAAAAAATCGTTTTGAATGATCGAAAAGTGAAGTTGCGTGAGTTAGCTGACATCGTAAAGATATCAAAAGAACGTGTTGGCTTTGTATTGCATGAGCATTTGACTATGAGAAAGCTCTGTTCAAAGTGGGTGCCGCGTTTGCTCACTGTTGATCAAAAACAAGAACGTGTTGATGATTCTGAGCAGTGTTTGGTCATGTTTAAACGTATCGAACCGGAATTTTTGCGTCGATATGTGACAATGGATGAAACATGGATCCATCACTTCACTCCGGAATCAAAACGATCGTCATCTGAGTGGACAGCAACTGGTGAACCTCGTCCAAAGCGCCCGAAAGCACAACAATCGGCTGGAAAGGTTATGGCCTCGGTATTTTGGGATGTGCGTGGTGTAATATTCATCGACTATCTTGAGAAAGGAAATACCATCAACAGTGAATATTATATAACGTTATTGGAGCGTTTGAAGGCCGAAATTGCAAAGAAACGACCGCATATGGCAAAGAAAAAAATTTTGTTTCATCAAGACAAACGCACCGTGTCACAAGTCAATCAAAACAATGGCAAAACTACATGAATTGAACTTCGAATTGCTCCCACATCCACCGTATTCGCCAGATTTGGCTCCCAGCGACTACTGGCTGTTCGCAGACCTGAAAAAAATGCTCGCCGGTAAGAAATTTCGCACGAATGAAGAGGTTATCGCTGAAACTGAGGCCTATTTTGAGGCAAAAGATAAATCGTTCTACAAAAGTGGTATTGAAATGTTAGAGCGGCGCTGGAATGATTTTTGAACCAAAAAAACCGTGTTTTCTTTGTTAGGCCCGGGACTTTTCAGCCCATGTGTTATATATATATATATATATATATATATATATATATATATATATATATATATATATATATATATATAGATATAGATATAGATATATATATATATATATATATATATATATATATATATATATATATATATGTATGTATATATGTATATATATGTATATATGTTATATATGTATATATGTATATATATATGTATATATATGTATATATGTATATATATGTATATATATATATATATATATATATATATATATATATATATATATATATATAGATATAGATATAGATATAGATATATAGATATATATATATATATATATATATATATATATATATATATATATATATATATATATATATATATGTATGTATATATGTATATATGTATATATATGTATATATATATATATATATATATATATATGTATATATATATATATATATATGTATATATATGTATATATGTATATATATATATATATATATATATATATATATATATATATATATATGTATATGTGTATGTATATATATATATATATATATATATATATATATATATATATATATATATATATATATATATATATATATATGTATATATATATATTAGTTTAACGACATCTGTCTTGATGTTCTGTCCTAAACATAGGGGTGCATGTGTAATTCGGCTCAAGAAAAGCGAAAATATAGAAATATTTTTGTTTAATCTTGAAAGAAATAATATTATATTAATAATATTAATATCCACTTCCATTTTATCAATTTTACAATTTTTTTTTATATAAATTGTGACTATGTGAATCTTCTTTGTCTTGCTAAGTCACTGACAAATTTCCCGTTTTAGAGTTAGCACGAACTAAATTGACAAGAACATTCTTACAAAAAAGCTATATTTTAGCAATTAACTTTCATATTAATTAACACTGGGTATAGAACAGAGTATAACAGGTGAGGTTTTTTAATTATTGATACAGATACCATTACCATTAATTTGTAGTACTCGTAAATATACTATGTGGCTCCTAAGAAAAAAAATATTTTGTAGAAACATATGGCTCTCTGAAGTTGGTACCTCAAAAAAATGGTTTTAAAAGGATTCAAAAGCTTCTTGAGGTGATGAAAATCGCTGTCCACGTATTTGTTTTACATTCGGGAACAAAAAGAAGTCGTTAGGCGGCAAATCATGTGAATACGGGCAATGAGACATTAATTTGATGTTTTTCTGCGTCAACACACACGCACATCAAACAATATTCAATTGTTTGATGTGCTGTGTGAGAGCTGGCATTGTCATGATGAAAAATGATGCGACGTTTTCGGTTGTTTTTCCTGATTTCACCGATGACTTCGGGCTAATAAATTGTTGTATACCATCCAGCATTAACTGTTCTTCGATCCTCTAAAGCAATGGTTGCAACATGTACAGTATAACCAAAGAAACAAGCGATCATTTTCTTGGAAGTGCTTCGCGAACGAATTACATTTGTTGGATTCGGTTCATCTTGAAACACCTAAACAATTGTTTGTTGCTTAGTTTCCGGCTCGTACGAATATATCCAAGTTTCGTCTCCTGTTCCGATGTGGTATACGAGTTTTGCATATCCTCGGTCGAATTTTTTTAGCATTTCCTTACACCATTTGATACGAGCCTGTTCTTGACTTTCAGTCAAATTATGCGGAATCCATCGGGAACAGATCTTTTTCACAGTTAAATGTTAATGCAAAATCGAATATACTGCAGTCTTCGATATGCCGATCATTTTCAATCATGTTGAGCATAGCATCGATTTTTTTTGGATCAACCGATTTTGGTCGACCTTCACGAAATTCATCGCTAACAGAAGCACGACCATGACGAAATTCTGCAAACCGATGGTATACAGTTTTTTCTGATGGTGATTCATTACCAAAAGTTGAACGAAGCGATTCGGGGCATTGTTGTTGAGTTAAGCCTTTACATAAACTTTGCAAAACTGTTTTTTTAAACGCTTATTGTAAACCAAACCAAAAGTTGAACGAACGGATTTGAGACATTGTTGTCAAGTTAGGCCTTTACTAAAATCGTAAAAAATCATCCAATGAAAACCGTCCCGTGGTATTTCCATTTGTTCACAAAATTATTTTTTTTAAACGCTCACTGTAAACAAACTACTCAGCCAATTTCTGAGCTGCCATTGTTTTAACAATAACAAATGTAAAATTTTACAATAACAGTAATGTCACATCTCAATAGTGCCATCTATTGATCGTTTGTAAAAAATTTAAAAGGCAGCCCTCGTAATATTGGGTTGTCGAAAAATTATAGAGCCTTTTTCTTGTTAGATAGTTTTAGAGTCAGATGAAAGCTGACATTTGACAGTAGTAGAAGTGCCAAAAACCGTTGGAATTCGTTTATTCAGATTTAATTCTGAGCACCTTGAAGATTAATGAAATTTCTGCATAAGTTCGCTATATTTTCCAATTTTATTGTCACAAAGGCAGGCTTATGAAGAAATTTGAGCAGGTTACGGCTAAGATACGTTATCAAAAGCAAAGCTATATGATGGTTCAGTCGATTTCGTTCTGGATATTTCGATGTCAATAATGGTCCTTGCACTGGTCGATCAATAACAAAAAAAGTTCATAGAATTTTGCTAAAAGTTCAACAAGATCGGCATGTAAGTAGCCATGATTTTACCAATGAACTATATATCCGTCCACAAACAGTTTTAAACGACTGAAGAAAGCTGGTTACAAAAAGAAGCTCGATGTCTGGGTACTACATGATTTGACGCTAAAACTTGTTTGGT
Organism: Pachyrhynchus sulphureomaculatus; assembly: GCA_019049505.1. NCBI lineage: Eukaryota > Metazoa > Arthropoda > Insecta > Coleoptera > Curculionidae > Pachyrhynchus > Pachyrhynchus sulphureomaculatus. The sequence continues at coordinate 36,140,468 of CM032456.1, read as the reverse complement.
GGATTAGAAGGGAATCGTGCATGATTGATTTTGTACTCTACTGTCAGCAAATGACGAGACTGAAGCAAGCGATTAAAAAAAAATCGGCCGGAACTACTCAATGGCAACGCCAGACTGTACTCATCTTTAATGATTCGGCAAAAATTGAGAGATGTTGGTTGGGAAGTTTTAATACATCCCCCGTATATCCCAGACCTTGCACAGTCAGACTACTATTTGTTTCGGTCTCTACACAATTCTCGGAATGATGTTAAGTTCGTTTCAAAAAAAGGCTTGTGAAAACCGCTTATCACAATTTTTTGCCCAGAAACTACAAAGTTCTATAGTAACGAGGTTGTGGTTTTGCCGGAAAAAATGGCAGCAGACCATTGAACAAAATAGCACATATGTGATTTAGTAAAGTTTTTTTTTTCAAAACATAATGAACAATTGCCTCAATTTTGAGTTCAAAAGCTTCAATATTTTCTCGACAATCCTTTATTTCATCAACAGAACATAATCGGAATAATTAATTTCATCGACGTGGTGTGTAAGCAGCAAGTCGAATGGCTGTTCATCTAACTAAGTCTTTGAAGATATTCAGCTGAAACGGTATGTATTCTATCTATTTTTACTAGCTTCATTTGAAGTGGAAATGATACTACGATATAAAGATTCTTCTATATGATTAATTATTAACACTTACTGGTGATTGTCCAGTGGGAGACCTATTTCTTCCAGAACTAGACGACTTGCCATTTTTGTTTGCTGGTTGTGGAGAAAGATGGCTGCCCTGCACTTGGATTGTGGTAGAAGCAGGTTGTGATTGGGGAACTGCCTGTTGTCTGCTAATGGACTGATCCTAAAAGAAAATAATGAGTCGTATGAAAAAAACATATATAGAAATTGTTACGCTCACAGAGGTTATTTTAAAAAAATTATTCTCATTTGTTGCCGCTAGATGGTAATTTGGGTCCTTTGTATTCGTATCCTAAATAATTGGTAATAGAGAACTATAGCCTTAATTTAAAACGCTTTAATGTTTAAAAACGCATTTTGCATTTGTGTTTACTAAAGTGATTTGCTGAAATACATACATACCATGTAAAACAACACAGTACTCTCGTATTTTTGTAAAGTACTATTTTTATGACAAAAATATATAATATGTTTTTGCATTAATCGATAACTTATTAATAAATTTATCACTAATATGGGAGACCTAGAAAAAGATTTAATAACATGAACGGAAGTATTACGATGTTAGTTCAAAGAGATATATCACATAGAATAAACTTGGGATTAAACTAATGTTTTAAGTATATAAATAAAGATAAAAAAGATAAGCATTGACGTTCGCCAGGGAATACGGTAAACAGATTACCTATGCACCTTATAGACATTTCGCAAAAGAAGGAAAAATAAAGAATATGCTAATCTGTCTTTAAAATGACAAATAAAAACCTGTTACTTCAATTGACCATTTCAGTGAGTGCGGTAAAGATAAGGTGAAAATAACACAGGGCAACAAAAAAATATTTTTGTTTTGGTGCCTGGGATTTTAAAAGCTGATTTTAACTATATTTGGGACGCTAAATCTATACATGCAATCCGTTTTTCTCTATCAGCTCTACCTTTTTAGATACATCAACTTATCTACCAATGTGGTTTTTATTCAGTATATTCATTTATGAGAGTTCTAAAATTATTATATATTCATTAATGTAGGTACAATGGTTTTATTGTCAGTCTGTAATTGAGTAAATTCCAGGTAAATCTATAAATAGTGGAACCATTGCCTATCAGGTACCTGAACTGACCCTTTTAATCACCTAACGCGGGTAAGTCTCGTCAGTTTGTGCGTTCTTACTAATGAGAGTAGATCGAATTCGGCGTGTTATTTAATGTTAAGAAAAGAGTGTTTTTGTGTTATTAAACAGAATTAAAATGAGTTCAGGTTCCAGTTCAAGAAGAAGTTGTGTAAATCAACCTGATGTGTTTTGCTATATATGCGGAGAATACATGTTTCAACAAAACAGACAAACTATTACTAACTTTGTAAAGCGAGCGTATCTTGGATACTTTGGAGTTAAGCTTGGTGATCAGGACAAAACGTGGGCCCCGCATCTCGTATGTAAAACTTGTACAGAGCATTTACGGCAGTGGACTACCGGGAAAAGAAAATGTCTAAAATTCGGCGTACCAATGGTTTGGAGAGAACCAAAAAACCACTTCAATGATTGTTATTTCTGTTTAGTAAATACTAATGGAATCAATCGAAATAACCGCAGTAAGTGGACTTATCCCAATTTAGACTCGGCAATACGCCCTATCCCGCACTCAGATGAAATACCGATTCCAACATTTCATCAGCTACCACATATCTCTGATGACGAATATTTTCCCTCTGATCGCTCTTCTGATGCTAATAAAAGTTCTGATGCTAATGAAACTAACAGTGACTATGAGGGGACGTCATCAGTTCCTCAACGCTTCAATCAAAATGAATTAAATGATCTCACCAGGGATCTCAATTTATCGAAAAAAGCTTCTGAAGTACTGGCTTCTAGGTTGAAATTTACTGGAACAAGGAACCAAAATTACCTTTTACCGTACAAGAGAAAAAGATCTGCTACCATTCTTTTCTCAAGAAGACAATCTTGTATTTTGTCACGAAATTAGGGGACTCATGAAAGAAATGGGACTTTCTGAATATATTCCAGATGATTGGCGCCTATTTATTGACAGTTCAAAGCGAAGTTTAAAATGTGTCCTTCTACATAATGGGAATAAATATGGTTCAATACCACTAGCTCACTCAACGAAACTGAAAGAAGAATATAATACCATAGCTTTGGTCTTGCAGAAGATAAAGTATTACGAACATCAATGGATGATTTGTGTAGACTTAAAAATGGTAAACTTTCTTCTTGGGCAGCAAAGTGGTTACACGAAATATCCTGTGTTTCTTGTGCCTCTGGGATAGTAGGGACAAAACACACCACTGGGTTAGAAAAGATTGGCCTAAGAGAGAAAACATGGACGTTGGGGAAAAGAATGTCATTAACGACGCTTTGGTTGAAAGAGAAAAAATCATACTTCCTCCGTTACATATAAAGTTGGGCTTAATGAAGCAATTTGTAAAGGCTCTTGATAAGAATGGGTCTTGTTTTGCATATATAGGGGTAAAAATGCATCAGTTGAGCACAGAAAAACTCAAAGCAGGGATATTTGACGGCCCACAAATCAGACAATTAATTAAGGATCCTGCCTTCATAAATGCAATGAATCAAGTTGAACGAGAAGCTTGGACATCATTTGTTGCAGTTGTAGAAAATTTTCTAGGCAAACATAAACCTCAAAACTATGTTGAAATGGTTAACAAGATGCTTAATAGTTTCAAATCCTTAGGGTGCAATATGAGTATTAAAATACACTATTTACACAGCCACTTAGACCGTTTTCCAGAAAATTTAGGAGACATGAGTGAGGAACAAGGTGAAAGATTTCACCAAGATATTAAAGTTATGGAGGACCGCTACCAAGGAAGATGGGACATGCACATGATGGCAGATTACTGCTGGAGTTTAAAAAGGGACTGTTTAAAAAAACATTCAAGAATGTCGCGGAAAAGAAGCTTTCCAAGTGTTGAGTGACTATTTCATTTCTTCAATGTTTTTTTTTTGTTTGTAAGTACGACATAATATTGTATTTTGTATAACTAAAATAAAAATTTCGTATCTACTTTTGTTTACTACACTTACGGATTTGAGTTACAATAATGTAACTTATATTTCTCTAAAATTGTATACCTTAAAAATTTGAGCTCCTAGGTACAAATGAATACGTTATTTGAATTCAGGACATCAAATTGATATAGAATCAGCTCAAAAAACCTCGACACCCAAAACAGCTGTTCCCCTGTGTAATGGATATATTGGAACTCTGTTTTATGCAAAAAGTTACCTTTCTTTACTTCCGTGTAATACCGCTAAGAAAATTGAATGTTTATATGCTTTCTTGTACTAAAACCTACCTTGTACACGCTAGTTATATGGGGTACATTCTCTCACCACTTTTGTTCAGTCCTTATTCTGATGCTGTGTTTAACGAAGCCATCTATGAATCCATTGAAGGAATAACAATTAATGAGAGTACACTAAACAACACATGGTATGCTGATGATACTGTTCTATTAGCAAATAATATCAAAGATCTCCAGCAACTGATTAATCGAGTCATAACAGCCAGCGAAAGATTTATGAATATAAGAAAAACGAAGTAGATGATAATAATAAAGAAAAATCTACCATTAAAATCTCTCGAAATCAGGGACAACACCGTAGAACAGGTATCCATATTTAAATATTTGGGAACCAATATCGTTTATTACACCAATCTATAAAAGGGAGATACTGAACACAATTATCAAAATTTATGAAGGAATCATTAATAATAGGATAAAGAAAGTAATATGAATTGAAGGAATGAAATGAAGCTAGACACCAAAAAAGCTTTTGGCGCTGACGGAATACCTGCCATAGTTCTCAAAAACTGTGCGAGAGAACTGACACCAGTTTTCTGTAGACTTTTCAACCTATCCTACAGAAAGGGAATATTTCCTTCCTGCGGAAATGTGCCACAGTTCAGCCGATACCTAAAAAAGGCAAGAAGACCTTGGCAAATAACTACCGACTAGTCGCACTCCTTTCAATAATATCGAAAGTCATGAAAAAGGCTATCAATCAACATCTTCTAAAATATCTTGAAGAATCCAACATTATTAGCGATCACCAACATGGCTTTCGTAAACATAGATCAACAGGAGATCTTCTGACTTATGTAACACACAACGCAATTGAACAATTATGGAATCTCGAGCGGTTGCTCTTGACATATCCAAGGCATTCGACCGTGTTTGGCACGATGGGCTGTTGGCTAAGCTACGTTCTTGTGGTATGTCTGAAAAGTTCTGTTTGTGGCTCTTATGTTTCCTCAGTGAGCATTCTTGACAAGTGTCGGTCGACGACACTTTCACTATCAACGCCAGTGTGCCCCAAGCCTCCATACTATCTCCTACTCACTTTCTGATTTACATTAACGATCTGCTGGAAAAAACCGGAAATTCAATCTACAGCTTTGCAGATGACAGTACGCTTATGTCTCCATTCACTTTGAACGCTCGGACATCGGCTGCTCAGGCGAGTGTCCGCAGACAGCGGGAAGTTGTTCAACTTAACAAAGACCTAGAAGAAATTCTATCTTGGGGTGACAGTAACCACGTGTAATTTACGCTACAAAAACCCAGGCGGCAGTTTTTTCTAAAAAAGTTAACGTTGCTGAACTCGACATAGTTATGGCGGGGGTCTCCATTCCTCATTCCTCTAACATCATCCCTCAATTTGTTGGGCGTTAATTTGGGAGCAAATAAGTCCTAGCATGAACATGTAGCAGGCATAGCAAAGAGACCTTCTCAAAAGTTGGGAATATTATTTCGAACCAGAAAGCTTTACACTCCACAACAAGTGTTAATTCTTAACAAAGCTACAATTCGACCAACTAAGGAATACTGCTCCCATGGTTGAGGCTCCGCTCCCAAACATACACTGCATTTGTTGGATTCTATTCAGAGAAGAGCTGTTCGTCTGATTGGAGACCCGGAACTGACCTGCGGCCTTGATTCGCTGGAACATCGAAGAACGGTTGGCGACTTGAGCCTATTCTACAAGTATTTTCATGGAAAGTGTTCCGAGGGTGTGGCCCGTTTAATTCGTCCCAGAGCGGTGCATGTTAGAAATACACGTCGCGCTGATACTTCGTATCTGTATAAGGTTCAGCTTGTTACTCCTCGTACAACGTTTTTCAAACAGTCTTTTATATGGAAAACGTTATCCCTTTGGAATAATTTGCCCAGAACTGTGTTTCCCAGCGAGTACAACAAACAGCGATTCAAGAACAACGTGAATCGCTTTTTTTCCGCACGTGTCGCTCCTGTAGCGCTTTAGGGACCTCCCTGCAGCACGTGTGCCAGACTCATATAAAAAAAAAATAGAACCACAACTATCGGAATCGCAAAGTGGATTTAGAACAGCAAGAAGTACACAAGACCACATATTTACACTGAAACAGATTATCAAAAAAAGACCAAAACAAAATAAAAGTCTACACCTTGCTTTCATAGACTTAGAAAAAGCATTTGATAGTGTGCCGAAAAATAAAGTGTGGAAAAGCCTAGAAAACAAAGAAATAAACAAAAATACAATAATAATTATAAAAGGAATATACAGCAACAATGTGCAGTATGTAATAAAAAACAATATGAAGTCGGAGGTATTTACAACACAGGAAGGTTTAAGGCAGGGAGGAAGCTTGAGCCCAACATTGTTTACTGTATACATTGATGAAATAATCAAGAAATGCGAAATAAAAGTAAAAAAAATGACAATTGGATACTGGAAGCTAAAAAAAAATAGCGGCTTTTGCTCATGATATTGTGTTAGTGGCGGAAAATGAAAGACAAGCGTTTAATGAAAAAGGAATGAAAATTAATATAGATAAAACAAAAGTAATAACAATGGAAAACCAACAAATGAATATTTACATAGAAGGGAATAAAATACAACAAGTGGAACGTAAGTATTTGGGAGTGGTAATGGAAGAAACTGGAAAACAAGACAAAGAAATTAATGAAAGAATCGAAAAAACGAACAAACTTTACTATGAAACAAATAATAAATTCATTAGGAAGAAAGAAGTGACGAAACAAACAAAAATAAAAGTGTTCAAAGTAATTTATAGGACAATTCTAACATATGGATGCGAATCATGGGCCCTAACAGCCAGGCAGAAAAACAAGATACAAAGCCGTCGAAATGAAATACCTGAGAGCAGTACAAGGAGTTATACGGAAAGACTGAATAAGGAATACAGAAATAAGGACAAGGCTGAGAGTATGGAATATATACAACAATTATGGAATATATATACAACAAAGACAGCTGGGATAGTGGGGACATGTACAGAAAATGAAGAATGATAGACAATTGAAACAAGTATATAAAGCCCGAATACAGGGAAAACAGAAGCGAGAAAGACCTAGGCAGACCTGGAATAAGAGTATTGGAAGTATACTTAAGGAGAAAGGAAAATCCTGAAAAGAAGCAGTGAAAATGGCAAAGAATAGAGACAGATGGAAGAGGTTTATACGTGAAGATCGAGGGGGAAAAAGGAAAATGTATAAACTAACCTACATCATGCGGTAGAAGGGATATACGATTATATATATACTGAACAGACCTCTCGATCTCCGAATGAGAATGGTGAAAGCGTATGTATTCTCAATGCTATTGTACGGATGTAAGTGGGTGACCCTGGGTGGGTCAAAGAAATGGCTAGAATCTTTTGAAATGTACATTTATAGACGCCTTCCTCACATCCCCTGGGTATAGAAAATAAAAAAACAAGTACTGGAAAGAATGAACAAAATGAAGGAATTACTAACAACCATAAAAATAAGAAAAACTCTATACTTCGGACATATAATGAGAGGCCCAAAGTACGAATTGCTACGTCTAATTATTGAAGGCAAAATAAAAGGCAAACGATCGATCGGAAGACGACAGAATTCTTGGCTGAAGGTGATTTGGATGGGCTTTGAGTGATATGTATAGTTTCTAACGTTCGTATAGCTATATAGATCGCCAACCTTCTTGAGAAGACGGCGTCGTAAGAAGAAGATATAGGGTTATATATATCTTATTAAACTACAAATTTAGAAAATATCAAGCTGTTAATTAGAATATTTACTTTCTTCTATGTTTAATGATATTACAAAAGCCAGTGAACCAAAAAATATTGGTTAACAGTCGATCCAGTCAGCTAATTCCAGAACAGGTTAATGTATGATCGTGTTTTAATGTAAATGTGCGGATGCTTATTGTCAAAGTATCAAAAAAGACACATAAAGAGATATATGTAGTTCTCAGTAACTAAATTAATTTAAGCATTTATCTACTATGTAAAATATAATTGAAAATAAAATGGAGCCTCTAAAAGTTTCTTACATTTTTAATTTCAAACATGGATAGTTTCAGGTGTTCTTTTTTAAAGGCAATTCGTGATACTGTTACAATATTTCCTCTTTAAAACTCTGTTTCCATTCTTTTTTCAATAAAATCCTCTTTATAACAGTAGACATCTTGGCGTCTACCCATTAAATTTATAATATTATTAAACATTTTTTAGGGAACTATTTTAGGGAGGTATTTTTTAACTCTGTTATTATGTTTTTAACCTCAACTCTGTTTGGTAAATTGGTCGATTTTAGTAACTATCACAATTTGTTAAAATAAATATATATTAAATATATTTGGAAAATTCTACGAGGAAATGAAAATAACTATTTAAAAATCGAAGTAATAATTACTTTCCACAAAACATTGTTACTTCGTAGAAAAGTGAGACGACCCTAAAAATGTAATCTATAGTTTTGTTTTGTTATCTACTTGTTACAATTTTAACTAAAAAAAAATATTATTTTCTTAGAATTACTTCTTTAAAATATCTCAATATAGACTTTCAATTAGTCAATAAAACTTTTCCAATATACTAGTACTCATCTATCCACATATGCTTCAACATATCTGAGTTAAGATGTTACAACGTCTGAAACTGATTTTAAATGAGGTTGTTAAAATCAGAGTAAAAAATCACAGTTATATGACTTCTACTTACTGTTAACAATTAATTTAAATATTCGCATTTTATGTTTTAAAAAAGTAGCTACCATTGTGTTGTTCGTTGCCGATTCACCATAAAATAATAATAACAAAACTATAAAGTAAACTTCAGATGATCAAACTGATTTTAGAAACCTCTCATGACATAAATAATGTTTTAAATATGTCAAAACATTTGGAGAAGGTTTGATGTTTTTAACACATTTAATGGATCAGACATATTCTTTACATAACTTTCTCTCTCTCTCTCTCTGTTATGATTTTTAACGATATATCCTCGAGAATTTTATTTCGTTTGTTGTATGAATAATTAATTGGCTTTTATTAGAGAGGAAGTTTTGCTTCTTTTTAGCATTCCGTACGGAACACTTATAAGATTGTGTCGGTCCCTCTATCTGTCCGTCTGCCACACCCGATTTTCTCCGAAACTATTCGACATAGAGAGTTGAAATTTCTCACTAATATAGGAATTGATGGCCCCCATCAGATCCGTGTAGTTTTGAAAGTTAAATGTTGACTTAAAAGGTTAGTTTGGGGAAAGAAAAAAAATGTTTTTTTACCAGGTCATCGACTGGGGTGTCAAATGAAAATAATAAAAATATATATAATGTAATACTTGCGCGCACTTGTCTTTGTATTATTTTTAAAAAATTGCGAGAAATCGCTGTCCTCTCTTTAATAATTTATCTGGTATATAAAAAACAAAAATTTCAAGGTCATCAGTTTTCAACAAAGATCGGAAACAAACTTTGTTGAAAACTCAATTGTGAAGTCATTGATCATTTTACACCTCTGGAACAAAAAATTTTTATTTTAAAAGCAATCAACGTACGGAACACTAATTGTACAAGTCTGACTCGCACTTGGCCGGTTATTAGGTTTTTTTAAAGATCCGTTTAATAGTGTAAATGTAACACATCGAAATGTTGTATAACACTTGTAACAAAATCTTTATCAGAATATAGATGAGATGGTTTTTTTTTTTATCTACTTTTAGCATCACAGTTTTTTCAAATTCATTTTTGACACCAGATTTGAAATCATTCGACGAAGAAACCCCCGTATACCCCGAGAAACCGCCGTATAAACAACCTCACGACTCTACACTGTTGTCAACAAATCTCCGAACTCGTCTATCATATCTTTCTTCTTTCAATCTTTCTTTTTCAACTATTCCTCTATTCCTTTCTTTTCCTTCTTTCTAAACCTTCTATCTATCTACATCTCTTTCTTTCTTCATCTTTCTCTAATTCCTCTTTTTCTTCTTTCTATTCTCTAAATTCTTCTCTATCTTTCCTTCTCTTTTCTTTCTTCTTTTCTACTACTTTCTACTTCTTTCTTCTCTATTCACTTATCTTATGTACAGCTGCCAACTCTCAAATGTCATTTTTGACACCAGATTTGGAATCAGCGACTGAAGAAACCCCCGTATACCCCGGAGAACGCCGTATAAACAACCTCACGACTCTACACTGTTGTCAAATCTTCTTCTTTCTTCCTTTCGGCTATTCCTAACTTCTTTCTAAACCATCCTTTCTTCTAATTTCTAATTCTACTCTACACCTTCTAATCTATTCTATTCACTTCTCCTTTTCTTTCTTCTTCTACTATCTCTTTCTTCCCTCTTCTTCTTTCTTCTAATTCTTCTATCTATTTTTCTAAATTCTACGTTCTATCCGTCTATATCGATATTCTAATCCTTTCTATCAAGTCTATGCTATATCTTCTCCTGTCTATCCTAATCTACGTTTCTTTTCTCTATTTCTATCTTCTACTATTTCTTTTTCTAACTTCTCTTCTTCTATATCTCTATCTTTTCATATTCCTATTCTACTATTTCCTTTTCTATCTATAAATTCTGTTATTCCTCATTTCTTTATACCGACTCTATCTATTCTTTTCCTAATCGTTCTTCTAAGTCTAATCTTCTATCTTCTACTTTCTTTCTTCCTAACCTATTCTTTCTCTTCTCTTTTCTTCTTTCTTCGTCTATTCTTTCTAATCTATCCTTCTTTTCTCTTCTTTTTCCTATTTCTTTCTATTCTTATCTTTCTTCTTTCTATCTATTCTTCTTCTAATATTCTATCTATCTTTCTATATCTGTCTTCTTTTCTATCTATCTATTCTTTCTCTTTTCTATTCTTTTCTATCTAATTCTAATCTCTATCTTTCTTCCTCTCGTAATTGCTTATCTCTTCTTTCTATTTCTACTATCTTCTTTCTTTCTTCTAATCGCTATTCCTTTCTTTCTTATTCTATACTTTCTATTTCTTTTCTATTCTTTTCTATTCTTCGAACCTTTTCTCTACTATTCTTCTATTCTATTTTCACTTTCTCTTCTATTCTTAATCTATTCTATTTCTATGCTTTCTATTCACTATTCTATTCTTCCAATCTTCCTATTTCTATTCTTTCTTTCTTCTCTTCATTTCATTGCTTTCTAGATTTCTATACTATTCTTCCTTCCTATTCTCTTTCTTTTTCTATTTCGATTCTTCTCTATATCTTCTTCTTCTTTCTTCCCTCTTCTATCGTATTCTATTCTATTCCTTCACTCTAAATATTTCCTTTCTATCTATGCCTTCTCTACTTCCATTCTTTCTATGATCTTTCTAACTTTCTATTTCCTTCTTCTATCATTTCTCTCTACCTTCTAACTATTCTTCTTCTAACTTATTTCTTTCTAATTCTATTCTCTTTCTATCATTTCTTTCTCTTTCTTTTTCTTCCTTTTCTTTCTATTCTCTTCTTTTCTTCTAATCTATCTTTCTAATTCTCTAATATTTTCATTTCTTCAACCTAATCCTATATCTTTCTTTTCTATTTCTATTTCTAACTCTAACTTACTATTCTAATCCCTCTTCTTTCTATCTACCTATCTTTCTTTCTTCATTCTTCCTATCTTTTCTATTCTATCGATTTCTATCTTCTAATCTTCTACCTTTTCAATTTCTTTCTTCCCTGCTTTTCCTATCTTTCTACTCTACTTACTCTTTATCTTTCTTACTACTACTATCTCTACCCTACATCTCCTACTACTATTTCTTCTTCTTTCACTACTTTCTATCTCTTTCTTTCAAATGCTTTTCCTTCTACTATCTTTCTACCTAATTTCTACTAATAATCTATCTTTCTTTTCTCTCTTCCCCCACCTTCTTTCTACTATTCTATTCTTTCTCTATTTCTTCTTTCTATTCTTACTATTTCTTTTCTTTCTCCTTTTTCTTTTCTTTTCCTTTCACCTATACTATTCGGCTTGCTTTCTTCTTTTTCTTTTCTGATTGCTTGCTATCTATTCTCTCTAACTCTCTATCTTTCTTCGATTTCTTTCTTTCTCTATTCCTTCCTCCTGGCCTAATTTCTACTTCTAGCTTTTCTCTATTCTTTTTCTATTCTTCTTTTTTTCTTTCTATTTTTTCTTCCCTCTTTTCTTCTATCTATCTATCTTCTTTCTCGACTCTTTCTATCTACTATCTTTCTATTCTTTTCTTTCTTCTTTCTCCTTTCAATCTCTAATCTACTTTTCTGTGCGTTCCTCTTCCCTCTCCTTTTCTTCTTTCGTTCTGTCCTTTCCTTCTTTTGCAAGATCTCCGAAACTCGTCTTTCTACCCCCGATATCTGAAAAACTGTCCATTTTCCGACCTTGTGCCCATGGGAACTCTTGATCAGGACCTCGAGAGAAATAACATATATCGATTTCAGACAATTTCAGTGAGGGCAACTTCGAGAGCCGCGTAATTTCGAAAGTTAAATTTTGACTCAAGGGGTTAGTTTTGGGGGGTGAAATTGCAAGTGAGAATTTTTTTTTTGCATCGAATGGGGTGTCAAATGAAAGCATGTTAAAACACGAGTTCAAAAATATATGATGTAATACTTGTGCAATTTTTTTTTATTTTATTTTTAACAAAATGGCCAAAAATAGCTGTCCTCATACCCTATCTCTAAGAGTACCGATCAAAAAAATTCAAAAAAAATTCTGGAATATTTTCATAAAGTCTAGATTGAGTGAAAATTATCCCGAGGGCATTACGTTTGATAATTTATCTGGCATAAAAAAACAACTATTTTACTTGACAATATAGTAGAGATTTTTTTGTCGCGAAAATTTGTGAATTTAACCGGAACCAAGAGCTACGAAATATCAATAGGTGTTCGGTGCAAGCAGTAATATACTCATATACTTTTTAGTACATTACTGCTTTAAGCATTTAGTCAATTACAGATAAAATAATTTTTTATGGTGATTGGTGACCAACGGGTAGGTATCAAGACAAAATAATTTTATTTCATTTGTTTATAATTACTAAAGACTGGATTATATGCATTTGCATATTTTCATGTGCATTTGCATATTTAGACCATTTTCACTGATTATTGCATATTTTACCCAAAATCTAGTAATGATGCATATTTTCCCTATATTTACAATATTTCTTCGTATTACTAGGCAATTGAATTGCTCAGGGTATTGTTCATGTCGCCGTCTGGAACCGATCTTATCGCCGGGAGATTACCTGCAATAGTCTAAACATCGATTAGGTTATAGTACCAAGGGAATACCCAAAATTACGACGGTATTTTATTCCTTTGTTCCTTGGTCGGGATATTAAGTGATAAGTAGTTAGTTTCTAAGAATATTTGTTTGAGCGTGGATCAAATAAACAATTTTCTCGAAGACAAATTTTTATTTTAAAACAAGATATAAGTTTAAACATTATTGTTGACGCGCTTGCGTCAGTGTAGTCTTTTTGCAATTTTTAACGTGTTGTGTTAAAGTTTAACGTGTACCATGCCACCTGCAAAAAAAAGTGTCTCTTCGTGGGTAGCTGATTATCGTGGAACATTTACATACGACGGAAATGTTTTATATTGTCGAGATGGCGAAAAAAATGTTTCGTGAACAAAAAAGTTTCAAATTGACCAGCATGTCAAGACAAGTCTTCATATCGCAGGATTGCAAAAAAAAGGCCCACGACAACAACTTATAACAGCAGCAAGTAGCAGTGATTCCACTTCTATAGGCAAACAAAAAAATCACTTTAGCATGGATTTATGTGAAGCCTTGTTTGCAAGTAATATTCCTCTCCACAAACTTACAAATCCTGCATTCAAAGATTTTCTGCGAAAATATTGCTTGAATCAAAAAATACCAGACGAATCAACACTGCGTAAAAATTACATACCAACAATTTACCAACATGTTCTGGAAGAAATACGTAATGAACTTAAGGATGACATTATTTGGATTTCAGCTGATGAAACTACCGACAGTTGTGGTCGCTATATTGCGAATTTAATTGTGGATGCATTAAGATTAGAGCCTTCTTCTTCCTATTTGCTGGCCTGCAAAGAACTTGACAAGATAAATCATTCTACGATCGCCAGATTTGTGAATGAAGGTATTAACAAAAATATTTCCTGATCTTCTGCAGATGAAAGAGTGTTTATATTTCTCTAAGATGCTGCTCCCTATATGATCAAGGCAGCCAAACTCCTCTAAGTATTTTATCCAAATTTAATTCATGTGACGTGCTTTGCTCACGGAGTCCATCGACTTGCTGAAGAAGAACGATCCACGTTTGGAAATGTAAATAAACTGATTTCATCAGCAAAGAAAGTGTTTCTAAAGGCACCTGCTCTCAATAACGCCTATAAAGAAAAAGTGCCAAATGTGCCTTTACCTCCCGAACCAGTGGTAACTCGATAGGGAACATGGATTGAAGCTGTACTATTTTACAATGAACATTTCAAGGCCATCAAAGGTGTAGTAAATGACTTCGATAGTGCAGAGGCTATGGCAGTTCGTCAATCCAAGGAAGCATTTAACGATTCTGATATTAAAAAAAAACATAGCTTTGATTAGCACTCACAACCTGCGGGGCATTAAAAAGCTTGAAATTCGAGGTTTGGTGTTGACCGAATCAATTCAGTTAATGAATAAAATCTGTCAAATAAAAACTCCACATTGCCAGATGTATTCCCGCGTAGAGTTAAAGAAAAGTTTGAAAACATTTTGTTCAATAACCCAGGCTTTGAACCTTTGTGTCAAATTGACAGTTTTATTAATGGGACGGGTGAACTTTTGCCAGAAATAATAAGTGCGAACATAGCACCCAAATTCAAATACTGCCCAGTTACCTCAGTGGATGTGGAACGGTCTTTTTCCACTTATAAAAATATTTTAAGTGATCGAAGACACAATCTTACTACCCAACATTTGGAACAATACCTTATTGTTTACGTGTACAAGAATACAAATGTTAAATAATTTTAAAAAATGTTAAATAATTGTTAATTAAATTTAAACATCGTCGATAACTTGTTAATTTTATGCTGATTTTGAAATAAAAAACTAAAAATTACTACTTTTATTATTATTTAATATTGCATATTTTGACCCTTTTCATGCATATTTTAAGCATTTTTCATGTGTATTTGCATGCATATTTCAAGATTTTTATGTTGCATATAATCCGGTCTCTAATAATTACATAAATATTTAGGTAGTAAATGTCTGTTTTAAACTTTTACTACAAAGATGTCTCGCTTTTTATATATTCTTGGTAATTCTTAGATTGTAGTGACCAAATTTCATAGAATACTTCAGAAATCACGGTACGAAATACTAATTGTGCAAGTCCGATTTGCACTTGGACGTTTTTTTTAAACAGTAATATCGACTAAATATAGGTAGTTAAGATGATCTTTTTTGATTTTGACAAACTTTTGATAGCATGAACTAACGTGTAAAAATTAATTTGTAAATTTCAAAATCATTCGAATGTCTCAGTGGACATTAAAAAGAAAATACAGATGGGTAGAAACACGATATTCAAAGATCTTGTCGACAACAGCCGTGAGGCTATTGTCGACAGGCTAAGTAGAAGATTTATGACGTACCAAAATAATATAATAATCCTCCCTGAATACTTCCATAGCACCTACTACCAATAATACTGGCATACACAATTACTAAAAATCCATTATCTCAGCGAATAAAATATCACTTTAATCACCTATCACTGAAATTTTAACTAAATAAAATAAAATTTAAGGTCCACATACGGTGAAAGATTAAAAAAAAACTGCAGAGATAAAAGTCATTAAGAAAATATTTATTATTTAATTGATAAGGATAAAATTACTTTAAAAACAATGGTGTACTTAAGCTTAACCGCGCGTTTTATCACTAAATTCGCATAATTTAAAACGCGCTATATTTTTTTACGGCGTCTAAAAATACTGCTCTGTTCAAAATACATACGTAACGGATAAATGTACTGTAGTACGAGTAATAAGGTAAATAGGAAACGTACAACTTTATTTTTAATTTTTTTCAATTTCACCAGGTGTATTAGCTCAGACGAAAGAATGTTAAACACTAATTCTTATGCCAAAAAATTAGCATCTATTATTTGTCTGTATTTAAAAGTTACTAATTTGTAGTTTCCTCCTTTTTTCCGTTTTTTTTTTTAAAATTTTTTAATGCATAATTAAAGGATACCACATACTTTCGGGCTTACTGACAATTTTATTTCCATGAAAATTAGAAAACTCAGGGTAACTCAGATCTGTGCCGAAGGATGATTAAAGTTTTACATGTGTGTAACCCAACAATAAATAATAAATTTCCTTCCTACGGCGGTACAGTGTGTTTTTGTTTTCCCTGTTGTTTTTTTAGTGTTCCGTACGGAACACTTACGGGATCACTTAGGTGTCCGTCTGTCCGTCACACCCGATTTTCTCCGAAACTATTTGACATATAAAGTTTAAATTTGGCACAAATATAGGAATTAATGGCTCAGAGTCGTGTAGTTTTGAAAATTAAATATTGACTTAAGCGGTTAGTTTTTGGTGGTAAAATCGGAAGAGAAAAAAAAAATTACCAGGTCATCGAGTGGGGTGTCAAATGAAGGCTTGTGAAAACCCGAGTTCAAAAATATATATGATGTGATACTTGTGCACGCGCTTCTTCGTATTATTTTTAAAAAATGGT
The DNA here is from genome assembly GCA_019049505.1 of Pachyrhynchus sulphureomaculatus. NCBI lineage: Eukaryota > Metazoa > Arthropoda > Insecta > Coleoptera > Curculionidae > Pachyrhynchus > Pachyrhynchus sulphureomaculatus. Next base: position 36,123,755 of record CM032456.1, on the reverse strand, counting down.
CAAAAATCGTTGTCCCTCACTCTATCTCGAAAAGTACTGACCAAAAAATCTGGAATAGTCTTTATAAAGTGTAGATTAAGCGAAAATTATCACGAGTGCATTATGTTTGATAATTTATCCGGTTTAAAAAAACCTATGTGGCTTGACAATATACTTTTCAGTACACATACTGGTAGCCAACGGATAGGTACCGAGAGAAAAAAAATTATGTTTATAATTAAATAGATATTCAGGTAGTAAATATTTGTTTTATACTTTTATTACTAGATTCTAGATTGAGCTAGAATGATTTATTGGCTACTAGATAGCTAAGATGATATAGCAAAATACATGTTGGATCTTAAGATATATATATATATATATATATATATATATATATATATATATATATATATATACAGTGGCGTGCAAAAGTTTCCGGCCAGTGACATTTCGTACCCTAATTTATTAAAAAAAAGACTAATGATTTTTAATCATTATGAGATGTGAGTATGAGATATAGGAAACAAAATAATATAGTAAAAGAATATTATTTATGTTTGCGAATATATTTATTATTATTATTCTTATATTTATTATGCAAAAGTTTCCGGCCACATAATATACATTGACGTAGTAAGACGTTTAAAGATGTATTTACGAATAATAGCGCGTTGAATGTTCACATTTAGTTCATAAAAGGTTGTGGGAGCATAAACATGGCTTGGCATATGCAAATCCAAATTCGTGAGAGAGTAATAAAATTTTCAAAAGAAGGAAAGCCTTCTCGTGAGATTCCTTCATTATTATTGATAGGTAAATCAACCGTGAACGATATTATTGTAAAATACCGTTGTGGATATGGTTTAAAAGATCGTCCACGTAGTGATTAAAAATCATTAGTCTTTTTTCTAATAAATTAGAGTACGAAATGTCACTGGCCGGAAACTTTTGCACGCCACTGTATATATGTCAGGGACCTACTTAGCCCAAGTAAGGATTTTACTTTAAAAGCAATCACCGTACGGAACACTAATTTGAGCAAGTCCGACTTGCACTGTGTCGGTTTTCTTTACTTGTTTTTAAGGCAGTTGTATGCTTGCTTAAGCTTAATATTTATAACAATATAAAAAATGTTGATAACTTTGAACAGAAATTTCGGAAAGTGTAAAAATAATATTTCCAAAAAATGTTAACCTATCGTTTGCCTATGCCCTTACAGCTCTTGATTTTAAAGCCGGTATACTGTCGTATTAAGTCTTAACTCCGAAAAGCAACTGTCAATACGGTCAAAATAGACACAATTAATGTGTGTTGACTTAGTAAATATCTTTGAATTAGTATTTACTACTCATTAATAAACTGAGCTTAAGGATTGTAGTCATTTATAAATAACCATGTCAACCTATTTTAACATTAGGTATGCATCCTTTCTCCTTTGTTTAACACCCATTCATCAGTCATTTATATTACCTATTTTACATATCCGTCTGCGTCTGAGGGAAAACTTCCTCTATAAAATGGTTTTTGCCGCTATTTGGACCACTATTTTAATTTCTGTTGTTTGAAGTGATTATTTTTTTATGTTTCAAGTTCGATTCCCGTTGTGTACGTTAATATAGGTTTGTTTCACTATATTGCCGTTGTTATCGCCTCAGTGGCTTGGATTCTCAATTCTATGTCGATATCGCCAAAACTTGTTATACTCGTATCTATATCTATATAGTTAATCCATATCTTGTTTTTCATTAACTAGCTTAAATATCTTAAAAAAGCATTTTTGCTGTTCTGTTAAAATAGGGTAAGCAACGTCTCAAGAACGTCTCTGTTCTCTACTATTAGCACGTTGTCGTTAGCATAGCATAGTACAAGTACGAAAGTGTCTACTTTACGAACTCCCCTTTCTATTGAAATTGGTACCACAGGCACGGTAAGGCGTAGCTATACCATGGAGTAAATAATATATTTTATGGTTCTAATGATGTTGTGTAATAGATGTCTATCGTAAAGGCGATGTACTATGTCTTTTAGTTGTACTCGAACGAAAGCTTTTTCTAAGTCAATAAAACTTAAGAACGCTAGACCAGCGTATTTCTTCGAATTTCGGTAAATTGTTCTAAACTCTTCTTGTCCTTCTGTTAGTGAAACGTGCTTGTTGATTTTGTTATTATTTATATGTCTAGTTTTAGAGGTAGATAGAAGGTTTATCCCGTCTATAGTTTGCTCGCATCTTTTATCTCCCTTTGGAAACACCAAGATTGTAATGCTATACGAGGGTTACCTTTTAAGTTTTTACAAAAAACAATAAAAGAAAAAAAATGTATTGGTACAAATCGTTTTACTGTTTCTCAAAATATTCGCCATTAAAGATTTATACACTTGTGCATGCGTTCGAACCAATCTCGAAACATTTCTTCTACTCTGAAGTTGATACCTCAAAAACATGATTTTGGAAGGATTCAACAGCTTCTTGAAGTGATGAAAATCGCGGTCCAAGCATTTTTTTTTGATATTCGAGAATAAAAAGAAGTCGTTAGGTGATAAATCAGACCAATATGGGCAATGAGACATTAATTTGATGTTTTTCTCCGTCAAATAATCAACTGTTTGACGTGATATGTGAGAGCTGGCATTGTCATGATGAAGAATGAGGCGAGGTTTTCGGTTGTTTTTCTTGATATCATCGATGACTTCTAGCAAACAATGTGAAATCCATTGGAAACAGATCTTTTTCACAGCTAAATGTTCATGCAAAATCGAATATACTGCAGTCTTCGTAATGCCTAAGGATGCTTTTACCTCACGGTAAGTCACATGCCGTGCACAGCATCGATGTTTTTTTGGAACAACAACCGATTTTGGTCGACGTTCACAAAATTCATCGCTGACGGAAGTACGACCATAACGAAATTCTGCCAACCAATTGTAAACAGTCTTTTCTGATGGTGACCAAAAGTTGAACGAAGCGATTAGAGGCATTGTTATTAAGTTAGGCCTTTACTAAAATCGTAAAAAATCATCCAACGAAAACCTTCATATGAAATTTCCATTTGTTCACAAAACTGTTTTTTTTTAAACGCTCACTGTAAACAAACTACTCGGCTAAACTTTGAGCTACCATTGTTTTAACAATAACAAATGTCAAATTTTCCAACAATGGCGCCATCTAGTGGTGGTTTGTAAAAACTTCGTACTTTCATGTATTTGGAGTTTTATTTTGAACAAAAATTGTATTGATTAGAGTTGTTAGTCATTGAGTCAGTTTTCTCCACCGTATTTAAGTAGCTCAGTAAGAACATTGTCTTGGCCTGAATTTTTGTCTGTTTTTAAATTCTTGCTATTTCTACATTTTTTTGTTCATCAGATCTTTGGTACTTTTGTTTCTCGTATGGTGTTATACAGGCTAATTTTGAGAAACCGCCAAACGGCAAATTAAGAATATTAATAATCCTTTCAAAACAGTTACGCTAGAAAATAATGCAAAGCTCACGACAATTCCTAATGTGACTTCGAAAACGTTTGTTTTACTTACCAACTCTGCATCGGTACTCACAGCCACCTGCTCTTGTAACGTTTTGATCCAATCGGCAAAATCTTCAGTACTTTCTGCTTGTATCAAAAACTCCGATCTACACGGTTTGACAGTTGACATACGCAACACATTTTTCCTTTTAGTGTAGTCGCCTGCTACGCGCACTGCGCTACTGCGCATGTCCACTCCCGATGCCAACGACTGGTCTAGAGCGACGTCAGAGGTACCAATTGGGCTCTGCAAAAATATTAAAAAAGAAAAATTAATAGGTATTACTAAGACCAACATTTCAATGACATTTTTCAAGACATTTTCAATATAGTGATGAAAACATAAATTTCCATGGCGCCGTGGAATTTCCTTTTGTTTGAACACATTTAAATACGCTGCTTGATTATCTTTTAACAAAAAAGATAACGTGAATTTCAGATCAATTGAAGACTTCCATTTGTTTAGTTCATTATTACAAAAGAGAGATAATTGACAATCTGGGACGATTTTCAACTCACTACCATTGAAATTTCTCGATACTAACTTTAATAAGAGATTCACCTACAAGTGCTAGAATTATTGTAATAAAACGTCAGATTAGATCTTTAGCTGTGGGTTACTATTTCAAAAATGCTTGAGTTTTTTGTGCTTTTGAAACTGTAACATAAGGTTTGTGTCGTAATATAGAGAAGTTCCCCAGCGATATTGTCAGGAAATGTCGACATGTATATATTTCCGGTAAAATTACCCAATATAAACATATATACATCCCAATTAATCTTCTTCATAAGTACATAAACTAACCACCAACCTACGATATTGTATTATACTATAGAGGTAGTATACTGCGTTAAATACCAATTTAATAGTACAGTACATACAATGCAATTAATTGTTACATAAACACCTGGAAGTAAGAAGTTACAACAATGATCAACAATTTTCTTTATTGCAGAAAGTAACATGAATTCTTTTTATCAGTTGGATGACCACAAAAGTTACAACATCCTGTGATTATATTTCTTTAGATTCTATTCATTCTCAAATGGCCAATTATACCAATTAGCTGTAAAAACATTAATTAAAAAAAAATTTGCTTTCGATGTGATACATTTAATGACCTAGATATAAAGTTTAATTGCTAAAAATATAATTATTAAAACTCTGTTAGTTTCGTAAATGTACTAACTCAAAGATGCAAGGATATATATGTCAATGTATTTGCCTGTTATATTAATTTTAAAAATTACTTTGATTGTATCAAACATCATAAATTGATAGAAATCCTCAAAACAACAGGAATAGACAAAGAGGAAAAACACCTGACCTTTAACCTCTACTGCCAACACATAGCAGAAGTTAAAGTAGAATTAACGACATCGGAGGCAATTCTCATCAGGGAAGGAGTGCGACAGGGATGTATTTTGTCACCACTGCTGTTTCATATTTACTCCGAGACAATTTTTAAACAGGCCTTGGATGGTATTACGAAAGGTATCAACATTAACGGTAAAGCTATAAATGACATTAGATATGCTGGCAACACTGTGGTGTTGACTGACAACATACAAAACCTGCAAGAAATGATGGGCAGAATTGTTCAGTGCAGCGAAAGCTTTGGGTTACGTATAAATACTACAAAAACCAAAGTAATGGTTTTTTCAAAGACAGTTATTTCAACTCATCTCACTATTAAAGAAACCACTATAGAACATGTTCAAACATATAAATACCTCGGAGTCATAGTAACTCATCAGTTTGAACCTAAAAAGGGAAATTAACTCGAAAATTGAGCAAGCCAGAAAGGCATCATCAATATGAAGAAGTTCTTTACAAGATCAGACCTAAGTCTCAGACTTCGAATCCGTATGATCCTATGCTATATCTTTTCCATTTTACTCTGTGGATGCGAAGGTTGGACGCTTGAACCAGCGATGGAAAAGAAAATAGATTGCCTTCGAAATGTATTTATATAGCCGCATATTGGGAATATGTGTGTAAAGAAACAAGGAGAGAAAAACACGCTACATTAGCCACTTGATGAGAGATGAAGAGTATGAACTTCTGCAATTGATCCTGAAGGTAAAATCTAGGGTAAAAGATTCCTTGGAAGACGCCAAAATTCTTGGCTTAAGGACATTAGAAGATCGTTTAACTGCAGCTCGATAGATGTGTTTCGCATGGCTGTTTCCAGTACCATGTTGGCCATTTAGATCGTCAACCTTCGAAAGAAGTAAGTAAGTAATAAGAAGAAGTTTCGTAAATATATTGAAATATTTGTTAGCACTCAAAGAGGCACTTTTTCCTATAAACAGAACTCCTGACACATGTATGCCAAGCAAAAACCGCATTATTAACAGTTAATTAACTTTAGTTAGATATGCAAATACCTTTGTAATACTCGTATGTTACAATATTCAAAAATTAATGGGACTAATTAAAAAGTAAAAATATGCGCGCTATTTCTATCTGTTAAAGTATTTGTTTCGTAGGTTGGTAGAACTGTTATTAACTTCTGACTAAAATTTTCATGATATTTGCTTTATAGGTTAGAAATAAAAAGGTACTCTATAATTGTGAAAATATCTTGTTGACACGTGAAATGCATAATTACTAAAATAAAAAGGCCCGAATGGTGGCAGGACAATTCATGGATTTTGCATCACTTTAACGCACCATCGCACAATGCAGTCATTATTCATAACATAGGCAATTTTCCAAATCCCTAGACCATACTATACGTGTTTTTTGCATTTTTAGTTTAGGATATGTCGAAAATCTAATGTGATGGAGCAATTCTGAGGTCGGATTCGGATTGAGCGCACCAAAAACCTTTGGGAAAGTATACTCTGCTCTCAGAGTCTGGAGTCCAATTTTGTCCACCTGTGTAATTTTTTATGTAAAAATAAAACAATTACCGCTCCATTTAAGAATTATTGCACCGTGTGATTTTGTTCCTGTCTCCCCAGCTGAAGTTATTACTCCGTGGAAATCGTTTTAACTATATACGAGGGTGGATTGAAAAGTCTTGTAAAAATAAGGTCAATTACCTTTTTTTTCACAAAAAAATATTTATTTCTCAACATAATCTTCATTGAGCTCGATACATTTGGTCCAGCGAGATTTCATTTTTTTACTCCCACAGAAAAGAAAATTGTTTCGAGCATAACACTGATTTCTTCATTCGATATAAATTCGCTTGGGGCCAAATCTGGGGAATAGGATGAGTGGGTAATTATTTCGAAGCCCATCTCGTGCACTTTGGCCATTGGAACAGCTGATTTGTGAGCAGGTGCATTGTTCTGGTGAAGGAATACCTTTCTGCGAGCTAATCTTAGTCATTTCTGCTTCAACTGACTATGCAAACGGCCTAGTAACGCTGCGTAATATCAGCTAGTCACTGTTTTACCCTTTTCATCTACAATCGCAAAATGATACCCGAAATCCTCCAGATTACACTGGCACTTTCCAAATACGATTTTAAATGTCCTTTCTCGTGCGTTTTTGGTCTGAAGTCAACAAACGCGACACCCAACGCGCACTCAGCTTTTTCATTTTTAGAACTTGATACAGGACATTATATATCCATTCATATGAGATGCCTACCATCTCAGCAATCTCATGAAGCCTAATGCGATGATCTTCCATCACGAGACCATAAATTTTATCGGCCATATCTTCAGACGAAATCTCAATCGGGCATCCTGAATGAACAGCAGCTGCAGTGCTCGTACGGTTGCGTTTAAATTCATTTATCGAGTAATAAATGGTGTTGAGTGCTAGTGCAGAGTCCCCGTGAATTTCCTTCATTTAAGTTTCTATTTGTGCCACTGCACGATACTCAGCTTTATCCATTTCTACGACACGAGTAACATAGATCACTTACTATAGTTGCTAACAAACATTTATTTGAAACTTTAAACACAACCGTTACAAGAATCAGCTTACCAACAGTCATGCCGCTTAACAAAATTTCCCGCCATTTCGTAGACATTTACCAGACTTATCAATCTACCCTTGTAGAAGCTATAAAGAAAGATAATTTGCTGGCTGCCTTGAGAGCATTATCGGAAACGGATATAAGATTAGTAAGTAATTGTATTTTAGGGCAAATAGGGTGAGACACTCAAAAGTTAGAATTCGCGACAATAACTTAAATGCCTTATACAGTAAAACCTGTCAAAAGCGGCCACAAAAAAAAAATTAAGAATAGTGTCCATTATTCCCAGGTTTTGCGCCCTATAAATAATAAATATTTTTCTATTTTTAAATATTTTCTTTATTTTACTAAATAGCATACACACAGATTGATGAAAATGATTTAATGATACAAAAAAATATTTTGAATATACAGTATATACACTATAGTAATATACGAGTATATATATATATATATATATATATATATATATATATATATATATATATATATATATATATAATATGAAATTTTTAAAAATGTATACATGTTATTAAGCTTTTTTGAAGTATGTTTCAATTGTTGTTTGTTTAAAATTTTTTAGCTTTGATTTCAAAACCTCAGATTCACATGAAAGTAACATTCGAGAAATATCTATAGCCATTTCACCATTGTTATTACACAAAAAATAGTTTTGTATGTCACTTAAATTTGCACAAACTTCACTCAGACAAAATATATTTTGGAGCTTCACATTCGTCCACATCACTGTCTGAATCAGAGTTAAGATTTTGGCCTGTATCGCGCAGTTCCTCAATAATTTCCGAAATACTGAAGTTTGAATTTTCTGGATGGAATGGAAACAAACTCATCCAAGTTTACAGTTTTATCATGGACTAAAGGAAAGTGCTGAGCAAGAGGTATTGCGTCATTTTCATCAAAAATAGCATCTTCTGAAACAACATCGGAGAATCCGGCCTTAAAAAAAACATTTTTTAATTGTAGCTGGAGAAAGATTTTTCCATGCAGTCGTAATCCATATTAGTGCATTCGTTAAATTTATGCTTTTTTCGGATTTTTCAAAATCGGAATAATTGTCAAGAAACGTAAGTAGCCTTTTAATCAAAAATTTTCTAGATATCATCTTAAATTTTGAATTATTCCTTGGTCTTAAGGCTGACAATATGAGGTGGTATTTGGTGGCAAAAAAACAGCATAACATTTTCTAATGGCACTTTAGAATGGGAAGTAGCAGCAAAGCAGCACTTTTCTATTTTGTTTTTTCATTTTATTATCAAATTTATGGAGCCATCTGGTTATAATTTCTGACGTCATCCAGGCCTTTTTATTATATTCTCATTCTAAGGGTAACTTGTCAACATGACTACCTTTAAAACAACAAGGATTTTTACTTTTCCCAATTATTTTTCTCCTTCCATATTTGCACACAGTAAAATAATTAATCGCTGTTTTGCTACCTTCTTTCCTGCACATTTATCGTTTTTTAAAGCAAATGTCTTATTTAGCATGGCTCGGTAATAAAGACCTGTTTCATCAGCATTGTATATATCTCGTGGAGAATAATCTTTTAAAATTAGCGGTAATGTAGTTTTCCAGGCCTCTACATCTTTCAAATTTACATCTGCGGACTCCCCAGAAACTCACAGCGAAATTTTCCACTTTCAAACAGCTTGATGCCTCCAGTGCTTTTTGTTTGAGTAGTGGTCCAGATAATGCAACTGCTTTATTTCTGGCCTTGCAAAACCAATTGTAGACAACTTGATCCACTGCTGATCCTGCTGACTTGGGAAATTTTCGTTTTTGCTGCAAGTTAACACCCTCTTCAAACATCCTTTTTAGTTCACTTTTATTTTTTAATATATCGAGAATTTGCGTTTTTTCAAACTCGAACTTTTCAGCCAGTTTTCGCGAACTTAACGCAAACTTTTCACTTTCAGCGATGATAATAATTTTGTCTTTTAGTGACAAACGTTTTCGTTTCAGCGACATTATTAAAAACGTATTCAGTACGAAGACAACTTTAAAATAATGAAATTAATAGAAAACTTAAAATTTAAACCAGATAATTTTATCAACAATAATGGGCATTTCCTTGAATAAATTGCCCATTTACAGTAGTAGTAAAAGTAAAGATTGAAGGCCTATAAAAAATAATTAGTATGTCATAAAACTCTTCGGCAAATGTCGTTATTACCAGGAAAATTTTCAAGGAAATATGCCATAAAAATTTCGATTTAACTGGCCGTGGCCGTTTAATACAAGTGGCCGCAATTAACAGGTTTTTGTATAGGGGAATTTATATGCAATAGGTTTCGGGAAGCTTAATACTGTCCGTTACTAGAGGCGGCCGCTTATGACCGGTGGCTGTTAACACAAGTTTCACTGTATATCGGTAACAAAAAAATATCAAGAGTTATATATTTTTGTAAACGAACTGAAAAATGCTATTTACTGGTGTGCTCATATGTAGAGGATAACATTTTAAAAAATCCTAGTTGACTGTGTAATCTATTAAATTTTACAGGTTACACATTTTTTTTTATCAAATTTGGCTTCCTCACAAAAAAACTAAGTTTAGATATACCAAACAGGAAAATGGTAAATATTACGAGTCAAATATCTCTGTAATCGGACTGAAAAATGGCATTTAATGGTGTACTCATATGTAGAGGGTCATTTAAAAAAATCCAAATTCGCTTGATAAACGGTCAAACTTGACAAGTGATAAATTGGGTTATGTCATATTTAGTTTTTTAATGAAAAACTAAGTTTAGAACTAAAAAAAAAATTATTGGTAGGTTGGAAAATACATAGGACTTTGTAATTATAATTAAATGAAATTTATTTTGTCTTGGTACCTCTCCGGTCACCAGTCATCATGGAAATTTATTTTATCTGAGTTTGGCCAAATGCTTGGTAGTAATGTACTGAAAAGTAAGTACATGAATATATTATTAATTGAACCGAATACGTATTGATATTTCGTAGCTCTTAGTCCCGGTTATCTGGGATCCACTGGATCCTAAATTGAGCTTTCAATTGCATCTTAAATTTCAATGTCTAAAAACATATTCCATTGAATAAAAAGAACATTAGCTAGGATGTACCAATATGAAAACAAAAACCTCAAGATAATTTTTAAAGCTGTTATTATGCCGTTATTCTACTATTGTTCGGAGGTATTTAGAGAACGTCTAAGGCATACTAGAACAAGACAAAAACTCCAGTCAACGAGAGGGGTCATTGCCCGAACATTGTGTGGAGCATACTCAACGACATCAATACAAGCTACTGCGGTATTGGCTAATATTCTGCTTATAGATTAACTTATTCTAGAAAGGCTAGACATGATTAACACAAAAAACGGAGAAGACATTATACACGATGAATTTGAATTATCACATACTTCAAGGTTAAGTAAGAAAGAACTAAAAGGAAGGCTCGGAGACAGAACATTAAGGAGGTGGCAGACACAGTGGGAAGAAAATGATAAAGGAAGAACGATATTCACCTACATACCAGATATTGTAGACAAAGACACACTATCAATTTACAAATAAACCGAAAAGTAGTCCAAATACTAACAGGGCATGGACAATGGACAAAAAGGAATAGGCAAATTAGAAAATTCGAATTGCAGAACATGTGTAAGGAGGGAAGAAGAAGATAATCCATTCCACAGAATTTACCATTGCGAAGCATATATAGAAGCCAGAAGAAGACTAACAGCTGTAATGAAAAAGGAAAAGGAAGAAGGCGTGGAGAACATAGAATCTAATCGAATAAAGAGGACGCTATGTGAGATAAATCAAATTGATATACTAGAAGATTTCATTATGGATACGGAGCGTCGACACTAGTCTGGAATGTACTTTTAAAAGAATTATGTTTCAGTTGAACCTTGTAATAGATAATAAGGTTGTTAAATTTTATGTTTAGCAAAGTGACATTGCTCGGTGTGTGTCGCCGCTGCACCGGGCACTTTGCTTTTGCGACAGATCGCGTTTCGCTGGCAGTGTTGGCTTCGTTGAGAGCGATGACTGACTGTCAGTCATTGCTCCTGATGGGGCTGACGTGGTTGGCGGGGCGCGCGTCAGGCGCAAGGGTGGGGTGTTTGGTGTAGTGGTGGTACATACTGGGTATTGTTAAGTTTTGTTTAAGTTTAAATTTTGTTAAATGTTTAAGTTTAAATTAATGAAAGCAAATATGTTGTTTGCATATTCATCATTTTTGGGCAGCCCCATTAGCGCAAAACTCAAATTAAGTAAATAAGAAATAAGAACTGACTATAACAAGTTAAATAGTATAGGGGAGTTAAAGGTATCCCCGGGTATAGACCTAAAATTAGGGGGGCATCTCTTACAAAATACTCCAATGAATATGGAAACAGAAAGACAACCGAAAGGCTTAAACTTTTCTTTTGATTAATTTATAAATGGGGCACCTTCGGGGTACTCTTCAAGAACCGGAGGTGAAGTGGGAGGTAGGGCCCCCCCCTTCGACTATTATTAGTCCCGGTTAAATTCACCAATCCACGAAAACAGTCTCCACCAATTGTCAAGTCAAACAGTTTCTTTTTTATACCAGATATATTATCAAACGTAATGCACTCCTGATAATTTTAGCTCCATCTACACTTTATGGAGAATATTCCAGAATTTTTTCGAAATTCTTTGACCTCTTAGAGGTAAGTTGGGGGACAGCGATTTCTAGCTATTTTTCTAAAAAATAATACAAAGAAAAGTGTGCGCGAGTATTACGAGTATATCATATATATTTTTGAACTCGTATTTTCAGTTTTCATTTGACACCCCACTAGATGACCTTATAAAATTTTTTTCATTTCCGATTTCACCCCCAAAATTAACCCCTCAAAATTTAACTTTCAAAACTACGTGGCTCTGATTGGGCCATCAATTTCTATATTTGTACCAAATTTCAACTTTGTATGTCAAATAGTTTCGGAGAAAATCGGGTGTGATAGACAGACTGGCACCGAAGTAATTTCATAAGTGTTCCATACGAAACACTAAAAACATTGTTATGTCTGTTAAGCTGTATGCTAGTATTTTTTCATGTTCATTCTGTTGTACTGGTAATTTGTGTAAGTCATCGTGTAAAATTTTATGTTCATACCTGTAAAAAGCAACTAAAATTTATGTAAAAAATGTGCGTATCATGTCGGCAATAATTCAATTTTGAGGGTACAATATATATTTTACTTATAATTACTAGTTCTTTTAATTATTTAGAATATGATATGTAACACTACTGTAGGTGTTATTATTTGTAATAATGTCAAGATTTATGGGTCAATTAATTAATTCAACTCATTAGCTAATTAAAGGCTATATATAAAGCTTATAAAATTCTCGGAAAGAATTTTTAAATTAAATTAAATTAAATTAAATTAAATTAAGTTGCTATAAAACTACTCAAGAAATTTACACTGTAACCTACAAAACGATTTGAAAAATATACGAGCGTATGTTTTAAAGTTATAAATCTAGCTCTGAAGGGAAACTAGTAGAGCTTAAAAAAATGGCTACACAACTACCGTCTACACTAATACACTTAGTTTCTGAAATTGTTACAATCTAGCCAAAAAAAAACTTTTGTTTGCGCCTTAAAAACGACGCTACAACGGCTTTCATCTGAGACAACTTTTCGGTCTTTGGGGTCTTTCTTCAGATGATTGACTAGAGAGAATTTGCTGGGCAATAAATCAGGACTATAGGGTAGATCTTGTAATACAGTAAGTCTCGAGCTTTCGATATTCTCTTGAACTGTGCAAACCTTGTGAACTCTGACGTTGTCCCGTAACAAGAGTTTTGGCTCTCCATGGACTTTGTTTTTTCCCTAATGGCCTGCTTCAGATTTTGGATTATCCCTACGAAACCTCTCCATTAATTGTGGCCCTTTTTTATATACAATTTCTTTGCAGTCCCAAAAACTGTCGCCAACAACTTTTTAAAAGACCAGAGTTCTGGCCTACTTTAAAGGTAGATAGCTATTACAAGGGCTACCTTTTAAGTTTTACGAAAACAATGAAAGAAAAAAAGTTTTTTGATGGAAATCGTTTTATTGTTTCTCACAATATTTGCCTTTAAGATTTATACACTTTTGTATGCATTCGAACCAATTCTCGAAACATTTTTTCCACTCTGAAGTTGGTACCGCAAAAACATTGTTCTTGAGGTGATGACAATCGCTATCCACGCATTCTTTGTTGACATACGGGAAACAAAAGAAATCTTTAGGCGATAAATCAAGTGAATACTGGCAATGTAACATTAGGTCGATGTCTTTCTCTGTAACCTTGTTTGACGTGCTGTGTGAGAGCTGGCACTGTCATGATGAAGAATGATGCGGTGTTTTCGGTTTTCTCCTGATTTCATCGATGGTTTCTGGCAAAAAAATTGTTGTATACCATTCAGTATTAACTGTTCTTCGATCCTCTCAAGCAATAGTTGCAACATGTTTAGTATAACCAAAGAAACAAGCGATCATTTTCTTGGTGCTTGGTGCTTCACGAGCGGACCACTTCTGTTGGATTCGGGTCATCTTGGAATACTCAAACAATTGATTGTTGCTTAGTTTCCGGCTCGTACGAATATATCCAAAGTTTCGCCTCCTCTTACGATGTTGTATATGGATTTTGCATGTCCTCGGTCGAATTTTTGAGCATTTCTTTATACCAATTGTCACGAGCCTGTTTTAGAGTTTCGGTCAATTTATGCGGAATTCATCAGGAACAGATCTTTTTCACAGCTAAATGTTTATGCAAAATCGAATGTACTGCAGTCTTCGATATGCCTAAGGATGCCTCTATCTCACGGTTAGTCACAAGCCGATCCTCTTTAATCAAGTTGCGGACAGCATCGATGTTTTTGGGAACAACAACCGATTTTGGTCGACCTTGTGACATTCATTTTTTCTAAGTTTTAAGATCATGTTACTAAATCGTTTTTCTTTCTTTAATACATACAATAATTGGTAACTTAAGTTAAGCAGTGAATTTGAATTTTATTACATTTTTCATAAAACTATAACAAATAGATGCTTATACTGCACTCTGTCGGCGACTTACTAAGCCTATTCAAACAGAGCGACATAGCACGGCTGGCACTTATTGCAGAAACGCACCTTTCTCGAGCTTACTGCTCGAAGGCATAGATGGCAGCATTGGTATAACAACTAAAGACGAAACGAAAAGAATTGTATTTTTAGAAGTTACCAGGATAAAGGACTAAAAATGGGTTCTCGTATTTGCTGAACCTAGCCCAGCTGATGAGCCGTGATACGGCGAAACTCGTCTTGGGATGGTTCAGCAAATACGAAGAACACTTTTGGTAACTTCTAAAAATACGATTCTTTTCGTTTCGTATTTAGTTGTTATACCAATGCTGACATTTTTCATATATAATTGAGCAGTGTAACTCAACTTGTAGTAAGCGCATGTGTTCGATTTAATTTATTTTCATTTGCACTGAATATATATAAATTGTGATTAGGACGAGCATCCTCAGTCCTTGTCTGACACGTTACAAGTTTAACACTCATATCTCATTTTATACTCCTTAAGTGAATTAGTAAATTTTAAAGATTTCACTTCGACGCGACGGAAGGAGAAAGGGTGATGGATATAACTTGCCATTTTGGACACTTCGAGGCTTTTTCTTCTATCCTCGAGTGGGTGGCTTTTTTCCATCCACGAGTTCGTGGCTTATTTCCGTCCTCGAGTTCGAGGCCTTTTCCGTTCCAGAGATATCCTACTTATCCTAAGACATTTAGGGTCAAGTGTTAATCAGTTACCTAAATGAAAGTCAGGGCTTAGTGTGTGGGGTAATATTTTGATAGAAAACCCGCGAGGAAAGGCCAAGCAGTTGATGGGAAACCCACGAGGAAAATCTAAGCAGTAAGTCGGCAAGTATACCAGTTAGTTCCTTCCCACAACGAGGGTTCCTGACGACTACGTTTCACGTGTGTTCCCGAAGCTGGTTTCACCGGAAGTGAACCTGGGACAAGCTTTCAATACCGTACCTTTTTAAAGCCGTTCTTCAAAATAAGTAATACGGGAAACTATACAACCTTCATAATTTTAATTCAAAGACTATTTGTGAACATGTGCACTCTCATCGCATAAAAGGTTATTTATTTAGTCTATTTAATCTTAAAGGTGGAACAAATTTAAGAACTTTTCTTTATGTTTGTTATTATACTTTACTTTGTGTTAGCGTAGTATTTCACTGAACTCTCGTTCTATTTTACAGAACGTATAAGTTTAAGTACTTTAATTATCTACCTACAACTAAATAACTCTTCAGTATTTTTTCATTTTTTGATTCTCTTTTATTATAAAATGAATGGTGCCCAAAACAGTACAATTAAACTTTAAACAAGTATAGAAATCATTTTCAAAAGGCGTACAAAAATTATCTCTAATCCCTGTTCTCTACCAGTAAAAAACGAGGTAGCTGTTGTATTTCTTATTTTGTTCTTTAAACAAACTCAGTGATAATATATATCGAATCAAGGCCGCCGGTCAGTTCCGAGTTTCCAATCAGACGAACAGCTCTTCTCTGAACAGAATCCAACAAATGCAGGGAGCGGAACCCCAAACATGGGAGCAGTATTCCATAGTTGGTCGAATTTGAGTTTTGTAAAGAATTAACAGTTGTTGTGGAGTGTAAAGCTTTCTGATTCGAAATAATATTCCCAACTTTGAGAAGCTCTCCTTGCTATGCCTGCAACATGTTCATGCCAGGACATATTTGCTCCCTAACGCCCAACAAATTGAGTGACGATGCCAGAGGAATGGAGTGCACCGCCATGACTATGTCGGGTTTAGCAACGTTACCTTTTTTAGGAAAAACTGCCGCCTGGGTTTTTGTAACGTTAAATTCCACTTAGTTACTGTCACCCCAAGATAGAATTTCTTCCAGGTCTTTGTTAAGTTGAACGATCTCCTGCTGTCTGCGGATTCGCCTGAGTAGCCGATGTCCACTCAATATAATCTCAAAAGTAAGAATATACGCGGGGCAAATGGTGTTCTTATATAATAAATAAAGTATTTATTTAAATATAAAGAGGACACCACAACCTTCACGAAAGTCATCGCTGACGAAAGTACGACCATGAGAAAATTCTACAAACCAATTGTAAACAGTCGTTTCTGGTGGTGATTCGTTACCAAAAATTGCACGAAGTGATTCGAGGCATTGTTGTTGAGGCAGGCCTTTAATAAAATCCAGAAAATCCTTAACAATAACGAATGTCAAATTTTACAACAATGATAATGTCACATCTCAATAGCGCCATCTACTGGTCGTTTGTAAAAGCTTAAAAGGAGCCCCCGTATAAACACATTGCATCGACTTCTGCTTCGTGTGAGAATCTCAACAGAACACCTAAATTCGCGAAAAATAATTCGTATCGTTCTCTCAAGCGGTCAAATATTCTTGCTTTTTTAGCCAGTTTCTGCAATGGTGTAAAGAGTATGAAGAACCATCTAGCAGGAACTATTTTCACCCTTAAATCTTCGTGCACAATCCTGAAAAGTGTAGATTCGGATACTACGGATTTTTAGTAAGCACTGGGATCTTCATGCGTCGATCTGACAGCAGGAAATTCTTAACAAGCTTGATGATGATTTCCCAATTCTTGCCACAACCGGCCTTCCTGATGTGGGGTCGTCCTGAATCGTGTCTCTACTCCAACAAAACTGCTCAGACCAAAATTTTACTTAAAAATAAGATGGGCCGATGCTGTGCATATGGGACATACTTTCACGAATAGCGTTTAGTCTATTTTCCTCTTTAGGGAGAAACTTTATAACTGCGCGATCCTCCAAATTACTGTCACTTATTTTTTGGAAGAAAAAAAATCGTAAAAACAAAAACTCGTACAAAATTTCATCAAAGTACTTAAAACAACCACATTAATTTGACAGCAAAACATTTTTTTTGTATGACGTCATCTTCATGACTAGGTAGATAACTTTAAAAAAAAACGTCCTCGTATTATTGATAACAAACAATTTGAACTAATGTAATTTTTCAGGTGTCCCAGTTTTTCACAGAATGTTTCTAATTTAAAACATGTCATTTCATTTTTCCCGAAACAAATTTGAAAAATTTGTTTGTCCTCAATTCAGTTTTATGCTTAAGTGGAATAGTTTCGTAACCTAAAAATATATATTTAACAATTCGACGAACCGTACCCGCTTTTTTAAAAAGAAATTAGTGAGGCGTCAAGCAGTATAAAGTGAAACTTCTAAAAATATAAAACGTCTAATACTTTTTTAAATGCCCCTTTAATAAAATTAGTCCTGAAATGATTTTTTTTAAGAAACAACGGGACAGGAGAGTCACTATAATTTTCCTACAATTTTTATATACAGTGACGTGCGAAAAGTTTCCGGCCAGTGACATTTCGTACTCTAATTTATTAAAAAAAAAGACTAATGATATTTAATCATTATGAGATGTGAGTATGAAATATAGGAAACAAAATAATATAGTAAAAGAATATTATTTATGTTTGTGAATATATTTATTATTATTATTCTTATATTTATATGTGCAAAAGTTTCCGGCCACATAATATACATTGACGCATTCACAGACGTATTTACGAATAATAGCGCGTTGAATGTTCACATTTAGTTCATAAAAGGTCGTGGGAGCATGAACATGGTTCGGCATATGCAAATCTAAATTCGTGAGAGAGTAATGAAATTTTCAAAAGAAGGAAAGTCTTCTCGTGAGATTGCTTCATTATTATTGATAGGTAAATCAACCGTGAACGATATTATTGTAAAATACCGTTGTGGATATGGTTTAAAAGATCGTCAGCGTAGTGGAAGACCAAGAAAAATGTCTAAAAAAGTAGATCGTATCATTAAACGCAAATCAACTGCGGATGTCAAGAAAACTGCTGCCGAAATTGCACGCTAAAGGATGAAAATCTAGCTAATGTTAGTCGTAGTACTGTGTCACGAAGACTACATGATGTGGGACTTTTTGGCCGTATAGGTATTAAAAAACCATTAATCAGTAAAAAGAATAAGAAGGCCCGATTAGAATTTGCCTAAGATCACCTAAATTGAACAATCAAAGATTGGAAAAAGTAGCTTTCTCAGACCAATCTAAATTTAATCTTTTTAGAAGCGATGGTAGACAACATGTACGACGTCCTATTGGTACAAGTGATGTTCGGTACTAAATTCCTACTGTAAAACACGGTGGAGGAAGTCTGATGGTTTGGGGAATTTTCTCTGCACAAGGAGTCAGTCCATTGATCGAGAGCAACGGAAATATGAACGCTGATATTTACAAGGACATTTTAGAAAACAATTTGTTATATGCTGAAGAAACATTGCCGCAGAATTGGATATTTCAGCAGGATATTGACCCCAAACATACATCCAAGTTGTTAAAACAGTGGTTTTCTGCTTCAAATGTGAGAGTTTTAAACTGGCCACCTCAATCACCGGACTGGAACCCAATAGAACACTTCTGGGAAACGCTAGATCATCAAGTTCGAAAGCATACATATTTAAATAAAGCCGCATTATTCAAATCAAAGAAGGAAGAACGGGATAAAATTTCACCTGCTTGTATTAATCGATTAATTGAGTCAATGCCTCATCGTTGTACGGCTGTTATCGCTGCAAAGGGTATGGCTATAAAATATTAACATACAAATATAATTTAAGTCTATTATAGAGAATATGGACTAATAATTTTTCTCGTAGTACAAAGTGGCCGGAAACTTTTGCACATATAAATATAAGAATAATAATAATAAATATATTCACAAACATAACTAATATTCTTTTACTATATTATTTTGTTTCCTATATCTCATACTCACATCTCATAATGATTAAAAATTATTAGTCTTTTTTTTTAAGAAATTAGAGTACGAAATGTCACTGGCCGGAAACTTTTGCATGCCACTGTATCTATCGCATTTATAGTCTTCCTCATAAATCTTTTTGGGGACCTTTAGTCTTGAAAATACTCTAAATAAGGTTTTAGAGGCCCAAGCCATTAACTTGATATTTTATTAAGTCAAAAATTTTCAAACATTTGTATAAGATCTATGATTTTGAATGATAAAACTTTGGATAGTAACATTATTTCTATTTAAAACCCCCGCTGGTCCCTTATTTAACATGGCGGACTGCCACGGTTAGCGCTGAGTTTTACTACTGTATTGGGTTTACTGTGCTTGTAGTTTCGTTTCTCATTCTGTCTGATAATCTTATATTCAGCATCTGGCGTTCCATTGCTCTTTGTGTTTTACTCGGTTGGTCCATCATCTTCTTAGTCAATGTCCATGTCTGAACCGTGTAAGTGAGAACCGGTTCAAGGCATTGATCGAATACCATCTTTCTTAGTTTCAGAGGAATTCTTTTGTTGGTTAGTATTTCTCTTCGTTTATCAAATGCTGCCCATGCCAATCTCGTTCTTCCAACACGTGGGCTGAAAAGTTTTTGGTCTAGCTACGTAAAACATTTTTTTTTGCAAAATTCAACTTTATTCATCAATATAGTCTACTTCAAGAGAGATACAATTAGTCCAACGCTTTTCTAACATCTCTATACCTTTCTTGTAACCTTGTGCCTTCAAAATAGGCCTCAGTTTCGGCGATAGCGTCTTTATTGAAGCCGAGAGCATTTTTTTTATTTCTGCGAATAGATAATAGTCGCTAGGAGTCACGGTGGATGAGGAAGCAATTCGAACTCAATTCATGCAATTTTGCCATCGTAATCATCGACTTGTGATACGGTGCATTATCCTGATGAAAGAACACTTTTTTTGTTCATTTGAGGACGTTTCTTTGCGATTTCGGCCTTCAAACGCACCAATAACTTTATATAATATATTACCTATTGATGGTTTTTCCCTTCTCAGCACAGTCGATGGGGATTATTTCATGTGCATCCCAAAATACAGAGGCCAAAACCTTCCTAGCCGACTGTTGTATCTTTGGTCGTTTCGGGCGGCTTTCACCCGCTGCTGCCCTCTCAGCTGACTGCCGATTTGATTCCGGTATGTAGTGGTGGATCCATGTTTCATCCATTGTCACATATCGCATGTTCTTTTGATATCTTTAGGGTGTCAGCTATCTCACGCAATTTCACTTTACGGTACATCTAAAACAATTTTGGGGATTTTTTGATGTTTTCCGGTGTAACCACCTCATTTGGGCGTCCAGAGCGTTCAGCATCATTTATGTCTGTACGACCGCATTTAAATTCAGCATATCAGTAAATAATGAGTGATTTTCCAGAGGCAGAGTCCCTGTAACATTTATCAAGCCATTGCTTTGCTTGAAAGGTATTTTTTTTCCCATCAAAAAACAGTGTTTAATCAACACACAAAAATTCTATTTTTTCCATTGTTTTGAAAACATCAAAAGTAGCGTAACTACTTGTCTATACTGGCAGCATTGGTATAATAACTAAAAACGAAAAGAATCGTATTTCCAGAAGTTACCAAAAGTGTTCTTCGTATTTGCTGAACCATCCCAAGACGCGTTTTGCCGTATCACGGCTCATCAGCTAGGTTAGGTTCAGCAAATACGAGAACACATTTTTAGTCCTTTATCCAGGTAACTAACGGAAAACTATAACAAATAGATGCTTATACTGCACTCTGTCGGCGACTTACTAAGCCTATTCAAGCAGAGCGGCACAGCACGGCGGGCACTTAATGCAGAAACGCATCTTTCTCGAGCTTACTGCTAGAAGGCATAGATGGCAGCATTGGTATAACAACTAAAACGAAACGAAAAGAATCGTATTTTCAGAAGTTACCAAAAGTGTTCTGCTTGAATAGGCTTAGTAAGTCGCCGACAGAGTGCAGTATAAACTGTTGTGTGTTATAGTTTTTCGTTAGTTACCTGGATAAAGGACTAAAAATGTGTTCTCGTATTTGCTGAACCTAGCCCAGCTGATGAGCCGTGATACGGCGAAACGGGTCTTGGGATGGTTCAACAAATACGAAGAACACTTTTGGTAACTTCTAAAAATACGATTCTTTTCGTTTCGTGTTTAGTTGTTATACCAATGCTGCCATCTATGCCTTCGAGCAGTAAGCTCGAGAAAGATGCGTTTCTGCAATAAGTGCCAGCCGTGTTATGCCGCTCTGCTTGAATAGGCTTAGTAAGTCGCCGACAGAGTGCAGTATAAGCATCTATTTGTTATAGTTTTCCACTTGTCTATACTATTTGGCTTCATTGTATTTTATTTATATATTTTTTCTTTGACATATGTAAGCGCTTTGCATAAAAAACAAGAAATATCTGGCCACAATCTCGCTTCAAGTAATACTTTTTTGTTCTGTTTTATTCGTCTTACGAACATAGCGAATTAGCCACGAGCTTGTATATACGATTTATAATTGTGAATCTAGGACGTCACACCCAGCCGTTAGCGTTGGATTTGAACCAGCAACCATCGGGTCACCTGGCAGGCTTTATACCCACCGCGTTATCGAGACATAAACGGTCTTTCAAACCCTCGATAGAAAGAACCATTGACAAAGAGAATTCAAATAATATTAGTACTCAGCATGCTCTCCACCTCGAATAGTAAGGATCTCTGAAGATAATTCGTGCAATTATAGCTGAAACACCGAAATCCCACTACAATTTGTCACAGTCTAATCACTACAAACATGATTTTTCATCTAACTAAAGCTGAAAAGCTTCTGTTTCGTCGTAAGATTAATTCTAACATGCTTCTAACTGAGTTCTTTTAAACGATGTTCTTATTAAGATAAAGTTTTTCGTACAACGTCGGAAGAAATCAATCAAAAATAACTTATTAAAATAGCTATTACCTTCCTGTTTATCTTCTTGTTTTTAAATTTACCGTATCCATCAAAAAACTCTTATATATCACTGATTTTGTAAGGTTTATTTTGAATTTTAAACATACAACTATTTTGAAACACCCCGTATGTACTTAGTAAACGCACTTTTTTCTAATTTAATCGTCTTTAGTAATCTCAAGATAGCCGACGGACTGCTTTTTTATCCTGAAAACTGTAAAACCTACTGCAAAACGTACTGCTGTAGTGCATCAATTCATTACAAGACGTCGGCCTTGGCCATAATTGCGTAGAGTACTTGTTTTTGTTCATATTGGTACTTTTTTCAGGGCATTTCAGGTCGCAGGAGTTTATTAAGTACACCTTTTATATATTTACAGTTATTAGGTTTTGGTTTTCGTTTTGTTAACAACTATATACTTTTAGTTTTTTAAACTCTAATGTTTATGCTGAACACCCAGTAGGTTTTAATAATATTAAGGATTATTAGGTGGACAAATTAATTCAACTTAAAAAAAAAAACACGACTAAAGCTTAAGAAATGGTTTGTTGGGTTCTGGGTGTAAAAAGTGTTTCAAAGTGTTTCGAAAGCCAACCAAACCAAAGAGAATGGAAGACAAGAACAAAAGTACTTGCCACACTCAACTGTAAATGCACTCGGAGTGACCGAGCAAATTATTTCTCATCATTTACAGAGACTAAAAAGCATTCACACTGCATTTGATGGACTCAGATTTGAGCTGGAAAATCTCCATCATGCGGCGTATTCTTCCGATTGGACACCTTTGAATTACCACCGATTCCGAATTTTACAACACCACCTAGTTCCTAGTTCAAGTCAATCGAACAGGTCCAGAAAAGAATTGATGAATTCATCGCATCGAAACAATTATTATTTTTCCGATTCGAAATCTGAAATTGCCAGAAACATGACAAACTTGTGCAGGAAATGAAGAAATACTTTGAATATTAAGCTTGTAATAATTTTTATATAAATAACGGTCCAAATGAGTCTACACTTAATAATTTCCGAGATTGTTCCCTTTAATTTTAAAGGTCTTTTCCCGCTATTTTTATATTAATACAATAATCTGACCAAAGAGGTGAAGTAAGATTTTTAACAAATGTATAACTTACCCCAGAGAGTTTAAATTTTACTTTTTTAAAAAAGGACATGTTTAAAATTAGTTAAAAGCAAAAGAAAATAATGCTCTTATGTCTTGAAACTAAAGAAATGGAAACCTTATAACTGGAGGCTCACTAACATCGATAATTTATTTTTACAGGATCGGGCTACAGGTAGTTTTTAAATAAGCAAAAAAAAGCTTTTATACCATCTAAGTTGGGAATGTGGAATCTTTGGCACAATGATACTACTCAGTATATATCACCACTACACCAAACACTTTATTTTTGCACTCGACGCGCGTTTCGCTAACCATGTTAGCTTCATCAGGAGCGATGATTGACTGTCAATAATCGCTCCTGATGAAGCTAACATGGTTAGCGAAACGCGCGTCGAGTGCAAAAATAAAGTGTTTGGTGTAGTGGTGATATATACTGAATAGTACTTTTATACCATGTTAAACAATGCCACTAAATTCTTAAAAACTTATTATGCCTAAAGATAAAATGGTGTATAAATAGAGAGGTTTTGCAACGCTTATTTTTCAGATGCCTTTGTTCTTATCGTTATCTCAAGCATGCGCAGTATTAACACGAAGAAATTGCAAGGTTAGGTTAATATTCATCTTCTATTAATTTTAAGCATAGCGATTATTAGTAGTAGTCAACACAAGTTTCTAAATTAAAGCTGTGTCTAGCAGGTTTCTATCACTCCCTTTAACCTTCAAGCGGGCGCGCGGCGTCGAATCGACCGCAATTTATACATTTTTGTTTATAATTTTGATTATTTTCTTCACAATTATTTCTCGTCTCAAGAAGCCTCTTCTAAGTTCACTACAAACAAAAACAACTATAAACCCCCCTTCCCCGCGCGTCCCGATTTGCACAAATAGTTTTTGCTTCAGTTACGGCGTAGGCGTCGAAAAGACTATATGCGCCCGTCGTCGAAAAGACTACACGCGCCCGTCGTCGAAAAGGTAATGCGCGACTCTACGAAAATATTTTTTTCTTGCTTTTTCAACTAAGTTGGTATTTTATTAGTATTTTTTATAAAAAATTGCCCGGTAGACCTATTAGTGATTCCGAGATAATTGCGGGAATACAAGAAGATATAGAGAATGAATCAGTGCTCAGTGACGAAGGTTCAGAAGTTTCCAACCACCTTTCTAACGTAGAAAGTAATGAATAAATTCAGTCTGTAGAAGGAGCAAGCAGCTCGAGTTCGGACGAAGATGTGCCCTTATCAGAGATAAGTGGTTTTTTTACAGGACGTGATAAGATGACAAAATGGCAAAAATCTAATAACAACAGGGTGAGACGTCAAGTACAAAATATTCTCAAGGAAGATTCTGGTGTTCGTAGAAAGGGCATAGAGGTGACTTCGTTTGCAAAAGCTTGGAATTTATTCTTAAGTGAAGATATGATTGATATATATATATATATATATATATATATATATATATATATATATATATATATATATATATATATATATATATATGTTATTGATGGCACAGGAGTATCTATATTCCCAACAACCATGTGGCTAAAAAGAACAAAATTTCTGCTAATCTCGTTGCAATTTGATGATGCAACTACACGAGCATCTCGTCGTGCTCAGGACAAAATTGCGCCAATAAGGAATATTTTGGATAAGTTTACCGAGAACTGCTTATTGCCTTATTCAGTAGAACAAGACGTTGTAATTGATGAAATGATGACAGGCTATCGAGGAAAATGTCCTTTCAGACAATATATGAAATCAAAACCCGATAAATACGGCATCAAACTCTAGCCGATAGTAGATGCGCCTATTTTGTATATTTTGAATATAGAACTTTATGCTGGTAAGCTGCCGGATGACCCGTATCAGTTGAGTAACGCTGCAATGGACGTTGTGAAGAGATTGATTACACCAGTTTCTGGTACAGGGCGAAATCTTACAATTGACAATTGGTACACCGGTGTTCCTTTGGTAGAAGATTTGGAGAAATACCTCCATATCCTCCTCCTTCATAGATAAAGGTAGACCTGAATTTATGTCAGTTTTTGAATTTTTTTTTTTATCCTAATGAATAAGTAAGATTTATGTTATCAAATTGTGACCCAATCCAAAGAAAACGTAACTTTTTTTAAATTATCATTTTAATTGCAATTACTTAGATTAAAATATCTTTTTATAACTAAATTGTTTCCTGAATGAAAGATAATTGTTTTAATTATAAAAAATAAATGATTATTTAATTATTTGCTGTTTTAAATCCCTAAAATCTCCAGTAGGTCTTTTAGGTTACGCGCCACCACGCGCCTGCTTGAAGGTTAATATTTCAAAGGTAATACAAATGTGCGATAAATAAAATTTGAGTTGAAATTAGCACTACACATACTGTAATGCCATTGTGCCAAAGATTGCAAAATCTCAACATAATCTGAACACTAATGAACTGTTGTCAGTGTTATTTGCAATACAAGATCATTTCAATTTTACTACATTTTCTTAGTGATTTGTATACCTAAGTAGAAAATAATAAAATAATAGCGATAAGAATAACGAACTTCAAATAACCTCTCTTATAAGTTTCTAAACAAGAGAAATCGTTATCCTTAATAAAGGTTTCTCTTATTTTGTTTGACTACTGCGCAAGCTCCAAATGGTGAGCGCATGCTTCAAATAACAATAACAGCTGAGTCCTTAAATTTAATTTCTTCCTTTTACTACTGCGCAAGCTCCAAACGGTGGGCGTATACTTCAAAAAAAGATAAAAACAGTGGCCTACCAAAATAAACGTTGCAAAACCTCTATAATATTTACACAGCCCAAACCTGTGCTTTGGTGGTTATTGTAAATATTAGTCATTTTTAAGATATAATTTCCATTGAAACAAAAGAACACTGAAAATACACAAACCGACAAATAATAAATTCAAATGCGATTTCCTATTACGCCAAATAAAACCAAAAATTTACGTATTATTACCTCTTATGATGCAAGAAGGTAGAAAAAGACTGGGATAATAGTTTTTTCTATGATTATTATGATAGTTCATATTCAAGTATCATTCACAGTTATACTTTTGCAGTTGAAGTTTAACCTTGTCAAGTAACAAATCTTAGTATAATGAATTTGATCGATGGTGCAACCGCTTTTAATTTTAACAAATAACCTATTTTTCTGACAATAGCTATGTAATCTGTTAAGATGGAATTGCAGATGATCATAGTCACTGGCACGAGGATACTGGATATTCTCTGGTAGATTTTAACGTAATCAGCGTAAAGAAGGAACTGAGGAGAATGTCCAAAACGTCATATTACTAATAAAAATAATAAAAAAGAGTGGTCTCAGATGATTGCCCGGAGCATACCCAATGTTGAAGTAAAAACATTTATTCCCTGTCCACCAAGTAACAGGTAAACCAATGCTGGAAAATACCATTCATTCCCATCTTAGCCAATCCTGTCTATCTATTTATATATATATATTTATATATATATATATATATATATATATATATATATATATATATATATATATACATTTATTTTTAATTACTGCCTCGCAAATATTCGGCATCCTACTTTTCCCATTCATTTTTTAGGGAAACTGCTGCGTAGAGCTTGAAGGACCACATTTTTAAACTCTCCAGTCTCACAGATTCTATATTAGTTCGACGAGAAAGAGATCGGAAGTTTTAGATTTCTCTTCAAGACAAATTTTACGTAGTTTTGATGAGTGTTTCGGGTTGTTATGTTACTAAAAGATAAAATCGCAACCGATAATATTTAGCCCATTTGGCAAGGCATGCTCCAACAAGATATTCAAGCACCTTTTTTCTTTAATTCCCCGTCTGTTTTCACCAAACTACCAGCAATCAGTGCTAACTTCTGAGGCTTAGTTGAGTATCCCAGAAATATTCTTCCATTAGAGTCAAAAATTTTGAATTTCGATTCATCCGTCCAAAGAACTTTATTCCATTGGTCTATTTTCCCTATCTACGTATTTTAATCTATTGCAATCTGTTTTGCTTGTATCCAATGTTAGTTTTGGTTATCTGGCAGCTACGTATTCTCTTAGACCTGCAGACAGAAAGGGCATCAAAACAGTGGTAGCTGAGGACCAGTTCAACACGAGCTTAATTTAAAGCTGTAGTAATTTAAGAAGCAGTTAAACATCGATTTCGTTTAGATATCACTGTACTGAACTGATCTTTACGTCTTGTTGCGGTTTTAGACTTCTTTCTATCTATTTATTCCTGGTTATTTGTTTTCTACAAAGGGTGCAGTAGTAAGCTTTATTTCAAATAGGGGGTTTGCGATTTATCACTTATTTAAATGGAGAGAATATATATATATATATATATATATATATATATATATATATATATATATATATATATATATATATAAATCCTAAGTTTAACTACTGGGGAACGCCCTTATAAGGAGAAGAGATGAGCAATCAAAGATCTAAAGGCTCTAGTATCTGCTTTTTATTTTTATTATCGAGCTTTCGCTGCCTAATGGTAGCTTCTTCTGGATTCTAAAAATGCAAACAAGGTACAGAAAATAAACCAAAACGTTCGTTTTTTAAAATGTGATTAAATGAATTGTACGACTGTATGTGAAATTACTTACAAAAATTTTAGCAGTTAGTTCATCTCTGGTGAAGACAATGAAATTTGCATTTTTGTTGGCCAGCTAGTATGAATGATTACACAAACATCATTAAAAGACACAGAGAGTTACACAAATATTGAAAATAAAACTTTGTCAATAAACATTAGTTAACAACACTTTTTTAAGACCGAAATATAACTGCAAGAAACACCATGATGTTGAAATGGTACTCCATTTTAAAATTTTTTGACGTCGAGTTTAGTAACTATTTAGTGATATTTGAGTCCGAAACGGACATTGTTGGTAGTCTATGTCGTCATCAGGTCGACAAAAAACCATAAAAAGTATTGAAGTTAGGGATGTGGTAAATTTTTTAGGTGGATGCTAATTTTAGATAAATTATTTATTATTAATGATATCTATTTTTTAGTTTTAATTTTATAAAAAAGGGGGACTTAAATTTGATGAATGTTACTCTTCGATGAGTTATTTATTATTAATTATATTAATTCTTTAATTTTATAATCAAGAGATTCATAAGCTAATTTAAAAATTTAAATATTTGAAAGAGAAAATTAATACTGGACGTTATTTCTTATTTGTCATATTTATTTTTTTTTTTAATTATTTATATATATATATATATATATATATATATATATATATATATATATATATATATATATATATATACATACACATACATATATACATACACATACATATATACATACACATACATATATACATACACATACATATATACATACACATACATATATACATACACATACATATATACATACACATACATATATACATACACATACATATATACATACACATACATATATACATACTAGCAGAGCGTTGTGGGTGGGAAGATCTCAAATCTTCGCTTTGCTCATAGCGGCAAATGAGGACGAAGTGATCGAACTAATTCAACGCATAGAAGTGACAAGTCGCACCTTTAGGCTCCAAATAAATGGAGCAAAAACCAAAATTATGACAGTAGACCGAAGACACAGGCAACTTCAACGATTTCGAAATAGTGGATGAATTCCTATACTTTGGATCATTAATATCTAACAACGGTAATTGTTCCAGGGAAATTCATAAAAGAATAGGCAAAATCAGTTATGATAAAACTGATCAAGATATGGAAAGACCGTTCTGTTTGTACCACAACAAAGATCAGATTGGTTCAATCTTTGGTGTTTTCCATATTCACGGCGCGGAAACATGGACCGTAAGGGAAGCAGAACGAAATAAAATCAGATTCCTTCGAGCAATGGTGTTGGAGACGAATACTGCGTATCCCTTGGATAGCCCACAGAACCAACACATCTGTCATTGCAGAGGTCAAAGTAAATATTCGACTGTCATTCAACGCAAACTCCAATTCTTTGCCATATTGCAAGAAAAGAGGCCAATAGTTTGGAGAGGTTGATCGTGGCTGATGAAGTGCCAGGCAAAAGAATGAGAGGTAGGTCCCCTACAAGATGGACAAAACAAGTTCAGAAGTCAATAAAATTAACATTCTACAATGCGCTCAAAACAGCCGAAGACAGGTGCCGATGGAAGGACATAGTTGATGTTAAGTAGATCATCAATATATATATATATATATATATATATATATATATATATATATATATATATATATATATAATATATATATATATATATATATATATATATATATATATATATATATATATATATATATATATATATATATGGGTCATTCCATGCCAAATCGACCACTTTTGACCCCGACCCCCTTAGATTTGGCTGAAAGTTTTTTTTATCTTTTTCTACCCTATGAAAAACGGTTCTCAGAATTTTTTCAAATTTTTTTACCCATAAAAAAAGTTATGAATTTTTCAAAAAAATGGCTCTTTTTTTTTCAAATTGCCATAACTTTGTCAAAAATTGGCCAATCGAGACGTTTTTTTTTCAAAATTTTTGTAATTAAATGTATTTAAAAAAAAAAAAAATACAAAAAAATTTTTAGATAATAAAATCTATTAAATATTTGCCTTTTTTGAGAAAAAACCGTCAATTTGTTGAAGTACGCATTTTTTTTTTTTTTTTTTTCTTAAAAAAAACTTCAATCAGTTCTGCAGTTATCCCTGCCAATCCCAGAGTGGGCCGAATTTTTTTTTCTATTTTTTTTTTTAATTGAAAAAAAATTTTTCAGTTTTTCACAATTTTTTAATTTTTTTTTAGAAACTTTGTTTATATAATAAAATAAATGCAAGTTAATGATTTCACGGTATATTATACTTAATTTATACATACATATTTATATATATTTTTACACGCGAAGAAAATAACACCAAGTATGTCTGCATACCATATAATCCGAAATATAGCAAGGGACTCAATAAGGTATTTAATAAGGTAGGCCTCACCTTAGTCTATAAGTCATCAGACAATCTGAGGAATATCTTAGGAAATCCCAAAGATAAGATTCCTAATTGTGAGAAAAGTGGAATTTATGAAATTAGTTGTAATGATTGTGACAAAAAGTATGTTGGGCAAACTAAAAGGTCAATTAGAACACGATTTAAAGAACATTTAGCACACTTAAAATACAACAGAACAGAAAAGTCTAGCATAGCCGAACATGCTCTTGAAGCTGATCATACTGTAACATTAGATAATCTAAGATTAATAAAAAATGTATCTGATAGGAGATTGTTGAACGCATACGAAAGTATGGAAATCATAAAATGTAAAAGTAGTTTAAACAAAGACAGAGGGCCTATTCCTTATAGTCCCCTCTACTGGTTACTTGACCGGAACTGATAGCCTTGCCTATGTCATTAGTTCCGCTTGAGTAATTCAAGGGTTAGGCTAAGTATAAATAGGGTAGATTTGGTAGTTTAGCTTTAGTCAATCATCGCTCCTTCAACAAATAATTTATTTCATTTTTCTTTGGCGTTTGAATAATTTTGTTCACTATAATTGTGTTTCACATTATAAAATAATTTCCTAAGCATATTATAATAAATTTTAATCTGACATAAATAGTATTCAAATTCAGCACATTAATTAGATCGATAAGCTAGGGCATGACAATCACAGACTTATCTACAGCCAATTCACTAGATCCACGCGAATCTATTCTATTTCATAAGCCTACCACCACTTTATATTGAGATCCAAAACATAATCTATGTATCTGTCATGTATTTCAGTATTTATTGAAAGTGTTTTGTTATCACGTTTGTCAAAAAAGAACAATTTATAGATAAATAAAAATTTCATAATTTTATTATTTAAAATTTTTTTTGTATTTTTTTTAAAAAGTACATTTAATTACGAAAATTTTGAAAAAAAAAAAACGTCTCGATCGGCCAATTTTTGACAAAGTTATGGCAATTTGAAAAAAAGAGCCATTTTTTGAAAAATTCATAACTTTTTTTGAGGTGGGTAAAAAAATTTGAAAAAATTCCGAAAACCGTTTTTCATAGGGTAGAAAAAGATAAAAAACTTTCAGCCAAATCGAAAAGGGTCGAGGTCAAAAGTGGTCAATTTGGATTCCATGCCTCTATACATATATATATATATATATATATATATATATATATATATATATATATATATATATATATATATATATATCTTATTCTTTCAGAGGGTGCTCTGGCTTATGAGAGTTCTTTAGTGTATCTTCCAGTTCCTGAAGACGATTTGGCATTCGATATTAGAATAAAACTACAGTTACTAAGAATTTTAAGACCTTTTTGTTCACTCTGTAATCTTAAGGACTATGTGTGTGTATGTGTGTATACTAGAACTAGTACTATTAATGATTTTATATCAGGTATTAGAATTCTTTTAACATATTGTTGATGTGAAATTTGAGTAAAAGTTAAGTGGCAATTTTTTAATTCTGGGAAGTGTTTATTTTAACCACTATAATTGTTTTCTTTACTAAAGGAACTTTTTGCATCGACGAAATATAGCTACAAAAAGGAAGGAAGTAAATGAAAGTCTACTTTATATTATTATAAAAAAACAAACAAACATAAATTATTAAAGGATTTACAATATAAATTAAAACCGCACTCTCTCTTTAAATAAAATCGAAACGGTCGCCAATCGGTCTGTGAAAACGAACAGCGTTTACAATAAAAACTAAGATATATCTGACCATACAACTTTTACACTATCTATAATAAATAAGATCGGCCTATCCTGTAGTTAGTAAGATTAAAATCCCATTCACAAATAATCACAAATAAACAATAAGCGTAACTTTTAAATTCAATGACCAGCCCACATACGTATAATGATATTTTAATAATTATAAAAATATCATTACGCCGAAAGTGTAATTATTACTTTCATTGCCGATTTTAATCTTTAACTCGTTCCTTTTCATATTTTTATGTCTTATTATCAGATAGAAAATATTCTAGAATCGGTAGCTTATACACGATATTTGTCTAAAAACCCACATTGAAAATATTTTCACATTTTTTAGTTGCTGGAGCTACTCCTATGCCTATCTACACTGCCGTCAGAAAGTATTTGCCCACCTAGTTATTTCAGTCCCAAGACAACAAAAACCCAGATAATATATATTTTTTTAAATTTTAATAAATTATTATTTATTTTCACATTATTTACAGCCTAGAAAATCAGAAAAATATTCATGATTTTCCAGGATTTTTCTATGTACCCTTCTTTGTTTTTAATTACCGCCTTACAGAGTTTCGGCATTCTGTCCAGTAGTTTCTTAAGAGTTTCTTCGGTTATTTTAACCCATTCTGCTTGTAAAAGTTCCCACAAATGATTTTTTGATTTTGGATTGAGTTTTCGAAGACACCTGTCCGGCAATTCGATGGGGTTCAAGTCGGGTGATTGTGGAGGCCAAGTCATCACTTCCAGGACGTTATCGGATTTCCATTGGTCCAAAAGGTCTCTAATTTGTTCAGCAGAATATTTAGGGTCGTTGTCAAGCTGGCAAATAAATTTCCCCTGAAAAATATCTCTTTCAGAAGGAAGCATTTGAATTAGCAAAATTTCTTGATACTGTTCTTTTATCCTTCTGTCCTAAAGATTTTTCCAACTTTACCGTTGCCAAAACAACCCCAAACCATTACTGAACCTCCACCATGTTTTACCGTAGGCAACTAGCAGGCTTCCAACATTTTCTCTCCAGCTGACCGCCGCACGTAAGCTCGTCGATTTGAAACGAAAATTTCGAATTTAGATTCGCCGCTCCAAAGGACGGAATTCCATTGTTCTGATGTCCAATTTTCATGTTATCGGGCCCATTCTAATCGTTTACGTTTATTCATTTACCTAAGAAGTGGTTTCCTAACTGCAACTCTCCCGTGTAGTCCACCTTCTGCTAACCTGTTCTTCACGGTTGTCACGCTGATGGGGATGTGCCGCTCCAGGTTTACTTGAGCCGTGATTCTAGTGCGGTTAGGCGGCGATTACGTCTGCTAGACATTGTTATAGCTCTGTCTTCAGCGAAAGTCATTTTTCGAGGCCTTCCTGAACGTTTTTTTTTTTTACGATGTAGTCCATCGTCCTCCTTGGCATCCGCGTATCACTCGCGATTTGTCGACTCGAGTGACCATTTTGATGTCTCGCAATTATGAGAGCCCGATTTTCAACGAAAACTTCGTTTTTGGCATTTTCACAAAACAATTGAGCCTGTATCAATGACAAAGTACTGTTTGCGAATGGTTAATTTCCAAAAGGGCAATGGTATTTATAGCATAGTTTTTATCATAAAATGTCACTAGGAATTTTCATAATCCCTAGAAACTTGAAATGAGTTCTTACTTCAACTGGAATTCTCAGAAATCGCCTCAAAACGATTATCATGCAAAACTTGGAAATTTGTTCTAATTGGTTTTTAACATGTGAGTTGACCAAAAAGGTTTATATAAACAATTTTATGCTGTACACTTGTTAGAACAATTACATTTACCTAATGTAATAGAATAGAATATTAAATTTTGGCAGTTACATTGAAATTTCTAGGAGGGCAAATACTTTCAGACGGTAGTGTATACACACGTATTTACAAACCTAGGAACCACATATGTTAGTTAGCACACACATTTAATAGATTTCAACGAACAAGGTATATTAAACTAGATATCAATATGTACACCTGCTGTCTAAAAGACTCTGAACTTTTTGAAAATAGGAGCGCCAGATTCTTATTGCTGAAAATGGCAACCTTCATTAGTCACATGTCAGTTCTGTTATAACGAATATTCTATTACGGGCCTAGTTAGTGTGGTAAGAGTGACAATGTGCTTTTGCGAATAATTGGAAAATGAGTTTAAAACAAAAAAACGACGACTAACTTTTGTTTTAAACTTGATAATTGAAACCCAAATGCTTTAAAAAGTATATGGTAATGGAATGTTTATCTCGTACTTATATGTATTAGTAATTTGAGTGATTTAAGAGAAGTCGTGAAACACTTGAGAAGCGGAGTGGGTGATTTTATCAAAGAAAAACTTGAAATCGTCTATGAGATGAACTGAAATTGAATAAGGGATTGCAAAATCGGCTATGCGCAATATTTTGATCGCTCCTAAGGACTTCCTTAGAACGATCGTTACTGAAAATAGGGCGTGGTTCCTTCGGTCATTGTGAGACAGTTTTCCAGCAGAAACCAAGCTTGTGTGTTGGATCACTTGTCATATTCCCGTAATTGAGCGCCCGGTGACTTCTGTGTCTTCCCCCGATTTCATTTGCCAATGAAAGTACAGTAATATGACACCACTGAAAATCGATAAAATTAATAATATTATCAGACTTCCAAAACTTCAACAAAAATTCCTACACCGGTTTCTACAATACCATTAAATATCTAACCTAGTAAATTGGTTTTAACTAATACAAAAGAAAGTAAATATTATTACATTTATCATTATATGAAGAATTTTTTCTAAATTTGTACTTTAATAACTAGTATATACATAACGGCATATATAACTAGTACATACATAACAAACTATTAAAATTAATAATATAATGGTAACACCGCTATGGTATTCAAATCAGTTTTTACTACAAAACGGCAGACAATCATCTTGTTTTCTTGCGGCCATGGACGTAAATAAAGTACTTTTTTACATTTCGCTAGGATGCGTTTAAAGTCGCAAAGAGTTGCAATTTAAACCACTGTTTTCAAAAACAAGAACCAGGAATAAATGGTCGTCTACGTACAAACTACTTTAGATACTGTAACGGTGTTATCACTTATATTTATTAATTTTAATGTTTTGGCGATAAAATAATTATATTTTAATAGCTTTAGTGCTAGTCCTAGAAACTGTTCTGAAGAAAGAACGTTTTTTTTTATGTCATGTTATATGATTAGAACAAAACATACTGGAGTTGCTTGTACCTTTGCAAAGCTCGATAAAAATATTTGCCCGATTATTACCGTAGATCATTGTGAGAAGATGAAACGAGAGAATTTGCTTGTTTTTTTATGCCTAAATAGTATTTTATTCTTAAATGAGGTGACAGAGTCAGTTTATGCAAGTGGTTTCTGTAATAAAATAATTTTACTAGACCAATTTTAGTTACCAATGAGGCAAAACTTATCAGAAATGCTTGCTGGCCCACTGATACTACGTGAAAAGCATGACTTAGATTACTGCATTTCCTTTGGGGTACACTTGCCTGCGTAACCGTTAAAAGTTGTACAAGCAATGTAATTTTTTCACAACCCACCCAGTTCTTGGCAATTAACATCACCATACTATATTTTCTGTAATTTTTAGCTTTAGAGTTACACGAAAAATTTAGAAAAAAAATAATGGAAGAAGGTACACTTACAGAAAGGTTTCGAGGACATCCGTCCCTTTTATTCCCATATAAATACATTTTTGTAAATTTTTAAAGTGGGTTTTAGAATAATACAGTAGAACCCCGATTAACCGAGTCGCGATTATCCGAGCTCCGGATTAATCGAGCCCATCTAAGAACCTGATTATCCGAGGTACGCGCGTCTATGCTGCGTATTAACCGAGCTTCTAAAATATGTATGTACATATTTCCGTTCAAAATCGTCGGGGCCTTCGGGGAATCCCCCTGGCCCATGTGAGGAGTTCCCCTATTTATGTTTTTGGACTCTTTCAGCATGTAAATTTGCGTGAATGCAGTGCGCTATAGCGTTTACTATGGAGAAGTACGAATATACTCACATAATTTATTTAGTTGGAGTTCTGGTAGTTAAGTGTAATTAATACGAACTGCTTTGTTTGAATTTTTGTTTGTCGTATTATAATAGAGCAAAACAAGCGTAAAAGAATCGTCGTTCCTATTGAAGAAAAATAAAAGCCATCAGAAGAATTGAAGCAGGAGAGATAATTACGAGATTATGGAGTAGGTGAGGTAACAGTTGGAGATTGGAAAAGAAACCGCACAAAAATAGAAGAGTGGTGTAAATCAATGAAAACCGACGACTATGAAAAGGTTAACGAAGCTTTATTCATGTGGTTTAACCAACAGAGATCAAAAGGTGTGCCTCTGTCAGGTCCAATTTTACCACAGAAAGCAATAATGATTGGTAGGCAATTCTCAGAGATAGATCAGTTTACCGCCAGTTCTGGATGGCTTGACCGCTGGAAAAAACGGTACGGTGTACCACAACTGCCTGTATGTGGTAAAAAACTTTCTGCTGATGTGTCATCAATTGAGAAATTTAAGCAGAACTTTAAAAAGCAAATCGAAGATTGTGGATACACATGTGATCAAATTTACAACTGTGACGAAACTGGTCTGAATTATAAAATGCTTCCATCGAAAACATTGGCATCTCGACAGGAAAAATCAGCTCCTGGGCACAAACGAAGTAAGGAAAGATTAACTATAATGGTATGTTCCAATGCATCTGGCAAGCACAAAATCCCACTGATGGTGATTGGCAAGTCTGCACGTCCAAGAGCTTTAAAAGACATCTCACCCAAAGCCCTACCAGTCTATTACAAAAGTCAGAAGAGCGCATGGATGGATGCGACCTTATTTACTAACTGGTTTGAAGAAGAGTTCGTGCCATCTGTGACTAAATTTTTGAACAGAAACCGTCTTCCTATTAAAGCAATTTTGTTAATGGATAATCTGTTGGAACATCTGTTAGAATACACAAAAAATGGGATGACAATGGGATGAGAAAGGTTACACTGAAAAATATTATTTACTGGGTAAGTCAAGCTTGGGATTCTGTGCGTACTACCACTATTCAAAAATCTTGGTCAAAAGTTATTGATTTTGAGGACTATAATGACAGTGAAGATGATACTCCATTAACTGAATTAGCTTTGAAATTGAGAAGCCATGGAGAAATGTCCTGTTCAAATTTTGACAGCGAGATAGAAGAGCAAGAAAAAAGCTTATTTGAATTAATGCAAAAATGAAAAGGTTGCGAAAATGTGACAAGAGAAGATGTTGTTGAATGGATTACAGCAGATGATTTAGAAGAAGAAATGAGTATTGAAGAAATAACGAATGCCTTTCAGGGAACCGAAAAATCAGATGACGAAGCGGCGGTGGATGAACAGTCTCCCACTAAGATCCCTCATCAAGAAGGTTTTGCTTCTTTGGAAAAAGCTTTGAAGTATATCGAACAACAATCAGAGGCAACCCCAGCGGATATGCTTCTTCTTAATAGATGGAGAAACATTGCAGCGAGAAAAAGTGTTTTATTTATTTGTTAAAAACGTTAATACATCGGTTTAAAGTGGTGTTTATTTTTTGAATGAAATGAAAAACAAATCCGGATTATCCGAGTTTTCAGTTATCCGGGAGGGTGCCCCCCAGGTTCCTCGGATAACCGGGGTTCTACTGTACTTTTGAATAAGCTATATTTGGTGAAATGAATCTATTTAAGGGGTTCTATAATAACGCTCGAAGTTAAAAAACATTTTATATGTTTTTTGATACATTAACAGATTCATAGTTTTGCAATTCACCTTATAAATCACGCTGTACATTCTCCGCCGAATTAAATAATGTATTTTTATAGTTCTAATCGGCAGCCAGACAACTTTCTTCGAACGACATTAAAAGAACATTTTTATTAGGTTACAATTCCAAAAAAGGATAAAACTTACACCTACCTCCACATGCCCACGAGGAAGTAAAATAAAGAAAAGATCAATAGTAGATAAGCAACCGCATTTGTAAAATTGTAAAATTAGGTAACTTGCAATAATCTGTTCTGCTGCAAAAGAGCTGCTCGCTGATTTTGGAATTTTTTACCATAATTATGAAGTAAAAGTTAAAAGAAGAACAATAAATATATATCTTGATTTTACCGTTTTGGGTGATACGGATAGGAGAGAGCGGAGAAATGTCGCCACATTAAGGAAAATTTGCTTGTTAATATTAGCAGCACTAGTAACAGTACGTTTGTTTACTAAAGGATTTATATCATTTAGCTATTTCGTTTCCTTTAAAATGTTACAAAATAAAGACTACCCACTATGAGGAAACGCCCAGGGTACTACGAGGATGGATTGAAATGTTCGCGGCCTCATTAAAAAATAATTATAATATTTTATTATAGTACCCTCAATAAGTTCATACTTTCTTTGGTTGTCACAGTGTAAAATTTTGTTGTTGTAGAATTTGTGGTTTTTAGGTTAGAACGAGTTAGTGAGATCAAGTGAAACGTTTTTGGAAAAATGGAAAAAAATTAACGTGCGGCCATCAAGTACCTGTTTAAAAAAAGATTAACACCAAAGGAGATCCACAATGATATGAAGACAACACTAAGGGAATCTGCTCCGTCATATAACACTGTGAAAAAATGGGTTGCAGAATTTAAACGTGGACCAGGGAGCATCGAAGATGACCCTCACTCCGGCCAGCCCACGACGTCTACGACTGAAGGAAACATCGGCAAAGTGTGTGATTTTATATTGAAAGACCGTGGATTAATTATCAGGGGATTGCAGACATTATAGGCATCTTGTATGAACGAACACAAAACAACATTGCCAACGAACTCGGATTTTCTAAGGTTTCCGCTAGGTGGGTTCCCAGATTGCTTTTAGTTGAACAAAAACGAATTCGACTCACGATTTCTCACGAGTGTTTGGAGATGTTTTAGGCTGATCCGCAAGATTTTCTTAACAGGTTTGTGACAAAGAACGAAACCTGGGTTCACCACTATACTCCAGAGTCAAAACAACAATCCAAGCAGTGCTGTCGGCTGGAAAAGTGATGGCGTCAGTTTTTTCGGATGCTAAAGGTATTATTATGGGCGAAGGCCACACATCTGTTAAGTCTATGGCTCAAATTCGTGATTGTGGTTTCGAATTGCTGCCCCACCCGGCTTATCCTCCTGATTTGGCACGTTCGGACTTTCATCTGTTTATCTATCTGAAATTTTCGTCAAAAGAAGAAGTCGAAGCTGCAGTTAACCAGTATTTTGAAGACCTTGAGGAATCTTTTTTTGAAACAGGAGTGGAAGTTATGGAAAGCAGGTGGAAGAAGTCCATAGATTTAGGTGGAGATTACGTCGAAAAATAAAAATATTTTGTACGTATTTTGTTTTGTTTTCTTGACTAGGCAACGAACTTTTCAATACATCCTCGTATTATTAAGAAATATAAGGAAAATTATTTTTATTAATAAGTTTCAAATACGAAAAAGCAATTACATTTGTATAAGTTGTTAGAATTAACTACAAAATTTTTAATACAAAAGCTAATAATTTTTTTTTTTTTTTGGGAAAAGACATGCTCAAGACTCAACACTTACATAGGACGAAGAAAAAGCACAGAACGCTGGAGACTTCTTAAAAATATGAGAACAGAACGGAAAAGAGAAATCTTCTCACCAATAACACCAGAAAAATGGAACCAATATTTTACAAATATGCTAACAGAAGATAGACCAGAGTTCAAAAGTACCCAACAAGGAAACCCAAATATAGTTATACGAGGATCGACAATAAGGATAACAACATCAGAAGTTAAAGAAGTATGTAAAAGGCTAAAAAATGGTAGAGCTCCAGGACCAGGAAACATCCCAGGAGAGATAGTAAAATACGGAACTGAAAAGCTATTTAGCGCTTTGAGGAACTTATTCCAAAGATGCATTAACACATCAGAAGTACCTTAGGAATGGAAAATATCATACATATCAACAATTCATAAGAAAGGAGACAAAAATAATTGCGATAACTATAGGGGAATAACGGTTACAGGATCTATTAGCAGAATATACGGAAAAATACTTAAAAATAGAATAGAAACGGAATACGCGGACGTAGAAGCTGAAGAATAGGCAGGCTTTAGAGCAGGAAGATCCACAATAGACCATCTCTTCTCACTGACACAAATCCTAGAAAAGAAAACCGCATTTGATCAGGAAGTCCATGTCTTGTTTGTTGATTTAAAAAAGGCCTACGACAGCGTGCCCTAATGAGATTGTGGGAAACACTACAACAGAGTAATGTAAGCACCGAAATAATTAAAGCCGTACAATCCTTATACAAAGACGCAAGAAGTAGTGTGAAAACCAAATATGGTATAACAACAGGGTTCCCGGTCACAAAGGGTCTCAAACAGGGCTGCTGTATATCCCCAACGCTATTTAAAATCTATTTGGAGAGTGCACTGAAGAACTGGAAAAGGAAATGCAGCAGTATGGGATTACCACTGGATGACGATACTACATTGTACACGCTATCATTCGCAGATGACCAGGTAGTAGCCGCTCAGGACATCGATGATATGGAATACATGACAAGAAAACTTATGGAGGAATATGAAAAATGGGGCCTAGAAGTCAGTATTAAAAAGACCGAGTACATGTGCGTCGGAGGACAACAGCAGGACTACAGGACACACCATCAAATACTGTGCCAGTTATAAGTATTTGGGAACGAGAATATCTAGGGACGGAACACTGGAAGAAGCAATATTCGAGAGGAATATCCAAGGAAGAAAAGCGATTGCAATGCTTAATAGTATACTATGGGACAAAAACATAACCATTTTAAATAAGAAGAGAATTTACAACTCAATAGTGAAAAGTATAATAACTTACAGCTCCCAGGTGTGGCCATTAAAGGAAAGAACAGAAAAAATACTAAAAGCTACAGAAATGGATTTCTGGAAACGAGCAGCCAGAAAATCCAGAAAAGACCACATACCAAATGACACGATAAGGCGAGCTTTAGAAATAAAGCACGATATAGTGGACGAAATCAGAACCCAACAGTTGGTATGGTACGGACATGTACAGAGAATGTCACAAGACCGACTACCTAAAAAGATTTTAAATTAGAACCCTCATGGAAAAAGAAAGCGAGGAAGACCACGCCAAAGCTGGAGAGCAGGAACCAACAAGGAAGTACTAGAGAGAGATCTGGAGGAGGAGGGGTGGAGAAACCGGGAGGAGTGGAAATTAGGCATCGGAAGACGGAAGACGTTATAAAACCGATTGATACATATATATATATATATATATATATATATATATATATATATATATATATATATATAATAATAAAATTTCGTGGTCCTCCATCAGCCAATAGCCCTCTTCAGAATAGAATCTAGCAAATGTAGAACTGTTATGAACTATATAGCTTTCTAATACAAAACAATATTTTCAGCTTTCGCAAAAATTTTATTGCAGTGCCTGTCATATGATCATGCCAAGGCACATTGGCTCTCAAATTAATGTCTGGCAAGTTAAATGACGATGCGAATGAAATATTATGTCTCAATGTAACTGCTTAAGCTGTCTATAATGTTAACTTTTTTAAGAAAAAAACTGCTGCCCCAATTTTTGTAGCAGTTAAATTCTACTTAGGGACTGTCATTACTGTAATCGGAGAAACAAAGGCGCTATCATCGGCAAAGCTACGGACTGGACTTTTGGTCTTTTCTAACTGATCGTTAGATAAAGAAGAAAGATAAGTGGAGGCAGTATGAATCCTTGGATATATCGCTGTTGCTCGCGGAGGTATCGGGCGGAAAATCATTAAAAGGCCACTTGCAAAGTGTACATAAAATGCAATGACAATTGCGAGAGGAAATTTTACTTTAGTGACTGCCACTTTTGAAGCGTTACCACAATCAATTTAATGTTGTAGGAACAAATTCCAATGACCGTTCTATATATCTTCCGTAAAAGGACAAAATAGTTTAAACACGAGGCAGATCAAAAAATTATACCCTAAAACACAACTGAAACTTTACCTATATGGTATATATATCAAGGATTTTCTACAGCTTACGCTGTCTTCCTTCTCTCAGCCTTTGATTCCATCTGTTTCTATCTTCCCAGTCTCCATCTGTTAGACCCCTGTCCTCCATAGCCTCGTCCACATCGTCTCTCCACGATCGTCTGCGTCTTCCTCTTTTTCTTCTCCCTATAGGGCTCCACTCCGTTATTTTCTTTATCCACCTATTATCTTCGCTCCGTCTTATGTGTCCATACCATTTTAATCGTTTTCTTCAATGGTGTTTATTGCGTTCTCTTTGATGATCATTCTGCTTCTTATTTCTTCATTTGTTATTCTCTCCATACGTGTCACTCTACAACATCTTCTCTAATACTCCATCTCTACCGCGTTAATTTTAGATTTATTTCTTTTATTGATCGTCCATGTTTCTGACCCATATTTTTTGTATTATGGATTGATTGATTATCAAAGTTTATTGCTAATCCTGCTTTAGTGTATTCTTCTTTCAGTTTTCTTACCATATAACTGAGGTCTTCCTCATCTTGCGCTATGATTACTTGGTCGTCTGCGAAACTTAGAGTATATAAGTCTCGTATTGGGAATCCCATTCCACTACATTTTTGCTTCCATTTTTTTAATGTTTGTTCGAGGTATATTTTAAATAGTGTTGGGGATGTAGAGCATCCTTGTAATAGGCCTTTTGATGTTTGGAGTCTCTTCCCTCTTTTATGTCCTATTTTTATGTTCACTGTGTTGTTTTCATAGAGAGCTTTTACTGCGTATATTAGTTCTTTGTCAATGCCTATTTCTTTCATTGCGTTCTATAATCTTTGTCTTGGTACTGAGTCATAGGCCTTTCTTATGTCTATGAAGGCTAGATGAACTTCTCTAATCTTTGCCAGTTTTTTTCCATTGTTTGTTTTATAGTGTATATGTGGTCTATACATGATTTTCCGGCCGTAAAGCCTGCTTGGTCTTCTCCAATTTTTCCTTTTGTACTTTCCTCCGTGATATTTTTAATAATTTTTCCATACAAACGTCCCGGTATGGTACGGAGTTAAATAATCTTATTTTAACAGAATATGCTCACCTCCTGATGTAACAAATAAAATGTTGATTTTCATGAATTTAAACTTTCGCAAATAGACTTATTTGCTGATGAAGATTTGGCGTTGCTACATATTAAAGAAATGACTAAACTGACAGTGATGTTATTCTTGAGTGACTGCATTGCCTCGCTTTCCTCTACGCCAGCGGGTAATGCGGTAGTGAGTTGTAAGGTAATAATCGAACATTGTGCAAACTATAAGTTTTTTGTAAGACGTCTTTTTCATGGTTACGCAGATAACTTAAAAAATAAGTCTCGTTCATATATTCTTCAATTGTGGACGTTTTTTAGTGTTCCATACGGAACACTTATGGGATCACTTCGGTCTACGTCTGTCCGTCTGTCTGTCACATTTAATTTTCTCCGAAACTATTTGACGCAGAAAGTTGAAATTTAGCACGGATATAGGAATCGATAGCCCAATCAGAGTCGTGTAGTTTTGAAAGTTAAATTTTAACTTATGGGGTTAGTTTTGGGGGGGGGGGTGTGAAATCGGAAGTGAAATAAAAAAATTTTACCAGGTCATCGAGTGGGGTGTCAAATGAAAGCTTGGGAAAACACAAGCTCAAAAATATATATGATGTAATACTTGCGCACAGTTTTCTTTGTATTATTTTAAAAAAAATGACCAAAAATCGTTACCTGGAATATTTTTCACAAAGTGTAGCTTGAGTGAAGATTACGTTTAATAATTTATCTGGTATAAAAAAACCGATGAAAACTATGTGCCTTGACAATATAGTATAGGTTTTTTTTAATATACTTTTCAGTTCACTACAGTCGTGCGTCGCTCCTGTACCGAGACAAAATAATTTTATTTTATTAGTTTATAATTAAACAAAAATTTAGGTAGTAAATATTTGTTTATACTTTTATTACTAGATTCTAGATTGAGCTAGATTGGTTTATTGGCTATTGGGTAGATAAGATTAAGAAAAAACTTTAAAATATATATTGGCTCTTAAGATGTTAGGGACCTAATTAACTTAGCCTAGGTAAAGATTTTATTTTATTTTAAAAGTAATCACGGTACGAAACACTAACTGCGCCAGTCCAACTTGACGGTTTGTTTTAAGTTAAAAAATATTATGATGTACTCAAACACATTTGACGTCAAATTCGGACGCAACAGCACAAAATAATACGTAGGCTGGAAAGTTTTTGGTCTGACACATAGATGTCGTCCTTTCCAAAAAATCCTTATGATTTTTAGGAAGTACCAACCTTCATGACATTTAGACGATTAGTTTACAAGTTACAGTGGTTTTAGTTACGCTATTTTGATATGTTCAAAACAATGGAAAAAATCGGATTTCGTGTGTTGATTAAACACTGTTTTTTGATGGGGAAAAAAAAATACCGTTCAAGCAAAGGCTTGATAAGTGTTACGGGGATTCTGCCCCTGGAAAATCACTCATCATTTACTGGTATGCTGAATTTAAACGCGATCCTAC
Source organism: Pachyrhynchus sulphureomaculatus (assembly GCA_019049505.1). Classification (NCBI taxonomy): domain Eukaryota; kingdom Metazoa; phylum Arthropoda; class Insecta; order Coleoptera; family Curculionidae; genus Pachyrhynchus; species Pachyrhynchus sulphureomaculatus. The sequence continues at coordinate 36,078,957 of CM032456.1, read as the reverse complement.
AGATACAAATGATGCTGAACGCTCTGGACGCTCAAATGAGGTGGTTACACCAGAAAATATGAAAACATCCACAAAATTGTTTTGGATGACCGTAAAGTGAAATTGCGGTAGATAGCTGACACCCTAAGGATATCAAAAGAAGTGTTGGTCATACTTTGCATGAATATTTAAGCATGAGAAAGCTCCGTTCGGAATGGGTAACGCGTTTGCTAACAGTGAACCAAAAACAACAACGTGTTGATTCTGAGCGCTATTTGGACCTGTTTAAGAGCAATAAAAAGGATTATTTCATGCGATATGTGACAATGGATGAAAAATAGATCCACCACTAAACATCGGAATCAAATCGGCAGTCAGCTGAGTGGACAGCAGCCGGTGAAAGCCGCCCGAAGCGATCAAAGACACAACAGTCGGCTGGGAAGGTTTTGGCCTCTGTATCTTGGGGTGCGCATGGAATAATTTTCATCGACTATGCTGCGAAGGGAAAAACCATCAATAGCGAATATTATATAAAGTTACTGGTGCGTTTGAAGGCAGAAGTCGCAAAGAAACGGCCCCAAATGAGCAAGAAAAAAGTGCTCTTTCATCAAAACAAGGGACCCTGTCATAAGTCAATGGTTACGATGGCAAAATTGCATGAATTGAAGCTCGAATTCCATCCTCATCCACCGTATTTTCCAGATTTGGTCCCCAGCGATTATTATCTAGACCAAAAACTTTTCAGTCTACATGTTACATATCCCAAACTTTTTTATGTATGCCTTTACCTAACAAACACCTCTTACTTACATATTTGATACTTTCTTCGAAATGATAAAATAACCAAACAAAAGTAATATTCAATTATAATTTTTAATTAAATGACAAGTTCTACTTAGAACAAAGTAATATGCATCTAAAAGTAGTACTGCCAATTAAATTTTTATAATTTCCTTAATAATAGCTTCTACAACAAAAAGGAAAGCCAATTTCCTCAACGATGCTAGAGTAGTTGTAAACAATACTTTTTAATGACTGCACCAATGCAGATTCTGAATCGATACACTAATTACTAAAATCAAATTTAGATTTATAATAGAAACTCTCTCTTTAAACAAACACTCAATTATAGATAGATATCTAATAGATATCTCCATCTACAATATGTCTTTTAAGATCTATATGCGTATCGAAATGAATTTAGATTAATTATCGTGATTTGTGTACTTGCAATATGTACCATTTTAATTTTATTATGTATCATTGTGGTTTCTCTTAATTTGCGGGTACTTGTGACCCATTACGGTAAATTAGTTCAATTTTTCGAATAATTGATTTCTGCTTTGTCGAAATTAAACGAGATACAAGTTAAAATATGGACTACTCAGTATATATCATCATTATACCTAACACTTTATTTTTGCGCTCGACGCGCGTTTCGCTAACCATATTAGCTCCATTGGGAACGATGACTGACTGTGAACCAAGTGTTTGGTGTAGTTGTGACATATACTAAGTAGTGTCATTGTGTCAAAGATTCCACATTACCAACATAGTAAAAATATGGACTCGTAATTGAATTTTAGTTTACAAATTCTAATATTATATTTTTTTAATTGAGAAATTTAGGAAAAAGCGGTAAAATGATCCACCCAGTATTATCCACACAAACACGAAATTCAAAAATAAATACTAAACTTGTTTTTAAAAATACTAATGAATAACCTAATTTATAAACTACAAGTCAATATTTGCAATGATAGGTAATACGAGGGCCGTTTGAAAAGTTCTCGGCCTGACACATAGATGGCGTTAGAAACTGTGAAACCATAACTGTATTTAGTACAGCAAAAAAGCATTTGAAATTGCACAGTTTAGATACAGCAATATTATGATTTTATTCCCTCTGGGGTATCACCAGGAGTATTGTCCTAAGTTTTGCACCTCGAGAAACTTGCGCTCTTTTCTTTATAAACAATTGAAGTCTGCAAGACGCGTTTTTTTGAGCTTAAAATGCAAATAACTCCGGTTTTATATGTCGGATCGAGAAAAAAAAAAACAACTCCGTAATGAAATTTCCAACAAATTTAAATCGCTTGAATGTGTACATAACCTACAAAATTGAAAAAAAAACGACAAAAAGCTGTTTTTTTTTCATTTTTTTATTGTACAGGTCGACCGATATACCAGGTGTACAAGTATGAAATGCGGATTTCAGACAACAGATGGTGCACCAATGCATTTTGTTGTGTCATCAACAAGTGTCAGACGTGCACGAGTGATAAATTGGAAAAGTGTGTGCATAGTGTTGTCTTGTTGTGTTCAATATGTCGAAATTTATACCGAACAAAGAGCATTCGCGGACAACATAATGTTTTGTTTTCATTTGAAGAAAACTGCTGTTGAATCATACCGATTAGTTCGAGAAGCTTATGGTGAACATGCTCCATCGCAAGATACCTGTAAACGATGGTTTCGGCGTTTCAAAAGTGGTGACTTCGATGTTGCAGACAAGGAACGTGGAAAACCGCCAAAAAAATACAAAGATGTGGAATTGCAAGCATTGTTGGACGAAGATGATTCGCAAACACAAAAACAACTCGCCGAGCAATTGGGCGTTAGTCAACAAGCTGTTTCCAATCGGCTACGAGAGATGGGAAAGATTCAGAAGACCGGTAGATGGTTACCACATGAGTTGAACGACAGGCAAATGGAAAAGCGCAAAAACACGTGTGACATTTTGCTCGCTCGGTACAAAAGGAAGTCGTTTTTGCATCGTATAGTTACAGGGGATGAAAAGTGGATTTATTTTGAGAATTCCAAGCACAAAAAATCATGGGTAGACCCAGGCGCACCATCCACATCGACCGCAAGACCGAATCGCTTTGGCAGAAAGACGATGCTCTGTGTTTGGTGGGACCGGAGAGGCGTGGTCTATTATGAGCTATTAAAACCTGGGGAAACGGTGAATACTAAACGTTACCAACAACAATTGACCGATTTGAACCGTTCGCTGCTTGAAAAAAGGCCAGAATACCGAAAAGGCAAAGTCATTTTTCTTCATGACAATGCTCCATCACATATGGCAAAACCAGTTCGCGACACGTTGGAAGCACTCAGCTGGGAAGTTCTACCCCATAAGGCTTACTCACCAGACTTGGCTCCTTCCGATTTCCACTTGTTTGCATCGATAGGTCACGCACTTGCTGAGCACCGCTTTGGTTGGTACGAAGATGCGAAAAATGGCTCAATGAATGGTTCGCAGCACAAGGGGAAGATTTTTACTGGCGTGGTATTCACAAATTGCCCGAAAGATGGGAAAAATGTATAACAAGCGATGGAGCATACTTTGAATAAAGTACTCTTTTTATCATTCTTCCGAATTTTTTTTTTAGAAAAAAATTCGCATTCCATACTATCGATCACCTCCTGCATCAATAATCGCCTGGCACCTTCGAGGCATGCTTTTTCGAATCTCGCGAGACAACTGAGTCAAAGTCCTCGGAGTCTTTCCTCTGAGCTTCCTCTTTACAAGGGACCAAACGTTTTCAATAGGGTTGGCATCCGGCGATTGTGAGAGCCACTCTAGTATCTTATCGTGAACCCAAGCCAGCCGCTTCGCGACGTAATTTTCGCCCGGCAAAGGTTTCTTCAACGTGCTTCGAAATTTTACGTCATGAGCAGAAAGATGTTGTCGAATGGTCTCATGGGACACATTCAAACCTGATTTTCTTAATTTTGTGGCTCCTTAACGCAGCGTCAATTTCGAGTCCCGTGAAAACAAATTTTCTTTCCTCTGTTCCAGATATATTTGCAGTTACCAACAAATCCGTTTCATCCACATTAAAAATGTCCACGTATTCATAACTTTCTCGAATTTTCGGCCATAAATTGGCCAACCACTGATCAACAACAGTCACATCCATTCTTGCAGTTTCTCCTATTATCTTACCCCCACTAATATTATATTGCTTTTTAAATTGTTCAATCCAACTTCTAGAACAGTTAAACTCGGTGTTCTCTATTCTCCTTCCCAATTCACAAGCTTTCTCTTGTAAAGTATAGACGGTAATAGGAACATGTTCGTGTCGTTTTGACTTTGACTAAACCATTTGAGTCCTTTATAAACTTGGTCATGTATAGATTTTCTTACTTTTTTACAACTAAAGTTTCTTTTATCATAGATTGATAAGATTTCTTGCTTCTCAGTCCAAAAAATCTCCATACACCACCTGCTTTCTATACTATTTTTCTGTTATGTTTAACTAAATAATTGGAACTATCAGAAAACAATGTTATAAAAATGTAAACAAAATTAATGTTAAAAAAGTCTCCATACACTCAAGAACTACATTGAAAAAACACGTTATAATCAGCCGCATATTTTATAATCTGTCACTTGTCGCCAGTAATTTTGCAGTGGGTTTTCAAAGTAGTATTAAAAATGTGCGAAAGAAATTGTAAAATTCCATTTCAAATTCGAAAGATCATAACTGTTTTGTGGAAAGATGGAAAATCGTACAGAAATATAGGAAAAATTGTTAAAAAGTCGTATGCTACTGTTCAGTACATTCTAAACCAGTATAAATCAACGGGTTCCTATAAAATTCGACCACACTCCGGTCGTCCCAAGAAAATGACTCCACGTAAAGAGGCCAGTATTGTTAGACAATAATTACAGATCCTAAGAAAAATGCACCAAAATTAAAAGAAGAAGTACGGGAACCATTTTCGAAAAATGTTTGTTCACAAACAGTGAGAAATTGTTTACACAGGGCAGGTTATAAGGGATGTGCAGCCAGGAAGAAACCGTTAATTTAGGAAGCTAATCGCAAAAAGCTTTTGCTAGGGAATACGTTATTAAACTTCTTGAATTTTGGGAATCCGTAATCTTTAGTGATGAAATTAAAATTAACTTTTTTGAGTTGAGTCTGATGGAAGAACTAAAGTTTGGAGAAAGAAGAATACCGCATTCGATATTAAAAACATTTGTTCGGTGAGACAAGGGGGTGGCAGTGTTCTGCTTTGGGCATGCATATACGCTGGAGGGGTTAGAAATTTACATTTTATTAATGGTACCATAGATCAGCATGTTTATCTGAATATTTTGAGAGATAATTTAAGAGGAAATTTCCAAAAATTAGCACTCGAAAAAAGATACATTTTCCAACAGGACAATGATCCGAAACATACCGCAAACTTGGTGCGAGAATGGATGATCCATAATGTGCGAGAGCAGCTTCGCAGTCACCCGATGCTAACCCCATCGAGCATTTATGGGAGGAACTTAAACGGAGCGTTCGCAAACATAATGTTTCAAATAGAGAAATATATGCTTTCTGATAGTTCCAATTAATTAGTTAAAACATGACAGAAAAATAGTAAATGGTGCATGGAGACTTTTTGGAATATATATATATATATATATATATATATATATATATATATATATATATATATATATATATATATATATATATATAAAGGGTGATTCATTTAGAGGTACTTTTTGTGATGGGGATTTAATTGCAGATTGCGCATGCATCGTGTCATCTGAAGTGGCATTCCTGTTCAGTAGTGTTTGACAATTCATAATGGAAAGACTTAGCCCGGCACAGCGTATACAAATTGTTCAACTTTATTACGAAAATGGGCGTTCTACGAGGAATGTGTATCGGGCGCTTAGAGCAACTTATGGTCCACATAATCGGCCTACCGAACGCACAATTCGCTCTACCATCAATAAGTTTGAGACCCAATTTTCATTATTGGATAATGCTCGACCGAATAGACCACATCCAGCACGTAGTGAAGAAAATATAGGGGCGGTAGCAGAGAGTGTACGCGAAGACCGTGAAGTGTCGATTCGTCGCCGTTCTCAACAGCTTGGCCTGTCATATTCAACAATTTGGAGTATTTTACGTAAGGATCTTTCTTTAAAAGCATACAAAATTCAACTAGTGCAACAACTGAAGCCGACCGACCTTCCGAATCGTTTCCGTTTTAGTCGTTGGGCTCTTGACAAGCTTGCAGAAGATCCACTGTTTTCGAGAAAAATTTTGTTCACCGATGAGGCCCATTTTTGGCTTAATGGGTTCGTGAATAAACAAAATGCCCGTATTTGGAGTGATGAACAACCTGAAGAGGTTCAAGAGCTGCCATTAAATCCAGAAAAAACAACTGTTTGGTGTGGTTTGTGGGCCGGTGGAATAATCGTCCATATTTCTTCAAAACAGAGGCCGGCCGGAATGTTACTGTGAATGGTGACCGTTATCGCGCCATGATAACAGACTATTTGATGCCAGAAATTGAAGCCCGTGGTCTCGACGAAATTTGGTTCCAACAAGATGGCGCCACTTGCCATACAGCCCGTGAAACCATGGCTTTACTGCGAGAGCAATTCGGCGAACAGATCATTTCGCGCTTTGGACCAGTGAATTGGCCGGCTAGATCATGTGACATCACACCTCTTGACTTTTTCCTTTGGGGCTATGTAAAGTCCAAAGTCTACATGGATAAGCCAGCTACAATTGAGGCATTGGAGGCCAATATTACTCGAGTCATTGGCCAAATACCACTCGAAATACTCACACGCGTCATTGAAAATTGGAACTTCAGAATGGACGTTGTTAACCGTAGTCGCGGACAACATTTGAAAGAAATTATCTTTAAGAAATAATTGTAAAGAATGGTTCTTTTATATGTTAATAACGATTATAAAATAAAATTGTTTTTATTCATTTTTTTTTATTTAAAAAAAAGTACCTCTAAATGAATCACCCTTTACATATATATATATATATATATATATATATATATATATATATATATATATATATATATATATATATATATATATAATCAACTGGATCAGCAAGTTTAGGCAAGGTTTATCAACGTCGAGTTGACCCATAACACCAATTGGATCGGATTAGATAAGGCCAGTTGGCGTTACCATAGTAATGAATTTGGATCTAGTGTGACCTCAGCACTAACAAACTTGGCGTTAGTTGTTCAAGTCAGGATATTTTTACTCAGTTCAGCAAAGTCAAACATTACAAGGTAATCTTAAGAAAGCTTTCCTCGCACATTCGCACAGTTATTGAGTTTACTTTTGTCTCTGACAATTTATCATTTGGCAGATATTACCAAATAAACGTTTTTATAGAAAAATTTTCTATAAAAATCAAGGAAAACGGACTTCGAATAAGTAGGAAATATAACAGTTTTTAGAATTTTGTCTTTGATTTATTTCTATGGGTTTGATGATAAATAATAAAAAATCCAGTCTTATACTGAACAGCCCCATAACTAAAGTTATGAGGCTGTGCAGTATAAGACTTTAGTTAGCTTACCTCTTAGTTGTTGTCAAGTTAAACCTGTAATTGTTAAATTAAACCGATTTTAAATTTAGAACCTTTTCTGAATCAGGCAGCTCTCTATTAAAAATTCAAAACTCTGTTGTGTAAAATACGTCTTTTTTAAAATTAATCAAGATTACCTTTGAAAAATATCTCTTAAACTAGAAGTTAATATTTTTGCTTAAAGAATGCATCACTAATATCTTATAATACACGATTAAAGCGACAACATTAAAACAACATATGTTTTGTCGTTCTGGTCGTGTAGTTCAAGATGCCCTCAGTAAGTCGTTCGAGACGTAAAATAAGAGTGTGCAAGTTATTTCGATCTATATGTAGAGTCTAGAAGCTGTAAGCAGTCAAGGTCTAAGAAACATCGCAAAAACAGTTGAATATAGACACGATCATCTGAAATTTTTTTATAACTTACCGTAGATTTTAAAATTAAATTCACAGCAGTAACGCCGCATTTTTCCAAATACTTTCAAAAATTACAAAAAGTAACTTCGGTGGACAAAACTAATTTCTTTTTTGTTTCTCCAGATACTTCTAAAAAATGTATTATATACAATTCGAAAATGTCAAATTTAGAGAGTGAAATTTGAAAATTGACTTACTTGTGGACGAGAAGTGTATTTTCAGTATTCTGTACGGAACACTTATAAGATCACTTGGGTGTCTGTCCGTCTGTTACACACGATTTCCTCCGAAACTATTTGACATAGAAAGTTGAAATTTGGCACTAATATAGGAATTGATGACCTCATCAGAGCCGTGTAGTTTTGAAAGTTAAATTTTGACTTAAGGGGTTGGTTTTGGGGGTGAAATCGGAAGTGAAAAAAAATTTTTTTAGCAGGTCATCGAGTGCGATGTCAAATGAAAACACAAGTTCAAAAATATATATATTGTAATGCTTGCGCACACTTTTCTTTGTATTATTTTTAAAAAATTGCGAGAAATCGTTGTCCCCCTCTTATCTCGAAAAGAACTAATCAAAAAATTTTAAAAAAATTCTGGAATATTTTGCACAGGGTGTAGATTGAACGTAAATTATCACGAGTGCATTATCTTTAATAATTTATCTGCTCTATCAGTTTTCAGTAAAGATCCAAAAAAAAAATTATATATATATATATATATATATATATATATATATATATATATATATATATATATATATATATATATATAATCAACTGGATCAGCAAGCTTAGGCAAGGTTTATCAACGTCGAGTTGACCCACAACTCCAATTGGATCGGATTAGATACGGCCAGTTGGCGTTACCATAGTAATGAATTTGGATCTAGTGTGACCTCAGCACTAACAAACTTGGCGTTAGTTGTTCAAGTCAGGATATTTTTACTCAGTTCAGCGAAGTCAAACATTACAAGGTAATCTTAAGAAAGCCTGACATAAAAAACACTTTATTTTTTTTTACAAACTGCTGAAACAAGTAATGATAAGTACAATAAAATTAGGTAATTACCCAAGATCCGGTAGAGCCCCATCTTCTCAATCTCCTTGGAAAAATTCCGAGGGAAGATAAGTGAAGATTTACGTGCAGGGGGATGCAAGATACAGTACCGGACTTGCTTCTGTGCCCTTCATTCAACATATGATGTGGATCCAACATGTTACACACACATATTATTCACTTTTCAAATACATTGTTCCAAAATGATGTCATTTTACTTTTAAAACGAATATTTTGGTGAACACAGTTCCTTTCTATTTCTCGAATAATACAAATTTTGATAAAACAATAATAAAACAAAATAATTCACTGCCGAGCCTGACAAAAACGATTTTAAAAAAATGTTAACTGTTATAAAATCGCTTTACTAATGACTGACCGCGTGCCAGACCTACTTGATCGTAATATGAAAACAAAAACAATGCAAAGTGCACTTCAAATAAAAAAATAAAATACAACAAAATTATCAAAACAAACGACTATCGTCGGATTCGCTTAGTATTAAGGCAGGTCGTGGTCTTCTTAATTCTATTTCTTCGCTTATTCTCCAGGGTTGTTTCTAAAAATACGCAACTTCGCTGTGATAACAGGTTTCATAACGAGATTTTCAAGTGCGAAAAGTTAATGAACGAGCCGCGAGCGCGAAGTAGGCGGTGTACGGAGGGACCGGCATCCGTTTTTCGTTTGTTTCTTGTGCTAGAACAGTAACTACTACGATTACTATAGTAATATGGTTCGATATGCGATCATCCGTCGGTCGAGGTAGTGGTAGGTACCAAATGGTGCTTTTTAATGGTACGTCACCCCTTCTTGAGCACACCGTGCCGTACGTGTGCAGTACGTGTGCTTGACCCTTCTTCTTCGTCTTGTCAATAGTTAAACATCTGCTTTTCTTTTACGCGGGGTTATTGGTATTAATTAAGTCTTAGCAGATGTCAAGATATGGGCATTTTTTAAATTTAAAATAAGCACGTTGCTATGGCATTAACTTTTGCTTCAACAATCATGAAAAATTAGTAGTCTCGAGATTTTTATCACAGAAAAAGTGAAATTATAGTTGAATTTTCAAATTACGAAACTTACGCAAAGAAAAAAAAACAGCTGATTTTTAGTTTTATTTAATAGAAAAAAAAATACGGCCAAGTGCAAGTCGGTCTTGCGCAATTAGTGTTGCGTAGGTCAGCGTTTCTCAACCTTTCAGTATTTGCGACCAAATTTTCAAACATAATTTTCATCGCGCCTCCCCCCTCTCATTCAATAACAATGCCTGAAATAATAATGTATTTTCAGTATTTTCATGCTAAAGCTACACTATGACCTTAATTACAAACCTTACAAACTAACAAAAATAAATAAATTTATTCATATTTGGCAACACATATCTGCTGCGTTGACAAAACTAGAATCGATGCCTCTCTATTGCTTTCTGTCACGTCCACCATATCGGTAGCAGCTTCACGAGAAGTTCCGAGTTGTCTCGAACATTCGGAAAGTCTGCCCAAAAGTGTATAAATACCAAATAAACTTAAACGACATTTGGAAACGCTTCATAGTGAGTACTTTAACAAAACCCGAGAATTCTTCGAATTAAAATTAAAATCATATGTAAAGCAGAAATCATTTTTTAAAAAAACTGTGTCTGTGAATGAAAAAGCTTTACTTGCTTCTAACAAAGTTTCATATAAAATAGCCAGATGTAAAAAGCCTCACACCATTGGTGAAAAGCTTGTTTTGTCAGCAGCAACTGAGATTGTAGAAACTATGTTTGGAGATAATTTTGTCAAACATTTGCTATCTATACCTATATAAGATGATACTGTTACCCGTCGAATTGGTGATATAGTTGAAGATGTACAGCATTAGCTTTTCGGGAAGTTGCGTGACAAATTGTTTTCAATTCAGCTTGGTGAGGCAACAGATAGCAATAAAGATGCTCATTTCATTGCCTATGTTCGATTTTGTGATGGTATGTCAGCAGTAGAAGAACTATTTTTCTGCAAACCAATAGAACTCAAAGCAACATCACTCGCATTATTTGCTATCTTAAATGATTTTATAAACGAGGCAAATATGGAGTGGAGAAATTGCGTCGGAATATGTACCGATGGTACTCATTCAATGATGAGTTTTCTGCACTGAAAACAAGAGCATTTCGTATACTATTACCCTTTTCAACATCCTACCTTTGCGAAACCGGATTTTCTGCGGTGGCTGCTTTGAAAACAAAATACAGATCTCAACTAAATATAGAAAAAGAACTCTGAGTGTCTATTTCTAATATTAAACCATCCTTCACTAATAACTATTAAACTTGTTTTTAATTTAGTATTGATATGTTAATAATTAGGTACATTGTGCAGTACTAATACAATCCTATTTATAGGTATATTATATCAGTGTAAATGTGTATTTTATTTTTTATTATGTCAGAATGTATTTTGTTTTGCTCTTCTTTCAATGAATTATATTAAATGTTTTAAATAATAATTTCTTTTCGATACGCTCGCGCCCCCCCTATAGTGTAATCACGTTCCCCTACTGGGACGCGTCCCACAGGTTGAAAAATGCTGTCGTGTGTGGATTAGTTTTAAAATAAAAATTTTTGTTACGGACTTCAAAAATGAGTTTTCGACAGAATTTTTTTTTGGATCTTTACTGAAAACTGATATAGCAGATAAATTATTAAAGATAATGCACTCGTGATAATTTACGTTCAATCTACACCCTGTGTAAAATATTCCAGAGCTTTTTCAAAATTTTTTGATTAGTTCTTTTCGAGATAAGGGGGGGACAGCGATTTCTCGCAATTTTTTAAAAATAATACAAAGAAAAGTGTGCGCAAGCATTACAATATATATATTTTTGAACTTGTGTTTTCATTTGACATCCCCTTCGATGACCTGCTAAAAAAAAAATTTTTTTTTCACTTTCGATTTCATCCCCAAAACCAACCCCTTAAGTCAAAATTTAACTTTCAAAACTACACGGCTCTGATGAGGTCATCAATTCCTATATTAGTGCCAAATTTCAACTTTCTATGTCAAATAGTTTCGGAGAAAATCGGGTGTAACAGACGGACAGACACCCAAGTGATCTTATAAGTGTTCCGTACAGAATACTGAAAATACACTTCTCGTCCACAATTAAGTCAATTTTCAAATTTCACTCTCTAAATTTGACATTTTCGAATTGTACATAATACATTTTTTAGAAGTATCTGGAGAAAGAGAAAAGAAATTAGTTTTGTCCACCGATGTTACTTTTTGTAATTTTTGAAAGTATTTGGGAAAATGCGGCGTTACTGCTGTTGTAACTCATAGCAAGTTGAAATTTCCAATGGATCTATCTGAATTTAATTTTAAAATCTACGGTAAGTTATAAAAAAATTTCAGACGATCGTGTCTATATTCAACTGTTTTCGCGATGTTTCTTAGACCTTGACTGGTTACAGCTTCTAAACTCTACATATAGATCAAAATGACTTGCACACTCTTATTTTACGTCTCGAACGACTTACTGAGGGCATCTTGAACTACACGACCAGAACGACAAAACATATGTTGTTTTAATGTTGTCGCTTTAATCGTGTATTATACGATATTAGGGATGCATTCTTTAAGTAAAAATATTAACTTCTAGTTTAAGAGATATTTTTCAAAGGTAATCTTGATTAATTTTAAAAAAGACGTATTTTACACAACAGAGTTTTGAATTTTTAACAGAGAGCTGCCTGATTCAGAAAAGGTTCTAAATTTAAAATCGGTTTAATTTAACAATCACAGGTTTAACTTGACAACAACTAAGAGGTAAGCTAACTAAAATCTTATACTGCACAGCCTCATAACTTTAGTTATGGGGCTGTGCAGTATAAGACTGGATTTTTTATTATTTATCATCAAACCCATAGAAATAAATAAATCAAAATTCTAAAAACTGTTATACGAGGCTGGTTTGAAAAGTCCATGCAAAGTCCTAGAGATGGCACCACCGGCGCGTATCGAGGTCATGTTTAGTTAGTAGCATCTCTTGAATGAACGCACACCAAGTTTCAGCCATATTGGTCTATTTCTTTGTGTTTGGCATTCGTGTTAATCAAGGAAGTCGAGTGATTTTCAAGAAATGGATGAAAAAGAATTTCGTATGGTGATTAAACATTACTTTATGAAAGGCAAAATGCCTCAGGAGACTAAAGAGAAGCTTGATAAACATTATGGTGACTCTGCACCTTCGATTAGAACAGTTTATAAGTGGTTTCAAAATTTTCGGACTGGCCATATGGGCACAAGTGACGCTGAACGTTCTGGACGGCCTGTGGAGGTTACGACTCCAGAAATCATTGATCAAATCCATGATATGGTGATGGATGACAGAAGAGTTAAGGTGCGTGAGATTGCTAGTGCTGTGGGCATCTCGACTGAACGGGTACATAATATTTTGCATAAACATTTGGACATGAGAAAGCTATCCGCAAGATGGGTGCCGCGATTGCTCACGCTTGGCCAAAAACGGAATCGTGTGAAGTGTTGCAAGGATGGTTTGCAGCTGTTCCAGAAGAATCCGGAGGACTTTAAGCGTCGTTTCGTCACTGTGGATGAAACATGGATACATTACTATACTCCTGAGACCAAACAACAATCTAAACAATGAGTTACCAAGGGGGAATCTGCATCAAAAAAGGCGAAGACCGTTCCTTCGGCCGGAAAGGTTATGGCGACTGTCTTTAGGGATTCGCAAGGGATAATCCTCATCGACTATCTGGAAAAGGATAAAACTATTACAGGTGAATATTATTCATCGTTATTGGACCGTTTGAAAACCGAGCTGCAAGAAAAACGCCCGCGATTGGCCCACAAGAAAGTCCTTTTCCATCACGACAACGCACCAGCACACACCTCAGCAGTTGTGGTCGCAAAATTAATGGAAATAGGATTCCAACTCGTTTCACATCCCCCCTATTCTCCAGACTTGGCTCCCTCGGACTACTATTTGTTCCCCAATTTGAAGAAATGGCTGGCGGGACAAAGATTTTATTCAAACGAGGCGGTGATTGCAGACACTAATGGATATTTTGCAGACTTGGACAAATCCTATTATTCGGAAGGGATCAACAAACTAGAACATCGTTGGACGAAGTGTATAAGCCTAAAAGGAGACTATGTCGAAAAATAAAAAAGGGTTTACCCCAAACACATAAGTAGTTTTTATTTTTGCACGGACTTTTCAAACGTATTTCCTACCTATTCGAAGTCCGTTTTCCTTGATTTTTATACAAAATTTTCCTATAAAAACGTTTATTTAGTAATATCTATAAGGCCAAATGATAAATTGTCAGAGACAAAAGTAAACTCAATAACTGTGCGAATGTGCGAGGACAGCTCGTATTTGTATAAAAATGTTTCAATTTTCATATTATTTTAAAATTTCGGTGTTTTCGGGTGTATTGCGAAGACTTAAAATCAAAAAAAAAAATTCCTTAGCAGTTAGCGGCTTGTAGTTATACAAAAGGACATTCTTTAACATGTGTTGTAGCAGAGAATGTGCGAGGAAAGATTTAGATACTGTGGCATCCAGGTTTACCTCTTAGATCCTTTAGTGAATCTGACTCTTAATAATTAGGGCTTAAAATTTGATTTTTATTTGTGATTATTGGAATTGACAGCAACATATAGACTAAATACTTCATCATTTGAACGACAAAAGCCTTTAATTTTTAAAAATTTTATTTTTTTACGAATTTTTATTCTCCATACTTCCAAGAATTATTCAAAAAAAAAACAAATAAGAAAATTCCATTCCCATTACACAGTTATAGCATTAAGGGGTTACATACACCTCGAATTTTCAAAAATTCATTTTTTTATGGAATTCTATTCTCTATACTTCTAAGAATTATTCAACAAAAATTTTTAAGAAAATTCAATTCTATTACAAAGTTATGGCATTAAATGTGACCTGGCGTCAGATTGGGACCAATACCTGTCTTCAGATACTTTCTGTAATATTATTGTCGATTTTTAATATATTTTTAAAATCTTAATATCAGGTCTGGGAAAAAAGTTCGTGGCGTTTTTTTACTAAAATTCAACTGGTTTTCTTATAGTGTGAAAATGAATTTATTTAAACCAAATATGCTCCATTATTATCGATAATGTTTCACCATCATCGGGTAGATCCATGATGCCATCGGTGAAGAACTTCTGTGGTTTCTGGTTGACAAACTGAATCAAGTGGTTTTCACAGGTTTCTTTTGAAAGCAGCTTAATTCCATTGAGAGTTCTGCAGAGATCGGAACAAGAGATAGTCAGAGGGTGCTATGTCTGAACTATACGGTGGATGCATCAAAACTTCCCAACCAAGCTCTCGCAATTTTTGACGAGTCATCAAAGAAGTGCGTGGCCAGGCGTTGGCATGATGGAAGACAACATCTTCCCTATTATTCAATTTGGGCCGTTTTCTTTCAATTGCCTGGCGTAATCTCTCTAGTTGTCCACAATAAAGTTGAGAATCAATCGTCTGACCAACTGGAAGTAGCTAATAGTGGACGATCCCTTCCAGTCCCACCACACACACAGAATCACTTTTTTCGCCGTCAATCCTGGCTTCGCAAATGCTTGTGACGGCTCACCATCCCCTGTCCACGATCTTTTACGCCTCCGATTGTCGTACGTGATCCATTTTTCATCACCGGTTATGACATATTTCAGAAATGGCTCGATTTCATTGCGTTTCAGCAGCGCATCGCAGATGTTAATTCGGTCTATCATGTTTTTCGCGCTCAACTCATGAGGAACCCATACATCGAGCTTCTTTTTGTAGCCAGCTTTGTGTAAATGGTTCAAAACCGTTTTGTGGTCAATGCCTAGCTCCATACCAATATCGACACTGCTGATATGCTTATCTTGCTGGATTTATTCAAGAATTTCATCAGCACTTTCAGTGAGCGTGACTCATCTTTCACATCAAAATTACCAGAATGAAAGCGAGCGAACAATTTCC
The DNA here is from genome assembly GCA_019049505.1 of Pachyrhynchus sulphureomaculatus. Lineage (NCBI taxonomy): Eukaryota > Metazoa > Arthropoda > Insecta > Coleoptera > Curculionidae > Pachyrhynchus > Pachyrhynchus sulphureomaculatus. The sequence continues at coordinate 36,063,145 of CM032456.1, read as the reverse complement.
GCGCCGCAGATTTTGATAAAGTACCTTCACCGTACACAGCACAAACTTTTTCACAAGCCTGCGCAGTGTTCTTCCCTTTGTCGTAATAATATTGCAAAATATAGCGCAATTTTTCATTACTTTTCTCCATTTTCAAACGCAAACAACTTTGCAACCACTACACCAATTTCGATGTTTATACACTCAAAGTAACTCTCGAAGTGTCACCTTTTCAACGAGTGATTAGTGGTGTCGCTGCGATCTGTGTTTCTTGAGTTATTTGCAATTGACGCCACCTATCGGGAAAAACGCCACGAACTTTTTCCCAGACCCAATAATTACTTTTTCTAAAAATTGTAAAGAGGTGTTTTTTAAAATTTTTCTAATAAATTTTTTTTTATAAATATCGGGTCTTCCATTAAAGACTTGACAACTTTTTTTTGAAATAAAACGCAACCCATTTGAGACATTTCGAAAATTTTACTATCGGCTTGAAGTACAATCAAAACATTTATGTATGGAATTCGACTTCATTCATATGTCCACCACGGGCACGTTTGCAGCGGTCGATTCGTTGAACTCAATTTTCGATGACTCGGCCACACATTTCGACGGAAACGGCCGCTATCTCTCTTTCAATATTGGCTTTGAGCTCCTCTAATGACGCAGGCTTGTTAGCATAGACCAATGATTTAACGTACCCCCATAAAAAGAAGTCTAGAGGTATTAAATCACACGATCTAGGCGGCCATTCGACGGGACAATTTCTCAATATAACACGTTCACCGAATTTAGACTGCAGTAAGTCGATTGTTACACCCGCTGTGTGGCTTGTGGCGCCGTCTTGTTGAAATCACATATCATTAATGTCTAGCCCATGCAATTGAAATAACGTTGCAAAATGCCTCTTTAGCGATCTCCATTGACTGTAACGTGACGGTTATTTTCATCAACGAAAAAGAACGGCCCAATGACACCACCGGCATGAAAACCGCACCAAACAGTAATTTTTTGTGGATGAAGTGATGTTTCTTCAAGCACATGAGGGTTTTCACCTGACCAATAACGCATATTCTGTTTGTTGACGAAGCCGTTTATCCAAAAATGCGCTTCATCACTAAAGATGATTTTGCGATGAAATTGGTCATCTTCTTCCAACATTTCTAGAGCCCAATTCGAGAACGTACGTCGCTTCATATGATCGAGTGGCTTTAGTTCTTGAGTTAACTTTAACTTATAAGGGTGCAGGCCAAGATCCTTTCGCAAAATTCGCCATAGTGTGGTCTGAGCGATGCCCAATTTTCGAGAACGCCGTGAAATAGACTGTTTTGGTTCGTTTGAGATGGACGCTTGAACGGCAGCAATATTCTGGCCACTTCGACCAACCCGTTGTCTCACTGGCACGGGAACATCCAGCAGCGAATATGTTAACTCAAATTTTTTCACTAGACTATGAATTGCTTGTCTACTGGGACGAGAATTACGACCAAAAATTGGCTTAACGCTCTTAAAGTTGCAGTCACCGACTCCAAATTTTGGTAGTAAATTTTAATTATTTGTAAACGTTGTTCGTTCGTGTACTATATATATATATATATATATATATACATATATATATATATATATATATATATATATATATATATATATATATATATATATATAACACGTAGGTTGAAAAGTTTTTGGTTTAGCTACTTAAAACACTTTTTTTGCAAAATTCGACTTTATTCATCAACATAGTCTCCTTCACGAGCGATACAATTAGTACAACGCTTTTCTAACATTTCTATACCTTTCTTGTAGAAGAATTTGTCTTTGCCTTCAAAACAGGCCTCAGTTTCAGCGATAACTTCTTCGTTGGAGCCCCAAATCTTCTTCCCGCGAGCATTTTTTTGAGGTCTGCGAATAGATAATAGTCCTTGGGGGCCAAATCTGAAGAATACGGTGGATGAGGGAGCAATTCGAACTTCAATTCATGCAATTCTGCCATCGTAACCATTGACTTGTGACACGATGCATTGTCTTGATGGAAGAGTACTTTTTCTTGTTCCTTTTGGGAAGTTTTTTGCGATTTCGGCCTTCAAACACACCAATAACTTTATATAATATTCGCTATCGATGGTGTTTCCCTCCTCAACCTAGTCGAAAATTATTCCATGCGCATTCCAAAATACAAAGGCCTTTCCAGCCGACTGTTGTGTATTTAGTCGCTTCGGGCAGCTTTCACCGGCTGCTGTGGACTCAGCTGACTGCCGATTTGATTCCGGTGTGTAGTGGTGGATCCATGTTTCATCCATCCACATATCGCATGAAAAAAAATCCTTTTTATTGAGCTTAAACAAATCCAAACAGCGCTCAGAATCATCAACCCGTTATTGTTTTTGGTCCACTGCGAGCACACGCGGTACCCATTTCAAACAGAGCTTTCTCATGTCCAAATGTTCATGCAAAATATGACCAACACGTCCTTTTGATATCTTTAGGGTGTCAGCGATCTCACGCAATGCCACTTTACGGTCATCCAAAACAAACATACCAGTAAATGATGAGTGATTTTCCAGAGGCAGAGTCCCCGTAACACTTATCAAGTCATTCCTTTGTTTGAACGGTATTTTTTCCCATGAAAAATAGTGTTTAATCAACACACGAAATTCGATTTTTTTCATTGTTTTGAAAATTTCAAAAGTAACGTCACTAAAACCACTGTAACTTGTAAACTAATCGTGGAAATGTCATGAAATTTGGACACGTATCGTTTGAAGGTTGGTACTTCCTAAAAATCATATGGATTTTTTTGAAAAAGGCGACATCTATGGTATGTGTCAGACCAAAAACTTTTCAGTCTACGCGTTATTTTGAAATTGTTATTGAAAAAAAGATTTTCTGTTATTAAACTGTTGGTTATACTTCATTAGCATTGGATTTTGAAGTATTTAAAGCTTTGTAAATTTGTTAGCAAATCTGGCTTCATGTAAATATTGCCTAACAAATGCCCATTTTCAGCATAGACCTTGCCTTATTCAAAAATGTAATAAAATCGCATTATTACAATTCGCCAGCTCATCTTTTAATATTAAACTTTTTAATAGAAAATTTACACAACAAAAATAATGCGAAATATGCAATTTAGTGTTTTGTCGTAATTTTATCAGATACAATAAAAATAACATGTATTTAATTAAACATTATTATGTACAAAATTCACATCCAAAGTTTAGTAACAGAAATGGGATCGTTGCATGCCTTTTATTTACCGAGGTGTTAAATATTCAAAATATTTGTTCGGTATTACAAATAGTTATTTATTACTGCTTATATTTTTAATTGTGTTAGTTAAATCTTAACAATTTGCTGTGTGTAACAGGGTGTAAAAATAAAGTGTATAAGGAATTCGAAAGGTCATTTACTAAGAAACTTCAGGACATCAAACATGAAGTCTGTCATTTCCATTGTTTCAGCAATTATCTTTTGAAAAAGATACTCATATTATTTCCTTTCATTACGGTAATTTACAAATTTTTTATGATGTTATCTAGAACCAACAAAAAACTATCATTAGTTTCGGTAGCTTCTTTTTTTGGTATTTAGGTAAAGCAGTCTTATTCTTTTATTCTTCTATTTACAACAACGCCTTGTTTTTTTACGCATTACATAAATAATATCCAACTTCCTCATAACTATAATAAAACTAAAATTAAAAAAAAAAAATGGGATAAAAAATTACAAAATAATATCTTCTCTCTTAAAAAGTTAGTACCAACCTTTTTATAAAAGAAAATATAATTAGCAAAAGAAATATTCGCTGTTGTCCCTCTAAACAAATAAACCAGCCAAGTACAAGTCGTACTTGTACAATTAGTGTTCCATATAGTGATTGCTTTTAAAATAAAATAAAATCCTAACCTAGGCTAAGCTAATTAGGTGCCTGATATGTATATATACAATATAAGATCCAATATGTATTTTCACGTTTTTTCTTAATCAATAATGTCTAATAGTTATAGCATCTTAGCTACCTAGTAGCCAATAAATCAATCTAGCTCAATCTAGTAATAAAAGTGTAAAACAAATATTTACTAGTTAAATCTTTGTTTAATTATAAACAAATAAAACAAAATTACTTTGTCTCGGTACAGCGGCGCGGTAAACAGAAAAGTATATTAAAAAAGCCTCCACCATATTGTTAAGGCAAATATTTTTGTTATACCAAATAAATTATCAGACGTAATGCATTCATGATCATTTTCGCTCAATCTACACTTCATGAAGACTATTCCAGAATTTTTTCAAAATATTTTGATCAGTACAAATTGAGAAAAGGTGGTGGGACATTTCTGACTATTTTTCAAAATAGTACAAAGAAAAGTGTGCGCAAGTGTTACATCATATTTATTTTTGAATTTGTGTTTTCACAAACTTTCATTTGACACCCCTCTCGAAGACCTGGTACAAAATGTTTTTTTTTCACTCCCCAAAACTAACCCCTAAAAATTTAACTTTCAAAGCCACATGGCTCTGATTGGGCCATAAGTGTTCCGTACGAAACACTAACAAGAAATACAAGTAATATAACTGATAATTTGTTAATAGTTAATACACAAAATATAATTCGTAAATCCAGGAAATTCCACAAAACTTTAAAGCTGGCACATGTCGCAAAAAGATGCTCAGGCTGGCTACTGAGAGATCGTGAAAATGTGCTGGTGGTAGCCAGCTTTGTTCCACGTGTTTGTCTGTCTGTAGCTATCGCTATATTTCCTGTGATTAAGTTCAAGACTAGAGTCGACATTAAGATTTTGCTTAATTTTGTATTTACTTATTATATCTTATGTATTAAATATTATTACATACAGCTTAGATTTCTCGCGTTTTTTGTTTAGAGTGATAACAGAGAAAATTTCTTTTTCTTAATCATATTTTCCTGCATATATTGATATAAGATTAAAAGAAAATATTATTTTGTACTGTCTTTTGTTTTAAATTTTAATTTTCTTAATTACGAACGGTAGATGATATATATATATATATATATATATATATTATATTTATTAACTAAAAGGGTGAGCAGGTTGCTTAAAATGGGTAGATCTCTGTCAAGGAGATGCGCGAATATGAAAGTAGCGTAGAAAAACAAATGATACTTCATATGGGACGCGAAAGACAGCTTTTATTACGGGCGATAAATACTTATATACATATATATATATATATATATATATATATATATATATATATATATATATATATATATATATATATATATATATACATTAAAATACCACCTGTTCGTCCAACAATGAATGTGCACGACGTTTCGTTAAAATCTCATTTGGTATTTTCAAGTGCTCTTGCTGCTGCTGCTACTCGATACTGTGATCTTGCAGCTGCTGCCGCTCGAAGCTAACTGAGAAAGCGACGTGCAGTCGCCGTCTTTTACAGGTCGGCGTCTACGCAGATTGTAGGTGGGAGGTCGGAAGTGTTCGTCCGAGCATCGGTGTTTGCCGGCTAGGTGGTAATTACGGGTTCCGGCGCTATGCTGACCATTGCCTTCTCGGTATTTGGTTTTGCTAGTAGACCCTTCCTGTAGTGGAGATGTTCAGGGCATCATTTCGCTTATTTGGCTGTCCATTCTTTTCGATTCCCAAGGCTTCTCTGACTATGCATGTTTTATCAAGTGAAATCGAGGCGGAAATCGGGGACAGACACGAGACGGCAAGAAATTACACACATATATTCATTTGCTTTTTCCACTGGTAATCTAAGTGTTTGAAGATGGCCCAAAATGTATCCCCGCCTAAATCCCGCTTGTTCACGTGGTTGATAACTGTCTAATTTGTTCGTTAATCTATATGTTATGATTCTAGTGAGGATTCTGTATGGTACCGATAACAGGCTGATTGGTCTGTAATTATCCAATTTAAATTAGTTCCCCTTTTTGAAGATAAGCACAAACAAGGCGTTTACCCAAGGTTTGGTATTTTACTTTCTCTTAGGCACCTGTTAAACAGAGCTTAAAGAGATTATCGATGAGGAAGACCTCAGTTATATGGTAAGAAAACTGAAAGCAGGATTAGCAATAAACTTTGATAAAACGGAATATCTAACAACAAAGGAGGGAAACGTGGAGAATCTAGAAGTCGATAACGAAACAATAATCAAAGGAACCGATAGATTAAATATATAGGAACCATCATTTTAAAAAACGCAACATCAGAAGAAGACATTAAAACTAGATTAGGACAAACGCGGACTTGCATAAGACAATTAAATTCGATCCTGTGGGACAAGCACATTACAACGAGAAACAAAACACCCATATACAAATCAATAATACAAAGCATAATGACATACGGGTCAGAAACATGGACGAACAACAAAAGAAATAAATCTAAAATTAACGCGGTAGAGATGCAGTATTGGAGAAGATATTGTAGAGTGACACGTATGGAGGGAATAATAAATGAAGAAATAAGAATCAGAATGAACATCAAAGAGAACGCAATAAACACCATTAAAGAAAAACGATTAAAATGGTATGGACACATAAGACGGAGCGAAGATAATAGGTGGATAAAGAAAATAACGGAGTGGAGCCCTATAGGGAGAAGAAAAAGAGGAAGACTCAGACGATCGTGGAGAGACGATGTGGACGAGGCTATGGAGGACAGGGGTCTAACAGATGGAGACTGGAAAGATAGAAACGGATGGAATCAAAGACTGAGAGAAGGAAGACAGCGTCAGCTGTAGAAAATCCTTGAAATATATATATATATATATATATATATATATATATATATATATATATATATATATATATATAGAGAGAGAGAGAGAGATAGAGATAGAGAGAGAGAGAAAGAGAGAGAAAGAGAGAGAGAGAGATTATCGATGCCCCTCCATACTTTATCATTTCTATAGTTATTTCATCGTCCCCTGGTTCTTTGTTGTTGTGGATATGTTGTAGGGCGTTCAGTATTTCATCCGTTGTTACATCGGGAATTTCTTCAGATCTTACATTTCTTACTATCACTCTATTTCCTTCTTCTTTTCCGGACGGTGGTGATATTTTCGTGTTTGACAATATTTCTCGGTAGCTTCCTTTATCTCTTTGATTTGTGCGATCTCTTGGTTATCGTTATTTATAAGTTTTATTATTTGATGTCTCCCTTCATTCATTTGTTTGCTTAGATGTTTCAAACTTTTTCTTCTTTCAAAGTTTCTTCTATTTTAGAGTTATATATATATATATATATATATATATATATATATATATATATATATATATATATAATAAATACCTACATATATGGTAAATAGAGAGTCTCCTTTTTTGAAATCGGTTAAAAATTATAGAATATGTCCGGTAACACAGGAATAAATAGCTTAATATTACGAATTACTTGTCAATATTCCAGACGCGAAACGACAAAACCAATTTAGAATCAAATAATTTTCAAATTCCGTACGTCAATCAGTCGATCAATCATCAATAACAACTATAGTGTAAACAATTTTAATGTGTATGTCCATACATCTGTGAAAAATAAAAACACATTCAAAACATTTTAATGCGTTCTGAGATCATATGATTCATAGTATTAAACAAAATGATTTTACAATTCAAACTAGTTGTAGCATTAAATAAGACGCATAGTATTTACGTTCTTTTTTATACGAAAATGTGTCAATCAAAAGCAAGCTTCAGGGGTCAGGAAAGCATCTGCCATTTCCTGATATTTTGGAAATTAGATTATAAGTTAAGTGATATTTTATACAATACTTTTAAGTATTATATTCGTAAAAAAGTCACTTTCCGAGACTGCTGCATTTCTTTACTTTTAGGGTCCCTAGATGACGAAAAACATAGTCCTCTATTTCCGTCCGTATGTCGATCTATTAGCACGATATCTCCTGAGCAACATCCACGCCGATATCCCTAGGATATAAAAAAGGTTAAAAATCTCTACTCATGCGGGGAGGTGAACAAAAAAAAAAAAACCGGTCAAGTGCAAGTCGATCTTACGAGTTAATTAGTGTTCCGTACGTTAATTGCTTCTGAAATAAAAATTTAAAATGATCAGTGAGTTTTCAACAAAGTTTGTTTCCGATCTTTACTGAAAACTGATGACCTTGAAATTTTTGTGTTTTTTTTATATACCAGATAAATTATTAAAGGTAATGCACTCGTGATAATTTTCATTCAATCTATACCTCGTGGAGAATATTCCAGAATTTTTTCAAAATTTTTGGATCAGTACTTTTCGAGAAGAAAAGTTAGCGCATGTAAGACATTATATATATTTTTGAACTCGTGTTTTTTTAATCTTTCATTTAACACCCCACTCGATGACCTAGTAATTTTTTTTTTTTCACTTCCGGTTTCACCCCCCGAAACTAACTAACCCCTTAAGTCAAAATTTAACTTTCAAAACTACACGACTCTGATGAGGCCATCAATTTCTATATTAGTACCAAATTTTAACTTTCTACGTCACATAATTTCGGAGTGTGACAGACGGACAGACAGACACCGAAGTGATCTTATAAGTGTTCCGTACGGAACACTAAAAACGAAATGAGATATTGGTACACAAATAATACTTGAAGTAGTGATGGAAGTTTTTGGGAAAGGGTGGCGAAAGGGTCGTATTTATTTTCGGAATGACTATAAGAATTTTTCTTGGTTTTTGGTTGGTGCAATGATCAAATTTTAGGCATGATTATTTACAGTGCAAAATATTAGGGGTTAAAGGAGTGAGAAGGGTATTAGAAGGGTTATTTCAAATATATATGTGATATACTTTTTATGATTCTTTGAGTCCACAAGTCTGAAAATTATGTTATTTTTTCATTATTTTTAATTATTTATGACCAAACAACTAAGAGGTTAATGGATTAGGGGTTAGAGCGATCGTCTTCCTATATATCGTAATATACGTCCTTTATAGAGTTCTTTAAGTGAAGAATTTGGTTACTTCAACTATTCATGATAAAACATATAAGGAGTTAATAAAGTAGGAGTATGGATTGGGGGCGTTACCTCATATATATCATATAATGCGTTCTTTCCATGGTCCGTGGATTCCAGGAGTTTAAAAATTGTATTAATTTTTTATTATTTTTAATTAATCAAATATGTAAGGTCATAATGAGGTAGGGAAAGCGGTTAGATGAGTTGGTCGGTATCTATAGTATTCTACGGCCTCCGCAGGTCTTTTTTTAAGTCGAAGAACCTGAAAACTTTATTATTGTCTCAATATTTTAAATTTTTAGCAGAAAGTAGAAGGGAATGCCAGATTTTAGTTGTTAATATCTGACATCAATTTCTTGGTTAATTTTGTGTATTTATCTATTATATTTAGTGTAATAAGTATTAATTATATACTGTACTCAGTATATATCACTACACCAAACACTTTATTTTTGCACTCAACGCGCGTTTCGCTAACCATATTAGCTTCATCAGGAGCCATGATTGACTGGTGCGCGTTTCGCTAACCATGTTAGCTTCAGCAGGAGCGATGATTGACTAAAGCTAAACTACAAATCTACCCTATTTATACTTAGCCTAACCCTTGAATTACTCAAGCGGAACTAATGACATACACGAGGCTATCAGTTCCGGTCAAGGAACCAGTAGAGAGGACTATAAGGAATAGGCCCTCTGTCTTTATTTAAACTACTTTTACATTTTATAATTTCCATACTTTCCAGCTTCCAGCTTCAAGGGCATGTTCGGCAATGCTAGACTTTTCTGTTCTACTGTATTTTAAGTGTGCTAGATATTCTTTAAATCGTGATTTAATTGACCTTTTAGTTTGCCCAACATACTTTTTGTCACAATCATTACAACTAATTTCATAATTTCCACTTTCCTCACAATTAGGAACCTTATCTTTGGGATTTCCTAAGATATTCCTCAGATTGTCTGATGACTTATAGACTCAGGTGAGGCCTACCTTATTAAATACGTTATTAAGTCCCCTACTATATTTCGGATTATATGGTATGGAAACATACTGGGAGTTATTTTCTTCGCGTGTAAAAAAGGTGGAATTCTAAATATTTATCTTGAACTTATGTCTATGTCTAATGAAGCTAAGATGGTTAACGAAAAGCGCGTCGAGTGTAAAAATAAAGTGTTTGGTGTAGTGGTGATATATACTGAGTAGTGTCATTGTGCCAAAGATTCCATATTCCCAACTTAATATACTGCTTACATTTCTTGCATTTTTCGTTTAGAATAACAACAGCGATGATTTTTTTGCTAATTATTCTATATTGTCGGATATTTATTATCTATCCATCATTTATTTTATAAAAAGATTGTCATATGACGCTGTAATGCATATCGCAACAATGGGAGCACAACATTTTAATAAATCTTGAATCATTTCCCTTAAATTTTAAAACTTCGTAACGTAATACGAAATGTCTATAGCTCAAATATAATAACAGAAATACAATACATAATTAATATTATTTCTGATATGGATGTGTGGCCGGCATCGGTATATTATGCATGTTGTCATTGCATTCCATCGCACATCGTTACGATCGACGTGGGACACCACAAAGAATCCATAATTTGAATACCAAATTTGTAATAATAAAATTTATTTTTAATATTTGTTTGACAGTACCTATTACGCTTATTAAAGACGCAATAATATAGGAAAAATTTTAACAATCCGAAAACGTAACAGTTATAGGTGACTGTTTCTGGAGCCTATTTAAGGAAATACAATATATACGGAGTAGCTCATCGAAAATGAAACAGCGGTAGCTAATTTCAGATGTTGATTAATTTTTTTGATAAGTCGATTTCATCTTCGAAAGTTTTTTATAATTTTGAAAAATATTTCGAACAAAATACACAGCATAATATTTGTTCCCAAGGTATTTTTCGTGTCAGGTAATTAAATATATAAGCTTATTTTTATACTGACTTATAATTACGTAGCGGAATTTTCAATTTTAGTAGTGTCATTAAATAATCGGATGATCTATTTCTCATTAATGGAATTTGATATTGACAAGTTTTAAACCAATACGTGATTATTATACGAGGATAGAGTGATAACTGAAATTTTATTATGCATGACTATTGGTAAGAGTAATTCTTTTAACGTTTATATTCAAAGTTTCAAACAGATGTAACACATAGTTGTTTGTTGACAGGTATCGTAAGTAATCGGTGCTATACGTTTCGTAAAAATGAATAAAGCCGAGTATAGTGATAGATAGAGATAAAGCATTTTTATTCAAAAAAAGTGAACTGCGGCGCAGATAGAAACTGAACTCAAGACGTTCATGGAGACTCTGCAACAGCACGCAAGGACCATTTATTACTGAATAAATTAATTTAAACGTGACCGTACGAGCGCTGCAGGTATTGCACGTTCAGGACCCCCGATTGAGGTTCCTTCTGTCAAAATGGTCTATAAAATTCATGATATTTGTGAGGGAAGATCGTCACATTAAGCTCTCATAAAAACCGGTTCATATTATCCTGGATGAGGTTCTAAAAATAAAAAAGCTGAGCGCGTGATGAGTGTCGGGTTTGTTGGCTCCAGACCCAAATCGCACGAGGAAGGACATTTCGTGTTTGAAAAAATTGCAGTATAATTCGAAGAGCTTCTGGCGTTGTTTTGTGCCTGTAGACGAAACGTGGATCCACCATTATACCCCGAAGTTAAAACGGATGGCAAAACAATGCGTGGGCGAAGGCGAAGTGCACCGAAAAAAGCAAAAATAGTTTTCCCGGCAGGAAAAGTGATTACAACTGTTTTTTTGGGTATCATCATGATTGACTATTTGGAAAAGGCTAAAACAGTGCTTGGCTGTTAGTAATTTTAACAATCCGAAGACGTAACAGTTATAGGTGACTGTGGAGTCTATTAAAGGAAATATAATATATACGGAGTGGCTCATCGAAAATGAAACAGCGGTAGCTAATTTCAGATATTCATTCATTTTTTAGAAGCGTTGACAAGTCGATTTCATCTTCGAAAGTATTTTATAATTTTGAAAAATATTTCGAACAAATTACACAGCATAATATTTGTTCTCAAGGTAATTTTCGTGTCAAGTAATTAAATATATAAGCTTATTTTTATACTGACTTATAATTACGTAGCGGAATTTTCAATTTTAGTAGTGTCATTAAATAATCGGATGATCTATTTCTCATTAATGAAATTTGATATTGACAAGCTTTAACCAATACGTGATTATTATACGAGGATAGAGTGATAAATTTCTACGAAATGACGGGAAATTTTATTATGCATGACTATTGGTAAGCGCAATTCTTTTAACGTTTATATTCAAAGTTTCAAACAGATGTAACGCGTAGTTGTTTGTTGACAGGTATCGTAAGTAATCGGTGTTACACGTTTCGTAAAAATAAATAAAGCCGAGTATAGTGATAGATAGGGATAAAGCATTTTTATTCAAAAAAGTGGACTGCGGCGCCGATAGAAACTGAACTGAAGAAGTTCATAGGGACTCTGCAACAGCACGCAGGGACCACTTATTACTGAATAAATTAATTTAAACGTGACGGTACGAACGCTGCAGGTATTGCACGTTCAGGACCCCCGATTGGGGTTCCTTCTGTCAAAATGATCCATAAAATTCATATTTGTGAGGGAAGATCGTCACATTAAGCTCTCATATGGACCGTTCTAAAAATAACTAACCGGTCAAGTGCAAGTTGAACTTGCACAATTAGTGTTCCGTACGTTGATTGCTTTTAAAATAAAAAAAAAATTGTTACGGTGGTGTAAAATGATCAATGACTTCACAAAACACACCCCAAAGGAGTTTTCAACAAAGTTTGTTTCCAATCTTTACTGAATACTGATGACCTTAAAATTTTTGTTTTTTTATATACCAAATAAATACCAAATAAATTATTAAAGGTAATGCACTCGTGATAATTTTGGTTCAATCTACACTCCGTGGAGAATATTCCAGAATTTTTTCAAAATTTTTTTGATCAATACTTTTCGAGATAAGGTGGGTGGACAGCGATTTTTCGCGATTTTTTAAAAATAATACAAAGAAAAGTGAGCCCAAGTATTACATTATATATATATATATATATATATATATATATATATATATATATATATATATATATATGTATTATATATATTTTACTCGTGTTTTCACAAGCTTTCATTTGATACCACACTCGATGACCTAGTAAAAAAGTTTTTTTTTCACTTCCGATTTCACCCCCCAAAACTAACCCCTTAAATTAAAATTTAACTTTCAAAACTCCACGGCTCTGATGAGGCCATCAATTCCTATTTTATTACCAAATTTCAACTTTCTATGACAAATAGTTTCGGAGAAAATCGGGTGTGACAGACAGACACCGAAGTCATCTTATAAGTGTTCCATACGAAACACTATAAAGCTGAGTGTGATGGGCGTCGGGTTTGTTGGTTCCAGACCCAAATCGCACGAGGAAGGATATTTTAAAATCGTGTTTGAAAAAATTGCAGTATAATTCGAAGAACTTCTGGGGTTGTTTTGTGCCTGTAGACGAAACGTGGATTCACCATTATACCCCGAAGTCAAAACGGCTGGCAAAACAATGGGTGGGCGAAGGCGAAGTGCACCGAAAAAAGCAAAAATAGTTTCCCGGCAGGAAAAGTGATTGCAACTGTTTTTTTGGGACTCGCAGGGTATCATCATGATTAACTATTTGGAAAAGGCTAAAACAGTGATTGGCTGTTAATATGCAACATTACTGGACCCTTTGCCTAGTGAGTTGAAGCAGACGTGACCAAGATTACCGCACAAGGAAGTGATGCTTCACCAGAGCAATGCATCTGCTCACACATCGGCCGTTTCAATGAAAAAAGTGCACGAACTTGGCTTCGAAATAGTTCTCCACCCACATTTTTTCCGAGATTTAGCCCCAAGTAACTTTTTTGTTTCCTAACCTCAAAAGTTGGAGGAGGGAGAAATTTTCGTTGGTGAACAGGTTATCCGCGCTATAAACGAGTATTATGCACAGTTCGCCACAATTTTTTTTTCTGAGGGATTAAAAAAAATTATGATATCGCTAGACCAAATGTATTAAGCTTAATGGAGATTATGTTGAGAATTAAATTTTTGTTTTTGCAAAAAAAAATGTTATTTACCCACCTTGTTTTTTACAAGACTTTTCAATCCACCCCCGTAAAAATATGTTTAAAAAAATGTTTTATCATGTAATCTAGATAAACGGTTTACTATAAAATTAGCATTTGCCCTAAAAACATGAGTTTGTATATTCAAACTAAATTTTATGGAACTCTGTTTAGTATCATTTTGAGGTGTATCATATTGCCTTTATGTCGAGCGACTTAAAAACTAGTCTAATAAACCTCTTAAGTTACACAGGATCGATTTAATTTTTTAGTATAATGCCGAAAGAGATTCGACAAAGACTAAAACACTATAAGAAAACTAAACTAAGGCTTTATAATGTTCTTGAAAAATATTTTCTCTATAGCAAATAGTATTAAAAAACCGCCAGCAAGTTAAAAACTCCCTCCTAACTTGCCTTAACTTATATAGTTAACTCCTTCTGAGCTTAACGTCTCATGTTATAAATATTAATTTGAATAATGATTTTCAAAATTAGCCACAGCAACTGGTGAAGTTATATCTTTCTATTACATAGATATAAAAGACCTCACTGTTACTATTGGATACTAATGACATGAAGTGTATATTTCTAAGTTAGTCATTTACAAACGCACGGTTATGAGGTTATTACCATTAATCTTATTGTGGAGAAAAATTCTGATTTTATTTTACATTTAATAAATAAAGTATACGGTTGAGACTTACAAATATATAAATAATGATATTAAATAATTTATTCAAAGGTCATTTATGTTAAAAATAAGTTAACAATAATTATTAAACTGTAAAACCAGACTTATGAAATCACCTCACATTGTACAACGAATCCTTTACAGCACAGCCAGAAAAGGATATTTCTCATAACTAAATATCAACCTTACAAAATTTTGCATAGGACGTTCATTTTCATAACTTACGTTGCACTTACATTGGCATATCCGCCATACTGCTTAAATTGGGTCTGGCTGGCTGGGAAGCCCAAACGTTTTGTGGACATCTGCAAAGGCACTGTGCTTTTCAACCGCAGAATATCCCAGCCCAGTTTGGAACCAATCTGTACATACTAAGAGAGAATGAAATGTTGAATAATGACCCGCTGGATGAAACCGACCCCAATACACCTGCTTCAGGAAATACTGAACCGAAGATTCGTCCAGCATCACAGGAATACCCAGAACAAGTCAAACGAAGGTTTGATGGGGAAAAAACTCGCCACCCGGCAGGCTGACTTCTCGAAGACCTTTCCTTTCACGTACGGATACGTGTATAGAACCACCAGAATGGTGTCCGGTTCTCGAGGATAACCCGTCTGGAATAAAACTGAACTGGATGACATGGAGGGCTCCAGTAAAGGCAAATATGGTTAGATGAGGCCTCAGCAATGATGAAGGGTGCAAATATGCAGAACGACAGACAATCGAACACGTATAGGTTTTGTACATAATGCGGAATTAGGGCTACCAGTTGACGACCTATGGATTGGAAACAAAACTGCTATTGTCTTTGCTCAATACTGGGCAAGAGGCTTACAGTTATCCGGACACAAAAAAGTGAAAGTAAGTGGGACTGGCCAACATCATATCGTTGCGAGTGGCTGAATCCCGTCCCTAGTTTTTTCTACGAATTTTTCATTTTCAATTTTTTTTTCAGTTTAACGATGACTTTTCTGTTCTACCTTTTTGAAATTGTTTTGCTGTTCTGTCTTGGTCGTGGTTCCTGTCTTTTACACTTTTTACATATGGGATTTTAACTGATTATTGAGGAATAATTTCTAAATACCTTCCACACAAGATAATATATGGCGAAGAGCAGATATATTCAAAACAGGTCCGAAGAATTTCCACAACTTAGGCGGAATAGCAAAATTCACGGAACAAGAGAATACGTTATGACATTTACTCTGTAGGATCAATTTGATCGTACACTACTGAACAAATATTGTGACGTTTACAATGCTTACTGGGGCTTCAATAAAAATCAACACTGGTAAAAATTGCCATATACTATTATTCTATGGAAGTGGTGGATTTCGCCCCTAAATTTCTAAACAGAAAAGGGAATTGAGGGGCATTTCATTTAATTTTATGATTTATTTAATACATTTGTTAAACCTGTCTATGTAAAGTAAGGTAATATACTCATGTTTCCTTAACAAAATCGCTCAAGCATATAAAAGCAATTTGTTAATAGTAATCGATCATATTTATCGATAACTTTCCATAAAGGCAACAATATTGCCAAATACATAGACTTTTCTGTTCTACCTTTTTAGAATTGTTTTGATGTTCTGTCTTGGTCGTGGTTCCTTTCTTTTGCACTTTTTATATATGGGATTTTAACTGATTATTGAGGAACAATTTCTAAATACCTTTCACACAAGATCACATATGGCGAAGAGCTGATATATCCAAAACAGGCCCGAAGGATTTCCACAACTTAGGCGGAATAACAAAATTCATGGAACAAGAGAATACATTGTGACATTTACTCTGTAAGATCAATTTGATCGTTCAGTACTGAACAAATATTCTGATGTTTACAATGATTACTGGGGCTTCAATAAAATTGAACACTGGTAAAAATTGCCATATACTATTGTTCTATAGAGGTGGTGAATTTCGCCCCTAAATTATTAAACAGAAAAGGGAATTGAGAGGCATTTCATTTATTATTAGAAATTATTGAATACATTTGTTAAACCTGTCTAGGTGAAGTAAGGTAATATACTCATGTTTCCTTAACAAAATCGCTCAAGCATATAAAAGCAATTTGTTAATAGTAATCGATCATATTTATCGATAACTTTCCATAAAGGCAACAATATTGCCAAATATATGGACTTTTCTGTTCTGCCTTTTTGGAATTGTTTTGATGTTCTGTCTTGGTGTGGGGTCACATGAAAAGTCTCGTATACGACCAGATGACTCCTATCGAAAACGTGGATGTCCTAATTTTTTTGATGATTTTTGATACTTGACATACAGACTAACTAAAAATAACCAAAAAAACGCACTCGAGAACCTCTAATAAAAAAAATCGATATAAAAGCAAAAAAAAAACATGTTTTTTTTAGAAAATCTTTAAACTTCAATATCTCGAAAACGGTTAAGTTTAGGACATCATGCCATAGAGTCAAATCGGTCAGAAACGACCTAAACTATAACGTCCTTAATTATCTAGGACGACTTTCCCTATAACCCTGTATAGACTTTTCTGTTCTACCTTTTTGGAATTGTTTTGATGTTCTGTCTTGGTCGTGGTTCCTTCTTTTGCACTTTTTATATATGAGATTTTAACCGATTATTGAGGAATAATTTCTAAATACCTTTCACACAAGATAACATATGGCGAAGAGCTGATATATCCAAAACAGGCCCGAAGAATTTTCACAACTTAGGCGGAATAGCAAAATTCAAGGAACAAGAGAATACATTGTGACATTTACTCTGTAGGATCAATTTGATCGTGCAGTACGGAACAAATATTCTGATGTTTACAATGATTACTGGGGCTTCAATAAAATTAAACACTGGTAAAAATTGCCATATACTATTGTTCTATAGAGGTGGTAAATTTCGGCCCTAAATAATTAAACAGAAAATGGAATTGAGAGGCATTTCATTTATTATTATGATTTATTTAATACATTTGTTAAACCTGTCTAGGAGAAGTAAGGTAAAACCCATATTTCCTTAACAAAATCGCTCAAGCATATAAAAGCAATTTGTTATTAATAATAATCGATCATATTTATCGATAACTTTCCATAAAGGAAACAATATTGCCAAATATATAGACGATCAAGTTTTATTTCAAACCTTGACATTAATTCATGCAAATGCATTTTTATAAAAATATGGATTAGTGTTATTGAAAAAATATTGTCTGTCTGGCCGTTATCAAATATGTCAGGTAATCATTGACATTGTAAAAATAGGTCTGTAAGATTACATAAAATTAAATAATAAAATTTGACCATAAATTTTTAGCATTTCATGAGGAGTAAATTTAGGTTAAACAATTTTTAAGATATTTCTTTTGCCTGAACCCCAAAGAACTTCAAATATAGTACAAATAATTTTTAACCGTAATCATACAGTAACCACGAAAACTTTTGATGCAGCGCATTAGTTGATTCAAGGGTGTTATAAATTCCTTGCTAAAGGGAAGTATTGGATTCATGAAAAAATCACCCTTCTTACACGTTTAGGGTTCCTAGATCACGAAAAACATGGTCACTCATTTCCGTCGGTTTGTTGGCACGATAACTCTCGAACGAAATGAGATAACAATTTCAAATTTGATACATAGATATCATCTAATAAGAAGATGAAGCCTATAGTTTTTAAACGATATCGCTTCAGGCTAAAGGGATGAAAAGAATTGAGGTCGATAAATTTTAAAAGGTTTATATACTAATATGAGACCATAGTCTCCTATCAGGATCACCTAACAAAACAACCATATTTAGTAGAAATAAACTGACAGACGAAAACAGCAGATCACATGTAACAAATATTTTTGAGAGAATGAAATTTATTGGTGAGGAACAAAATAATGTGGAAACCATGTGGAGATGTAGAGGAGGAGGAGGATGTAGAGACATATGAAAAGAAACACAGGAGAGTAAGCTAAAGAGGATAGAGGAAAGAAAAAAATAGAATAGGAAGACTGATGGCATTTTAGACCTTATGGATCAGACACGCAAGTGCAAGAAACGAGGATGAATATAAGAGAATACATTGTGAAATAATACGTAGAAGAAGACAAGCAAAGGCAGACTGGCACACTAGAAAATGTAAAGAGATTGATCACTAGGAGGCAAAGCACGACTTGTTAAATAAAAAAACTGAAGGAAGTAAACGGCAAATACAACAGCTCGAGGTATGAAAGGATTATATCACAGAACTGTTCGATGATGAGAGATCTGAATGTGACATGACTGATGTTACGTCAGACCTACCTTACTGAAGACGAAGTGGCACTAACAATAAAGCTAGCAAAAAATGGAAAGACAGCTGGACCGGACCAAGTGAACACCGAAATTTTAAAACTGTTGGGTAATACAGGAATAACGGCCCTGACAAAACTTCTTAACGCCATTTATGAGATCGGAATACTACCGACTGACTGGCTGGAATCAACATTTATTATGATTCTAAAAAAGAAGAGCAACCAACTGTAGTGACCACCGAATAATTAGTCTCACGAGCAATGTTTTAAAAATATTTTTGAGAGTGATGCACGGCAGGATATATAATAAACTTGAAGAAAGAATTGGAAACGGTCAGGTCGGTTTTCGAAACGGATTAGGGACAACAGAGTGACTGTTTGGCATCCATGTGTTGATCCAGAGATGTCGCAATGTCAACCAAAATGTGTTACTTTGTTCAATTGGCTTTGAAAAAGCCTTTGACAAGGTACGCCACCAAAAACGGCTGTCAATAAATCATCATCAACATTAGCCAACATGATAACCAACGAACGTTTCACGGTCAGGGTACCAGAAGAAGAAGATTTTATCCAAAATTCACGTTAACAGTTTTCAAAATATACTAGTTATAATGTTACCTGTCTAAAAATCTAGTTATTTTCAAAGTTGTATAAATCATGCGTTATTTCCTTATAAGATATTTAAGTAAATATTAAATAGTTATGCAATAGGATTCCTGGAATTGTAAGAATTTAAGCTGTAGTCAAAATCACTGTATAATAAATATTCTGCGATAATGATCTGCTTGCATATATTTACTTAAAATTTTTAGAGATTTGTAGAGTTTCTAATAAATATTAAATATATATATATATATATATATATATATATATATATATATATATATATATATACATATATATACATATATATATATATATATATATATATATATATATATATATATATATATATATATATATACATATATATATATATATATATATATATATATATATATATATATATATATATATATATATATATATATATATATATATACAGTCGCCACTGTTTATAGTGAAACTCTATATAGTGAAAAACTCTTTATAGTGCAATTTTTTCAAGACCTAGAATATTTTAATGAAATTTCATGTAAAAAGCCCTGCATATAGTGAATCTGTAAAATAGCAACACTCTATATAATAAAATTTTTACCGGAATGTATAAATTTTTATACATTTATTGAGATCTTGGCCATTTCGGGTTTCCCATTTTTATCTAACATTAGCACGAATTCCATTTTTATGACGAATTCTTTTGAAAAGGTTCTTAACGCGTTTATAACGCCTAATGGTTGGCAATAAATCAGGTAGATTTCTGTGAGAAACCCGGGGAATAATCCATTTTATAGAAACCCGGGGAAAAAAACCCATTTTATAGTCGAGGCCTAGTAATTCGCAAATTCAGGTTCAGTTTCTTTTTGTTTAAGAATCAAGTAAGATGTCCAAGCGAGTGTGTTTAAGTTTAGCTGAGAAAATTAAAGTTTATGATAATAAAAAGTCGCGACAGTATCATCAAGAAACCTAGTGTTCCAAGCAGTCGAAAACGAGTACGGGTGAGTACTTACGAGGATGTAAATGAAGCAGTTTTACGATGGTTTCAAGTGGCCCGTACGCATCAAAACGTACCAATATCGGGAAATTTAATAGAGCAAAAGGCTCTACAATTTGCTAAAGAATTTAACTGGGTTAATTTTCAAGCTAGTGAAGGGTGGTTGAGTGCCTGGAAGACTCGCAATTCAATTGGTTTCAAGACGGTGTCTGGCGAGAGTGCAAGCGTTAGTCAGGAGGACTGTGACATTTGGACTGAAACTGTTTTAAAAAGTGTATTGAAAAAGTACGAGCCAAACAACGTTTTCAATTGTGATGAAACCGGTTTGTTTCTTAAATGTTTGCCAAATAAAACTTTTGCTTTTAAAAGTGATAAATGTTTTGGTGTTAAAACAAGTAAAGAAAGGGTGACACTTATAGTTGGAGCAAACATGGATGGCTCAGAAAAACTGAAATTACTGCTCATAGGTAAAAGCAAAAATCCCCGTTGTTTAAAAGGAGTTAAATCTCTGGAGTCAGATTTCGCCAATAATAAGAAGGCATGGATGACTTCTGAGATTTTCGAAAGATGGATCAAAGAACTGGACACGAAAATGAAAAGCCAAAAGCGAAAGATTGTGATGTTTATAGGCAATTGTCCTGCACATCTAGTTACTGTAAGTAAAAAATTAAGGAATATTGAATTGATCTTTTTTCCACCAAACATGACCTCCAAATTGCAACTGGACCAGGGTATTGTAAAAAACATAAAACATCATTACCGAAACAGAATTGTTCACAAAATTGTTAATGCGATTGATAACAACCTTTCAGTTCAAAAATTGATTACCCTTAAAGAGTGTATAACCGAAGTCGCTAAAGTATGGAGTGAAAATGTTTCTCAGAAAACTATCAAAAACAGCTTTTCTAAAGCAGGTTTTACTGAAAAAATTGACGAATGGGAAGAAGAAGACGAAATGGATCTCGCTACCTTAAAAAGGCAATGGGGTATTCTACAAAAAACTGCAGATTTTTTACTTGAAGATTTCTTAGAAATCGACAATGATGTTGGCACGACAGATCTCCCAACTGACCAAGACATAATTGACGATATAAAAAGTATAGAAGATCATGAAGAAGAAACTCAAACCGGGGAATGTCCTGCTAAATTTAGTGAAAATGAAATAAGAAATGCATTTGACATTGTGCGAACTACTCTCAGGGGCCAGGAAAGTGTACCTGATCAAATCTTTATGCATTTGAATAAATGCGAGAATTTTGTTGAGCAACAATTATTTTTCAAAAATAATGTTCAAAAGAAAATAACTGATTATTTTTCCTAGTACGTATGTACGTAGTATGTACATATGTATTAACATATTTTGTATTATTCTTTTTATTTCGTATGTAGTACATACATACATAAAGTCCGTACGTTATATCTTTACACGTGCGTCATAGTTTTCAGGCAATATCCCAGACGACTATTATACTTTTTGTCTCTTTTTACCAATACCTACGATTTATTGGTGAAAAGAGACAAATAATATAATAGACGTCTGTTATATGACCTGAAAACTATGACGCACGTAAAGATATAACGTACGGACTTTATGTATGTATTTAGCCCTGTACATGCTATGTACTATTTAAACTTTCAAATGTTTAATAAAATCTTTTCCAATAATTCAATTTTGCAATTTTTTTTTGTTGCTTATACCTTATAAAATACAAGTAAATGATTATCAATATAAAATACATACATAGCAATATATACGGATTTTTTCTTTATATAGTGAAAAACTATAGTGAAATTTCGGTCAACATTTTGGTCTTTCACTATATAGAGTGTCGACTGAATATATATATATATATATATATATATATATATATATATATATATATATATATATATAAATTAATATTTATTAGAAACTCTATTTTACCCAAATTTTAAGTAAATATATGCAAGCAGATCATTATCGCAGAATATTTATTATACAGTGATTTTGACTACAGCTTATCTTCTTATATATATATATATATATATATATATATATATATATATATATATATATATATATATATATATATATATATAAAACACGTAGGCTGAAAAGTTTTTGGTCTAGCTTACCTAAAATCCATTTTTTTTGCAAAATTCGACTTTATTCATCAATATAGTCTCCTTCGAGAATGATTCAATTAGTCCAACGCTTTTCTAACATTTCTATACCTTCCTTGTAGAAGGATTTGTCTTTGCCTTCCAAATAAGCCTCTGTTTCGGTGATAACTTCTTCATTGGAGCCAAATCTCTTTCCCGCGAGCATCTTTTTGAGATCTGCGAATAGATAATAGTCGCGGGGGGTTAAATCTGGAGAATATGGTGGATGAGGAAGCAATTCGAATTTAAATTCATGCAATTTTGTCATCGCAACCACTGACTTGTGAAACGGTGCATTGTCTTGATAAAAAAGCATTTTTTCTTTTTCATTTGGAGCCGTTTCTTTGCGATTTCTGCCTTCAAATGCACCAATAACTTTATAGAATATTCGCTATTGATGGTTTTCCTCTTCTCAGCATAGTCGATGAAAATTTTTCCATGCGCATCTCAAAATACAGAGGCCAAAACCTTCCCAGCCGACTGTGTGTCTTTGGTCGCTTCGTTAACTCAGCTAACTGCCGATCTGATTACGGTGTGTAGTGACGGATTCATGTTTCATCCATTGTCACATATCGGATAAAAAAATTATTTCTATTGCAGTTAAACAGGTCCGTCCAAACAGCGCTCAGAACACTCAGAATCATTAACACGTTGTTGTTTTTGGTCCACTGTGCGCAAACGCGGTACCCATTTCGAACAGAGCTTTCTCATACCCAAATGTTCATGCAAAATATGACCAACACGTTGTTTTGATATCTTTAGGGTATCGGCTATCTAACGCAATTTCACTTTACGATCATCTAAAACAATTTTGTGGATTTTTTTTATGTTTTCCGGTACGACCGCGTTTAAATTCAGCATACCAGTAAATGATGAGTGTTTTTACCGGGGCAGAGTCGCCGTAACACTTATCAAGCCATTGCTTTGCTTGAACGGTATTTTTTCCCATTAAAAAACATTTAACATCAACACACGAACTTCGATTTTTTCCATTGTTTTGAAAATATCAAAAGTAGCGTCACTAAAACCACTGAAACTTGTAAACTAATCCTCGAAATGTCATGAAAATTTGACATCTATCGTTTGAAGGTTGATACTTTCTAAAAATCATATGGATTTTTTGAAAAGGGCGACATCTATGTGTCAGACCAAAAACTTTTCAGCCTACATGTTATATATGGAATGAAATTTCTAATTTTGTATTGATCTCTCTTCGGGAATGATGGTGAAAGGGGTGTAGGCGATAAACTGTGTGTAGTTTAAATAGTATTATGAACATATTTTCTGATTAGTTGAAATAATGAACAAAGTATAAGCGATTTTATTTATAATCTAATGTATAGAAGTGAAAGGATTTTTAAAATATTTTTACTTGCTTTTATTATCTACCCAAATCTTCTTATAAAAAGATTATCATGTGATGGTGTAGTGTAGAGATTATAAGATGGTGATGCAACACATAAAATTTACAAATTGGAGCAAAAAACCTTGATCCAATTCGCTTATAATCAATATATTTATTTTTTTTAAATCAACTGTCTGTTAAACCTGGACCAGCACTAAAATTTATTATTAATAATATTATTTGAAGCCCTAATGATGAAACTCTGGAGACATCTAATTTTTAATTAGAACTATGTGTTGTAAAAATCTGTGTCAATAAAACTATTAATCATTTTTTCTTTACTTTTTTATTTATTACGACTAAAACTAGCTCAAAGTCACTTATTTTTAGCTTTAGCTTTTGGCCACATTTTTTAAATTTTTCTTTCTATCAAATAAAGGGTCTAGCCGCATAAGGTACTAAAATCGGCCCTTAAAATAAATACAGTGTAAGTATATACATCTTGTAGGTTATCGTTGAGAAAATTTTAGACCTCCAACTCACTTCTCTCAGCCATAACCTTAAAATTAGTGTTTTTTTTTTGCCTCGTACTCCTAAAGCTTTTGGCAATTTGACTCGAAATTTGAGAAAGTAGTAAGTAATAGTTAGTACTTTAACCAGATTTTTTTTTTTTGGCGCGAAATTCAAAAAGAAATTAAAAGTTTTGATGGAAAAATTAAAAATCTTGATGGAAAAATCGATATATATCGAAATGTATATACCGTGTGGGCACGAAACTCACACAATATGTGCAGATATAAGTCATAAATATGCCTGTCAAATTTCAGAACGATCGGATTACGGGCCGGCCGCAAAGTTATGCCCAAAATACCAATGAACACACCTAAAAACTCGGTCTAATTATAATTCTCTTTAATTCAATCAAGCTTGTCATTTGAAGAGTTTTTACGATAATAAATACGTAAAATCAACATTTCCCCCAGATATACTCAATATAAAATGCATTAAATAAATAAATATACTTAATTATATTTTGTAGATGTTACAAAAAATTATAACTGATCCTAAATTGATATGATGAATCTTATTATTTGAGCATTGTTTTTCTTATTAAAATTTTGTTTTTCCAATAAGCCCGCACATACGCACTTGCACACATAAATACATGCTTAAAAATGGAAAAAAATTATTTCTATATAATTTATTTATTTAATGCATTTTATATTGAGTATATATGGGAGAAATATTAATTTTATGTACTTGTCACCGTAAGAACTCTTCAAATTTCAGTTTTCGTATCAATTGAAGCTGAGAAAATGATAAACTTGATAAAATTAAAGAGAGTTATACTTAGACAGGTTAGTTTGTTGGTATTTTAGGCATTACTTTGCGGCCTGTATTCCGATCGTTCTGAAATTTGACAGGCATGTTCGTGACATATATCTACACATATTGTGTGAGTTTCGTACCTACGCGCTAGATAAATTTCGATATATAAGGATTTTTTCATCAAAGATCAAATTTTTTATTTTTTTTTTTTTGAATTTCGCGCTAAAAAAACAGGTTAGAGTACTAATTATTACCTACTACCTCCTCAAATTTCGAGTCAAACGGACAAAAGCTGTAGGAGTACCAGACAAATTTAAAAAAAAAACACTAATTTTGAGGTTATGGCTGACAGTAGGTCTGAAAATTTCAGGATAGGCTTTTCTCAACAATACCTACAAGATGTATATACTTACACTGCATTTGTTTTAAGGGCCGATTTTAGTACCTTATCCGGCTAGACCCTCTGCGCTTTGAATTACAAGAAGCTAAAAAGTTGCAGCCTCAAAAATATTTTGTTTCCATTAAAAAAATCATGTTGTCCTTAAAGTGTTAGAATTTTTATATTACGTATTAATAATTATATCTTTATTCATGCAACATAAACGTTTATTAATACTTAGAGGATATATCCCATAAAAGGTAATGAAAACATAAGGACAACCAAATTATTTTTATAAACGAAAGCAGTCGATTTCTAAAAAATGATTCACGCCGGCAATTTTATGATTTTTTTGTGTATTCTAAGGATATGCAACAAAAAGATTTCGCAATAAAAAATATTTATGGTAGGCCATATACATTTATATCGATATTAAATTAGCATTTGATTTCATAATAATTTTAAGCTATAATTTATTTATTTTAAACATTTCTTAGTTTACTAGTTTTTAAGATCCTAAAGTTAGTGATTGGATATTTAAGCTTAAATATGAATATATATATTGTATATGTTATACTATCTGGTGTAGTTAAAGGTGGACCAGAAGGTATATTCCCCTCTTCGCAACTAGTTTCTTTTTAAAGTGTCATTTCCGAGACGGACGTAGGCGACCCTCTGCCTATAGTTGGTGCCGTCTTAAGTATTTCTACAGGCAAAGGGGGTTATGAGCGGCCAGAGTGAGAGGGCTATATTAGACATGATGCTACGGGTGGTTTGCCACTGTAATTTTTATTTTATTTTATGGAAGATGCAGGAAATAGCATCCTCTTAGAAATAGGAGTGCTCATTAAGAAACGTTTGTAACGTTCCATTGTACGAGGATAAATTGAAAAGTTCGCGGCCTCACAAAAAAATAATTAAAATATTTTTATTAAAGTACCCTCAATAAGTTCTTTGGTTGTCACAGTGTAAAATTTTGTTGCTGTAGAATTTGTGGTTTTTAGGTTAGAAATAGTTTAGTGAGACCAAGTGCAGCGTTTTTGGAAAAATGAAAAAAATTGAACAACGTGCGGTCATCAAGTACCTAAGGAGATCCACGATAATATGACAACACTAGGGGAATCTGCTCCGCCATATACCACTGTGAAAAAATGGGTTGCGGAATTTAAACGTGGACGAGAGAGCATCGAAGATGACCCTCGCTCCGGCCGGCCCATGACGTCTATGACTGAGAAAAAAACAACGGCGAAGTGTGTGATCTCATATTAAAAGACCGTAAATTAACTATCAGGGAGATTGCAGACACTATAGGCATCTCATATGAACGAACACAAAACATCATTGAAAATGAACTCGGATTTTCTAAGATTTTCGCTAGGTGAGTCCCCAGATTGCTTTCAGTTGAAACAAAAACGAATTCGACTGTTTGGAGATGTTTGAGGCTGATCAGCAAAATTTTCTTAACAGATTTGTGACAATGGACGAAACCTGGGTTCACCACTATACTCCAGAGTCAAAACAACAATCCAAGCAGTGGAAAAAATCTGGTGAACAGACCCCAAAGAAAGCGAAGGCAATTCTGTCGGCTGGAAAAGTGATGGCCTCAGTTTTTTGGAATGCTAAAGGTATTATTATAGTGGACTACCTTTCGGAAAGTGAAAAAATAAACTCGATTTACTATTGCACCCTTTTGCGTAGTTTACGTGAAGAAATTAAAGAAAAACGCCCAGGATTACTGAGAAAAAAAAGTTTTGTTTCATCAGGACAATGCTGGCGTTCACACGTCTGTTGAGTCTATGACTCAAATTCGTGATTGTGATTTCGAATTGCTGCCTCACCCGGCTTATTCTCCTGATTTGGCACCTTCGGACTTTCATCTGTTTTCAAACCTAAAAAAACACCTCAGTGGCCAGAAATTTTCATCAAATGAAGAAGTCGAAGATGCAGTTATCATCCAGTATTTTGAAGACCTTGAGGAATCTTTTTTTCAAACAGGTGTGGAAGCTTTGGAAAGCAGGTGGAAAAAGTGCATAGAGCTGGGTGGAAATTACGTCGAACAATAAAAATATTTTTGTACGTTTCTATTTTGTTTTCTTGACTAGGCCGCGAACTTTTCTCAATTCTTGACTAGGCCGCGAACTTTTCTCAATCCACCCTCGTATGAAAGGATTCTTTTTTGTGAAAAAATCTCCACCCCTCCGCTACTCTTTAATATTTAAATTAGATTTCAACCTTTTAAAGTTCCATTGTAAGAAAAAGTTCTTTCTTGTGAAAAATAAACCCTCATCCCCCCAATAATCGACTTCTTTATTGGGTGTTTTTTTAAGTTTCATTGCAAAAAAGCATTTTTTCCATCTTCAACCCTCCCCCTCGACGATTAAACCTAGCCTTTAAAAGTTGCATTGAACGAAAGGCTCTTTTTTGTGAAAAATTTTCCCACTCCATTATCGATTTTTAAATGTTTGGTTTTATATTATAGGAAAGGGTTCTTTTTATAAAAAATTTTCACCAACCAGGCCATCGATTTTTAAATTGAATTTAAGTCCCTTAAGCCGGGTTTCCACCAAAGGGACATAACACGAAACACAAATAAAAACTGTTTTTCTCATCAAAAAGAGCCATGTTTTGTAAAAAATAAACAGTTCCGAAAACATGTTTGTCGGGGAACAGTGTTTTTAGTAAACAAAACACTTTCCCATCTCGAGTCGGTACATCAAAGGAAAACAAATTTGTTCGTGTTTTTTAGTCGGTTTGGTTGAAACACCTGAATGTTGTAGTTTTGTTGTGCGACATTTGTACTCTACTTTTTCAACTAGTTATCAACTTTTTATTAAATGTATGCAATTTTTATGAAGAGTTTGTCAACATTTAAAAAGTAAGTACCATTTTTTATATTGATTTAGTTAAACTCTTTATTCATATATATATATATATATATATATATATATATATATATATATATATATATATATATATATATATATATATCATATATGTATTTAGTTACAATGATGATTAAAAAAGTTGACTGGCATTTTTAGGTCCTAACAAATTAATTAACAATTCAAAATCGCTACTTAACATTCTGGTAAAATTGTCGAAGGAAGATCTCAATTCCCCATTTAACCCAATATCGCCAGTGCTTAAATCAGCCAATAATTCTGGTCGGCCGTAATTAACTCTCCTTTCTAATAGAGAACTGACCCAATATCTTGGTTTTTTCTGCTTTGGCTATTAATTAAAAACAAACCACAGCTAATTATAAAAAAATCGTCGTCGGAGGACATTCTTGCGGGACTAAATAAAATGGGAAAAAGATAACAAACACTAGCAACGAAACTTTTAGAACAGTCTACAGAAACTGTTTTAAAAAAACAAAACATGTTTTGTTTTGTTTATTAAAAACAGAACTGTTTTTTTAAACTGTCAGTTTGGTGGAAACCCGGCTTTACAGTTCCACTGCATGAAAGAGCTTTTTTTGTAAAAAAAATTGTTTCTCGCTCTTTTAAAGTTCCAGTATATGAAAGACTTATTTTTTTGTTAAAAATCCTCCTCCCTCTCAAATTATCGATTTTTAAACTGGGTATACATTTTAAAAGATGGTTGCTCAAAAAGGTTCTTTTTTATATAAAAAAAAAACCTCTTAATCATCGATTTTTGAATTGGGTGTAAGTTTTTAAAGATGCGTTGTATGAAAAGATTCTTTTTTTTGTGAAAATTTCTCCCCCATCCACCATCGATTTATAAAGTTCCATTTTATAAAAAGGTTCATTTTTGTGAAAATCTTCACAGGTTATCAATTTTTAAATTGGATTTAAGGGTTTTAAGGTTTCATCGTATGCAAGGGTTCTTTTGTAAAAATCTTATTTCTTTCGATATTGGGAAGTTTTTGGAGATTTTTTCTTCACTAGTTCCTTCCTTGATTGTCAATTGGCGTTATCCCTCCTCTATGAGAAGCTTCGCTTTCAGTGTCGTCTTTACTTTAAAGAAACGCCATTGTTTGTATTTCTCCAGGTACGTTCGATATTTTTATCTCAGCGAATAAAGATTAGTGAAGATATTTCGTGCAATTATAGATGACCCCTTGGAAAGTTCCACCAATTCGTCACAGCCCAATCCCAAAAACTATGATCTCCCATAATAAAAAATGTTTCAAAATCTAGATCGAAAAATGTATGACCTCAAATGACCTTCTAATCTAGATTATCATAAAATTTTACACCGCAAAATTGTCATGTCGTTGGTTTAGTCAAGTCTTAGTCCATACAGGGTGTCAATACGATTCGGTATGCGAAAGGCGCAGGAAACACATTAACACTTAACATCTTAATATGGCGGTAACTTCCGCCCATCTATCGGGTGTGTTACCAAACGGTGGCATTAATTATTAATTATTAAATATAAGATTGTATTAGGAGGAGAATATCGAGCAATGGTAAATGATAGGTAATATTACACAATTTTTTTTTGAAACAGGAATATAAATGAATAATATTTTTATTGCTAGGTGCAGTACTATATTATCCCTTAACTCGAAAATTGAAACTAAAATATCAAGAAACAATGAAGTATACTCCCTTAGACGAAGGTTTTTTTTTAAAATTATTTACTATCTATACCTCTTATTGTACTGCCTGCCGTGAGCAGGCGATATATCCATGGGGGCGGCAAATACAGACATTTCGTCATGTTCAAACTCTTTCTAATCAGGGTTATCACTGCCATTACATTTATTGCGAGACAATTCACAATTATATGTTCTTTCATAATGACGCCATCCTGTATGGAAACATCTGTAGGATGCCACAGAAAATTTCTGAGGGGGGAGGGTAGCATAATAGATTTTGCACGCGGGCGTTCAGGTGGCTAGCGACCAGCCTGAGTGTAGTCAAAAGTGTGTAAAATCAGTGTTCCTGTACTGTATACCTAATTTACCTAATAATGGTCCTAATGTAAAATTACGATTTTTAAGTTTAATGATGGAAATGGCTTTAATTCCATTATCTGTTAAAAATAACTTACCAATAATTTACTTGTGGGAAAAATCCCAAATCTTGATCACTTAATACTAATTAGGATTTTTTGAATTAATTTATTTCCATAACTTCAAGAAAGTCTAGGTTTATTCTTTTTTTTTTTTCAATGTGTAGAATGCCAAAATTATCACCCAAAGTATAATTTTCATTTAATAAATATGTAGTATCATTAAAGTGTTCTTTATATTTAATATACAATCGCTTATGTTACTTTATTCTTAAATCAACAGGGCTTTCCTGTTTGACCAATATATATAATCACAATGAAGTTGGTATAACCTAAATTACAACTTTTCCTTTTTTAAAGTTTTTAATGTGTTTTCCCAAAGTATTGGTGGTTCTACAGGCTATTTCGGTTCCACCTTCATTAAAGAACTTAGCTGCAATAAGCCAAAATTGAGTAATAATGGCTCATTTTCCGATCCATTAAATTTTTTAGATTAATAAATTTTTGCAAAAAAAATTTTTAAATGAGATTCTCTTCTCTTTGCATTCCAACATCACAAGTTATGTGTAGTGATTCCATATACAAACTGTCACATTCATCAGTTTTCATTTTCTCTTTCTTCTTTTAAGATTTTGGAAACCGTTTCGCGCCATCGTGGCCGATTTTCAGCAATTCTGATGGCATTTCCCATTGATGTATTGGTGAGCTTCATGGCTAAATGTACCCATCTAGGCCTGTGTTTACCCATAGGCTTGCCCTGAGATTGATTAGATTAAATTCTATTAAAAACGGAGTCTGGTTTGAGTATTTATTAGAAATTACCTTATATATAAAACAAGTTAGGTAGATTTTGCGCCTATACTCACTTTAATCAACTTATAGTCATTAAATGTTGGTAATAAATGACCGTATTTCTTAAATCTTGTTAAAACTTTAAGAGGATTATAATGTAGAATTCGTAGATTTCGCTTGTTCTTCAAATTGATGTATTTATGGTAAATAAAGTCGCAGTAAACTAATTCACTTAAAATAGTACGATTTTACGTTTTGCTTTAGCACTTGGTATTTAAGTAATCTTTATACAAAATTCTTAATTTAAAATATGCGTTTCTTATGAGTTCGATAAACTTTAAATAATAATCAAGAATTTTTTTCCGGATTATAATTCCAGTATTATACAATTATAAGTAAGGGTGACTTTAAAGTCATTTTCATAATTTATATATATTATATTATATATATATATATATATATATATATATATATATATATATATATATCTGAACCGATTAAAAATATATTAGTTTTCGTTTTATTTATTTTTAAGCTACAAGTAGTTTGTCAATAACAATAAGAACACAATTTTTTTGACCAATATAGTTGACTGGATGAAAAATTTAAATATTTTTCCTTATACTAAAAGCACTGAAACAACTCACTGATTTTTGTGCATAATTCACCAGATTCTACTGCATTTTATTAATAATTATTATTAAATTGTCGCTATTGCGGAATTACGACAGAACTAAGAATTACGATGGGCGCAGGTGATGGAAGAATTGTTGCGATAATTAAAAACGAACTCTTGAGGACGCGACGATTTGTAGACTTTCACCTTAAAACAAAGAATAACAAAGAATTAATTGCTAGGAATACAATACTGCATTTAATTGGTATTAATTGTATGGAGGAAGGCGGAAAATTATGTAAAAAAAATTATAGTTTTTTGTATGTTAACATCGAATTATTGTTTAAGATTCACGAATGTTGAACTGGGGTATTCTCAAAAAAAACTTATGTCGTTTTTTGTACATTGTGATACTTGAAAGACAAATAGAAATAAAGACATGTATGTATGTATGTATGTTTAGGTGTAGCGCATCGATAGCTAAGATCATTTAGCGCCAGTTTATGTTGATGTTATAATTTAGAGTAAAGATCCGATTCCTTTAAAAAATCTATTAGACATTTTATGTTATTTATGTTTGGTGCAACTATTTGATGTAGGGGTCTCAGTAAATTATGTTTTGTTCTTTGAGGGAGATAATCATGCGAAAGGATATGTTTTATCGAGAGGGCTGTATTACATTGTTGACATAATGGAGGGGATTCGCCTTTTAATAGATAAGAGTGGGTTAGATTCGTATGACCTACGGATATTCCCCTCCATAAGATATTCTCTTTTCGTGTCAAACTTGAAAGGTGAAAAGGTGGATAAACCGAAGGCTTTACTTCCCATAATTTGTTATCCTCTTGCAAGTCCCAAGATAGTTGAAATAAATTTTTGATGATATCCTTGAAATGATTTATCAAGTCTTTTGGTGATAAGATTGGATTTAAGATTTTTCCAGAGGTGATTGCCAATTTGGCATTATTATCCGCCAGATCATTTCCCCTTATGTTAATATGGCTAGGGGTCCACAACAATACTATGTTGTTCTTCCGGATATCACTTATATGTAAAAGGTCTATTATGTCTAACACTAATGGGATGAATGTTTTTGAAGAATTTATGGATTTCAGGGAGCTAAGAGAATCTGTTATGATGAGAATATTACTATTTATATTTGATCTTAAAGCTGTTTTAATAGCTTCTCTAATAGCTAACAATTCGGCTGTATACACTGATGAAATGTTGTTTAGTTTATATTTATGAATAATGTTTGGTGCAACCACTGCTGCACCGACTCCCAAATCTGATTTCGATCCGTCTGTGTAATATTGAATGTGATTTTGATATTTATCATGAATCAGTTGGAGGAACGATGATTTTATTCGAGAAGAGGAAGTTGATTCCTTATTATACTTAGTCAAGCTAATATCTATCTTGGGAGTAGGAGCTGTCCAAGGGGGAAGTATTGGAATTTTAGATGAGTCCGGAGAGGTGAAATTTAATTCATGGGTAGATAAAAGGCTCTTTATTCTGGTTTGTATGGAATTTGGGTTGAAAGTTTTTAGATGTAACTGATGAAGTTTGAGAGCTTGTTTAATGTGGGGTCTGAATAAAGAGGTGGAATAAAATCTCATTAAGGATTTTTGTCTTTGTAAGAAGAGGGGGGGCATAGAAGCTATGCATTGTAAACTTGGAATTGGGGAGGTTCTATAAGCTCCTGTCGATAGGCGTAAGGCCTGATTCTGGATAGTTTCTAAAGAACTTTTTATTGTAGGACTAGCTGCGTCATAAATAAAGTCCCCATAGCTTAGTTTAGATAAAATGATCGATCTGTATAACTTAATTAGAGAGGGGAAGTTTGCTCCCCATGAGGTGTTTGATAATAATCTCATTATGTTTAAATCTCTCGATGTTTTTGTTTTAAGATATTCAATGTGTTTTTTCCAATTCAGTCTGTTATCAAATATAAGTCCCAACATAGTGATGTTATTTTTCATTGGAATGAGGGTATTTGATAAGGATAGGGTGTTAATTTTAGAACAACCTCTTTTCCTACAGAAATGAATTACAGAACATTTAGACGGAGAGAAGGTAAAACCTGATTGCACTGACCAATCTGAAATCCTATTTAGTGCCGATTGCAAAGTATTAGTAATTGAAGTATTATTCGATGAAGAGTTGTAGATGATAATATCATCTGCAAAGAGCTTTAAAGATGTATTTCTCGGTATATGTTCTTCAATTGTCTATATTGCCAAGAGGAAAAGGGTAGGGCTCAGGATCAAGCCTTGTGGGACTCCAAGTTCAAACTTAAATTCATTAGATAATTTGTTGTTTACCTTTACTCTGAAAGAGCGGGGCTGTAAGAAATTTGCGATATATTTTGGTAGATGACCTTGGAGTTTCAATTTTTTTAGTTGGTTTAGGATGAATTGGGTGTTCAAAAGCATTTTGTATATCCAATGAGATAGCTGAAAGGTGGGCATTTTTGTGTATTGATTGGTTGATATCAGAGTCTAGAAGAGCTAAGTATTCTAATGCGGATCGATGTTTCCTGAAACCGAATTGGTTGAGACTGAGAAGATTTTTTGATTCCAAGATCCACTCTAGGCGACTTTTTTTAACATTTACCATTCTCTCCATTATTTTACAAAGTTGGCTTGCTAGTGAAATTGGCCTGTAACTACTAGGTTGGTTTCTCGGTTTACCCGATTTATGAATTGGAATAATAGTTGATTTTAGCCATAAAGAAGGAAAAGAATCTGAGATCCATAGATGGTTAATGTAGTCTAGTAATGTTTTTTTATAATTTGGTGGTAAATGTTTAAGGAATTGAGTATGTAAGTCGTCAGGACCGGGAGCGGTCAATTTAGCTTTTTGTAAGGAAAGATCAAATTCTTTTTGTGTGAAGGGAAAGTTGTAGTTTTGTAGCTCTAAAGAATCGAAGTCGTTTAGGTGTAGCTGAGTAGATGTTGGTGAGTGAGTTTTATGAGCTGTTTTGTTTTGAAAGAAAGTTGCGAAATTGTTACTGATAGTTTCAGGCTTTGAATGCCAAGAAATAAAGACAAATTTAGTAACTTGAGAGAAGAACTATTTATAAAGAAATGTAGAAAAAATATGTTTATTTGGACATACTTGCAATACAAAATATTACAATGTCAAAAACGAGTCATAATAAAATTTCCTTGACGTTTTTTATTACACTTCATAAGAAGTGAATGGGTACTCATAAAAAATTTTATGCAAAATTTTAGTTTTTCTCTAATGCCCGCACTTTCCAATTTCTTCATAAGGACCTTTTTATTAACCGAGTCCAAAGCCCTAGTAAGATCAAACAACATGCTACTACGTAATTCCCTTTGTCAATTTTTTTACAGACATATTTTTAGAAACTACCAATAGATATATTTATAGAAACTACAAGATGCAGTTTGCTAATAATTTCATATCAGAAACATTTTACCCCTTATAATAAAATTTAATGTGCAGTGTTGATATCTTTTTACTTCCTGACTTATCTGTCTGTCGGTGTATTTTCACTAAAGTTTTAAATCAAATAAGATCTGGTACTCATATAATAACACAATCCAACCTGTAGGTTTTGAACAATATTGCCAAAGGGGAGGAGGATGAAAAGAGTGGCAGCAGTTAAATTTTGTTTATTTCTTATATCTTTAGGAGAATTTTCCTCGGTTTTTAGTAGGTAAACAGAACAAACTTAAGTATAATTATTTAAAGTTAAAGCTATAGAGGATTCATGGGGTAAAGGATGCGAATGTTAGAGGGGTTATTTCGACCATATCGTATTACATCTTCTTTTGAGAGTTATTGGGGTAAAAAATTTTGAAAATGATATTTCTGATTGGCAGCTAGAGGATTTATAACATGACAACTAACTTTTAGGCTCCTTTCGTGAATCTGACAGTTACAGGTTATTATTACCTTAACCAGCAGTATTTAATAAAAATCGGTTTTTTACATATTTATTTTTTGATAAACGTTACAGAAACATCACAGAAAACGGAACTCATTTGATACAGAAAAAATACAAAGTTACACCAAAATGTCAACATTATCAGAATTGTCCTTTATACATTTTTGTTTTAATACACTAACCCCCAATAATGCCAAGAAAATTACGTCATATAAAAAAAAAGCTTGGTTATCAAATTATTATCACCGCTCTAAGTACCACGTTGAAATTTTGTACGAGTACGTTGTATTTTACAGTTTTTACGTTTTTTTTTTTGGCGCGAGCTGAAAGGTTACTCACTAAAGAGGGAAATGGAACAAAATCTATTTATGTTCTGGGTATACGGACCATTTCATTTTCAAGCAAAATTTGGATCTAAACATTTTCTATGAGACAGAGACTAAAACCATTAATTTGTGGAAGATCTGTTACTGTCTGACAGAATGAAAATTCCAGTGCTTGCTAAAGAAATCAGTTAATACAGTTCATAAAATTGTGCAAGAGGGTTTAGGACTGAAGAAAGTTTCTGCCCGATGCACCCAAAAACTCCTGACCCTAGAGCAGAAATTCGCAAGGAAAGAGGGATGAAATGCGTTCAAAAGGGCTTTCCACCTCCTAAGACGGCTAAAACTTGGTAATCTTCCCCAAATTTGATCGTTGTTTGGAACTGCCAAGGAGAGAAAAGGGTTCGAATTCATACCAAAGCTTTGCTGTTTAACGATAACTGGAGAATCAACAAGACACGCACAGGTCAGGTCATTACTGAAAGCTGTGCATTCACCGAGTTACAACATTCACCTTATTGCCCGATTTAGAGCCTTACATCTTCTTTTTATTCAAACATCCAAACAAAGACCTCAGAGGCCGAACATTTTTCCCAGATAATCAGTTGAGTTTTTTGGATGGAATGGAATGCTGGACTAAGTGTATAAGTGGAGAGTACTTAGGTAGAAAATGATTTTTTTAAGCTTTGCACCTGCGTATATAATACGGGATAATATATTTTGAGCACACTAATTCATTTTATTACAATATGTTTGCTTCTTTTGCAGTAGTTCTTTCTTAAATCTTGTGTAAACAACTGACTTCAAAAAATCACCGTTTTAATTACCATCAATATGTGAATGATACACATTTCTTGTTATATACTCAAAAAATAGCTGATACTATAAACGAAGATTTTCAGTAGGTTCTCCAAGGCAGAATGATAATAAATGCGAAAAAATGCTCATTTTTTTGTAAAATTAATGATCAAAGTGTATATATTTCTGATAATACAAGATGGAGGGGCAATTGTAGACTGTCAACTTCAAACTCAGGTCTACGGAGTAGAAAGCAGACACATTATCCACTACACTATAGCCGCCTAATAATTTTGGTAAATTGCCAGCGTGTTCTTATGCAAATGTGGTTTTTATGTCCGGCATTGTTTCTAGGAGAGTAGTAATATTTTGCATCATCAGCACATTTATACTATATACTAGCCGTGCCCGCGGCTCCGCTCCCGTGGACTTGATTTACTTTCATCGTCACTGCTTATTCGTTATGTTTACATTATTACATAGCTCGAGGGGCGTTAGAGGCCCATGACTTGCTTGCATACACTCCACTCTTTTTCTATCCTGTTAGCTTTTCCCAGTGCGGGATTCCCATCACCTCCAGATCTTGCTTTACTGCCTAAATCCATGTAGACAGAGGTCTACCCTTGCCTGTTCTTCCAACCACTCCTCTTATTAGGGCTTGCTTTGCCTGTCTTTCTTCCTTCATCCTTGCCACGTGTCCCAACCATCTTAATAGCTGACTTCTTATGATTTGGCTTATAAGGGGGGTTTCGTATATAGGCATTTTAATTCGTAGTTTGTTCTTCTTCACCACAGTCCCTCTTCCTTCCTTCATAGATTCTTCTTAAAGCTTTCCTTTCTCACACCTCCAACGTATCCTTTTCTCTTGCATTCAGTTTCCACGTTTCGCATCCATATGTCGCCGTGGGTCTGACAACTGTCGCATATATGTTTTCTTTTGCTTTTCTTGATACATTCTTTGATTTGAATATTGGATTCATTGCCCCCAAACATATCTGTTCTTTCGCTATTCTTTCTTGTATCTCCGTCCTTTCTTGTCCACTCTCTGTTATTGTTACTCCCAGATAATTAAATTTGTCTACTTTTTCAAACATATTTCCTTTCCCTAAGTTGTTTATTACATCTAAACTTTTGTTGTTTTTATTATCGTTCTTCGTTGCAATTTCCATGTATTTTGTTTTTTCCTCATTTATATTTAGTTCTCTCATCCTTCCCCTTTCTTCTATCCTACTTATGGCCTTTTTGAGTTTCTCTTTTGCTCTTGTAATCACTGCTACATGATCCGCATAGGCCAAGCATTGGCAGGTTTGTTGGTATATCGTTCCATTTGTTTTATTTTCTGACTTCCGGATAATCTTCTCTAGTACCAAATTAAATAGACATGTCGACACGGGATCCCCTGTCTTAATCCCCTCTTCACCTTAAACTTGTCTGATACTTTGCCCTCAACCAACACTCTATTTTCTGTGTCATTCAGGGTCATTCTCATCATGCGAATCAATTTACTTGGAATTTTTAATTCTTCCATTATCTTGTAGAGTCTTTCTCTATTTACAGAGTCATATGCTTCTCTGAAATCCACAAAGACCAAATGTAGTGCCAAACTTTGTTCTAAGGTATTATCTTGGATTTGCTTAATCGAAAATATCTGGTCTCTAACCAAACTATTTATTCTCTATCCACACTGGTACTCTCCCAGAATAGACTCGGCTTTCTCTTCTAGTCTGTTTTTGATAGTCACCACTACTATCTTGTACACAACATCCAGTAAGGCTATTGGTATATAATTAGCATATTTAGTTTTTTCTCCTTTTTTGTATATTGGACAAATAAGCGACTCTCTCCAGCTCACTGGCATCTTTTCTGTTTCCCATATTTCTTGCACCAACCGGCATATTTCATTTTCCAGATCTACTCCTCCAGCTTTTATCACTTCTACTGTTATACAATTTCCACCCGGGGCCTTATTGTTTTTTGGGTTCTGAGTATTTCTCTTATTTTTCCCCTCCTGCCCTTCAGTTAATTTTGCTTCCTATTTCTCATTCAAATCCTCATTTGTATCTCCATTTAATGTTTCTTTAAAGTATTCAGCCCATCTATTCAGTCTTTCTGCCAAGCTTACTGCTAAACTTCCATCTTTTTTCCTACATATTAGCATTTTGTCTCTGTTTATTCCCTTTGTATTTTATAAAAAAAAAAAACATGTAAATAAGATAAGTGGTTCTTGAGTGCTAAGCGCACTAATGGCCAGACAGATAGACAGACGTTACGTTTTATATATATTATAGATTTTTTTTTTATATATATTAAATTAAGAATTAAAAAAAACACGTAAATCGGATGAGTGGTTTTCGAATGATAAGCACACTAACGGACAGACAGAAAGACGTTGCGTTTTATATATATTATATTATTATATAACCTGGCCAGAGAACATATGTATAAATTTAAAAAATCACGTAAATCGGATAAGTGGTTCTCGAGGGATAAGCGCACTAACGGACAAACAGACGGACAGAGAGACCTTGCATTTTATATATATATTAGGGGTATAGATTATTATTATTATTATACAACCTGGCCAAAGAATATACGTATGAATTTAAAAAAAAGACGTAATCGTAAATCGCGTGATAAACGCACTAATGGCCAGGCTGACAGACAGAGAGACATCACATTTTATATATATTATAGATCATAGATTATAGATATTCTCTGCTACATTATATTGTTCCATATTTAATGGTTTAGGCTGTGTATTGCAAGGGAACGCGCTAGCGGCAAACTTTTTTCTGACTCCATTCACTATTATCGTCACTGCTCATTCCTTATGCTATCTATCGTAATAAAATATAGCCTATAACCTGGCCAGAGAACATATGTATGTTTTTAAAAAAAAAGTACGTAAATCGGATAAGTGGTTCTCCAGTGATAAGCGCACTAACGGACAGACAGACGGACAGACAGAGAGACGTTGTATTTTATATATATTATAGATAAAAACAAAAAGTAAGTAAGTAAAACTTCAATAACAGATTTATATATTCTGCACCCTTAATATAAAAAATTATTATTACGGAAAGCCCAGTAAATTTTATAAAAACATTACAGGATGCGTACAGTATTCATTAGAAAAATATTAGTTATCTCGTTGCTATTCCCAGACATGAAAAATTTAGATCTTATCATCAGCACAAATTAAAACAAAATAATCAATTATCGAATCTTACTGGTCAACAGTTCAAGGTAAACTCAAAGTTTGTATGTTGCCAGTGCTATTAATTATAGTACTGGCATTTTTTCTTGTACTTTCTTGGTTGTATTTTTTTGGAGATTGATTCTTGGGGTTTGTAGTTCGTGGGTAACAAAAATACATCTATGAATTCATTATTAACCTTGCGGCGATGTGCTGCCTTAATCAGAATAAAGATGTTTATCTAGCTCACATAGGACGTTTTTAATTAGTTAATATAATACAATATAAATATTTTTTTTTGTATCTTGTACACATTTAGAGAATATCAAATTAGTAAATATTTTTATGACACACAGCTGAACGGGATCACATATTATACACAACTGTTGCGGCATTTTGTATTTTAAAAGGACTGAACGGAAGTATCGTTTTCTTAATTTGTTTAAAGGATCTGTTATTTTGTAGATTACTAGCAGGGCCTGCGGCTCCGCTCGGTTGGACTACAGAATTACTGTTTAAGTTTTTTTGTAAGAGCTGGCGACAAACATTTTTCCGACTTGATTCACTATTATAGTCACTGCTTACTCCTTACGTTACATACTAAAACCTGGCCAGAGAACATATGGATTAAAAATAAAAAAAAACGGTCAAGTGCAAGTTGAACTTGCACACAATTAGTGTTCCGTACGTTAATTGCTTATAAAATAAAAAAAATTATTACGGTGATATAAAATGATCAGTGACTTCACAAAACACACCCTAAATGAGTTTTCAACAAAGTTTGTTTCCAATCTTTACTGAAAACTGATGACCTTGAAATTTTTGTTTTTTTTTTATATACCAGATAAATTATTAAAGGTAATGCACTCGTGATAATTTTCGTTCAATCTATACCCCGTGGAGAATATTCCAGAATTTTTTCAAAATTTTTTGAATAGTACTTTTTGAGATAAGGTAGGGGGACAGCGATTTTTCGCGATTTTTTAAAAATAATACAAAGAAAAGTGTGCGCAAGTATTACATATATATATATATATATATATATATATATATATATATATATATATATATATATATATATATATATATATATATATATATATATATATATATATATATTACTCATATTTTCACAAGCTTTCATTTGACACCACACTCGATGACCTAGCAAAATTTTTTTTTTTCACTTCCGATTTCACCCCTCAAAACTAACCCCTTAAGTCAAAATTTAACTTTCGAAACTACATGGCTCTGATGAAGCCATCAATTACTACATTAGTACCAAATTTCAACTTTCTATGTCAAATAGTTTCGGAGAAAATCGGGTGTGACAGACAGACACCGAAGTGATCTTATAAGTGTTCCGTACGGTACACTAAAAAACACGTAAATCGGGTAAGTGATTCTCGAATCATAAGCGTACTAACTAAGAGAGAGACTTTACTTTTTATATATATTATATAGATGTTCTTCTTTCTCACATCTGGTCAATGTGGTCCATGTTTGGCTGACGGGAATAAGCCAAGTCAACACAAACGCTATTACCAATGTTACACGTTTTCAAAATCACTGACTTATGATGTTTTTGTGTATGTTTGTGTTGAGCCCCAATTGTACTAAGTAACATGGTTTTTATTTTATTATTATTGTTTTTGTTCTTCTTTCTGAGATTTAGCCAATGTGGTTCCATGTTGGGCTGACGGGTCTAAGCCAAGTCAGCTTATTATTGTTTTGGTTCTTCTTTCTCATATTTGGTCAATGTGGATCCATGTTTCCACACTATATACATTTTTATTATTATAAAACCTAACCAGAGAACAAGTGTATGGATTATAAAAAAAACACGTAAATCGGATAAGTGGTTCTCGAGTGATAGGCGCATTAACGGACAGACAGATAGACAGAGAGGGAGAGACATTGTATTTTATAGATATTATTATTCTTTGCATGATATGGTTCCATATTTAATAGTTTAGGCAGTGTATTGCAAGAGAACGCGCTAGCGGCAAACTTTTTTCCGACTTGGTTCACTATTATTGTCGCTGCTTATTTCTTATGTTACCTAACGTAATAAAATATATCCTATAACCTGGCCAGAGAACAAATGAACAAATCGGATAAGTGGTTCTCCAGTGATAAGCGCACTAACAGACAGACAGACAGACAGAGAGACGTTGCATTTTATATATATTATAGATATACAGTCTGTCAAGTAAGAACCTGACC
This sequence comes from Pachyrhynchus sulphureomaculatus, assembly GCA_019049505.1. NCBI lineage: Eukaryota > Metazoa > Arthropoda > Insecta > Coleoptera > Curculionidae > Pachyrhynchus > Pachyrhynchus sulphureomaculatus. The sequence goes on along the minus strand of CM032456.1, from coordinate 36,020,417 downwards.
GCTCGTATTCTTGAAAAAATGTGTTTCGTGTAGTAAGTTGTCCAATCGCCTCCTGCATCAATAATCGCCTGGCATCTTCGGGGTATGCTGTCCACGAGATTTTCTACAATTATCTCCAAATTGTTCGAATCTTGCGAGACAACTCGCGGGTCAAAGACCTCAAAGTCTTTTCCCTGAGCTTTCTCTTTACAAGGGATCAAACGTTTTGAATGGGGTTAGCGTATGGTGATTGTGAGGGCAACTCTAGTATCTTATCGTGGGCCCAAGCGAGCCGTTTCGCGACGTGATTTTAGCTCAGCAAAGGTTTCTTCAACATGCTTCGGAATTTGACATGGGCACGAAGATGTCGAATTGTCCCATGGGACACATTCAAATCCGATTTCCTTAATTTTGCCGCTCCATGACGCAGCATCAATTTCGGGTCCCGTGAAAACAAAGACACGATCCGTTTTTCGACTTTCGGAGTGACTTTGCCTACCGAACCACCTTTTGGCAAGTAGTCGACATTTTTCGTCTCGTTAAAATAATTTACCCACTTGTTTACAAACGACACTGACTTTTTAATGTATTAAGTGGCTCCAGAATGTGTCATTTTAGGCTCCTTCGGATGGAAACAAAGAAAGACTGCCTCGAACCGACGCGCAAACACGTGACTCATTTTGGATTTTTGATGATTTCGACGAAAGTTCAGAATCGACTGATACTTTTACTAAAATGCCTCGTAGACAAAGGTTCCCTCTACCAATGACTCGCTAAAATCGCATCTACCAAAATTGGACTATCGCGGACACGTTTTTTACCAAAGCTAGAAGAGAACATTATAATAAGTGAAAAACAAAAAGGCTTTAGCAAGAACCGCAGCACAATTTACGCAATCTTTATAGCGAAACAATTAGTTGAAAAAGCGATGGAATTCATTACACCTGCATACATGTGTTTTGTGGATTTATTAAAAGCCTTTAACAGAACTAGGCTTGAAGATGTTATAAACATACTAAGAGAAGAATATGTACCACAGCAAATAATTACAATAATACAAGACATAAATACGAATAATACCACACAATTTAAAGGAGAAACATCGTCACAGAAAAGATAAAAATATGCACTGAAATAAGACAATTTGATTCGTTGACCCCCAAATTATTCAACCTAGTAATGAATAAAATAATACAAGAACTACGAACGAAGCCGGGTTACAGAATGGGAAAGCATAACATCAGATGATGGCCTACTCATAGCGAATGAAGAAAATAAACTACAAAAATTCCTATAACAGCTCCACAACACGGCCAAGAAATACAGCTTGGGAATTTCCATTGAGAAAACAAAAACTTTAGTGATTGCCAGAGATCGGGTAAGATGTAAATTGGAGTTGAATGGAAAAATAATCCAACAAGTAAATGAATTTCAATACCTAGGAGTCAAAATAGCATCCTATAGAGATTTAAGCCAAGAAACACGTACACAGTGCATAAAAACATCACAAATATCTGGAAGCCTGCGAGATATTATTTGGAATAATTTTTTTTTATGGGCCTAGCACACGTGCTGCTGGGAAGTGCCTAAAGCGCTCCAGGGGCGGCATGTGTGCGGAAAAGCGATTCACGTTGTTCTTCAATCGCTGTAAATTGTACTCGGTGGGAAACCCAGCGCTGAGCAAATTATTCCAAAGGGATGATGTTCTCCATATAAAAGACTGCTTGAAAAGCGTTGTACGCGGAGTAACAAGCTGAACCTCATATGGATGTGAAGCACCAGCGTGACGTGTATTTCTAACATGCACCGCTTTGGGAGGAATTAAGCGGGCTACATCCTTCGAACACTTTCCATGAAAATACTTGTAGAACAGACTCAAGTCGCCAACCGTTCTTCGATGTTCCAGCGAATCAAGGCCGCCGGTCAGTTCAGGGTCAGAACAGCTCTTCCCTGAACAGAATCCAACAAATGTAGTGTATGTTTGGGAGCGGAGCCCCAAACATGGGAGCAGTATTCCATAGTTGGTCGAATTTGAACTTTGTAAAGAATTAACAGTTGTTAAGGAGTGTAAAGCTTTCTGGTTCGAAATAATATTCCTTTTGAGAAGCTCTCCTTGCTATGCAACATGTTTGTGCCAGGACATATTTGCTCCCAAACTAACGCCCAACAAATTGAGCGATGATGCTAAGAGAATGCATTGCCCCGACATAACTATGTCGGGTTCAGCAACGTTAACCTTTTCAGAAAAAACTGCCGCCTGGGTTTTTGTAGCGTTAAATTCCACTTGGTTACTATCACCCCAAGATAGAATTTCTTCCAGGTCTTTGTTAAGTTGAACGACCTCCTGCTGTTTGCGAATATTCGTCTGAGCAGCCGATGTCCCAGCGTTCAAAGTGAATGAAGAATAAATTTATGAACACTGAAAGTAAGTTAAAAATATACAAGGCCATAGTAAGGCCAGTGACGATATGTATAATAGAGACGGAAATGAGAACATTGAGATCCATCCTTGGGGTGGCTACGAGATGGAATGAGAAGTACGGAAATAGGAAACAGGTGTGGTATAGAAGACATAGTGAAATGGTCAAGAAACAGGCGTAAAAAATAGAACGAGCACATCACACGCATGGAAAATACAAGTCTGGTAGAGATATGTAGAGAGAACAAGCCACCCGGAAAGAGACAACCGGGCCGACCACAACAAAGATGGATCCAAAGCTGGATATGCTCATCAATGGAATCACCACCGAACCTGTAAAATCAAACAGGACAGTGTCCTATTAATAAGAAAAAGAAGAAGAAGACGTTCTTACTTGACAGACTGTAGATATATAAGAAGGAAGAATATGACTCAAAATTAAAAGAGGTCTTCCTCACAATGGAGTTTTACAGTGGTCTTAAATTTATTATCGTATGTGTAATCATTTATTTTATTTCTTTAAAAGCCTGACAGATATACACTACCGTCAGAAAGTATTTGCCCACCTAGTTATTTCAGTCCCAAGACAACAAAAACCCAGTTAATATATTTTTTAAATTTTAATGAATTATTATTTATTTTCACATTATTTACAGTCTAGAAAATCAGAAAAATATTCATGATTTTCCAGGATTTTTCTCAACTGTGTGACCTCCTTTGTTCTTAATTACCGCTATGCAGAGTTTCGGCATTCTGTCTAGTAGTTTCTTTAAGAGTTTCTTCGGTTATTTTAACCCATTCTGCTTGTAAAAGTCCCACAAGTGATTTTCTGATGTTGGATTGAGTTTTCAAAAACACCTGTTCAAATGGTCCTAGAGCAATTCGATGGAGTTCAAGTCGGGTGACTGTGGAGGTCAAGTAATCACTTTCAGGAGGTCATCGGATTTCCATTAGTCCAAAAGTTCTCTAATTTGTTTAGCAGAATGTTTAGGGTCGTTGTCATGCTGAAAAATAAATTTCCCCTGAAAAATATCTCTTCCAGAAGGAAGCATTTGAGTTAGCAAAATTTCTTGAAACTGTTCTTTTCGCATGATTTCTTCTATCCTAAAGATTTTTCCAACTTTACCGTTGCCAAAACAACCCCAAACCATTACTGAACCTCCACCATGTTTTACTGTAGGCAACTAACAGGCTTCCAACTTCCACTCTCCAGCTGACTGCCGCACGTAAACTCGTCGATTTGAACCGAAAATTTCGAATTTAGATTCTTCGCTCCAAAGAACGGAATTCCATTGTTCTGATGTCCAATTTTCATGTTCTCAGGCCCATTCTAATTGTTTACGTTTATTCACTTGCCTAAGAAGTGATTTCCTCACTGCAACTCTCTCGTGTAGTCCACCTTCTGATAACCTGTTCTTCATGGTTGTCACGCTGATGGGGATGGGCCGCTCCAGGTTTACTTGAGCCTTAATTTCTAGTGCGGTTAGGCGGCGATTACGTCTGCTGAACATTGTTATAGCTCTGTCTTCAGCGGGAGTCGCTTTTCGAAGCCTTCCTGAACGTTTTTGGTTGTGAATTCCATGTCCCGTAGAACATTTTTCTACGATGTAGTCTACCGTTCTCCTTGGCATCCGCATATCACTGGCGATTTTTCGACTCGAGTGACCATTTTAATCTCGCAATTATCAGAGCTCGATTTTCAACGGAAACTTCTTTCGTTTTTGGCATTTTCACAAAACAATTGAGCCTGTATCAAGGGAAAGTACTGTTTTCGAATGGTTAATTTTCAAAAGGGCAATGGTATTTATAGTATAGTTTTTATCATAAAATGTCACTAAGAATTTCCATAATCCCTAGAAACTTGAAATGAGTTCTTACTTCAACTGGAATTCTCAGAAATCGCCTCAAAATGATTATCATGCAAAACTTGAAAATTTGTTCTAATTGGTTTTTAATTTGTGATTTCACCAAAAAGGCTTATCTAAAAAATTTTAGGATGGACACATGGAACAATTAAATTTACTTAACATAACAAAAGGGTTTAATTAGGTAGTAAATTTTGGCAGTTACATTGAAATTTCTAGGTGGGCAAATACTTTCTGACGGTAGTGTATAGGCTACTAAATTCTTTACATAGAATCACATATTACAAACGACGTGTTATTTAAACTATAACAGATGTGACAAATGTTTAACCAGGGCGGCATTCCACTTTGTATTTGTATAATTATGCAACATCTATTGAAATAATGTATATGATGAAGGCATCGAGCGTAAAGTAGTAGGTTATGGGACTTACGGTACTTTTTTATGTCCTTTCTTATTTAAATGATGCATAGTCCAAGTGGTTTGAGCCGCGAGCACTTGCAAATTATTTAATGAAACAAAAAAAAACTATAATCTCTCTACTTTTTAAAAATTAAACAATCACATTTTTTACGTTTTGATAAAAAAAATAACAAGAGTGCGACCACCTATTGTAGTAATTTGAACAGAAACTCTTAAAATTTTCATACGGACATAAGGAAAAAAAGCCCAGCCCTGGTAATAAATGGTAATAAAATTCGCGCCCATGTCCCAGTTACCGGTTTGATTACTTTGTATGGTCAAAATTAATTAAGGTTTTTGCCAACATAAGTATAAAGACATTAAAACTGACTACAAGTTTATACTTAATTAAGAATCATACTTCTCGTCTAATTCCCTTAAAAACTGCTATAAAAATGCCATTAATAAAACAGGGTAATGTGAATAATAAATAATCAACATGGTGCATTATGTGACACTGACCATGGGCGTACACGAAAATTTTTCAAGTGAGAAGCTAGAAACAAGAAAATAGTTTCCTTTCAGAAGTACAGATCAATATTCTAACCCTACTACAAAAATATTCAGCATGCCTTAAAAAAGTCGAATTTCGCAAATTCTGGGTTATTCAATGTCACAATTATATTATATGTATCGTAACAAAAACATGTTGATAACAACTTTATGTTTAAGGAGGTTGAGGCGTTACACGTAAAATATGAAAACGATTTTGTATAGATTTATTCAGATAGATTAATTAGTTTAGAAATTTTCTATAAAAAATGTAAGGTCTTCAGGAAACCTATTTATAGTAATAAAAATCGAAATTAACAGTATATATATATATATATATATATATATATATATATATATATATATATATATATATATATATACATATATATATATATATATATATATATATATATATATATATACTCTTATGGAGAATACGTCAATTTGATATAAAAATGACACATTTTTTGTCATAACAAATGAAAGAAAAATGCCATCAATAGGAAATTTAACTATGTTAGACACTGAAATTTCGCGATTATTTTAAAAAATTTTCAAATTTAATTAGAAAGCTTTAACTTTATGAAAAATAACAATTATTGGAGGTACTTGTGAATGATTTACCTTTTATCTCTGAAATAGCGGCAACGTTGCATTTAGTAGTAATGGAGGGAAATTTAAATATTTTAAACTATAGTAAAAGTTCATATAATTAAAACATATGGTGCAAGTAAATAATATTAAGTTTAACTAATAATAAATTTGCAATGGTATTAGTTTTTAAAAAATAAAATAAAAATAAATAATTTAAAGTATTTGTTTTGAATTTTTAATTAATTTACTTGTTTAACTTATAATTACCTAGTGCAGCTTCAGTGTTAACATTATAATGTTCCTTATTGTCCTGTCTGTTGATACTGTGTTATACGTTAGACATTTATCACATTTTTATGGTTAGTGATGCTATACCAGAGCGTTTTTCATTAGTAATATAACGTAATGAAAGTGTTTCACTACATGAAGAACATTTTAGGTTTTCTCCAAGTGATCGCATGTCAACAATTCGACGACCACTGGCACAGAGGTTAGGAGACACTTGATTTTCTGTTCCGTTTGCCAACACTGTGTTGGCTTAATTCTTTGTATATAGCTTCAGTAACGCGTTTTCGCTTCCACATAATTTTTTTTTTGCCATTTTTAATCACTATTTGTTGATTTTTTATTATTATGCATTTTTTTTTACTTGTTTACAACAGCTGATTACAATAAACACAAAATTCAGTATATCTATATACAAGCATATCGGTAGAACCAACAGTTAAATACTTTACAGCGTTACGGCTTCGAGACACCGGAATTTTAAGATTTTTAATTATCACTTTTTATTAATTACCTATGTTTTTAACTATTAAAATAACTTTTTTTTATTCTTTTATTTTTTTTTCATATTATTTGCGTTGATAATTTACAAAAAATTATAAACTATAATTAATTTTTATTTTCCATATTTTTTTTTCTTTAAAATTGTAAAAAAATCCCAAAGTTAATCCATTCATGTTAAATTATTTAATAAAATTAAATAAACAATACATAAGACATAAAATCTTTCGATAATGAATTTATTATCATAATAATAACCATCATTAGTCCTATAAAAATTTTTAATTATATAATAAAAAGCATTTCTAAAGCCGGGTTTCCACAAACGGACATAGCATAAAACACAAACAAAAACTGTTTTTCTCAACAAAAAGAGCCATGTTTTGTAAAAAATGAACAGTTCCGAAAACATGTTTGTTGGAGAACAGTGTTTTTAGTAAACAAAACACTTTCCCATATCGAGTCGGTTCATCAAAAGAAAACAAATTTGTTCGTGTTTTTTAGTCAGTTTGGTTGGAACACCTGAATGTTGTAGTTTTGTTCTCTGCGACATTTGTACTTTACTCTTTCAACTAGTTATCAAGTTTTTATCAACTGCGATTTACGAAGAGTTTGTCAATACTTAAAGTAAGTACCAGTTTTTATATTTATTTTGTTAAACAATTATATATATATAGAGGCTGGTTTGAAAAGTCCGTGCAAAAATAAAAACTACTTATGTGTTTGGGGTAAACCTTTTTTATTTTTCGACATAGTCTCCTTTTAGGCTTATACACTTCGTCCAACGATGTTCTAGTTTGTTGATCCGTTCCGAATAATAGGATTTGTCCAAGTCTGCAAAATATCCATTAGTGTCTGCAATCACCTCCTCGTTTGAATAAAATCTTTGTCCCGCCAGCCATTTCTTCAAATTGGGGAACAAATAGTAGTCCGAGGGAGCCAAGTCTGAAGAATAGGGGGATGTGAAACGAGTTGGAATCCTATTTCCATTAATTTTGCGACCACAACTGCTGAGGTGTGTGCTGGTGCGTTGTCATGATGGAAAAGGACTTTCTTGTGGGCCAATCGCGGACGTTTTTCTTGCAGCTCGGTTTTCAAACGGTCCAATAACAATGAATAATATTCACCTGTAATAGTTTTACCCTTTTCCAGATAGTCGATGAGGATTATCCCTTGCGAATCCCAAAAGACAATCGCCATAACCTTTCCGGCCGAAGGAACGGTCTTCGCCTTTTTTGGTGCAGATTCCCCCTTGGTAACCCATTGTTTAGATTGTTGTTTGGTCTCAAGAGTATAGTAGTAACGACGCTTAAAGTCCTCCGGATTCTTCTGGAACAGCTGCAAACCCTCCTTGCAACACTTCACACGATTCCGTTTTTGGTCAAGCGTGGGCAATCGCGGCACCCATCTTGCGGATAACTTTCTCATGTCCAAATGTTTATGCAAAATATTATGTACCCGTTCAGTCGAGATGCCCACAGCACTAGCAATCTCACGCACCTTAACTCTTCGGTCATCCATCACCATATCATGGATTTGATCAATGATTTCTGGAGTCGTAACCTCCACAGGCCGTCCAGAACGTTCAGCGTCACTTGTGCCCATATGGCCAGTCCGAAAATTTTGAAACCACTTATAAACTGTTCTAATCGAAGGTGCAGAGTCACCATAAGGTTTATCAAGCTTCTCTTTAGTCTCCTGAGGCGTTTCGCCTTTCATAAAGTAACGTTTAATCACCACACGAAATTCTTTTTCGTCCATTTCTTGAAAATCACTCGACTTCCTTGATTCACACGAATGCCAAACACAAAGAAATAGACCAATATGGCTGAAACTTGGTGTGCGTTCATTCAAGAGATGCTACTAACTAAACATGACCTCGATACGCGCCGGTGGTGCCATCTCTCGGACTTTGCACGGACTTTTCAAACCAGCCTTGTATATATATATATATATATATATATATATATATATATATATATATATATATATATATATATATATGTATTTAGTTACAATGTTGCTACGATTAAAAGAGTTTACTACAAAAACACATTTATCAAAACTGTAGTTTTAATTCATTTTTAGGCCGTGAATTCCAAAAAGCAGTGGACTAAAAATCAGTGGGACTCAAAAAGTATAGATTATAAGAATAAAAATAAAAATTAAGAATCACTCTAGGAAATTGGTAATACTTTTGAAACTAGCAGTGATGAAATCGAGCGAAAAATCAAAAACTTGTTCAGTCAGTACAACAGGCAAGGGAAGGGAAGAAGTCTGGAGCTGGACACCCGTTTGTTTCAAAATGGTTTGGATATGATGCCATGAGTTTTTTGTGTGACAAGAATAAACCGAGGAAAGGAAGGCTTACTTTGCTATAATGTTGAAGAGCGTCATACAGGGCTTCACATACATACGGTATAATTCGTGATACAAAAGAATTTGAAATTTTGAATAAATATTTTAATGATTGAAAACTGTCCCCAGTGGCTAAGTACCTCAGAGTTACTTCCAGGCGATCCTTCACGGATATTGTGTCCCGGTAATTTGTATTTTTCTTGGCGATTTTAGGTTCTAACAAATTAATTAAAAATTCAAAATCGGTACTTGATATTCTGGTAAAATTATGGCAAGAAGATCTCAATTCTAGATTTAACCCAACATTGTCAGTGCTTAAATCAGCCAATAATTCTTCTATGCTGTAATTAACTCTCCTTTTTGATAGAGAACCGACCCAATACCTTAGTTTTTTTCTGTTTTGGCCTAAACTAAACAGCTAATCATAAAATCGTCGTCGGAGAAAGACATTCTTGCGGGACTAAACAAAGTGGGAAAAAGAGAATAAACACTAGCAACAAAACTTTTGGAACAGTCTACAGGAACTCTTTGAAAAAAAAAACGAAACATGTTTTGTTTTGTTTATTGAAAACAGAACTGTTTTTTTTTAAACTGCCCGTTTGGTAGAAACCCGGCTTAAATGATAACATTCAAAACTTTTGGTCGGGACTATCCCACCTCAACCTCCTTAAGGAAAGTTACTGTTAAAAATATTTTTTCCGTGTATCCTATAAACGTACTGGCTATGTTTAAATGTTCTTTCAGTGACAGATCGATCCCTGTTAATAACGAATACGATTGAAAATAATAAAAATTGTCACGTTAAACCAATAAACAACTTTTTCAAACGTTATCTAACCGAAATGAATGAACGAATATTACCGGTAAATTTTTTAATTTATTTATTGAAAGGCTGCCGTAGCAACATTCTTATTATTTACAGCAAAGTTTAAACAATATACCTAATTTTTTTTTTTGGTAAGTTCTAACTAGCAACAATATTTTTATTTTTAGGTAAACTGTTAAACAAATATGTTGTTTTTAATAAGAAACTATTTAAATTTCACGAAACTATTTCCACTTACCTGGTGATGCCTATCCTTATATAGAAACAATCTAGGTCCCTTTAAAACCATTAGGACTTGCTTCCAGGATCTATCGGCCGCACGCTGCAACAAAATATTACTTACTAATGCTAAAATATTTAATAATCCCACCCAAGAACCCTCTAGGAAAACTCCAAATAAAAATGTCACATCTACCTGAACTAAAAATGTACATAAATAAGGATAGCTTATATCCTTTTTGTGCCGGATAATCCCATTTTGTTATATCCGCAAAAAGGTAACATTCTTAGATAAACTACCTATAGACTAATCGTTATATGGACATATTTATCTTAATAACTTGTTTGTCCAAAATGTAACAAATAGTAAAATGTGAAGTGAGGTTTCAAATAAATTCATAAAAAATTGAAACCTAAAATAGCAATACCAATAATTCGGTAAAACGGATTAATTATTTGAAATTGCCCTTTTCAATTTTATAGTAAACACCATTGTTAATCGAATCTATTATTTTAATTGTAGTCAGACATCCTGACTTGATTTTTAGTGTTCCGTACGGAGCAGTTATAAGATCGCTTCGGTGTCTGTCTGTTACACCCAATTTTCTCTGAGACTATTTGACATAGAAAGTTGAAATTTGGCACTAATTTAGAAATTGATGGCTTTATCAGAGCCATGTAGTTTTGAAAGTTAAATTTTGACTTAAGGGGTTAGTCTTAGGGGGAAATCGGAAGTGAAAAAGAAACATTTTTACCAGATCATCGAGTGGAGTGTCAAATGAAAGCTTGTTGCTATTAAAAATTTATATATATATATATATATATATATATATATATATATATATATATATATATATATATATATATATATATATATATATATATATATATATATTAAATATTTTAATATGAATGGATTAACTTTTGTATGTTTTGTACAAACTTATAGAAAAAAAATATGGAAAATAAAAATTCAAAAATATATATAACTAGCCGGGCCCGCGGCTCCGCTCGCGTGGACTTGATTCACTACTATTGTCACTGCTTATTCCTTATGTTACCCAACGTAATAAAATATCTCCCATTATTTCGCCTTATCTCCCAATATTTCTCCTTATTTCCTATTATCTCTACATAATTTCCATTATCTAGGCTTATCTCTGCTCATCTCCCATTATTTCTCCGTATCTCCCATTATTTCTCCTTATTTCCCATTATCTCACCTTATTTCCCATTATCTAGGCTTATCTCGACTTATCTTCCATTATTTCTCCTTATCTCCCATTACCTCACCTTATCTCCCATTATCTAGGTTTATATCGAATTATATAGAACATATATATAAATTTATAAAAACACGTAAATCGGATAAGTGGTTCTCGAGGGATAAGCGCATTAACAGACAGACAGACAAACATTGCATTTTATATGTATTATAGATATAGATTATTATTATTACAAAAAAGTTCTTTTTTCTCACATTTGGTCAATGTGGTTCCATGTTTGGCTGACGGGCGCAAACCAAGTCAGCACAAACGCATTACCATTGTGTATTAAGGAATGACCTGACAATGTTACATGTTTTCAAAATCACTGACTTCTGAATGTTTTTGTGTATGTTTGTGTTGAGTCCTAATTGTACTAAGTGTGGTGTGAATGTTGTTGGTGTAAGGCCTGTGGCTGATATAATGAGGGGAACAATGATGACTTTTTCTTGTTTCCATAGCCGTTTTATTTCCGTTGCAAGGTCTGTGTATTTGGAAATTTTTCCTGTGTATTTCGTTTGGATGTTTGTGTCGTTGGGGACAGCTATGTCAATTAGATAGGTGACTTTTTCTTTTTTGCACTGAAAAGTAATATCGGGTCTATTGGCGGAGACTGTTTTATCTGTATGGATACTGATGTCCCAGTAGAGCTTGTAATCTTCATTTTCAAGTATGGATGTTGGCGTGTATTTGTAGTAGGGATCTGTGTTTTCTATGAGTTTGTATGTTGTGGCTAGTGCTTGGTGAACTACTTTGGCAGCTGAATCATGCCTGGCTGTGTACTCTGTTCCGGCCAATATTCTACATCCGCTCGTTATGTGTTCGATCGTTTCTTTCTGCTGGTGACATTTCCTACATCTGTCCTCTGCAATAGTCGGGTCTTTGATGATATGCTTTTGGTAGTTTCTGGTTAATATGACTTTATCCTGGATGGCAAGTAAGAAGCCTTCTGTTTCGGGAAATAGCTGCCCATCCTGTAACCAGGTGTATGATTGTTTTTTATTTACGTGGTCTTGTTCTATGTGGTATCTGTGTTTTCCGTGGAGTGTTTTCTCTGACCACGTTTTCATCTTTTCCTGTTGTAATTGGGTGTGACTGTGTGTGTCTGCTGAGTGGTCTGCCCGGGCTAAGTCGAGAGGTGTGTAGTTTTTGTCTGCTTTCACTGTCGCTGTGTGGAGGCTGGTTTGCTTGCTGTGAAAGAATTTCCTAAGTGCTTGTATTTGTTTTGTGTGTAATGATCTGATGTCTATAATTCCTCTTCCTCCTGCCTTCCTCTCGATGGTAAGTCTTTCTTTGCATGCGTTGGGGTGTAATTTCCTGTATTTGGTGAATTGAGATCGTATAAGGATGTGAATATTTTCTATGTCTGTTTGTGACCATTTGATGATACCAAATGAATATGTGAGTATAGGTATAGCGAACGTGTTGATGGCTTTAGTGAGATTCTTAGAGTTGAGTTTTGTTTGCAAAAGTTTCGTCAGTCTGTTTTTGAATTCGGTTCTGAGCTCTGTTTTGATGTGAGTGTGGTTGAGTTTGGTGCTTTGTTGGAAGCCTAGATATTTGTATGTTTCTTTATCGAACATGTTATCGAGTGTTTCATTGTTGATGGTTTCTGTCTCATGGTGGTGCTTCCATTGGCCTTTGTTGATGTGGAGCACTTTGCATTTACTTATACCAAATTCCATATTGACATCTAAGGTGAATATTTCTGTGATTTTGAGAAGTTCTTTCAGCTGTGTTTGTGTGGCAGCGTAGAGTTTTATGTCGTCCATATATAGGAGGTGGTTTATTTTATGTTGATTCTCTTTTTGGTGTCTGATATTGAAGCCATGCTCTGTTCTGTTTAGTATATTTGAGAGTGGATTGAGACAGAGGCAAAACCATAGAGCACTGAGCGAGTCTCCCTGAAATATACCCCGTCTGATGTACAGCTCTTCTGTTTGGATCCGTTCGGTTTGTGTTTCTAGGCGTATTTTAGTTTTCCATGTTTTCATAATTTGCGCGAGAAACTGCCTGAGGTGTTGGTTGATTTTATAGATTTCTAGGGCCCTGATTAACCAGCTGTGGGGTATGGAGTCGAAGGCTTTTTTATAGTCTATGTAACCGATGTGAAGGTTTCTGTGTTCTTTTCTGGTTTGTCCCATAATCACGCTATCTATAATCAGCTGCTCTTTCCATCCTCGACTATTTTTCCTGCATCCCTTCTGCTCTTCTGTGAGGATATTGTTGTCTGTTAGGTGTTGTTCTATTTTCTTCGATATTGTGGCTGTGATGATCTTGTATAGGGTTGGAAGACAGGTGATAGGTCGGTAGTTTGACGGGTTTGTGGTGTCTGAGCTTTTGGGTTTAACGTATGTTATTCCTTGTGTGAGGAAAGTGGGAAATGTGTGTGGTTGTAGAATGGCTTTGTTGATTTGGTGTGCGAGTGCTTCGTGTGTGGTGGTAAACTGTTTGTACCAGAAGTTTTGTATATTGTCTATTCCAGGACATTTCCAGTTGTGTGTGTGTTTGATAGTTTCTGTAATTTCTTGTGTATTAAATGTGGTATTTTCTTGTTCTGTCACATGTTTATGTTTGTCTTCTTCGGCTTTGATCCAGGGGGTGTTATTATTGTGTTGTTTGGGTTCTGACCAGATACTTTTCCAATAATCTGTGAGTTCTTGTTTGTTTGGTGGTTCAGTCACTGCTATCTGTTTGTTGTACATAGTTTTCCGGTAGAACTGTTTTTCGCTTCTTCGGAAGAGGTTGTTGGTGTCTTTCCTCTCATTTGATTCTTTGTATCTACGGAGTCTTGCGGCATATACAGATAGTTTTTGTTTCAAGGTATCGAGGATTTCTGGCAGTGTTCTGTTGGGAGACTTAGATTTGATCTTGTTTGCCCCCTGTGTGACACGTTTGGACGCGTTCCCGCTTATAAACTGGGTAAAATGTCCTAGATCTCTCCTGATGTTGTTGATTTTGTTTTCTATTCTTATTTGCCATTTGAATTTTGGTTTTGTCCTGTTGGGGTTTCCTTGTCGTTGAGGGAGTTTTTGATTATTTTGTGTTAGAGTGGTGATTGCTGCTGCGTATATTATTGTGTGAATGTCTTCGATTGTGCTTGAGTCTGTTATATACTGAGGTATTATGTGCTTGTTTAGTGTGTTGAGGATTGGTTGCGTGCTCTGTCTGAAGATTAAACGAGGGATGGGATTTCTTGTTGTGGGGTCAGTGCCTGACCATCGAGCTAGATGTGACTCCATTCTTGCTTTAAGTGTTTGTATGAGAGGTGATTCGGGGTGATGTTGTGTGGATGTCGTTGAGGGTGGCGAGTGATTCATGTTGTTGTCTGTGATATGGTGTTGCGCGGTACTCGCAATATTATTTTGCGTTATGCTCCTCCTGGGTGGTGGGTATTGTTGTGTTCGACTGGGTGGTTGTGTGTGTGAGGCTGGTTCGGAATCTGCTTTATTGTTTCTATTGTTTGGTTGGTCTGTGTTCAGTTCAACAGCCACTGTGTCCTTGATGGTTTGCAATTCGAGAGGTGTGAGACGATTGTTCTTGGTAATAACTCTTTTTTGGTCTACTACTCTCTGTTCTGAAACAAGTAATTGCAGATGTGGATATTCGGTCAAGAAAAGTCTGTGCAGTTGCTGTCTGTAGCCCGATGTTATTGTTTCGAGTTTGGTGGCGGTGTAGTAACAGCGCATCACCGTCCTATTCATCTCATCCGTCCACTTTAACCGCTGTCTTGGTTTTCCAGCCTTGGTAGTTGCATGTTGTCCTTGCAATACATACGGGCCCTGGCCTGACTTTGGTGGTTGTGTTTGTCCCGTATCTACGTCGGTTGCGCTTGGGATTGATGTTGGTGGGTCCAAGCGGCGAGTGATTCTCTTCTTAGTGATTTCTTTGTCAGGTTTTGTGTTTTCATTACAGCAACGCATGGCGTGTTCGTTGATTCCTGTGGTGCAACTCATGCGCTGCTGTGATTTTCCCGCCTTGGTGGGTGTCGGCTTAGTCGCCAACACAACACTTTTGGCAGGTCCATTTTCGGTTGCCTGGTCTTCATCGTTTTGGTCGAGCTGCCATTTCCCGCGACGTCCTCGACCGTTACGTCGCTCGCCCGATGCTTCTTTTATTGGTCTGTTGTTCTCTGGAATGTTTTCAGTGTTTTGTGGTGTCAGAAGCTCAAAGTGTCCCGACATTGGGTTGCCTGTTAGTAGAAGGTAAATGGTTTTGTTGTATTTTCCCGTGCTTATTATTGTTGGTCTGTCCGTAAAAGTTATTTTTGTATGTCTTGTTCTTCGTTGTTTTGAGAAGATATGAAAGTTGCTATTTTGTGTTTCCGAGAGGGCAAGTATCTCTAGGCTCGTTCCATAGGTGCCATTTTTCCGCATATAATTATAATAGTTATTGAAGTCTTTTATATCGTCGACTTCAATTAATGAAAATGTGTGAAGTTCCGACCAGTTTTGTTGTAAATACCTTAGAGCAACCTCTCGGAGTTTCTCATGATGGTTCTGGTGGCCATATAAGTATAAGCTAACTGCACGGAAAAGGCAATTTCCATCACCTACAATGTCGGATCTGGTAAAACTATCGGGAGTAGTTTCGACTGAGGCGGTTGTTTGGTTCGTCTGTAGTTGTTGTTGTGGTGTTGCTGTAGCTGTTTGTACGACAGGGGTCCGCCTCCGCAACACCCTTCCATTTTCATTATTATAATTATTATTGTTTAACATAGTATTCCCACGAGTATCCTAGGAAAGAAAGGTCGACTGCGGCAGAGCCTGGATGCCACAGCAAGGCTACTTACTCCCGGAGGGCGCCCGGTATCCGGGGGGGGAACCGTTCGCGACTCATAAACGCTGAGCCATTCATCTTCTCGGCACGGTAAACACCTTAAGATTGCGTTTTTATTACACATAATCTGGACAACACAAGACAGCACAACATGACTCAGGTACCTCGGGATCGTCAATGCCCGTACTAGGAGAATCCTGGGATTCCCCTAGCCCCTGAGGGAAGATTATTATTATTTATTATTATTATTATTATAAAACCTGGCCAAAGAATATATGTATGAATTTAAAAAAAGACAGGTAAATCGGATAAGTGGTTCCGCCGTAATGGACAGACAGACAGACAGAGAGACATTGCATTTTATATATATTATAGATTATACCTTACAGATATTCTTTGCTACATAATATTGTTCCATATTTAATGGTTTAGGCTGTGTATTGCAAAGGCACGCGCTAGCGGCAAACTTATTTCCGACATCATTCACTATTCATTCCTTATGCTACCTATCGTAATAAAATATAGCCTATAACCTGGCCAGAGAACATATATATGTTTTAAAAAAAAAAGTTCGTAAATCGGATAAGTGGTTCTTCAGTGATAGGCGCACTAACGGACAGACAGACAGAGAGACGTTGCATTTTATATATATTATAGATTATAGATGTAATACTTGCGCACAATTTTCTTTGTATTATTTAAAAAAAAAAATACGAAAAATCGCTGTCCCCCTCTTATCTTGAAAAGTACTGATCAAAAAATTTTGAAAAAAATTCTAGAATATTCTCGACAGGGTGTAGATTGAACAAAAATGATCACGAGTGCATTATTTTTAATAATTTATCTGGTACATAAAAAAAAAATAAAAATTTCAAGGTCGTCAGTTTTCAGTAAAGATTGGAAAAAAAACTTTGGTGAAAACTCATTTGGGATGTGTTCTGTGAAGTCACTGATCGTTTTATACCTCCGTAACAAAAATATTTAGTTTAAAAGCAATCAACGTATGGAACACTAATTGCGCAAGTCTGACTTGCACTTGGCCGGTTATTAAATTCTACTAAACTCAAAAAGATATATTTCTTTTCGCAATTCTGTCCTATATCGCTTTATTTATAACGTCTTTATTATACTTAAATTTAGTTCATTTTGTCACCCAAAACCAAAGAACAAAAATGGTAGTAGGATCCCACAAAATATGTAGACACTCAACTTCCTAACCCTTTAGACCACTTTAAAACGATATCGATATGTTTTGTAAGCACTGACGTGTCGTTTAGGAGGGAGTCAGTGGGAGGCCGCCCCCTTCCGCCTTTTGGGACTAGCACGTTTTACCTCCCTTTCTTTCATAAACTTTTAATTCTGATTTTGCCTTTCCAAAACTAAGTGTTTTGAAGATTAAAAAAACATTAGCGTAAGTATATTACAGTCGGAGGAGATTACTTCAAAGAGGGTCAAATAGATTTGCATGACTAAATAATAAATATAATAATGTTTTATTTAGTCAGATTCCTTAATTCTACAGTGCGCATGAAACTAGAGTGGCAAATCCTGCCCGGCATCCTCAAATTCCAGGATTCAGAAAAGTGTAAAATAGTAAAAATTGAATTTTTTATAGTCTTGAGCAGGGGTGCTTAAACTTGAACTGCTGGCGATCTACCTCAATATTGTTAGACTACGATCGATCGACTCTGAGAGGCTGCAAGTAAGTGTGATGCAGGATTGTCGTCTAGGTAGGGTGTATCGTGGCATAGATATTAGTTTTCCGCACAATATGCATTTTTTTAGTCAAGGTAAGTGTAGGTCTGCTCTAAAATGTCAATGAAAAAAACTCATAATTATTCAAAATTGCGAGTTTATTGGTTCTTACAAAACAAACGAGTTCTAGTGTCTAAACTTAACTAAAGAGTGACTTTGGATGTTGAAGCGTGGCACTGCATGTCTTCAGCATACTTTTCATAAAATGGTACGTAATTACCGAGTGCTAATCGCAAGCATGATGACATATGTTCGTCAGTTAGTCGATTGCCATATTTTGACTTAATTATCTTCAAGTTGACCCAAACATTGCCGTCAGTTGAAGGGCGATTTGCCTTAGATTCGGATATTTGTCGTCAGATATAAAACACCAAAATTTTGTATCAGATGCTGTGGCTTTGAGATGTATATCTGATATAATCTACACTAACTCATTTTCAACAGAACATGAGTCCATGTTAAACTGACTTGCTATTTCAGTAGCTAATTCCTCAATGTTTTTACACGAAAAAGGATAACTCATAAATGATGCGATATTTGCCAATTTACTGAAATCATAAAAACGTATTTCGAATTGGCCCAAAATATTTGATAATTCTGCCTCATAAATATCATAATTCAACTGAGGAATCCTTGCTTTCAAAGACGAAAATTTTTTGAGATCCTTTCTTTTCAGTTGATCTATCATAAGTTGCAATTTACTTTTGAATGCGTTTATTGCGCTAATCATCTCAATAGCAGTTTTTCCTTTACCTTGAAGCTCCAAATTAATGGTGTTTAAATGCATTGTGATGTCTGTCAAAAATGCCAAATCAGTCAGCCATTTTCCGTTTTTCAGCATCTGAGTGTCATCACCTCTTTCGTCCAGAAAAGCTGTTATTTCGGGCAATAATTCTTGAAACCTTTCTAGGAATTTTCCGCGACTCAACCACCTGACGTCCGTGTGAAGAACTAAATCAGTGTGTTCAGCTGATTCACTATCTTCCAACTGCAATTTAAAGAGCCGTCGTTGCAAGCTACGTGCACGGATAGAATTCACAATTTTTATTGCAATGCCCATAATCTCCTCTTGATGTATAATGCAATGGAAGGAGAAAAATGAAGAGAAATCATCATTAGCTCGACACAATGCCACAAAACCGTTTTTGTTTCCAGTCATTGCTGGTGCTCCATCGGTTGTAATGCACACTAGTTTATATATTGGTAGCTTGTAGTTTGTTACAAAATTGAAGAAAACGTCATATATATCTTCGCCACGGGTCCTTCCTTTCAGAGGAATCATTGTCAAAAACTCTTCCTTACTCGACATGTCATTGAATACCATTCGAATAAAAATACACTGCTGGGCAGTGTCTGTCATATCGGTGGATTCGTCGAACTGTAAAGAAAAGTATGTACATTCCATGATATCATGTTTTAGTTTATCTGCTATGTCCTGACTCATGACTTCAACACGCCTTGTGACAGTCGGACGAGATAACTGAAGTTCTCTAATAGCAGACATAATCTCTGTTTTATTTTTAAAATCTCCAAATAAAGTCTCACCCGCTTCAATAAATGCTTCCTTCACGATCAATCCATCATCAAATGGTTTCTTGTGTTTCGCCAATATATGAGATATTTTAAATGACGCGATCGTTGCAGCTTTTGATTGTTTGGCTGGTCTTGTGAACATGGTTTGTTCTATTTTCAAACAAGTTATCAAATCACGTACTTTTCGTTTTCTTAATTCACTCTGTGACGGAAAATCCTTTTCATAGTTTTTATGAACCGTTTTATGATGCCTCTCTAAGATCTCATGCTTAGGTATTGCAATTGACGCACGGCAAATGAGACAAATGCACTTATCCTTTACCATACAAAAGAAAAATTCTTCCTCCCAATCGTTATTAAAATGATAAGTTTTACTTTTCTTCGTCGCACTCATTTTGGACTATTTATTAATAACTTTGTATCGATGTATCGCCTTCAAGTTACAACTCAGACTGACTCCTATTCCTGCAGGCGCAACATTTATATCGGCCCGAACGAAGTCTCGAATGTTCCCGTCAAACACGCTGCCCGAAGTTTCTAGAAAAATCGGCGGGAATCAAAAACGCGGTTTTTCTTTGACAAGTACCGCGCGTTCCTTTGATAAAGCCGCCTTTTGCCGCTAGCAGGGGTTATTACGATAAAAGAAAGTGATGAGGGGGTTATTCTGGCCTAATTGTGGATCGAATAAATCTTAGTAGTTTATTCATTACATTTTGTTTTAGTTATCTAAAAAAAAACTGTGAATAGTTCTATAACGGAATCGCGGAATCGCGATCGACTTGTCGATCGCGATCGACCGTTTGAGCACCCCTGGTCTTGAGGCTTTGTTTATTTTTGGTCGGTTAGTTGGTTGGTTGCCTATTTGTGCACTGCAGCCTCTTGGCTTATTGTGCTTACCTCTCTTGATTATATGTGCGCCGTTACTTTAAGAAGGTTTATAAGCTTCCTTCCAAGCCCCTCATGTAGTAATTTATCGTCACGATATAGATCTCCGAACAGGTTATCTCTGGGCTTGGTTAAAGCCGGACATTCATACAGAATGTGCATTGAGGTTTCTTTCTCTTCATGTCATTGTTTGCATGTCGTGGGACCATTGTGGATACCCGTTTTCTGTAAATGTGTTCTCAGGTGACAGTAGCCGGTGATCAGTCCCACCACTAATTTGGTCTAGATCCTTGTGAAACAAAAGGGGCGTCAGTTGACAGTTTTATTGAAGGGCCGCCAATTACGCCCCTCGCATGTCTTTGGCTAGATGTTGCGAGCCAACGAATTAGATGTTGCTGATATGACCATCATCATTGTCCTTTTTTCACAAGTTTTGGTATACCAAACGCTGGGTCTGGACCCCTGTATGATTTTGTAGCTCAGAATCTTTCCAATTCGTCCGCTTTTTCGTTGCCTTTTACCTACGAATGTTTTGGTTTAACCCTTTTATTTCTGGAGGATAGTTCTAACAGGTCACGTTTACACTCTACTGTGATCTGACAGAATATATATTTGGTTATGGTAGTCCCGTCTAATATTCTAGTCAATACATGCTTGTATTGCGTGAATTTCTACCTGCAATATTTTTGCACTTGTCCCTAGTGGACTGCTAAAGCTCCTCTCGGGCTTTTCTGCATTTATGCCAGCGCCTTCCGTCTGTCTAATAGACCATACGCGTTGCCTTCGTGGGAGTCTCCACCGCCATCCACAGATTTGGATCGCGTCCAATTCTGTATGGTTTTTCGAAATTATGCTACCTTTATTCTTAGATTTAATAAAAAATCGAAAGAATTCTAATTATAAATAAAAACCGGTCAAGTGCAAGTTGAACTTGCGCAATTAGTGTTCCGTACGTTGAATGCTTTTAAAATAAAAAATTTTGTTACAGAGGTATAAAATGATCAATGACTTCACAAAACACACCCCCAAATGAGTTTTCAACAAAGTTTGTTTCCAATCTTTACTTAGTTGGGAATGTGGAATCTTTGGCACAATGATACTACTTAGTATCACCACTACACCAAACACTTTATTTTTGCACTCGACGCGCGTTTCGCTAACCATGTTAGCTTCATCAGGAGCGATGATTGACTAAAGCTAAACTACAAATCTACCCTATTTATACTTAGCCTAACCCTTGAATTACTCAAGCGGAACTAATGACATAGGCAAGGCCCTCAGTTCCAGTCAAGTACCCAGTAGAGGGGGACTATAAGGAATAGGCCCTCTGTCTTTATTTAAACTACTTTTACATTTTATGATTTCCATACTTTCGTATGCGTTCAAAAATCTCCTATCAGATACATTTTTTATTAATCTTAGATTATCTAATGTTACAGTATGATCAGCTTCAAGGGCATGTTCGGCAATGCTAGACTTTCCTGTTCTATTGTATCTTAAGTGTGCTAAATGTTCTTTAAATCGTGTTTTAATTGACCTTTTAGTTTGCCCAACATACTTTTTGTCACAATCATTACAACTAATTTCATAAATTCCACTTTTCTCACAATTAGGAATCTTATCTTTGGGATTTCCTAAGATATTCCTCAGATTGTCTGATGACTTATAGACTAAGGTGAGGCCTACCTTATTAAATACCTTATTGAGTCCCTTGCTATATTTCGGATTATATGGTATGGAGACATATTTGGTGTTATTTTCTTCGCGTGTAAAAAAAGGTGGAATTCTGAATATTAAACCTAAATTTATGTCTATTTATTAGCTTATTTACTAAGTCATCGTCGTAACCATTAACTCTAGTTATATTTCTAATACGATTCCTTTCTTTATTGAAGTTTACTCTGTTCAGAGGGAAAGTGACCAAACGATGAACTAAAAAATGTAATGAGGCTAATTTATGTTGTTTGCAATGAAATGAATCATCAGGAATATATCTATCTGTTACTGTATCCTTCCTATAGATATCAAATTCTAATCTATTATTATTTTTAATAATTAAAATATCTAGAAAAGGCAATAATAAGGTAGGCCTTACCTTAGTCTATAAGTCATCAGACAATCTGAGGAATATCTTAGGAAATCCCAAAGATAAGATTCCTAATTGTGAGAAATGTGGAATTTATGAAATTAGTTGTAATGATTGTAACAAAAGTTATGTTGGGCAAACTAAAAGGTCAATTAAAACACGATTTAAAGAACATTTAGCACACTTAAGATACAATAGAACAGAAAAGTCTAGCATTGCCGAACATGCCCTTGAAGCTGATCATACTGTAACATTAGATAATCTAAGATTAATAAAAAATGTATCTGATAGGAGATTGTTGAACGCATACGAAAGTATGGAAATCATAAAATGTAAAAGTAGTTTAAATAAAGACAGAGGGCCTATTCCTTATAGTCCCCACTAATGGGTACTTGACCGGAACTGAGGGCCTTGCCTATGTCGTTAGTTCCGCTTGAGTAATTCAAGGGTTAGGCTAAGTATAAATAGGGTAGATTTGTAGTTTAGCTTTAGTCAATCATCGCTCCTGATGAAGCTACCATGGTTAGCGAAACGCGCGTCGAGTGCAAAAATAAAAGTGTTTGGTGTAGTGGTGATATATACTGAGTAGTCCAATCTTTACTGAAATCTGAAATTTTTGTTTTTTTAAATACCAAATAAATTATTAAAGGTAATGCACTCGTGATAATTTTCGTTCAATCTACACTCCGTGGAGAATATTCCAGAATTTTTTCGAAATTTTTTGATAAGTACTTTTCGATATAAGGACAGCGATTTTTAAAAATAATACAAAGAAAAGTGCGCGCAAGTATTACATTATATATATATATATATATTTTTTTACTCGTGTTTTCACAAGCTTTCATTTGACACCATACTCGATAAAGTTGTAAATTTTTTTTTTTTTTCACTTCCGATTTAACCCCCAAAACTAACCCCTTAAGTCAAAATTTAACTCTCAAAACTACATGGCTCTGATGAGGCCATCATTTTCTATATTATTACCAAATTTCAACCTTCTATGTCATCATTAAAGAAGTAGCTAACATTTTTAATCTAATGTTGGAGATATCCATGTTTGCATCCACATTGTGGATTTATTCAGTTTTGCAACCAACCTCACTAATTTTCCAACTTCATACCCATGGAAATAGAAGGTAAATCCTGGCCAAAGGCGAGATAGTTTTGGAGAAAATCGGGTGTGACAGACAGACACCGAAGTGATCTTATAAGTGTTCCGTACGGAACACTAGGCGTGTGTACGTTTAAAAAATAGTAGAATAACTCTTCCGCATGAAACCTAGCAACAATAAATCTGCAGGTACGTTATTTTTTAATATTGGCGTCTTGTTACTTGAAGTACTACCAAACTAGATAGAATGACTACCAAATGAACTACCAAAGCTAGATAGAATGAAGAATTGACCCCACTCTCCTGGTAACTTCGGAATAATTACAGCTTTAGCAAGAAAATTTGATATATCAGGTCGGTCAATAAATTTTGAAAGTGACACCTATGGAGTATCACTTGAATCAAATACTGAACGCTATTTTGAAGCTTTATCTGTCCTATGAACACATTCTAAAACTCAAGTCGATCTGTCACGTCATTCAGCTGGTTAAAGTAGACGTGTTTGAGTATTTTTTAAAAATTGAAATATCGAATATCGTGCATGATAAAATTCTTTGTTGTCCAAAAACTGCGACAACTGAAGAAACTGTTGCGGAAGTATAAAATAGGGTAGTGGAAGACTGTCGATTAACCATGGATGATTTAGCTGAGGCTATAGGCATCTCACATGGATCAGTACATGAGATCTTAACTAATGTTTTGGGTATGAGAAAGCTATTCACAAGATAGGTACCGCATCTGCTAACATCTTAACAAGAACGCACTAGGGAGAAACTTTCTAAACAACATTTGGCTCGTTTTTCAAAGAATAAAACTGATTTTATGTGTCGATTTGTAACTAGGGATGAAACTTGGGTCTAGCAGTATGATCCTGAACTGCGACAACAAACCGCACAGTGGATTGAACCCGGTTTTCAGCTCCAAAGCAGCCAAAGTCGTCCAAAAAAATTATGGCATCAGTTTTCGAAAATGCAAAAGGAATTTTGTTAATTGATTACCTTCAAACCGGTAAAACAATCATAGGAGAGTATTATTGAAACCTTTTGGACCAGCTGGATGAGAGAGTTCGTGTTAAAAGGCCCGGTTTGCGGAAGAAAAAAATCATCTTTCATCATGACAATGCACCTGCTGTAACATCCACCCTATTCAACAGATCTGACTCCGTTCCATCTGTTCCCAAACCTCAAAAGATTTCTATGTGAGAAGCATTTTTCAACAAATGATGAGGTGATAGCATCCGTAGATGGGTATTTTGAAGGTCTTCCGGAAAACCACTTCAGAGATGGGGTAAATAAACTGGAAAATTGCTGGAAATGTATTTCGACTCATTCATTCATCTTGTTTCATTTCCGCTTTTAAAACTTATTGAGTGACCGTAGGTATATGATAAATAAATTGACAAATCTTAGATACGAAACTACAGTTTCATCATCTGCTACCATGAAAACAAAAAATGGGAATGAAGTTTAAGTAATATTTTATTTCATTTATCCTCAATTTAGCTTATAAACTTCAGAAGAAAAGCGATTTTAAAAGTCCTGGTTGAATTCTAAAGACCAAATAACTGAAACTGCAGCTGAAATAAACGAGTAACGAGCAAGGAAATTAAACTAAATACTTTATTTATTGAAATGCTTCATGCTGCTGTCATTTCCTAAAAAAAAATACGTGTTGTACTTCTTTTAGAGGCTTATGAGGGTTTTTAATTGTACTTTAATTTATACTAATAAATTAGGATACTCTTATCCTACTGGGGTTTGACTTTATACCACACAAACTTTAAGCAAGAATCACGGTTTTTTCCCGATAATTAGTAACACTTTAATATTACACGTAGGTAATCATGCAGTTGCTTGCAAAATACTATTTTTATAGTAAAAAATTCCTAAATCCTCATAAAACTAAAGTGGATGTACTTGGGCAATAAAATTTTAGGATTTCTAATAAAATCCGTAGCGCCAGAGATAATTTATTGCCAACTATTACTTAAATTAAAACCGTAGTTGGTTACCGAAGAGAGTTAAATGGAACGGTAAACATATTTTTTTATTAATTTGCTAACATGTATTTCTGGGAAGCACTTAATTTTATAACCTTTTTTAAGACAGTTAGTATAATAACCTTTTTAATTACTTTTTCATAATTAACAAGGATAATTTTACTTTCACGATATTTTTTTATTCTATATTATTTTTCAATTTAACCATCAAATTCTCATAATTTAAAACAATAATAATATGCTAATGTAGTCAAAAACAAGTTAAAACCTTTTGCGTATCATAAATATTTGAATGGCCTAAAAATATTTCAAATTATTGTGTTTCTTCTATACAAATGTTAATATATTAGACATACAAAGTAATTTTCGGTAGCTGTCTTTTATTGACTCCAGAATTGATTCAAATTGGAACTCTGTCCCACCTTTAATCAATATAAAGAGCCATCTTTAACCTGAAAAACTAGTTGCAGAAGTGATTGAAAACCAACATTACAGGCAGCGCTTTCTTCTCGCATTTCTACTGTTAAAAAATGCGGCTGAGGTGAAATAAATTATTTGTTCGGCTTTATGTAAAAAACACTGTATCATACCTCATGTGAAGAAAGTGGTTTTGTGAGGGAAATTTGAAGTTTTAGGATGATGAATGTTTTGATTAAACAAAAAGAGGAAACTACTCAGTATATATCACCACTACACCAAACACTTTATTTTTGCACTCCTAACAACACAAATTAGCCTCATTACATTTTTTAGTTCATCGTTTGGTCACTTTCCCTCTGAATAGAGTAAACTTTAATAAAGAAAGGAATCGTATTAGAAATATAACTAGAATTAATGGTTAAGACGATGACTTAGTAAATAAGTTAATAAATAGACATAAGTTTAGGTTTAATATTGAGAATTCTACTTTTTTTACACGCGAAGAAAATAACACCAAGTATGTCTCCATACCATATAATCCGAAATATAGCAAGAGACTCAATAAGGTATTTAATAAGGTAGGCCTCACCTTAGTCTATAAGTCATCAGACAATCTGAGGAATATCTTAGGAAATCCCAAAGATAAGATTCCTAATTGTGCGAAAAGTGGAATTTATGAAACTAGTTGTAATGATTGTGACAAAAAGTATGTTGGGCAAACTAAAAAGTCAATTAAAACGCGATTTAAAGAACATTTAGCACACTTAAAATACAGTAGAACAGAAAAATCTAGCATTGCCGCACATGCCCTTGAAGCTGATCATATTGTAACATTAGATAATCTAAGATTAATAACAAAGGTATCTGATAGGAGATTGTTGAACGCATACGAAAGTACGGAAATTATAAGATGTAAAAGTAGTTTAAATAAAGACAGAGGGTCTATTCGTTATAGTCCCCTCTACTGGTTACTTGACCGGAACTGATGGCCTTGCCTATGCCATTAGGGTTAGGCTAAGTATAAATAGGGTAGATTTGTAGTTTAGCTTTAGTTAACCATCGCTCCTCATGAAGCTAACATGGTTAGCGAAACGCGCGTCAAGTGCAAAAATAAAGTGTTTGGTGTAGTGGTGATATATACTGAGTAGTATCATTGTGCCAAAGATTCCACATTCCCAACTTAGTTAAAAAGAGGAATGACGAGGAATTGGAGCAAATTTTGAATGAGAAACTTTGCCAAATTTAAGCAAGCCATTCCCAACATCTTCAGGAGGTAGGGAGGATTTGCAAAGGGTTCAGGGAGTCTCACACGAGTTCACTTCCGAGAACAAAAGCGGACGGTACGTCACTGTCTCTACTCACATTCTAGGTTCAAGAAAAAGGACTTTTTGCACAAAATTGTTACTTGGGATGAAAAGTGGATATTGTACGATAGTTTTGAGAGGCTAACATTACGCGTCTAAACAGGTGAGCCGTCAACAAGCACCGCGAAATACAACATCCATGCACAAAAGGTGCTGTTATGTACTTAGTGGAAATAGAGAAGTGTAATCTACTATAGGATGCGTACTCCGGATTAGAGCGCCACTTCTGAGGTCTATCAACAAACGCCGATCCACATGAATAACATACTGAAGGAAAAACGAAGGATGGTGCCATTGCTGCAGTATGACGCCTGGCCTTGCACAGCAAAAGGGACCCTGGGAATTATATCACATCTGAGCTGGAAAATTCTTCTTCACGCAGCGTATTCTCCTGACTTGCCGATTATCTGTCTTCAGTCAATTCAGGTTAAAAAAACTTCGATAAATTCACTGCATCGAGACAATTATACCATTTTTCCGATCTGGAATGTATTAATTTCTTGAAAAATGACAGAAGTATACGAGGATGGATTGAAAAGTTCGCGGCCTCACCAAAAAATAATTATAATATTTTTATTATAATACCCTCAATAAGTTCATACTTCCTTTGGTCGTCACAGTGTAAAATTTTGTTGCTGTAGAATTTGTGGTTTTTAGGTTAGAACGAGTTTAGTGAGACCAAGTGCAGCGTTTTTGGAAAAATGGAAAAAAATTGAACAACGTGCGGTCATTAAGCGCCTGTTTAAAGAAAGATTAACATCCAAGGAGATCCTCGATGATATGAAAACAACACTAGGAGAATCTGCTCCGTCAAATACCACTGTGAAAAAATAGGTTGCAGAATTCAAACGTGAACGAGAGAGCATCGAAGATGACCCTCGCTCCGGCCGGCCCACGACGTCTACGACTGAAGAAAACATCGGCAAAGTGTGTGATCTCATATTGAAAGACCGTAGATTAACTATCAGGGAGATTGAAGACACTATAGGCTTCTCGTATGAACGAACACGAAACATCATTGTCAAAGAACTCGGATTTTCTAAGGTTTCCGCTAGGCGGGTCCCCAGATTGCTTTCAGTTGAACAAAAACGAATTCGACTCACGATTTCTCGCGACTGTTTGGAAATGTTTGCGGTTGATTCGCAAGATTTTCTTAACAGGTTTGTGACAATGAACGAAGTTTGGGTTCACCACTATACTCTAGAGCAGAGGTGTCAAACTCAATTTTGCATATATTAAATTTAGAATGTGTAGGCGGGCCAGATTCAAATAAAAAAAATGTACTGAATTATTATAAAAGAGGGTAATTATTTTGAGCTCGAGGATCCAGATACCTGACTTCTTGCGATCGCGGGTAGCCTTATTGATACGTCCCGGGGGCCGTATGCGGCCCGCGGGCCGTATCTTTGACATCCCTGCTCTAGAGTCAAAACAACAATCCAAGCAGTGGAAAAAATCTGGTGAACCGACCCCAAAGAAAGCGAAGGCAATTCTGTCCGCTGGAAAGTGATGGCATCAGTTTTTTGGGATGCTAAAGGTATTATTATGGTGGACTACCTTCCGAAAGGCGAAACAATAAACTCGACTTACTATTGCACCCTTTTGTGTAGTTTACGTCAAAACATTAAAGAGAAACGCCCAGGTTTACTGAGAAAGAAAGTTTTGTTCCATCAGAACAACGCGCGCGTTCACACGTCTGAGTCTATGGCTCAAATTCGTGACTGTGGTTTCGAATTGCTGCCCCGCCCGGCCTATATGGCGCCTTCGGACTTTCATCTGTTTCCAAACCTAAAAAAACACCTCAGTGGTCAGAAATTGTCATCAAATGAAGAGGTCGAAGCTGCAGTTAACCAGTATTTTGAAGACCTTGAGGAACCTTTTTTTCAAACAGGTGTGGAAGCTTGGGAAAGCAGGTGGAAGAAGTGCATAGAGCTACAGTCCCTGGCCAAATTATTAGACGCACTGTATTTTTTTTAGTAATTTTATGTTTCTTAAGAGTTTTTATGCAATAATGGTATATTTAAACTACAATATTATTAATTTTTATTTAAAAGAATTGTTGTAGACTACATATTTGTATTTATTTTTAACATATGGCAACACTGTGTTGACAAAGTGATACATGAACGTAAACAAGTACAAACCTGTATCAGTCGCGATCGGAATAGAGTCAGGTACGGACGTGTTTCTGTGGCTTTATGGACTGTGATTGTTTGTTTAACAGTTTTATACTACTCAGTTATTAGTTTATTTTGTATGCAGTGTTTTAAAAAAGTAATTGGACTATTTTCATTATGGTAGAAAAGGCGATCTTTCACCACGTAAAAAAGCTGAAGTGAAGGCCCTTGTGATTGCGAAAAACATTTACAAACCGAGAAATATCACGAAGATTGGAGGTTTCTGAAGCTAGTGTACGACGCATAAAAAAGGAAATTGAGTCAGGGAAGGAATTAAGCCCGAAAAGAAAGAAAAGATGCGTAGAAAACCAATTTTCACTCCACGGTCAGAGAGATGTTTGAAGAAAATTTGTGTAGAAAACAGATTTGCTACCACAAAGGTAATAAAATCACAACTCCAGGATGCTAGCGTAAATGCTTCTGAGCGCACTGTTCGAAGAAAATTGAAAGAATCAGATTTTAAGGCCTGTCGCCCCGCCAGGAAGCCCAAGTTAACAGCTGCAATGAAAGCAAAGCGCCTGAAGTGGGCCAAACAATGGCAAGACAAAGATGTGGACTTCTGGAGATCGGTAAGATACAGCAATTTAATCAATAATTGATACATTATTATCATTTTCAGTTAAATAAAGCAAATAAACATGGAAGTTTATATATTTTTCCTATTTTTGACAGGTCTGCTTCAGTGACGAAAGCACATTCGAAATTTTGCAGAATAAAGCTCGTATGTGCGTCGTCGTCATGGAGAAAAGTTTCATCCTGATTGTGTCGTCCCGACGCTTAAACATCCCACCAAAGTGATGATTTGGTCAGTCATCAGCGGCAAGGGCACTGGACGTCTGTACGTCGTCAAAGGAATAATGAGGCAAGATCAGTACAAAGAAGTATTACAAAATCGGTTGATTCCTCAGCTCAGAGAATGGTTTCCAAATGGGAAACCATTCACTTTCATGCAAGATGGAGCTCCCTGCCACACTGCTCGGTCTGTTAAAGCTTTTTTGGCAGAAAATAATATCCCTCTGTTGGATTGGCCCTGATATGAACCCCATTGAAAATGTGTGAGAACTAATGAAAAGAGAAGTGGCTAAAGACGTGATTACCAACAAAACGCAGCTCCTAGAAAAGATTATTCATGTGTGGAATCATCATCCTCAAATGCAGGAGACAGTACAATCTTGCATTGATAGCATGCCGCGCAGAATTAAAGCTTTGATAGCGGCTAAAGGTGGCTCAACTAAATATTGACTTTTACTAACATTAATTTCACTTTTCTTTAAAACTTAATAAACGTATGCTTTTCTAAATTAATGCTGTTTTATTTATTTCAAATAAATAGATAATTGATTGGATAATATAAAAATAAAAAACAAATCAATTTAAAATAATAAAACGGTACAATATCACTCGGTAATTAATATTTTACATGAAATCTTGCAGTGCGTCTAATAATTTGGCCAGGGACTGTAGGTGGAGATTACGTCAAAAAATAAAAATATTTTGTACGTATTTTATTTTGTTTTTTTGACTAGGCGGCGAACTTTTCAATTCATCCTCGTAGAAAACGAAGGGGATTAATCTGAAGACTAAGTTAGTTTTAGTTTTTTTTTAATAAATATCAAAGTTAGTTATAAAGCCTCAAAATTAATTTGTATAACTGACAGGAAAAATTAACAGGGGATAAAAAGACTACATATAAAATTCAACGGTCGACTCGAAGTAAAATATACTCTATTACAATTTAGTGTACTACTTACCTTTGCGTCAATCTCCAGAATCTTACAATTCACAATACCTTCGCGTACAACACCGTATTGTTCTTTTTTAAACGGTACAGGACTGACGGACACTTTATCTCTCTCCAAGGACACGCTACTGCTGTTGTTGCCACTATCGCTACCGCTAAAAAATGAAAAGAAAAAATATAAAAAATTAGCAAAATTATGTTTATGTAAACTTTTCGTCGAAAATCAATTATTGTGGTTAATAAACTTTCGACGAACTGTGAACAGTTGTTAGTAATGGTGTGAACTTTCTTTTTCTGGTAATAAAATGGAAATAATATCTTTAATATTTTGCAATATACAAAGCCGGTTAAGTGTGGGCTTAGTGGGTAGTAGTCTACAAAACTAATTTCCTGTGGATAAGAAATCATCATTTTTAGAGTGTATTAAATTCGTTTATCAGGTGTACAAGTATAAAATGCGGATTTTTTTCTAAAAAAAAACATGTTAAATTCGGAAGAAATGATAAAAAGTGCTTTACTCAAAGTATGCTCCATCGCTTGTTATACATTTTTCCCATCTTTCGGGCAATTTGTGAATACCACGCCAGTAAAAATCTTCCCCTTTTGCTGCGAACCATTCATCGAACCATTTTTTCACATCTTCGTACGAACCAAAGCGCTGCTCTGCAAGAGCGTGACCCATCGATGCAAACAAGTGGTAATCGGAAGGAGCCAAGTCTGGTGAGTAAGCCACATGGGGTAGAAGAAAAATGACTTTATGTTGCCTCTTTCGGTATTCTGGTCTTTTTTCAAGCAGCGAACGATTCAAATCGGTCAATTGTTGTTGGTAATGTTTAGTATTAACCGTTTCCCCAGGTTTTAACAGCTCATAATAGACCAAGCCCCTCTGGTCCCACCAAACACAGAGCATCGTCTTTCTGCCAAAGCGATTCGGTCTTGCGGTCGATGTGGATGGTGCGCCTGAGTCTACCCATGACTTTTTGCGCTTGGGATTCTCAAAATAAATCCACTTCATCTCCTGTAACTATACGAAGCAAAAACGACTTCCTTTTGTACCGAGCGAGCAAAATGTCACACGTTTTTTGCGCTTTTCCATTTGCCTGTCGTTCAACTCATGTGTTACCCATCTACCGGCTTCTAAATCTTTCCCATCTCTAGTAGCCGATTGGAAACAGCTTGTTGACTAAGGTTCAATTGCTCAGCGAGTTGTTTTTGTGTTTGCGAATCGTCTTTGTCCAACAATGCTTGCAATTCCACATCTTCGTATTTTTTTGACGGTTTCCACGTTCCTTGTCTGCAACATCGAAGTCACCACTTTTGAAACGCCAAAACCATCGTTCACACGTATTTTGCGATGGAGCATGTTCACCATAAGCTTCTCGAAGTAATCGGTATGATTCAACAGCAGTTTTCTTCAAATGAAGACAAAAAAAATAATGCTGTCCGCGAATGCTCTTTGTTCGGTATAAATTTCGATATATTGAACATAACAACGCAACACTATGCACACACTTTTCCAATTTATCACTCGTGCGCGTCTGACACTTGTTGATGACACAACAAAATGGCGCAGTGTCAAATCTTTATAGCACGAACTGCATTAGTGCACCATCTGTTGTGTGAAATCCGCAACAATGCATCTTCAGGGATCTATACTCTTCGCAGTCTTCCTAAGATCTATTGTGGTGTAGTTAAGCGAAATTTCGATGATTTTTTTGGCAAAAAAAAAAATAAAAATCTGCCCAGAGGCAAACAGTATAACGAGAAAAACAAATTTCTTAAATCTAATATTTGGAAAAGACTACTGCCATATTCATAATTTAATAGAAGCACTAATTTACCTAATTACGTTAAAAAAATAATAATAAATATATCATCATTTTTTTTAAATGTTATTTTACAAGCAGCATCAATGGCGCCGTACCACTATAATTTTATGACTGTACTAAAATTTGTGTCTCCAACTTAAAAGAAAGGGTACAGTTGGGTATTTCCAATACCTAAGTAATAATATCATCTTTTAAGTACCTTAAATATTGTTTACTAAAGCAAAAAACCATAAATCATATTAACCGTTTGTTTAACCGCTCCCAGACAAGACAGTAAAAAAATCCACCCGTAGATAGTTTAGTTTTACCTTACTAATAACCAAGCCAATCTTCAACATTTGTAAGATAATTGGACAATGCTTGAGATTATCAAAAGACACAATTCGTTTACACGCTGAAGGGGTCTACAAAATTCCCTGTTCGTGTGGTACCCTGTACGTTCAAACCTGATTACTCCAGACTCGAGTTACGATCTGCATCACACGTGGAAAACGATCATTACACTGGATAGCGGTTCAATGAACCTCAGTGCTTTTTTGTAGTGATTCAGTGTTGAATTCTCGGAGATTAAAAATCCATCAAGCAGCTTCGTGAACTCGAAGGCGAAACATTGGAAAGTTACTCCAGACTGATACTACGATTTCTTATCTAATTAAGACTCTTAAAGAATTGATATTGTTTTTACAGAATTTTAATATATTTTATAATTTCCAACAAAATGCCTGTCTAGACAGAGATTGAAAAACCTATAACAAACCTATTTCAATTGCCTCTATAGGCCATAGACTTCTGACAGAATAAAATAGTGCATTATACGAGTAGGACAGTGATAATTTTGGTACAACAACAAGTCTAAGATTTGGAGAATAAGTAACATTTTCTACAAAATTTTCCTAAAATAGTTTTAAAAATATAACTTACGCATTGTAAATAAAATTAACAACAGAGAATGTGCCTGTCTGTATCCATTTTTAGTGTTCCGTACGGACCACTTATAAGATCACTTCGGTGTCTGTCCGTCTGTCCGTCCGTCTGTCTATCACATCCGATTTTCTCCGAAATTATTTGACATAGAAAGTTGAAATTTGGTACTAATATAAGAATTGATGGCCTCATCAGAACCGTGTTGTTTTGAAAATTAAATTTTGACTTAAGGGCTTAGTTTTAGGGGGTGAAATCGGAAGTGAAAAAACAATTTTTTTACTAAGTCATCGAATCTGGTGTCAAATGAAAGCTTGTGAAAACACGAGTTCAAAAATATATATAATGTAATACTAGCGCATACTTTTCTTTGTGTTATTTTTAAAAAATTGCGGAAAATCGCTGTCCCCCCTTCATCTTGAAAAGTACTGATCAAAATATTTTGAAAAAAATTCTGGAATATTCTCCATGGGGTGTAGATCGAACGAAAATTATCACGAGTGCATTACCTTTAATAATTTATCTGATATATACAAAAAAAAAATTTCAAGGTCGTTTTCAGTAAAAATTGGAAATAAACTTTGTTGAAAACTTATTTGGGTGTGTTACTAATCATTTTATACCTCCTTAACAAAAATTTTTATTTTAAAAGTAATCAACGTACGAAACACTAATTGCGCAAGTTCAACTTGCACTTGAACGGTTATTAAATTTTAAAAAAAGTCGTAAAAAAACCGTAATTTCTTTCCTTCTAATCTATTTTTTGCGTTAAAAAACATACCTAATGACATTTCTGATTTTTCAATTCGATATGGTAGAAAGATAGACACTGTAACTAATTTTTAACTAATACATTTTTATGGTTTAACAATATACCGCGGCCAAATGCAATGTTAGGCCAACGTTAACTACACTGCTGGCCAAAATAAGAAAAAGACACATCGATTGTTATTGTCATATCAGAAAAAAAAAGCGGCCAAGTGCAAGTGGGACATGCGCAATTAGTGTTCCGTATGTGATTGCTTTTAAAATAAAATCCTTACCTAGGCTAAGTTAATTAGGTCCCTGACATGAATATATCTTAAGATCAAATATTACTTTCATGTTTTTTCTTAGTCAATAATGTATAATAGTTATAGCATCTTAGCTACTTAATAGCCAATAAATCAATCTAGCTCAAACTAGAATCTAGTAATAAAAAGTGTAAAACAAATAAATGTTTAATTAAAAACAACTTAAATAAAATCATTTTGTCTCGGTACAGCGACGCGGTAGCTGTAATGTACTGAAAAATATATTAAAAAAAAAAATGTAATGTACTGAAAAGTATATTAAAAAAAAATTTTGTTGTGATAATTTTCGCTCACTCTATACTTTATAAAGACTATGTCGGAAGTTTTTTAAAATTGTTTAATCGGTACTTTTGGAAACATGGTGGGGGGACTGCGATTCTTGGCAATTTTATAAATATTATACAAAAACAAAAAACCGGTCAAGTGCAAGTTGAACTTGCGCAATTAGTGTTCCGTACGTTGATTTTATTACAGAGGTATAAAATGATCAGTGACTTCACAAAACACACCCCAAATGAGTTTTCAACAAAGTTTGTTTCCAATCTTTACTGAATCTTTACTGAAATCTGATGACCTTGTAATGCACTCGTGATAATTTTTGTTCAATTTACACCCCGTGGAGAATATTCCAGAATTTTTTCAAAATTTTTTAATAAGTACTTTTCGAGATAAGGCGAGGGACAGCGATTTTTTCGCAATTTTTTAAAAGAATACAAAGAAAAGTGCCCGCAAGTATTACATTATATATACATTTTTTACTCATGTTTTCACAAGCTTTCATTTGACACCACACTCGATGACCTAGTAAAAAAATTTTTTTTTCACTTCCGATTTCACCCCCAAAATTAACCCCTTAAGTAAAAATTTAACTCTCAAAACTACATGGCTCTGATGAGGCAATCAATTCCTATATTATTACCAAATTTCAACTTTCTATGACACATAGTTTTGGAGAAAATCGGGTGTGACAGAGAGACAGACAGACAGATACCGAAGGGATCTTATAAGTGTTCCGTACGGAACACTAAAAAGTATGCGCAAGTAGGACATATATATTTTTTTGAACTCGTGTTTTCACAAGCTTTTTCACTTCCGATTTCATCCCCCAAAAATAACCCCTTAAGTCAAAATTTAACTTTCAATACTGTTATATAAAAAATAAGTATCTGAGAGCCTAAGAGAGAAGCCTTAGAAATCGAAAAGAATGGACAGCTAAATAAGCGGAATGATTCACTGAATATCTTTACTACATGGAAGGGTTTACTAGCTAAAGCAAGAAATAAACAAAACATCGAAAAGGCAGCAGTCAGCATAGTGCCGGAACCCGTAATTACCACTGATACGGGCAACCAACCGGCAAACACCGATGCTCGAACGAATACTCCCGATCCCCCCACTTACAATCTGCGTAGACGCCGTACAGCAAGATCACAGTATCGAGTAGCAGCAGCAAAAGTACTTGAAAATGCCAAATGAGATTTTGGCGAAAGGCCTAAGAAAATACATTTTCATCAGTAACAATCGCGCTGACAGCTGAAGCAGTTTATTATACTGACATGTTTTGTCACTTGATTCAGTTCACGACATGACTAAAATTCGGCTTTCAGAATAATATAATAACACTCAGAAACAGACAAAAATAAGGTCATACGGGAGTAATGTAACATCCAGAGTATTACTAAATGGATGAAGGCTAGGAAAAGAAACAGGGATGATCACGGGAATAGAATAGCGCCTGACAGACTGACTAACATCTGCAAAAATAACAAGACGTACAGCAAAAGAGGGACAGGAAGACCAAAGAAGAAATGTAAAGATAACCTACTAACAATAATAACAACAGAATCGGGATAAGAGGCAGACAAACAGGAGCGTTCCTAGTCATGCGAAGAATAAGAAGACTAAAATAGAAGCATCAGAAAACTTTATAATGTACTTGTAGATCACTTAGAGAAAAAGCATAATTAAACTAGGTTGGTCGCTAGGACGTCAAACATACGCTATTTATAGAATTAATACCCTGCTTACCATAACTTGGTTGCATTATAGAATCAATTTTATTATATTTTACTCTAAAACACGGTACAGTCATTAAACTCATATAAAAATAATAATTTTCTTAATGTGCAGTTCCCCTCTGACCAGTAAAACACGAAAACCATAATAATTATACCATATCTCCCAATCTATTTCCTTGATCTTCCTTACACATCTGTTAGAAAGTGTGGCAAGACAAAAACGCAGTCACTAGTGCGTAAAACTTGCCTAACATGTGTTAAACTCGGTTGTCGAGTGCAGATTAGCGGAAAAACCGAAATAGTGTAATATTGCCTTAAAAGGATTTGAAATTCGTACCGTTACGGTGCGATTTGTAATTTTTAACATTGTTGTTAAGAGCAGTTATAATTCAAATGTAAACAAATAAACAATAATATTACAAATTATATAAACATCCATTTAAAGAATATTATAACTATAATTTGATGACTTATTAATATAAGTTTAAAAGTTAATTATTTTACACACGTTATTTTTCCATTCAAGTATTATTACTTATATATTAACATCAATTGTATGTAGATACAGGGTGTGGATCAAAATAATGCGACTATTTAAAAGCTTTTATATTTTTGAGCTGACGGCTTAGGATTTTTTTAATATCGTAATCCAAAGAACAAAAAAAGTAAAAAAAAAACACATGGAAGTGAGTTCCATATACAATACACACTATTAGAAGGGAAATGCTGTCTGAAAAGTTTGCAAAAAAAGTTCCCAATTGGCTTCACTTACACTCCGACGGAAAGTATTTGCCCACCTAGTTAGTTTAGTCCCAAGACAACAAAAACTGAGATAAATATATTTTTTAATTGTAATGCATTATTATTTGTTTTCACATTATTTACAGTCTAGAAAATCAAAAAAATATTCATGATTTTCCAGGATTTTTCTCATCTACGAGTATGTGACCTCCTTTGTTTTTAATTACGGCTTTACAGAGTTTCGGCATTCTGTACAGTAGTTTCTTCGGTTATTTTAACCCATTCTGCTTGTAATAGTTCCCACAAGTGATTTTCTGATGTTGGATAGAGTTTTCGAACACACCTGTCCAAATGGTCCCACAGCAATTCGATGGAGTTCAAGTCGGGTGATTGTGGAGGTCAAGTAATCACTTCCAGGACGTCATCGGATTTCCATTGGTCCAAAAGTTCTCTAATTTGTTTAGCAAAATATTTAAGGCCGTTGTCATGCTGAAAAATAAATTTCCCCTGAAAAATATCTTCCTGAAAGAAGCATTTGAGTTAGCAAAATTTCTTGATACTGTTCTTTTCGCATGATTCCTTCTATCCTAAAGATGTTTCCAACTTTACCGTTGCCAAAACAACCCCAAACCATTACTGAACCTCCACCATGTTTTACTGTAGGAAACTGACAGGCTTTCAACATCCTCTATCCAGCTGACCGCCGCACGTAAAATCGTCGATTTGAACTGAAAATTCTTCGCTCCAAAGGACGGAATTCCATTGTTCTGATGTCCAATTTTCATGTTCTCGGGCCCATTCTAATCGTTTACGTTTATTCACTTGCCTAAGAAGTGGTTTTCTCACTGCAACTCTCCCGTGTAGTCCACCTTGTGCTAACCTGTTCTTCACGGTTATCATGCTGATGGGGATGGATCGCTCCAGGTTTCCTTGAGCCGTGATTTCTGGTGCGGTTAGGCGGCGACTACGTCTGCTGGACATTGTTATAGCTCTGTCTTGAGCGGGAGTCATTTTTCGAGGTCTTCCTGAACGTTTTTAGTTGCGAATTCCATGTCCCGCAGACAATTTTTTAGCATCCGCATATCACTCGCGATTTGTCAACTCGAGTGACTATTTTGATGTCTCGCAATTATCAGAGCCCGATTTTCAAAGGAAACTTCTTTCGTTTTTGACATTTTCACAAAACAATTGAGCCTCTATCAATGACAAAGTACTCTTTGCGAATGGTTAATTTCCAAAAGGGTAATGGTATTTATAGCATAGTTTTTATCATAAAATGTCAGTAGGAATTTCCATAATCCCTAGAAACTTGAAATGAGTTCTTACTTCAACTGGAATTCTCAGAAATTGCCTCAAAATGATTATCATGCAAAACTTGGAAATTTGTTCTAATTGGTTTTTAGTTTGTGATTTCACCAAAAAGGCTTATCTAAACAATTTTATGATGGACACTGGTTAAGAACAATTAAATTTACCTAATATAATAAAAGGGTTTAATTAGGCATTAAATTTTGACAGTTACATTGAAATTTATAGGACATTGAAATTTATAGGTGGGCAAATACTTTCTGACAGTAGTGTATGTCTTTTATTAACACCAAGAATAAAAATGTTTAAATTTGTAGAATAATCTCCATAAAGTTCCGTTAATAAAAGTGTCCGTTAACGTTAAAGTAACTTTCTGATGTTCTTCATAAAGCAAGTTTCGCATGTTTTATGGAGTACCAACTTTGTCTTTCATCATATTACGGGGATAATTCTTAGCGGGTCTACCGTTTCAATTGTTGCACCAAATATACTATATTGAAGATA
Organism: Pachyrhynchus sulphureomaculatus; assembly: GCA_019049505.1. Taxonomy (NCBI): domain Eukaryota; kingdom Metazoa; phylum Arthropoda; class Insecta; order Coleoptera; family Curculionidae; genus Pachyrhynchus; species Pachyrhynchus sulphureomaculatus. The sequence goes on along the minus strand of CM032456.1, from coordinate 35,980,904 downwards.
CACTTATTAACATTTAGCAGCAAAATCTATCTGTTACACCAGGTTTCCATCACCTTAATGTCACTCTTCAAGAACCGACATTTGAAATCAGGTTGAAGAAAAATCGTCCACAAATACAGATACGTTGTAAGCAATCAACGGCCCTAAGTCTGGAATCAAGATGTGAAATCTTCTTTTTACGACGTCGTCTCCTTACGAAGGTTGGCGATCAATATAGCTAAACGAACTTTAGAAACAGCTGCTCGAAGCGCATCCAAACCACCTTCTCGTGTCCCTCAGCCAAGAATTCTGTCGTTTTCCGATCGATCGTTTGCCCTGTACTTCGCCTTCAATAACACAGCCCCACAAAAAAAAAAGTGGGGTATACTTTTGATGCGATATATCAGATCTGTAGTATTTTTGCCCGCTGATCACGAATCTGACGTCAGAATATCGCCATCAAATCTCAATTTTTTTCTAACCTCAAAAAATAGGTAAAAATTAGTAAAAATTAAATTATACTCCTAAAAAATTGATTCAAGCTTTTTCATGAATCCAAAGATGTATTAATATGTATTCGGACACGCTAAGCTAATATTCATAGGTTGAATTAAGCCATACAGGTCTGTTTTCTTTCTGACCTCAATAAATCAGACAGATATAGTACTTCTCGAATGCAAAAACGAATTCAAATTAAAATTCAACCGATTCTTACCAAATTTGGTACACGGGGGTTTTTTGGGTTGCTGATCATAAATCTGAGGTCGGATTTGCAAAATTCAAAATGGCGGATCCAAGATGGCGGACAAAATTTTTGAAAACTAACCGATTCCTACCAAATTTGGTATACAGTTGGGGAATCCTCAAACCTGATACTCTTAAACCCTAAACCCTGAAACCTTAGACTCCCACACCCCTGTAACCTCAAAAAATAGACCTCAATAACCCTGTAACTTTAAAAATGAGACCCAATAAACTCAAAACCAGGACTTTTAAACCATATACTCTCAAATAGTAGACCCTCAAGCCCTAGAATTGCGAAGGTTAGACCCGCGCCTAACTTTCCTTTTTTTGGCTGTATCTTGTTCTTTTTTCCGCGAATGACCTATTCAAAGGCTTTCTGCCCAAACGCTTTTGAGGACTTGTTTCTCTTTTTACCGACCAGCAATAGTCCGCTAGCATATGGTGATCTCATCGTCCTTGATACTGATTTTCTATGATTTTCAGATCTTGGTGAAAACGTTCTTCTTGCTCCTTACTGTAGTCACCAAGATTATCTGGGAAATCATCGATGTGGGAGTCCAGGAAATATAATTTTAGATTCATTAAGCAACCTAATGTTTGAAAATTGTTTACCATTTTCTCGACTATTTCTTTGTACTTGCGACTTCTTTAAAACTAAGCCAAGCAGCTTTTTCAACTTTATTCATTTTAGTAACAAATAATGAATCTTGAAACAATTTTCTTATTTGTGGCCCGTCAAATACGCCTGCCTTAATTTTAGCTTCAGAAAATTTCGGAAATTTTTTATGCAAATATTTGAAACATGGGCCGTTTGTATCTAATGCTCTCGTGAATTGCTTCATAAGTCCAAGCTTAATGTGAAGCGGGCGAATAAGAACTTTTCCTGGATCTACCAATGGTGGAAACAATACATTATTTTCACCAGGAGTGAACGATTCTCTTGTTGGCCAAATTTTTTTCTTATAATGACGTTCCCTGTCTCTGCTATTCCACAGACATTTCTAACAGGGATAAAGTGTAAACCCTGACTGTTGGCCAAGCAATATTGTTACAATTTTCAGATCTCCACAAATTTTCCAGTTATGATCAGCATATTTTATTTTTATCAAAAGCTGCTTCATTTTTTCATATTGCTCTTCCATAACTGTGGAATGAGCAATCGGAATGGGAGCGTAAACGTTGGTATTATGCAGCAAAACTGCCTTAATGCTCCGTTTAGAAGAATCAATGAACAGTCTCCATTCTTCAGGATCGTATGAGTTATTCTGAAATTCATCCATTAGACCTTTTACATCGGTACAATATGAAAGTGACAATTCCTCGTCCATTGTGAAATATTTTCGAAATTCTTCATCTTTGTTTCTATAATAAGAAATCGTAGCTTCTGGCTTAAGTAATGTCTTTTCTTTAAAAAGGAAGCAAGATGCTCTGAACCATCTTTGGATAAGCCTAAATCTCTGACTAGATCACTAAGTTCTGACTGTGATACGAGTATTGGTTCTGGTTTACGGTTGTATGGTAGAAATTCTTTATCTGTGTCACTAGTATATGATAGGTTGTCACTAGAACATTCATTAGTAAAAGTGTTTGAATCTTTTTCGACAGTCTCAATGTTTTCGGCATGAACTGATAAGGTGAAATCATTTGTTTCCATAACATCAGCATCAAGTGGTTTAGGAGGCGGAATTAGTTTAGTTGGTCTTGTTACTGTCGAAACATCGTTATAAGTAATAGTGCTTTTATTTTTTTCGGTTATGCCTAGATACAACATTCATACAAAAGTAGCAATCATTTTCACTGTATGGTCTATTCCATATTGCTGGTCTGGAATATTTAATCGCCTTCTTATTGATGTACAACATTATTTTGCAAGAACTGCAAATGATGTGGGGAACCCAATCTGTATCCTGGTGCTGTATTTCAATGTTAAAACAATCCTTATATAAGGTTTTAATCTTATCCGTTATCGGTGACCCCATTTTACTCAATACGTGTTGACAGCAAATATAACAAAATGAATCACTGTTTTTATCGCACTTATGAAAAGTCCTTGTACCGTGAGACCGTTTTCTTGTAGCATTATACTCTACATGAGCCAAGTCACCCACACATGAAGAGCTACGGTCGCTGGATGACGACGGCTGCGGGCCCGCTTTCCCACCCTGACCAACCGCCGATACTGGGTTTCCGAGTCCCTGCATCGTAATTCTCTTTCTTCTACCTGCCATGACGGCATCTAAGCCGTTATCCAGGGACTCTGCCGGCTAGTGGAGTAACACCGTTGCCCACCGACACCACGTGGAGGTGCCCTGGATGCAGGTAGAAGAATAAAAATCGACCGATGAATTTTCTCGGCGTTCAAAATGGCGCGAAAACATCTGCCATCTTGAATTTTGCAAATCCAACCTCAGATTCGTGATCAGCGACCCAAAAAATCGCCGTGTACCAAATTTGGTAAGGATCGGTTGAATTTTAATTTGTTTTTGCAATCGAGAAGCACTATATCTGTCTGATTTATTGAGGTTAGAAAGAAAACAGAACTGTATGGCTCAATCCAACCGATGAATATTAGCTTAGCGTGTCCGAATACATATTAATACATCTTTGGATTCATGAAAAAGCTTGAATCAATTTTTTAGGAGTATATTTTTCTTAATTTTTACCTATTTTTTGAGGTTAGAAAAAAATTGAGATGTGATGGCGATATTCTGACGTCAGATCCGTGATCAGCGGGCAAAAATACTACGGATCTGATATATCGCATCAAAAGTATACCCCACTTTTTTTTTTGTGGGGCTGTGTAATTAGACGTAACAATTCATACTTTGGGCCCGAAGTATTAAGTTTTTCTGATTTTTATGGTCGTTAATAATTCCTTCATTTTGTTCATTCTTTCCAGTACTTCTGTGTTTTTTTTTTATTTTCTGTAGCCAGGAGATGCGAAGACGGCGTCTATAAATGTACATTTCAAAAGATTCCAGTAGTTTTTCTGAGCCAGGGTCAAGGGTCCAACACTCACATCCATACAAAAGCACGGAAAATATATACGCTCTCATCATTCTCATTCGGAGTTCGAGAATGAGGCTTGTGCAGAAAAATGTATTCATATTCATGTATGTTACTCGGGCCTGTTCAATTCGGGAATATATTTTCTTTCTTGGGTCCCACTTGTCATTTATATTGATTCCCAAATATTTAAATGTGGAGACCTGTTCTACAGTGTTGTCCCTGATTTCGAGGAATTCTGGTGGTAGATTTTTCTTTGTTATTACCATGTGCGATGTGATGTGAAATAAGAGACCCAAAAGTGGAACCCATTTTTAACTTTGTATTCAAGTGATTTCTCAGCCTATACTTGACATTTTCTGTATTAGGGGAGTAATCGTAGCTAATTTCCATTAATTCCCACATATTCCAATATTGCCAGCAGTAGTTCGTGGGAGATTTAATCAGAAGCCTGTTGGAAGTCAAGTTGTATGACGTCTAAAGGTTTTTCGTTGTTCACAGATCTCGTCTATTAATCCACACATTCAATAAAGTTGGTGGTTGTCGTACGTTTCGTTGGCAAAAAGAGACTATGAAACTTGGTATGTTTTTTGTAGTAATCCTTACATTCTTGATGCGATATTTTTGAAATATACGAGGCTGGTTTGAAAAGTCCGTGCAAAAATAAAAACTACTATGTGTTTGGGATAAACCTTTTTTATTTTTCGACATAGTCTCCTTTTAGGCTTATACACTTCGTCTAACGATGTTCTAGTTTGTTGATCCCTTCCGAATAATAGGATTTGTCCAAGTCTGCAAAATATCCATTAGTGGCTGCCATCACCTCCTCGTTTGGATAAAATCTTTGTCCCGCCAGCCATTTCTTCAAATTGGGGAACAAATAGTAGTCCGAGGGAGCCAAGTCTGGAGAATAGGGGGATGTGAAACGAGTTGGAATCCTATTTCCATTAATTTTGCGACCACAACTGCTGAGGTGTGTGCTGGTGCGTTGTCGTGATGGAAAAGGACTTTCTTGTGGGCCAATCGCGGGCGTTTTTCTTGCAGCTCGGTTTTCAAACTGTCCAATAACGATGAATAATATTCACCTGTAATAGTTTTACCCTTTTCCAGATAGTCGATGAGGATTATCCCTTGCGAATCCCAAAAGACAGTCGCCATAACCTTTCCGGCCGAAGGAACGGTCTTCGCCTTTTTTGGTGCAGATTCCCCCTTGGTAACCCATTGTTTAGATTGTTGTTTGGTCCCAGGAGTATAGTAATGTATCCATGTTTCATCCACAGTGACGAAACGACGCTTAAAGTCCTCCGGATTCTTCTGGAACAGCTGCAAACCATCCTTGCAACACTTCACACGATTCCGTTTTTGGTCAAGCGTGAGCAATCGCGGCACCCATCTTGCGGATAGCTTTCTCATGTCCAAATGTTTATGCAAAATATTATGTACCCGTTCAGTCGAGATGCCCACAGCACTAGCAATCTCACGCACCTTAACTCTTCTGTCATCCATCACCATATCATGGATTTGATCAATGATTTCTGGAGTCGTAACTTCCACAGGCCGTCCAGAACGTTCAGCGTCACTTGTGCCCATATGGCCAGTCCGAAAATTTTGAAACCACTTATAAACTGTTCTAATCGAAGGTGCAGAGTCACCATAATGTTTATCAACCTTCTCTTTAGTCTCCTGAGGCGTTTTGCCTTTCATAAAGTAATGTTTAATCACCACATGAAATTCTTTTCGTCCATTTCTTGAAAATCACTCGACTTCCTTGATTCACACGAATGCCAAACACAAAGAAATAGACCAATATGGCTGAAACTTGGTGTGCGTTCATTCAAGAGATGCTACTAACTAAACATGACCTCGATACGCGCTGGTGGTGCCATCTCTCGGACTTTGCAAGGACTTTTCAAACCAGCCTCGTAAATAACTTTGCATGACTTTTATGTTTCAAATAGCATAAAAGAAATAGTTAATATTTTGTTTAATTTCAATTCACCGAAAAGGCCAGATTTTCTATCCATCTGATGCAATTTCAGTTTAATCAAAAATTTTCTTTCGTCCTTATTCTCTAGGCGAACCTTTTTATAAAAAGATTATCACGTGATTTTGTAAACTAGAAGTTATAAACTAAATTTTATAAATTAGAGCTGGGTATTAAAAAAAATCATGCTCTTCATATTATATAAATATGAGCATAAGATCAAAAAAACATTTTTACCCAGTACCAGAACTTTATTTCGAGTTTTGAAAACTTACCTGATGGATACTATAAAATGAAGTTATATCGAGCACGAGCATTTCGCCTCGTTGCAAAATATTTTGCATTTCCGGAACCACCGGAATATTTGTATGATTCCAATAAATGTTTGCAATAAGTTTAAATAAACCACATACTTAAATATACCTTCGTGATGTCATCTATTATCGAAAATATGAACACCGTTAAAAGACTTAATTTATATACGAGGGCTACCTTTTAAGTTTTTACAAATCCAGTGAAAGAAAAAAAAAATTGGTACAAATTGTTTTATTGTTTCTCAAAATATTCGCCTTTAAGATTTATACACTTTTGCATGCGTTCCATTCTCGAAACATTTTTTCCTCTCTGAAGTTGATATCTCAAAAACATGGTTTTGGAAAAATTCAACAGCTTCTTGAGGTGATGAAAATCGCTGTCCATGCTTTCCTTTTGACATTCGGGAACAAGATGACGTCGTTAGGCGGTAATTCAGGTCAATACGAGCAATGAGACATTAATTCAATGTTTTTCTCCGTCAAATAATCAATTCACAGGGGAACAGCTGTTTTGGTGTCGAGGTTTTTTGAGCTGATTCTATATCAATTTGATGTCCCGAATTCAAATAACGTATTCATTTGTACCTAGGAGCTCAAATTTTTAAGATATACAATTTTAGAGAAATATAAGTTACATTATTGTAACTCAAATCCGTAAGTGTAGTAAACAAAAGTAGATACGAAATTTTTATTTTAGTTATACAAAATACAATATTATGTCGTACTTACAAACAAAAAAAAACATTGAAGAAATGAAATAGTCACTCAACACTTGGAAAGCTTCTTTTCCGCGACATTCTTGAATGTTTTTTTTAAACAGTCCCTTTTTAAACTCCAGCAGTAATCTGCCATCATGTGCATGTCCCATCTTCCTTGGTAACGGTCCTCCATAACTTTAATATCTTGGTGAAATCTTTCACCTTGTTCCTCACTCATGTCTCCTAAATTTTCTGGAAATCGGTCTAAGTGGCTATGTAAATAGTGTATTTTAATACTCATATTGCACCCTAAGGATTTGAAACTATTAAGCATCTTGTTAACCATTTCAATATAGTTTTTGAGCTTTATGTTTGCCTAGAAAATTTTCTACAACTGCAACAAATGATGTCCAAGCTTCTCGTTCAACTTGATTCATTGAATTTATGAAGGCAGGATCCTTAATTAATTGTCTTATTTGTGGGCCGTCAAATATCCCTGCTTTGAGTTTTTCTGTGCTCAACTGATGCATTTTTACCCCTATATATGCAAAACAAGACCCATTCTTATCAAGAGCCTTTACAAATTGCTTCATTAAGCCCAACTTTATATGTAAAGGAGGAAGTATAATTTTTTCTCTTTCAACCAAAGCGTCGTTAATGACATTCTTTTCCCCAACGTCCATGTTTTCTTTCTGAGGCCAATCTTTTCTAACCCAGTAGTGTGTTTTGTCCCTACTATCCCAGAGGCACAAGAAACACGGATATTTCGTGTAACCACTTTGCTGTCCAAGAAGAAAGTTTACCATTTTTAAGTCTACACAAATCATCCATTGATGTTCGTAATACTTTATCCTCTGCAAGACCAAAGCTATGGTATTATATTCTTCTTTCAGTTTCGTTGAGTGAGCTAGTGGTATTGAACCATATTTATTCCCATTATGTAGAAGGACACATTTTAAACTTCGCTTTGAACTGTCAATAAATATGCGCCAATCATCTGGAATATATTCAGAAAGTCCCCATTTTCTTTCATGAGTCCCCTAATTTCGTGACAAAATACAAGATTGTCTTCTTGAGAAAAGAATGGTAGCAGATCTTTTTCTCTTGTACGGTAAAAGGTAATTTTGGTTCCTTGTTCCAGTAAATTTTTGTCGTTCAACCTAGAAGCTTTTTTCGATAAATTGAGATCCCTGGTGAGATCATTTAATTCATTTTGATTGAAGCGTTGAGGAACTGATGACGTCCCCTCATAGTCACTGTCAGTTTCATTAGCATCAGAACTTTTATTAGCATCAGAAGAGCGATCAGAGGGAATATATTCGTCATCAGAGATATGTGGTAGCTGATGAAATGTTGGAATCGGTATTTCATCTGAGTGCGGGATAGGGCGTATTGCCGAGTCTAAATTGGGATAAGTCCACTTACTGCGGTTATTTCGATTGATTCCATTAGTATTTACTAAACAGAAATAACAATCATTGAAGTGGTTTTTTGGTTCTCTCCAAACCATTGGTACGCCGAATTTTAGACATTTTCTTTTCCCGGTAGTCCACTGCCGTAAATGCTCTGTACAAGTTTTACATACGAGATGCGGGGCCCACGTTTTGTCCTGATCACCAAGCTTAACTCCAAGATACGCTCGCTTTACAAAGTCAGTAATAGTTTGTCTGTTTTGTTGAAACATGTATTCTCCGCATATATAGCAAAACACATCAGGTTGATTTACACAACTTCTTCTTGAACTGGAACCTGAACTCATTTTAATTCTGTTCAATAACACAAAAACACTCTTTTCTTAACATAAAATAACACGCCGAATTCGATCTACTCTCATTAGTAAGAACGCACAAACTGACGAGACTTACCCGAGGTGGTGGTGATTAAAAGGGTCAGTTCAGGTACCTGATAGGCAATGGTTCCACTATTTATAGATTTACCTGGAATTTCCTCAATTACAGACTGACAATAAAACCATTGTACCTACATTAATGAATATATAATATAAATGAATATACTGAATAAAAACCACATTGGTAGATAAGTTGATGTATCTAAAAAAGTAGAGCTGATAGAGAAAAACGGATTGCATGTATAGATTTAGCGTCCCAAATATAGTTAAAATCAGCTCTAAAATCCCAGGCACCAAAACAAAAATATTTTTTTGTTGCCCTGTGATTATCTGACGTGCTGTGTGAGAACTGGCATTGTCATGATGAAGAATAATGCGACATTTTCGGCTGTTTTACCTCATTTTATTGATGAGTTGGTTAGTTAGTTAGGTTTATTTTGAGGCGCCTCAACTGCTAGGGTTATTTTGCGCCACTGTTGTTATTTTAGACTAAGTTGTAGTATTTAATATCCTTGAGATATAAAATGATTTTATTTATATTGGTTGAAATGGTTTCGGGAGCAAGTGCTGATTTCGGTGTATGCGGAATGTGATATTTGTTTCTAATGTCTCCATGTATGGGATCCTCAAATAAGTGTTGTACAGATAGTGGTCCATCACAAAGTTGACATTTAGGTGGAGCTTCATTTTTTAGTAAATGGATGTGGGTTGCACAGATGTGGCATACAGATAATCTGCACCATAGTATGTTTTCCCTTCTGGTGAGTGTTTTGTTATGAAATGGAGGGTAAACCCTCCTAGAGTTTATTTGATGTGTCTAATAAATCCCACTGTAAATGATAAAGATTTCTATATGTTTGATTTAGTAGGTTATAGTATTCAGTGGGGTGATTTTCCTCTTTTATGTTCTGCCCGGTTATTGTGGCTCTTTTTGCCAGTAAATCAGCTAATTCATTGCCTCTGATTCCTGCATGCCCAGGAGTCCATATGAAATCAATTGTGATGTTTTTAATTTTTGCTACGTATAATAGATTATAGATCTGCCTAGCGTACGCATAGGTAAGTTTTCCTGAGGCAATTGCTTTCAATGCGCTCTGGGAATCAGATACCACAAGATATTTTCGATTTTTATTGAGTTTGACCACATCTCTTATGCTTTCTTTGATTGCCCACAGTTCGGACAGTGGGATGGTAATCTGTAGATTTTTTGTGAATTTTTTGAATGATAAGCCGCACCAACACCCACACTGGATTTGGAGCCATCAGTGAATAGTAATGTGTGGTTTTTGATATCTTTCATTGATGACAGACAGAAATTTTGTTATAATAATGTTTTTGTTGTAGTCTGCCGTAGTTAATGGCGATAAAGAGAAGTTGATGAGAGGGAGTGCTGTTTTCCATGGTGGAAAGGTGAATAATAAGGTGAATAAGACTTCTAGCAAACAACTTGTATATCATTAAGCATTAACTTTTCTTCGATCCTCTAAAGCAATGGTTGCAACATGTCCAGTATAACCAAAGAGACAAGCGATCATTTTCTTGGAAGTCCTTTGCGAACAAACCACTTTTGTTGTTAATGTGGGTTTCTTTTGGGTGTTGAGGCCGTGTTCTCCAGGTATTAATTTCCTGACGTTTCGTTGACATTGCGGTCAACATTTTCAAAGGCGATGTGGCAGTGGTCGAAGGTTTATTCTTGACTGTTCACTGTTTGGCGATGTAGCGCTGTCTGGTTTTGTGTATTTCGTAGCAGGCGTAGCCATTTGGACTCTCGGCCAATCAGGCGCCAGCAACATTTCCCTGTTTCTTAACGTTTTTGTTTGTCGCAATGCGGGCGTCCAAGTTTTGCTGAGATTAAGCCCTTCGTCTTTTTTTTATTGAAATTACGTTTGTGTTTGACAACGGAAAATTGGGTCACAGAGTGTACCGTAAACCACACACTGACAAATATTTAAAGAAGGACTCGAATCATCCCTCTAAATAAAAAAGAGGAATAATAAAACATTTGACAGACCGAGCAATCCGAATATGCAAACTAAAACTCCTGCCAAACGAATCAGAACATCTAGAAACAGCCTTACAGAAGAATGGTTACTCTCGGCAAGAAATAGAAAGAGCCATTCAGAATAAAACTACAAAAACTGACAACAAAGACAAACAATCCATCCAGCAAAGAGTTGTCTTGCCTTTTGTAAAAGTGTGAAATAACTGACCGCATTGGAAAATTGCTATGTCGGGACGATATTAATACTACAACAAGCCAACACGGACAATAAAACAAAGTCTACGATCGGTTAAAGACCAGAGAGATCCACTTTCCGCTGCGGACGTATAAACGACTTCCATGCAGCTATGGTTCAGTCTATGTTGGTACAACGAAACGTAACATTAATACACGGCTAGCTGAACACAAAAGGAGTTGCTGACTAGGACGTACAGACAAATCTGCCGTAGCCGAGCACATATTGACCCAGGAAGATCACAAAATACTGTTCGACCAGACTCAAGTTCTAGGCAACGTATTGAGCTACTACCCGAGGTTATACAGAGAGGATATTGAAATCCACAAACACAAACGTAATTACAATAAAAAAGACGAAGGGCTTAATCGCAGCAAAACTTGGACGCCCGCATTCCGACAAACAAAAATGTTACGAGACGGGGAAATTCCGCTGGCACCTGATTGGCCGCGAGTCCAACTGGCCACGCCTACTCCGGAATACACAAAACCAGACAGCGCTACATCGTCGAACACAGTTGACAGTGACCAGTCAAGAAGAAACCTTCGACCACTGCCACATCGCCTTTGAAAATGTTGACAGCAGTGTCAACGAAAAGTCAGAAAGTTAATACCTGGAGAATACGGCCTCAACTCCCAAAAGAAACTCACATTAATTCAGCCCGTCGTGAAAGCCTGCATTGTTCAGATTTGTTGTATTCGGTTCATCTTGGAACACCCAAACAGTTCATTGTTACTTAGTTTCCGGCTCGTACGAATATGTCCAAGTTTCGCCTCCTGATACGAGGATTTTGCATGTCCTTGGTCGAATTTTTTGAGCATTTCCTTACGCCAATTGACACGAGCCTGTTTTTGACTTTCGGTCAATTATGTGAAATCTATCAGTAACAGATCTCTTTCAGAGATGTCCTTGCAAAATCGAATGTACTGCAGTCTTCAATATGCCTAAAGATGTCTCTATCTCACGGTAAGTCACATGCCGATCCTCTTCAATCATGCTGCACACAGCATCGATGTTTTTTAGAACAACCAATTTTGGTCGACCTTTACGAAATTCATCGCTGACGGAAGCACGACCATAACGAAATTCTGCAAACCAATTCTAAAGAGTTTTTTCCGATGGTGACTCATTACCAAGTTAAACGAAGCGATTCGAGGCATTGTTGTTGAGTTGGGCCTATACTAAAATCGTAAAAAATCATTCAACGAAATCGTTCAGATGAAATTTCCACTTGTTCACAAAATTGTTTTTTTTTTAAATGTTCACGGTAAACAAACTGCTCGGCCAATTTCTGAGCTGCCACTGTTTTAACAATAACCAATGCCAAATTTTACAACAATGGTAATGTCACATATCAATAGCGTCATCTAGTGGTCGTTTATAACAACTCGAAAGGAGGCCCTCAATTTATAAGCAAAAATATTTAGTAGATAATTGGTTCGAATACAATTTTAATTAAAATATGACACAGAATATAGTTCAACAAGTTGCACGTCATAGATCGATGAACTTTCTAGTCGTTTATTTAATTTATTTGCGTGAAGCTTGTTTAAACAGGGATTCATTTGCTGAAGACCGACTTAAATTATGCACTTTTATTCGTGAAGAATGTGATGGTATCTATGACTCGGCTCTCTAAACCACAATTTAAATTGGCATAAGGAGAGTACATGGAAGTGTGGGTTTTAAGACTAAGGGTTACAGACCTTTGTAAAATCAAAACCATTCCAGATAAAAAGTTAGTAAATTGGTTCAAAAATACAAAAGTTATTAGACTTCTAAAAAAGGGCTAGTGCAACTTAGCTCACCGTGTGTATTGTTAATGTTATTGTATATACATAACACAAGACAACATGCAGCGCCCAAAAAAATTTATTTTTTTATGCATTCGACTGAAAAATTATTACGAACGAACTTTTGTTTGAAAGAATATATTTGCATTTAACATATATCGAGAAAATTTTAACAAAAAAATAATTTGTAAGAATGCACAAAAAATTTTGTAGCCGTCATATTCGAAAAATTTTAGCAGGATTTCTTTTCAGGACTACGCTTACAGCGTCGTTGTTTCCTCGTCCTGTAAAATACCTCTTTTCGAATTTGAGATGTAAATATTACTATATTTATATACATTATTAGTGGCAAATATGCTTGCATTAAATTAAGTTATTGTTTTGTTAAGCTGAAAGCAAGTGAAATATCACAAAGTTCCGAAAAATCGAATAAAACATTATTTGGAGAAAATACACATACCTTAAATTTCACGAATGAATAGCAAGGTTTTTCGATTTTGATTTAACTAACCATCATTTTATTCATTATTACAGTAATATAAGTAAAAAAAAAATGTCTATAAAAAATATTTCGTCACTTTTAATTACTTTTTTATTGATTTTTTGGAATGAGAACGGATTCTTTTAGAGAGATTTTTCGAAAATATACTAAAAATATCATTTTCTTTAAAAATAATTTACAATTTTAAATAATTTTATTAGTAAAGATAATTTCACCCAGCTTAAAATATTTTTTTGTGATTTGCAATTATTTTTCATTTTTTCTCCCTACTTTTCATCAGGGCATTAGATTGAGTGCCAAAGATGTTAAGATTTTGTTGATTTCTAAAAAATTTGAAATAACTGTTTTTACAAGGAAGTTATTCTAAGTTATCTACCTTGTTACAAAAGCAAACTTGCAGGGCTTAAAAAAAGTTTTTTTTTTGTATTTAATTACCGTCGACAATAATAAAGTACCTAAGTCCAAGGTTTCTCGATTTCTCTCATGTCATGTCAGTTGCTTCAGGTTTTAGATCGCCCTTCCACAAATCTCCTCATTAATTGTAGACTCTTTTTCCATATATTCAATTGCCAAAATTCTTTCGCAGTTTCAAAAGAAAAACAGACGCCATCAACTTTTGAATGAGTTTTTGCCTTCTGTGGGTAGGACAGCTCTTAAGAGCCCATTGTATTGACTTCTGCTTCGTAGGGATGCTAATAGAAGACCCAGATGTCGTCGTTTGTGAAAAATCGTGAAAAATAACTATTATCCTTCTCTAAAGTGACCAGATGTTCTTTAAAAATTTCTTTCCTAGCCAGTTTTTGCTCGGTTTTTCAGGAAAGTTTCGGGTACAATCTTGAAAATCGTAGTTTCGAATACTCCAGATGCTTTAGCAAGCACGGGGATCCTGAATGAGCCGCCACTGCCGTACACATAAGATATTCTTGTATGAATAAGTTTTGGTCCATGACCCTCTTTATCCAGAAACTTTATCACTACGAGACGCTCCAAATTACATTCACTCTTTTTTCGGAAGAAAAAAAATCGTAAAAACTGTAAAACTACTTGGAATAACAGCAATAATTTGACAACCAAATATCTTGAACGAGTCAATATTATTAGAGATCGTAAACATAGATCAGTCAGTCAGAAGATCTTCTGACTTATGTAACACAAGTTTGGAACAACGCAATTGAACACTTTAGAGAATCTTGAGAGGTTGCTCTTGACATATCCAAGGCATTCGACCGTGTTTGGCACGATGGACTGTTGGCTAAGTGACGCTCTTGTAGTATGTCTGAAAAGTTCTGTTTGTGGCTCTCATGTTTCCTCAGAGAGCGTTCTTTACGAGTGACGGTCGACGGATTTCTTCCTCACACCTTTACAATCAACGCCGGTGTGCCCCAAGGCTCCATACTGTCCCCTACTCTCTTTCTCATTTACATTAACGATCTGCTGGAAACGACCGGGAATCCAATCTACAGCTTTGCAGACGAGAGTACGCTTGTCTCTTCATTCACTTTGAACGCTCGGACGTCGGCTGCTCAGGCGAATATCCGCAGACAGCAGGAGGTTGTTCAACTTAACAAAGACCTGAAAAAAATTCTATCTTGGGGTGATAGTAACCAAGTGGAATTTAACGCTACAAAAACCCAGGCGGCAGTTTTTTCTAAAAAAGTTAACGTTGTTGAACCCGACATAGTTATGTCGAGGCACTCCATTCCCCTAGCATCGTCAATCAATTTGTTGGGCGTTAGTTTGGGAGCAAATATGTCCTGGCATGAACATGTTGCAGGCATAGCAAGAAGAGCTTCTCAAAAGTTGGGAATATTATTTCGAATCAGAAAGCTTTACACTCCACAACTGTTAATTCTTTACAAAGCTCAAATTCGACCAACTATGGAATACTGCTTCCATGTTTGGGGCTTCGCTCCCAAACATGCACTGCATTTGTTGGATTCTGTTTAGAGAAGAGCTGTTCGTCTGATTGGTGACCCGAAACTGACCGGAGAACATCATCCCTTTGGAATAATTTGCCCAGCGCTGTGTTTCCCACCGAGTACAATTTACAGCGATTCAAGAACAACGTGAATCGCTTTTTCCGCACACATGCCGCTCCTGGAGCGCTTTAGGGACTTCCCTGCAGCACATGTACTAGACCCATAAAAAAAAAACCAAGCAGTTTTCTTGTGTGCCGCCATTTTCATGGTTAGGTCGATAACTTAAAAAACTACTCTCCTATTAACGATTATATATATACATTTATTTCAAAAAAGATCTTTGTACAAGTCTAAACTAGTGGCGCTTAGATATTTTCCTTAAAATTAGATTTAATTAAGCTACTCTGGTGCGAAAGTGCTGTTAGAAAAATGTTAAAAAGCCAGAAGCAAATTATTATTAGAAGCCAATTAAGCAAAAGACACACGGGTGCTCACCCCTTTGAGGAGGCGGCGTCCTCGAACAATTTGCGCAGCTGCTCAATGTCCCCGTAAAATGGGGAGGGGTGCCATTTCCTATACCGGCTACAGAAAACAAAAACCATAGTTTACTTGTTTAAATTTTACAAATGATGTACTACAGGTGTATTTTTGGTAAATTCTATATTTTATTTAAAAATTACTGCATTGTAAAATAAACGAATCAGCAACAGACCTCCAACAAAAATTGAAAACAAAACAAATTTCGCGGTTTTTTTGATGGAATAATAACTATTTGGCTTAGGCATAATATTTTTAATATTGTGACTCATTACGGTTGTTCCTTTTTTCGCCCACGACCAGATCTTTCAAATTTCACTTTCAATATGCTCGTAAACTTAAAATATAACAAATGTTGTAGACATTTGTTTTATTTATTGTAACTAAATTTATTTTAGTAACAAAAAATTTAGAGCAACTACGAGTTCTAAGAAATCGGTCAGTTTTCTAAACCTTGACTACTATGGTCAATAGCTTATTAGTACATATTATAGGCAATTGTGATATAAGATTCATATTACACGTTGCAATTGAAATAACAACCGTATATTTATCCGGTCCTTCATTTATAGATTATAATGAGAACAATAAGAAAAACCTGCCAAGTGCAAGTCGGACTTGCGTAATTAGTGTTCCGTGATTGCTTTTAAAATAAAATAAAAATCTTACCTAGGTTAATTAGGTCCCTAACATGTATATAGCTTAAGATCCAATATGTATTTTAACGTATTTTCTTAGTCAATAATGTATAATATAGTATCTTAGCTACCTAATAGCCAATGAATGAATCTAGGTCAATCTAGAATCTAGTAGTAAAAGTTTAAAACAAATATTTACTACCTAAATATCTGTTTAATTATAAACAAATAAAATAAAGTTATTTTGTCTTAGTACCTATTCGTTGGTCGCTGAATGCTTAAAGCAGTAGCTTTTAGTTCTGGTTATATTCACAACTTTCGACGAAATAAACCTTCACCATTTTTTCGGTTAAATAGTTCTTTTCATACCAGATAAATTATCAAATGTAATGTACTCGTGATAATTGTCACTCATCCACATTTTATGGAAACTATTCCAGAATTTTTTCAAAATTTTTTGATCAGTACTGTTCGAGATAGAGTGGGAAGACCATGAGTTTTGGCCAATTTTTTAAAATAATACCAAGAGAAGTGTGCGTAAGTATTACATCATACAGTGACTCACAGCTTAAATGATGCGGTCGCTATAAGAAAAGACTAACTGGTCTCAGTGCCTCTTTATTTATTTGGAAAAAATAACTTATTGAAATTAAACTTGTAAAGAGTCTTCTAAAAAAGTATGAATTACTTTTTGTCTTAAATATGCCTTACTTAATTAACAATAAATAATTAATCAAATCATATGGAATTTTAACGTCATAGCTTAAACGATGCAAAATAACAACAGGGGTCAAAACTTATCGCATTTTGAAATTTACGAAGGCGGCGTTGCTTTGATTTCTTAGTGCAATTGTTTTTTGTTTAGTTTGACATTTTTTCATTCAATAAAACGAAATTGTTTAAGAATGGGCCGTCGAACTACAATTTCTGAGAGAAATTTAACTATTACTCATTACAGGAATGCCAAAGAGACATAGCCAAAATGGTAAATAAATGTCCGTCAACTGTTCAGCATATCATTGAACGTTACCGGAATGAAAATAGAGTCGAGAATAAGTCAAGGTTGACTCCAAATAAGATCTTCAATAAACGTGAAGAAAGATGGATTTTAAGAGAGGTATCAAATAATCCAAAAAAAAGTGCGCCAAAGTTGTGCACCGAGGTGGAAAGACAGTTTGGAAAAAGGTGTAACCCCGAAACAGTTCGACGGATCTTGCGAAATAATAATTTACATGGTCGAACTGCTAGAAATAAGCCTTTCATTAGCCAAAGAAATAGACCAGATTTGCCAGAGAGCATATCAAAAAAGACTTGAACTTATGGAATTCAGTAATATTTGCTGATGAGACCAAAATAAACTTATTTGGGTCCGATGGAAAAATATCAGTGTGGAGAAAGCCTAACGAAGAATTAAAACTGAAAAATATGAAAGCTACGGTAAAGCACGGTGGAGGTGGAGTGATGTTATGAGGCTGTATGTCATCTGCAGGAGTATGTAACATGCATTAAAAGTAAAAATTACTGAAGCTGGAACACTATTTCGCCGGAGTATACTAGAAAGTTAGTTGAATCAATGTCCAGAAGATTACAAGCCGTTATTGATAATGAGGGAGGCCCGACCAAATATTAGCAGGCTTATTTGAAATTCTACAGTTTGTTTTCTCTAATAATTTTGGTATATTGAATTTTGCATCATTTATGCTGTGACGTTAAAATCGCATATTATTTAATTAATTATTTATTGTTAATTAAGTAAGGCATATTTAAGACAAAAAGTAATTCATACTTTTTTAGAAGACTCTACTAATTTAATTTCAATAAGTTGTTTTTTCCAAATAAATAAAGAGGCACTGAGACCAGTTAGTCTTTTCTTATAGCGACTGCATCATTTAAGCTGTGAGTCACTGTATATATTTTTGAACTCATGTTTTTACCAGCTTACATTTGACAACTTACTTAATGACCTGGTAACTTTTTTTTCACTTTGGATTTCACCCCCAAAACTAACCCCTTAAGTCAAAATTTAACTTTTAAGACTACACACAAATAGTTTCGCAGAAAATCGGGTGTGACAGACGAATGGACAGACACTGAAGGGATCGCACAAGTGTTCCATACGGAACACTAATAATAGACGCAGAAGATACAATGTTTTTAAAATTGTACGTATAAATTAGGTCTATTAATCTGAATAAAACTTTTTCCAAGGATTTTGCGATAGTGTGAAACTAAAAGTAATTAAAAAATTAAATATACGCTCATTTTGAATGTTAAAGGAAAAACTGCTGGAGTTCTAATGCTTTTATTTCAATTACTAATCGTAAAAATAAGAGGGACTGTTTCTATTGTGACTTGTATGTGGAAAAAGAACCAAATCACATGCCATAATATCTTAGCCGGTACAACCAAAGCTAAAAGCACAAATAACAGTAAACGAAGAACAAAAATGTCAGTGGCGGTGATACACCTCCGCAAGCATCTTCAGGGTACCGTCCGCCCACGCCTTGTCTACTACAAGGTCGATAAAACAGTAGTAACGATTAAAAACAAAAAAAAAATGGTGTAAATTAGAGATTATTTTTAATTTTAATATTATAATTTTATTACTTTTATAAAAGTAGCTTCAATTACAGAATTAAATTTTTATTGAATTAATTAATTTAACAATACCAATAAAAGCATGGGGGCGGCTATAGCGTAGTGGTTAAGGTGTCTGCTTTATACCCCAGCGACCCGAGTTCGTATCTCGGCTCAGGGAATAATAAAAAAATAAATAAATAAAAATAAAATAAAAATCAACACACTCATTAACTCTCTCGAGAAGGCAATGCTGAACTACCCGTACTATCATGCCTAGTAAAGCACTTTGATCACTCAGCATTAAACTGTGCACCTACCACAGGCAAAGACCAGGGGGCCCTTATCGGATGTGGGCGACCTTCCAGAAGAAGAATAAAAGCATGAAAATGTCTGAAAAAAATTCTTTTGGCATTTCTTTTTTTAATCTAATTTTACAACTGAATTCAAGAAAATTTGATAGCATGTTACTGTTTTCACTGACAACCAATATTTCTGTAATCTTTAATTTAACAGTGATCTATAAATTAAGTCACGGGTTTTTCTACTTTTTTCAATCTTAGTCATGTCATGTCATAAACTAAATCGTATGAGAGAACCTGTCAGTGTAAAAAACTGTCACTTTGAACGCTACCTACGTAAATAAGCAGACTTGCATTTTCCTATGTCTCTCCAAAATCAATATAAATTACTATTATGATGAAAATGTAGCTTCCTCAATCGATTAGAGCTTAAAAATAGCAAGCTCTAATTGTTAGTAATATTGAAATAAGACTCATACAAAGGGGCTCATAATGTGAAACTTGCGGAGGGCACAAAACTTCAAGATCCGCCACTGAGTAATATGACAAAAAAACAAATAGAACCATACACCTTATAATAAAAATTAGACAAACGTTTCCTAATATATGTTTTTACAATTACTCTTTCCAAAACAGGCCACCGATCCCCCAACATATGAGTAAGGGCGACCCAAGTAACTGCCCAAGACACCAACAGCATCTCTCTGACACTGTATTGAGGACAGTAACAAAAAGTGCGGTCAAACATACTGACTTACATGTTTGATTTAAACATAATATTGCCTGTGGGCTTGTCGAAGATGTTAAGTACTGGGTCAATGAATCTAATATCATCGTTAGTATATCGGGATATTTGTGGCTGTTAAAAATTATTGTGTTTTATAAGAAACGTTCGTCAATTGAAACCTTTAACATTGAAAGCAGAATAATGGGCTCTTGGGCAGGCACAGATAATCTAAAAAGCCGAGATAAATACTTAAAGAATTATCGAATCAGTAATGATTGATTTGGGTAGTTATTCCTTTTTCGTTCCTTATACATTCCCCCTTTTTTTCCTCTTGTGTTTATCTATCAGATTGGCCTAAATTATATTCGGTAATATATATTTTAATACAGTAGAACCCCGATTATCCGAGCTCCGAATTAACCGAGCCAATCTAAGAACCTGATTATCCCAAGTACGCACGTCTATGCTGCGTATTAACCGAGCTTCTAAAATATGTATGTACATATTTCCATTTAAAATCGTCGGGGCCTTCGGGGAATCCCCCTGGCCCGTGTGAGAGGTTCCTTTATTTATGTTTTTGGACTCTTTCAGCATGTAAATTTGCGTGAATGCAGTGCGTTAAAACGGTTACTACGGAGTACGAGTATACTCACATAATTTATTTGGTTGGAGTTCTGGTAGTTAAGTGTAATTAATACGAACTGCTTTGTTTGAATTTTTGTTTGTCGTATTATAATGGAGCAAAACAAGCGTAAAAGAATCGTCGTTCCTACTGAAGAAAAATTAAAAGCCATCAGAAGAATTGAAGCAATTGAGACAATTAAAGTTGTTGTACGAGATTATGGAGTAGGTTGGAGATTGGAAAAGAGACCGCACAAAAATAGAAGAGTGGTGTATAAATCAAGCCTCCTCGTCTTCAGGAAGAAAATCAATGAAAACCGGCGACTATGGAAAGGTTAACGAAGCTTTATTCATGTGGTTTAACCAACAGAAACCAAAAGATGTGCCTCTGTGAGGTCCAATTTTACAACAGAAAGCAATAATGATTAGTAGGTAATTCCCAGAGATAGATCAATTTACCGCCAGTTCTGGATGGCTTGACCGCCGGAAAAAACGGTATGGTGTACGACAACTGACTGTATGTGGTGAAAAACTTTCTACTGATGTGTCATCAATTGAGAAGTTTAAGCAGAACTTTAAAAACCAAATCGAAGATTGTGGATACACATGTGATCAAGCTGGCTTTAATTATAAAATGCTTCCATCAAAAACATTGGCATCTCGACAGGAAAAATCAGCTCCTGGGTACAAACGAAGTAAGGAAAGATTAACTATAATGGTATGTTCCAATGCATCTGGCAAGCACAAAATCCCACTGATGGTGATTGGCAAGTCTGCATGTCCAAGAGCTTTAAAAGACATCTCACCCAAAGCCCTACCAATCTATTACAAAAGTCAGAAGAGCGCATGGATGGATGCGACCTTATTTACTAAGTGGTTTGAAGAAGAGTTCGTGCCATCTGTGACTAAATTTTTGAACAGAAACCATCTTCCTATTAAAGCAATTTTGATAATGGATAATGCCCTCTCTCACCCTGGAAAAGGACTTCATTCGGAAATTGTCGTAAAATATTTTCCTCCAAATGTAACCCGCATAATGCAACCAATGGATCAAGGCATCCTCGAAAACATTAAAAAAAATTATAGGCGTTTATATCTTGAACATCTGTTAGAATACACAGAAAAGGAGGATATTATCAATAGGATGAGAAAGGTTACACTGAAAAATGTTATTTACTGGGTAAGTCAAGCTTGGGATTCTGTGCGTACTACCACTATTCAAAAATCTTGGTCAAAAGTTATTGATTTTGAGGACTATAATGACAGTGAAGATGATACTCCATTAAATGAATTACCTTTGAAATTGAGAAACTATGGAGTAATGTCCTGTTCAAATTTTGACAGCGAGATAGAAGAAAAAGAAAAATGCTTATTTGAATTAATGCAAAAATTAAAAGGTTGCGAAAATGTGACAAGAGAAGATGTTGTTGAATGGATTACAGCAGATGATTTAGAAGAAGAAATAAGTATTGAAGAAATAACGAATGCCTTTCAGGAAACCGAAAAATCAGATGACGATGAGGAAGTGGCGGTGGATGAACAGTCTCCCACTAAGATCGATCCCTCATCAAGAAGGTTTTGCTTCTTTGGAAAAAGCTTTGAGGTATATCGAACAACTACTAGAGGCAACCCCGGCGGATTTGCTTCTTCTTAATAGATGGAGAAACATTGCAGCGAGAAAAAGATGATGCTATATGAAACAGAAGCGCATAGACACCTATTTCACTGTTTTATAATGTATGTACCTATTTATATGTTAAAAACGCTAATACTTCGGTTTAAAGTATTGGTGTTTATTTTTTGAATGAATAAAAAACAAATCCGGATTATCCGAATTTTCAGTTATCCGAGGAGGGTGCCCCCCACGTTACCTCGGATAACCGGGGAGTTCTACCGTATTTCAATTATTGTCCGATAGGTGTGTTTTTTTTATTTAAATATCAATTCGTCACTAAGGGATACGTCTCATCCTACTCAGCTTGTGCACATATTACTTATAATAAACTTTTTAATTTCTTGAGATGAATTTATAAAAAAAGGAATATCTCCATTAAAAAAATGTACACATTTAAGTTTTCAGAATTACCTCCGAAAATATCTTTAAATTGACAAACGAATTCTAGAATTGCCTTTTTGCACGCCCAAGAGCGAATATACATATACATATACATATACATATATATATATATATATATATATATATATATATATATATATATATATATATATATATATATATATATATATATATTAGGTTGCTGAAAACGTATTGAGTTTGTTAAAGTCAAAATTGAGACAATTGTGTCTGCCATTTTTTCTGGAAACACTATCATCTCGTTCTTCACTTCTATGGTTTCTGAGCAAAAAACTTTAACAAGTGGTTTTCACAGGCACCTTTTGAAACTAACTTAATACCATTCAGGGAATTCTGTAGAGACCAAAATCAACGGTAGTCTGACGGTGCAAGGTCCGGGCTATACGATGGATGAATTAAAACTTCCTAGCCAAGCTTCCTCAATTTTTTGTCGAGTCATCAGAGACGTGTGTGATCTGGCGTTGTTATGGTGTTGGCTGTTGATAGTTCGGGCCCATTTTTTTTTTAATCGCGATCTTTTTTCGCTTTTCATTGCCCGTAATCAACCGTTTTAGAAATGGCTCGATTTAGTTACGTTTCTGTAGAGATTTTTTTAGCGTTAAATCAATCAGTACCCAAACATAGATCTTCTTTTTGTAGCTAGGATTCTCCAAATAGTTTAAAACTGTTTGTTGATGGATTTTTGGTTCCTTGGCAATATCATGGTTACTTACATATCGACTTTGCTCAATTTTTGCCAAAATGCTATCAACTTCGGCTGTCATTAGTCGACCAGTGCGAGGAACACCTTTTACATCGCAATTTTCAAAACGAAAGCCACTCAACAGTCTTTTGGCTGTTGCTCTTAGTAACGTGTCTTGACCATCAACAGCACATATTTTTTCTTAGGCCTGCGCAGCATTCAAGCCTTTATAGAAATAAAATTGTAAAATGTCTTCTTCTGCAGAAATTTCACTCAAAATTAAGGCTCTAAATTAAATCTGAATAAACAAAGATCAACAGTTTTTGCATGCCTATCATCGTCGATTTTCAACTTTCAACTGAAGTTATGTATGACCCGATGCGACTTATATTACCTGAGATATGTAACTCTCACGCTCTCTAACGAGGAAAAGGCTCAATACATTGTTCTTCAACCCTATATATATATATATATATATATATATATATATACAGTAATACCCCGCTTTACGCGAGGGATACGTTCCGAAAAAAATCGCGTTAACTGAAATTCGCGTATATCGAGGTTTATGATTAAACATAGTCAAAATTTAATACAAAAAAATACAAATCATTTTAATCAATCACTTTAATTCTAAGAACACTTTATGCAATACATACTCTTATTTTTTACGGAAAAATACATCATATTCAGAGAAAGCGGGGATCCCCCCGCGACCATAGAGAAGTTAATGACTACATGAGCGCGAAATTTTAAATTCGCGTTATAGTGAAACCGCGCGTAACGGGGTCGCGCTAAGCGGGGTATTACTGTATATATATATATATATATATATATGTATATATATATATATATATATATATATATATATATATATATATATATATATATATATATTCAAAATCTAACCATA
The DNA here is from genome assembly GCA_019049505.1 of Pachyrhynchus sulphureomaculatus. Taxonomy (NCBI): domain Eukaryota; kingdom Metazoa; phylum Arthropoda; class Insecta; order Coleoptera; family Curculionidae; genus Pachyrhynchus; species Pachyrhynchus sulphureomaculatus. The sequence goes on along the minus strand of CM032456.1, from coordinate 35,956,787 downwards.
ACCAAAAAGCTTTACAAGAGATTGCAATAATTTAAAACTGGTAAACCATGAAGTACGAAAAATTGTAAAATTTTAGATCGCATTACAGCAAAATGCACTAAAAAAAAACAATTTTTTAGAATTTTTTTATACATATATAGAAAATCCTTGCCTCTTTTTTACTAAATATATATTGTTAAGAGTTTATACGACTGTTAGTAATCACTTTGAGCTACTTACTTTCTCATTTGCTGAGGTATTACGTCTTCATAATCGCTGAGATCACTACCAAATGAGTTTTGGTCACCTTTTGTCGCTTTGAGATACGAATCGGGCCTCTTTGCTCTATCATCATGACCTAAAAACGAAAAAAGTTTAATAAATATACATAAAAACATATACTAAATCCTATATTAAAGACATAGAGTAACACATAGAACTGATAATTAATTTCAAAAAAATATTTCTATGAGAGTGTTTTTTAAGTTGTCTACCTCGCCACCTCGCAGAGTTTAAAAAAACTGCTAACGCCCACACTACACTACCATTTCTCTAGTTGTCTAATTCCACGCAAAAACTTCTTTCGTTTGCATCTCAAAAAATGACGCTACGGCGGCTTTCATTTCATCATGGGGCCCTTTTTTACTCAGTTGTATATTCATGGTGAATAGCGTCCTTAATGTGGATATAGTTGTACAAGGGTAATAAGGAGGGTAGTGAAATATACTCTGTTTCGTGACGTTTCGATTCTTTCTTCCTTTAACAAGAGTCCGAATATCTCAACAAACAACTTTATATAGTATGGTAGGCATAACAAAATATTTAATTTATTCTTTCGCACATCGCTATTATAAATAGAGTTTAAAATTAAAATAAAATAATATCACCGGCCAAGTGCAAGTTGGACTTGCGCAATACTGTTCCGTACGTTAATTGCTTTTAAAATAAAAATTTTTGTATAAAATGATCAATGACTTCGCAAAACACACCCCAAGTGAGTTTTCAACAAAGTTTTTTTTTCGATCTTTACTGAAAACTAATGACCTTGAAATTATTGTTTTATATACCAGATAAATTATTGAAGGTAATGCACTCGCGATAATTTTCGTTCAACCTACACCCTGTAGAGAATATTCCAGAGTTTTTTTCGAAATATTTTGATCAGTACTTTTCGAGATAAGGGGGGACATCGATTTTTTGCGATTTTTTAAAAATAATACAAAGAAAAGTGCGCAAGTATTACAATATATATATTTTTGAACTCGAGTTTTTAGATGTTTTCATTTGACACCTCACTCGATGTAAACAAAATTTTTTTCACATCTGATGTCAGCTCCCCTTAAGTCAAAATTTAACTTTCAAAACTACACAGCTTTCAGGAGGTCATTAATTCCTATATCAGTACCAAAAATCAGGTGTGACAGACAGACAGACGCACAGACACCGAAGTGATCTTATAAGTTTTCCGTACGGAATACTAAGAAGGAATTTCTTAGGCACAAGTTACCACACACAATAACTAGATAGTTTTGAATGTTATTGTGTTATACTTTTATTTTATTTTAATTTTGATCTCTAATTACACAGGTTTGCAACAAAAATGCTGTCTGGATGTTTTCAACTGATTTCTATGTATTTAGGTGTTCTGAAAACTAAAAAAATACTCAAAAAATTCCAGAACGTCAGGTTATTTTGCAAAACGCAAAATTTTATTATTAGAAAGGGTTTTTTTGGGCTAACTTGAAGTCATAAATAAATAGGTACAATTTTATTTTGATTACTGTTTTTAAATGTATACAGGCCATAACTATCATTACTTTCTAAATAAAGAACGCCCTGTGTGAGCTAAATTAACAAACATAAACGTTGTAACCAGAACGTGCGTGCTCCGATAGTGTAGAAAGTGGCGCGGTACAATTACGTGTTAACTCGTCATTGTTTTATAGATCTTGGTTCAATATAGTGCAATGTCATCTGTGCGGAAGTGTGTGAATTCGTCCGACAGTTTCTGTTATATTTGTGGCGAATATATAGTATTAAAGCAACAACTTAATATTACGGACTTTGTAAAAAAGTATACTTCACGTATTTTGGCTTAAAACTTGGAGATCAGGATAAAGTTTGGGCACCTCATAAAGTCTGCAAATGATGTGTTGAAGACCTTCGAAATTGATTTAAGGACAAGAAAAAAGCTTTCCGATATGCGATTCCTATGGTATGGCGCGAGCAAAAGAACCATAGTGATGATTGTTACTTTTGTTCGTGTAATGTGAAAGGGTATAATTCAAAATGGAAGCAGTCCATTTCATACCCAAATCTGCAATCAGCTATTCGTCCCATCCCTCATGGGACCGAAATACCAGTGCCCAAGGCCCCTGCTACCTTGGAAGAGATTCCAAGTTCTGACGAAGATGGTGCGGTACCTGAACCCGATGACAAGTCAAGTTTTCAATTTGAAGATGACAGCAGTCCGAAATTGTTTTCCCAGGGCGAGCTAAATGATTTGGTAAGAGACTTGAATCTTCCCAAAAACGCTGCTGAGTTGCTTGGATCAAGGCTCAAAAGCAGGAACTTACTTTTGCCGGGAGTGTCTTCCTCCTGGTTCAGATATCGTGAGAAGCAGTTCACTTCCTACTTTGCCCAAGAGGACGAGTTGGTTTATTGTACCAATATTGAAGGTTTGATGGATACATTTAGGATCTCATACGACCCAGCACAGTGGCGTATTTTCACAGATTCTTCAAAAAGAAGCCTTAAAGCAGTTCTGCTTCACAATGGCGGTTTCTATGCTTCCATTCCTGTCGGTCATTCCGTACACCTCAAGGAAACCTACAAGAACTTGGAACTGGTTCTTTGCAAATTAAAATATAAAGACCACGGTTGGCAAGTGTGCGGTGATTTAAAAATCTTGGGCATGTTGCTCGGACAACAATCTGGGTTTACCAAATTCCCTTGCTTTTTGTGTCTATGGGATAGTAGAGACCGAGCAAATCACTGGACCAAAAAGTAAGGGAGCTTAAAGTTGACGAAAAGAACGTCCTGCATGAAACTTTGGTGCCTCCTCATAAAGTTCTTCTACCACCGCTTTACATAAAGCTGGGATTGATGAAGCAATTTGTAAAGTCACTTCCAAGAGATGGAAATTGCTTCAAATAGTTAATATCAAAGTTTCCAGGCCTCTCGGAGGCAAAGTTGAAGGAAGGTGTTTTCGTTGGACCAGATATTAGACGTCTTATGGCTGATCCACAATTCATCACAACCATGACGAATCCTCAAAGAGAAGGGTGGACTGCCTTTAAAGAGGTCATAGAGAAATTTTTAGGCAATAACAAAGACCCTAACTACAAACAAATCGTCAAAAGAATGTTAAAAGCATTTCAAGCCATAGGTTGCCTAATGAGTTTAAAAGTACATTTTCTTCATTCCCACCTCGACTACTTTCCAGAAAATTTAGGAGATCTGAGTGAAGAGCAAGGTGAACGATTACACCAAGATATTAAGGAGATGGAAAAAAGATACCAGGGAAGATGGAGCGTCTCAATGATGGCAGACTACTGTTGGACGCTTCAGAGAGACCTTCTAGATGCTTCCTACAAGCGAAAATGTACCAAAAGGAGTCTCACTGGGAAAAATAAATGTGTTTAGTGCTTACTAATGAATGTATTTTAGATAAAAAAATAAGTTTTGTTACGCAATTATAAATTAAAAAAAAAAATTTTGTCTTTTATCTTTTATTTTAAGATGATAACTTGTTTAACATAGATACCTACATTGTCAGAAAACGTGACGTTCTATGACAAAATGAAAGTCATTTTCGGATTCAGTACAACCAAAAACATAAGAATTACGCAAAAAAAAACCAAAACAGCTCTCAATTTTTTTTTTTGCAGACTTGTGTTATAACAGGGATGGGTGCGAGGAATAAATGCTTTATTATGTCTACCCTACTACATAAAGGCATTTGATGTAATATTTGGAATCTTGATAAAAATTGAAATAAAGATTTGGAACGTCGCGAAATAAATAGAGCACCTTTGACTCTTATCTTCATTCCCACTACCTTTTACCAACTATTTTTTCAGATGTTTAACGACTCTAAATGAAAGTTATAGGGTGGATGTTGTAACTTGGTGACTCCAGAGCATTCGGTAATGACGTGAACTGTGGACCCTGCACTTGTGTGTGTTTAAGATCGTTCTTCCGTAAACCAGTCCACTAGTTGTGGGCCCTTTTCCATATATTCAATAAATAAAATTCTTTCGCAGTCAAAAAGTCGGTCGTCATAAACTTTCTAGAAGACAACAAAGTTTTCATCTTCTTTAGAAGTGGAGAGCTCTAATGAATCCATTTTCTCGACTCCTGCTTCGTTAGAGGATCTTGAGAAATTTCTTTCATCATCAGTTTCTGCTCTGATGTTAGGTCTGCGATGCTTAAACTTATTTTTAGTTTCAAAATGCAACGAGCTAGTGCAAAATTTTGAAAAAGTAATGAGAAGAGCTACTCTATATCTAAGCAATTTTTTTGTATAACGTCATTTTTATGGCTAGGCAAATAACTTAAAAACACTCTCGTAAAAACATCGTTTTGGGAGTGGGCGTATTTTTTTGAAAAAAAAAATCGCTAGTTGTACCTGCAACATGGAATTGTTATAAAACATGAAAATTGACACTTACCAATGTTAGTATTTTTATTTCTTCGTTTAACAACAATAGGTTTATCGGTGAGATTAGCTAAAAGAAAGACAAGCAGTTAGCATATAAGGTGATATACAATTTTTTTAAATATTACTTAGTGATTATTACAGAAAAAAAAGCATTGTTAGTAAAGGCTAACAGTCAATAAATCTGTTAATAAAAGGTATGTTATTAACAACATTAAAAATCATAAACGAAGAGTAACAGATCATCATTTGGTTTAGTGCCACTTCAGTTTATAATTGGTGGACAGAAACATTCAGATCTATGGACCGCTTACTGTCGTGGCAACGAAATTTCAGAGTCACATACGTCAAATCCTAGGTACAACATATCTGAATTTCTGCCTCTGTCAATCAACATTTGAGAATATATTGGATACTCGACAAAAAACGGGGTCTAGCCCTAGGGCCAGGAAAGGTAAATATTTTTAACGACATTGACCAGTCGTGACCCATACATGAACATCTATCTTCAGCAGTGCTGGAATTTGCCACGACATAAAGCAGACTTGTAATATAAATGAACTGATCAAAACCATTTTTTAGGAACATGGTATCTATAGCTCGACTCATTTACCTTAAAGAGACTTCTAAATTATTATTTATCTCTGATAGTGTTAGTGACGAAGTTGATTACATGTCACCTACAGATAATTTGCCCTTTGTCGACAAAATAAGGTTCCCGCGTACTGAAACTCAAAGGGTGATTAGCATACGCTGATTCATCTCTATGGGGAGGTGCGGGACTCGGATTTTGAACTTATCTACTCACAATCCAAAAACGTCATAGTTTGGAGCGTTATGCTTGCTTACAATCTCCCATGAATGCATGCTACATTTGTGAGCGATTAAAATATTGGTGGCTTAATCTCATATTAATGTTAGTATGTGTGCCAAAATGGTAAATGTGTTTCAATCAATCCTTGTATAGAAACCATATACCAAGTTGCATCGCTGAGTTCGCCACTGAGAGGATACTTTTGGCAGTGCAGGAATATAGTAAATCGCAATGATGCAATACCTAGTAGGTATTTAATGTAATTAAAGTAAATCCCAAGATATAAGATCCTGACTTTTTGCTTTTTCAATGGGGCAATAAACGACCCTATTACGGTTTTGTGCATAGCTGCCAGGTATTACTATAAACGTATTTTTATTTTACCTGCTTTGTATACCGCCCTCACTTGCACTTGCAATCAAATTGGATCTATTTTTACCCATATATTTACTACCTGGCAACCCGGTTTGGAGCCCTTTAAGTATTTGATAATATAGGCCTAATGATCACAGGTCCCCATTAAAATTTTTACTTTTTATTATTTATTTATTTATTATCCTGACTCCGCACTCGCGCCGCTCCTGGAGCGCTTTAGGGACTTCCCTGGTAGCACGTGTGCTAGACCCATAAAAAAAAAAAAAAAAATTATTTTTAATTACAACTTACAACGTAACGGTTCTATTTTAATTATGTGGCGTCCGTGGGAAAATTGTAATAGTGAATTTTCAAATGCATCATGTAGACGATTGTGAAAAAGACGTCATCAAGAGAAAAATATATTCTATGTATGAAGAGCAGTTGGTGCCGACACTAGACAAAATAAAATTAAGAGTGGTGCAGGACGGGACCAATATACATTGTGGTCGATCAACCCTTCACAGAATTCTCTTAAGAATAGGATTCACGTTCCGAAAAATCGACAAAGGGCAACTAGTGATGGAGTCACAAGGATTACGAATCTTGCGACATACTTATTTACAAGAAATTAAAAAGTATCAAATCAGAGAATTGGCCAATAATTTACCTTGACGAAACATGGTTCGATACCCATGACACTGTGCAAAAAGGGTGGGTTGACAGCAGTACAAAAGTCATATTAACGCACCTTCAAATAAAGGTAAACGAATAACCATTTTGCATGCTGGATCTGAAAAGGGCTGGGTTTCAAACTGTCTACTATTATTTGCAAAAAACATAAAACATTCTAGTTTGGACTATCACGAAGACAAGGACCGCAGAAGTTTTTTAAAATTGGTTTCAAAATTCCCTTTTGCCTCTGTTCGGGACAGAGTGTTATAGTTATGGACAATGCAAGTTACCATAGTCACCCACTAAATAAGGTTCCTAATGCAGCCAACACCAAATCAGAGATACAAGAATATATGTTAGAAAATGACATTTATTTTGACTTTAGTTATAAAAAAAGTGATCTTTTGGAAGTTTTAAAAGACTATATGGTAAATAGGCTGAGAAAATGGGACACACTGTTTTACAGCTTCCTCCGTATTATTGTATGTTTGATTCAATTGAACATATTTGTCATCAAGTTAAATAAAAAATAAGAGCAGAAAATGTTTCTCCTACTTTAAACGTGCCAGTAGGTGAATTAGTAAAAAAAGTTATAAATGATATACCTGGTGAAAGCTGGAAGAATTCCATTCAGCACGTTGTTAAAGTTGAAGATTCATATATTTATGTAAATAATATAAAACCACTGTTAATTATCTCAGCTGATGATAGTGATAGTGAAACCGAATTAGGCTTAAGTTAAAATATATTTTTATTTATACAATATGTTCCCTCTTGTAAACCCCATTCATTCAAACTGTATAATTGTACTTCTTATCCATTTGTTTTTACATGCATCTATAAATAAACATCTCCAAAAACACTTATAATTTTATTTATTTGCATTAATAAATAAAGTTCTTAAGTCCATCTCTGCAACCTATCATAAACGAAAGGTCAGAATTTTTATACTGCTCACTTAAAACGGCAAAAATCAAGATCTTATATTTTGGGACAGGCTATACAATAATATTGAGTTTATACTGACGATTGTAATATTTTTATTTTGATTTAATACCTTGAAGTATTTACTAAGGTACGTTGTACGCTAGGTTGTTTTATAACTTAGCACAACCTAATTTAAATAGGAGAATTATACTAAATAATCAAGATTTTAGCTTGACAGATGTTCTACGTCAATTTTTTGTGTTAAACAGGAGCTTGTAATTTCTTGGATTTAGAACTAATTAAGTTAGTTTTGAAGCTTTACTAAAACAAAAAGCTAAGCATAAAAGTTTGACTTGATATTACTGGATCTGCCAATTGTAGCACACATTTTATAAACAAAGTTTCTTTAACTAAGGCCAAAACTTTGCGACGCTGCAGGCAGGATAAGAACAGCAGTACCTTATTATATTTGTGGATTATATAAGCCCAATAAAAAAATACTTCGGTCAATTCAAATCAACATTAAAAAAAACCACATGAATGTTAGAGCAAAAAACCAACACTCTAGTCTAGAACCCAAAAAGACTCACTGGCATAATTAACAGATAACCCTCCCTTAAACTGCCCTCTAGCAGGCCTTTGAGGACCCTCCAAGTCCAAACTGTTAGGGCGCGGCGAAGGTGGCACAGAAGTTACGGATACAGTGGGAGTAATTTGAATTTGAGCCACTGGCTCGGGGATTAGTGGGGAGGGCGGGGCTAAGGGTTGTGCTGTGGGAGGTGTTTGCGGTGGCGGCGTGGCTGTGACTGAGTCTGGAAGAGAGTAAGGAAGAAGTGCGTTTAGTTTGTATTAGGTGCAGTTTAAAGTATATGTGTACGAGTACAAAAACAGAAGAGAAAGATTTGTGGAAGTGTGAATAGAAACGCTGTGTCAACTAAAAGGTATAAGTAATACAATAACCTAATTACAATTTGAAAATTAAAATTATACAGGTGGTTTATTACGAGTTGTTCTAGTAAGGAATCGTGGTTCTTGAGATTGGACTTTCCGACGTTCCGTTTACGATTATAAGAATGTATCTTGTTAAGATGTTCGAAAATTTCGATTGATCGCTTTTATAGAACTTGACGACTCAATCGAAAAATTTGGTTTCTTGCACATGTGGAGTGTTGGTGTTCAGCTCCAGTAAATTGTTCAATTTGTTTCTTTTTGATACATCTTCCATGATCCCTAAGTTGATCTCTCAGTTTCTGCCACATTCGCTGTACTACACAAACAGAAAATTTTATAGGCTCTTCCTTCAGTTAATTATATCTTTTGTTGATATAAAACAGGGTCCAATTTTCTTACGAGAGCTACAAATTATATGCATATTGGATCTTTCTATGTAAGGTAAAACAGCACTTTCTATTCTTCATCTTCTTCGGGTACCATGCCCGTTCAACGATCGTTGGTTATCACGTTGGCTACCATGTTCATGATAATCGTTTTATTGACAGCCGCTCGGAAGATTTGAACTGTAGACTTTCCATATCACTGCCTCAAATTTTTCAACCATGATGTTCTCCTTCTCCCTGGACCACGTCCGCCTGGAATCTTTTCCTCTATAATCAGATGCAAGATTTCGTATTTTTCTGGATATCTCATAATGTGGCCAAAATATTCCAATTTGCGTCGTTTGATGGTCGTGACTACCTCCCAAGTCCTCCTTGTCCATGCGAGTGAGAATGCTGCTGTTACTAATTCTGTCCATCTAACTGTTTTTCAGCAGTTGTCGATACATCCACATCTCGGATGCCTCCTTAAGATATTTTTGTTCCTCATAAATGTGGCTCGGTCTTTCTCTATTCGAATTTTGACTTCTACAGGCGGATCCCAGTGGTCCTTGATATTGCTGCAGAGATAAATCAATTTATCAATTCTCTCTATCTTTGTGTCACTGACTGTAATACCACCATCTTCAATATTAGATTCTTTGCTTATAATTATATATTTTGTTTTATTTGCATTGAGCCTTAAACCAAACTGTGTACAAGAGTCAGTAATTTTATTCATAAATTTTTGTAGATTTTTTCCGTTATTAGTGATTAGTTGAAGTATCATCGGCGTATCTGATGTTATTTATGTTAACGCCGTTGATGTTGATTTCTTCAGTGGTACCACTGAGTGCGCTCCGAATACAGGTTGAACAATAAGGCGATAGAATACAACCCTGGCACACTCTCCGCTTAATTTTAATTTCATCGGATCCGATAGTTGACGTTCCAATCTTTTTTCAGCTGTCTGATGCCAGTACAAATTGATGATGATACGAATGTCTTTGTCGTCTATACCGATCGTTTTTAAAATCTCTAGAAGTTTTTCGTGGCGTATTTGGCAAAGGCTTTTTCAGAATATATCCATACCTAATGTTTAGTCATGTTTCTGACTTGTCTGTTTTTCGGGCCAGTGACTTGTTATTTCCGAATGGTGAGCATCATATTGCCTACTCTTGTGAGATTAAGGTGGACGATGTTAAAATGCTTAAGGAAGAAGTATATTTCCATGATTTTAAAAACACAGATTTTGGTGCGTGGAGTGGGATGTGATACTCGCCAGCATGAATATACATGAAGCTACAAGAATGTTTTATGAAATACTTAATAATGCTATCTTATCTTATGTACCTATTAAGCTGTTTAAAACCTCGAACTTTCCACATTATTTTAGTGCGGAACTCCGAAGTACTATTATAAATAAAAAAATAGCTCACAAAAACTATATCTCCAGTGGGTTGCGGGCCGACTATCTCCAGTTTAGTAATTTGAGATCCCTTTGCAAAGATCTACTTAAACGTGATTTTGACATTTATGTCAGAAATATTGAGGATGATGTCTCCAACAACCCTAGAAATTTTTGGAAATTTGTCAATCATCACAAAAAATCATCTGATTTACCCGGCTGTATGTTTTATAACAATAAAGTGGCTGACAGCTGTCAAGACATTTCTGATCTATTTTTGGAGTTTTTTAGTACTGTATACTGTAAGGCTGATGTATCTTGTGTAGAATATAGATTAGATAACAGAACGGATATTATAATTCAACCTTTTACCATTTCTGACATATTTCATAAGATTACTAGGCCGTCTAAAAAAATGGAATGTGGTCCTGACAATGTATCTGAATATTTGTTAAGCAATCTTGTCTATAGTATTACCAGGCCACTGTTTATTTTGCTTAATAGGTCGCTGGCGGAGGGCGAGCTTCTTGATTTATGGAAGGAGAGTTTTATTATACCGATCTTCAAGTCAGGTGAGAGAGCGAATGTTCAAAATTATAGGGGCATTTCTAAGCAGTCTGCAATTCCTAACTTGCTTGATGGTTTGGTCTATGATCAACTAAGCTGGATTTGTAAAGGTATAGTAGTAGAAGAACAGCATGGCTTCATGGGAGGCAGGTCGACTATCACCAACTTGATCACCTATGAGAATGCTCTGGTGGATGCATTGGAGAGGGGATGCCAAGTGGACTCGATCTACATTGACTTCTCCAAGGCATTTGACAGGGTTAGCCATCAAAAACTGTTAGCAAAACTTAGAGCGATGGGGTTTCATGAGCGCTGTGTAAAGTGGCTCGAGAGTATGTTGGTGGGACGCTCACAGAGAGTGAAGATGGGGGGTTTTATATCCAATAGTATCGAGGTGACCTCAGGAGTTCCTCAAGGTGGGCACTGTGCTCCATTACTATTTAACATCTTTATTAATGACATTCGTCAGGTTGTTCCTGACTGTAGCTTTCTTTTGTTTGCCGATGACTTGAAATTGTACCGTGAAATTGTGACTGAGGCGGATTGCATGAAGTTGCAGGAGAGCTTGAATCTTTTTGTGCTTTGGTGCAATCATAATGGATTGTCTTTAAACCCTGGGAAGTGTAGTACGATTAGTTTTTGTAGAAAAAAGAATAAAATAACCTTTCAGTACAAGGTTGGTGATGAGGATTTGTTACCGGTCAGTTCTTTGAAGGATTTGGGAGTCATAATGGACGCTCAGTTGTCGTTTTGGGAACACTACTCTTGCATGACAAGAAAGGCATTCCAAATGTTGGGACTTCTTTTTAGAATCGGAAGAGATCTATCTATTGACTCAATGAAGAAATTATACTGTTCTCTGGATCTCACCTTAAATATGCATCAATGGTATGGTCACCTTACTACAATGTTCACAGCGCAAGGATTGAACGTGTCCAGAATAAATTTATTGGATATTGCTCTCGTAGATTGGGGTTGGTTGGTGACAGAGGAGCCCTGGCTAGTATGCTTGGTCTGCGGACTTTAGAGGACAGGCGAAGGGTGTCAGATCTTTCCACGATATTTAAATTGCTGAATGGTGTTATTGATTGTCCACCCCTCTTAAAGCAGATACAGTTAAAGGTTCCAGAACGTTGCTTAAGAAAAAATGAGATATTTGTCATCGGTCATCACGGTACTAACTATGGAGTCCACTCTCCATTGACGAGATCCTTGCTCTTCCTAAATAATAATCCTTCCATCAATCCATTCGGAGGCTCGCTGACTGGCTTTAAAAGGCAAGTCATTAAAGTGGTGCGTGACCACCGATATGTTTCCTGTTTATTAGATTGGGTATTTTGAATTGTGATGTTATTTTTTTTTGTTCTATCTAAATACTCATTACTGTACTGTTGTTATTACTTTATATATTGAATATTATAACTTTTATAATGGAGTTTCCCGTTTATTGATAATAAATAAATAAAATGAATTGAACCAAGGAACACACATGGATACCAAACAGGCACAGTCCCTAATCCGTTTCGACAACCAAACTGACTGTTTCCAATTCTTTCCTCAAGTTTATTACATATCCTGCCATGCATCACTCTCAAAAATATTTTTAAAATATGGCTCATGAGACTAATTGTTCGATGGTTACTACAACTGGTTGCTCTATTCTTTTTTGGAATCATGACAAATGTTAATTTCATCGGTCGGTAGTATTCCGGTCTCAGAAATGGCGACAAAGTTTTGTCAGGAAAAGTTCATTCTGATTACTACCAATACATCTTTATCATCATCATCATCCATTCTTTATAGCGTTGTACGCCTTTTGGTCTCTTTTCTCCAGTCCTCTCTATTTCCCCAGTCTCCGTGGCTTAGATTCCTCGCTGACATACTTCTTTATATTCCTTCTATCCATGTTGTTTTTGGGCGCCCTCTTTTTCTCTTTTCCCGTGGTAATCAGTTTTTGATCAGCTTCGGGAGTCTTTCGTCGCTCATCCTCTCCACGTGACCATACCATTCTAGTTGTTTCCTTTCAATTCCTTGTATTATATCCTCCTCCACTTCCATTATTTCTAGAATCCTTTTGTTTGGGACTTTGTCACGGTGTGATTTTCCTGCTGATCTGCGCCAGTAGTCCATTTCCAATACTCGTAGTTTCCGCTGTGTAGTTTGACTCATTTGCCATGCTTCACTGCCGTAGAGTACTATACTCCTTAGAATAGTGCTATACAAGAGTTTCTTGTTTTGTTTTGATATATGTTTTCCCCACAGAATCGAGTTTAGACACCCAATAACCCTCTTCCCCTGTACAATACGGTGTTTAATTTGTGGTTCAGTCCGTCCATTGCTTGTAATTTTGTACCCAGACATGTATATTCTGGCATGGTCCGATTTGAATGTGGTCTTCTATCTGGAGAGCTGATGTTTCCTCCTTTCCTACACACAGGTACTTTGTCTTTTCCTGGTTTACTATCAGGTCCCATGTTTCGTATTCTTTTAACAGTTTCCTTGTCATTAATTCCAGGTCCTCTTTATCTTGTGCGAGCACCACCTGATCGTCTGGGAAGTGTAGCGTATGCAGCGTGATGTCGTCGTTAAGCTCGATACCCATTCCTTCGCATGATCTCCTCCATTCTTTCAACGCTTTGTCTATGTAGATATTAAATAATGTAGGCGAGAGGCAACATCCTTGTCGTAGTCTTTTGTTAACTGGAAAGCTTTCTGACAACTGGTCTTTTAGTTTTATTTTTGCTCTTTGATCTCTGTATAGCTGCCGGATGGCTTTTATTATTGTAATATTTATTCTAGTACCTTCTAGTACTTGCCATAGTCTATTTAGAAGGATCGTATCATATGCTTTGGATAGATCAACAAATAGAAGGTGTGATTCCCTGTTTGTTGCTACCCTTTTTTCGTGCAGCTGAGTAATTGTGAAAATATGGTCTACACACGATCTGCCCGTCCTAAAACCTGCTTGCTGTTCTAATTCATATGGCGCATATTCTTCCTCTATTAGTTGTTTGAGGACTTTCCGGTAAATTCGACTCAAAGTGTTAGTTACGGCTATACATCCGTAGTTGGTGCATTCGTCTTTCTTCCCTTTTTTGTATATGGGCGTTATCCAGGTCTCTCTCCATGCTTGGGGGATGTCTTCTCCGTTCACCAATCTAGAAATCAACTCAGTTAAAAATGATATTAGCTTAGTATTGCCATGTTTAAACAGTTCTGCAGGGAGGCCTTCTGGTCCGCTTGCCTTTCCAGTCTTCATTGTCTTTACGGCTTTCCATACCCTATCTTCTGTTACTTTACTGTATTGTCCTGTAGTCTCTAGGGACGCTGAGGGTTGCTCCATATATGATGTTCTAGTTTCAGTGAGCTCATTCTTAAAATGATCCTTAAACTTTTCCAGTTGTATGGGATGAATATTAGTTCGATCTGATGTATTTAACCTTAGTGTCTTAATAAATTTCTATGCCGCCCTTGGTTTTTTTTTTATCATATTTAAAAGCTACTAGATGAAGTCGGAAAGCTTCAATATTTAAACAGAAGAGTAACTTTTAACTAATTCTATAATAAAATAATAAAGAAACATGTATCAACTTGCACAGGACAGAATACCATGTACAATTTTTTAGAGGCTAAAATTTTCTCTTTTTATAAATGCATACCTTTATCCCCCATTGCTGTCGCCCATGACTCAGCTGAATTAGAACGGGCTCTAAATTGGCGAGATTCATTATTAGAAGGTAAATCTGAAAAAAGAACAAAATTATTATAATATTATTTCATAAGAAGTATTAAAGTTTTAATGTTTTCATTAATTCAGCAGACAATTTAAGTAAAATGAAAACATTCAACGCTATTAAAATTACGTTTATTTAAGACATTATAAAATTTTTTCTCTATATTTTTTCTACAACCGTAAAAAAAATAACAATGTTTACGTGCTCTGTGAATGTGTATGTGCATGTGCATGCGCCATTTTGTTGTGTCATCAACAAGTGTCAGACGAACACGAGTGATAAATTGGAAAAGTGTATGCATAGTGTTGTGTTGTTGTGTTCAATATGTCGAAATTTATACCGAACAAAGAGCATTCGCGGACAGCACTAAGTTTTGTTTTCATTTGAAGAAAACTGCTGTTGAATCATACCGAATACTTCGAGAAGCTTATGGTGAACATGCTCCATCGTGTGAACGATGGTTCCGGCGTTTCAAAAGTGGTGAATTCGATGTTGCAGAAAAGGAACGTGGAAAACCGCCAAAAAATACGAAGATGTGGAATTGCAAGCATTGTTGGACGAAGATGATTCGCAAACACAAAAAAACAATTCGCTGAGCAATTGGACGTTAGTCAACAAGCTGTTTCCAATCGGAGGTGGGAAAGATTCAGGAGACGGGTAGATGGGTACCACATGAGTTGAACGACAGGCAAATGGAAAAGCGCAAAAACACGTGTGACATTTTGCTCGCTCGGTACAAAAGGAAGTCGTTTTTGCATCGTATAGTTACAAGGGATGAAGAGTGGATTTATTTCATAATGGGTAGACCCAGGCGCACATCGACCGCAAGACCGAATCGCATTGGCGGAAAGACGATGCTCTGTGTTTGGTGGGACCAGAGGGGTGTGGTCTATTATCAGCTGTTAAAATCTGGGGAAACGGTTAATACTAAACATTACCAACAACAATTGACCGATTTGAACCGTTCGCTGCTTCAAAAAATGCCAGAATATCGAAAGAGGCAACACAAAGTCATTTTTCTTCATGACAATGCTCTATCAGATACGACAAAACCAGTTCGCGACACTCTGGAAGCACTTAGCTGGGAAGTTCTACCCCATGCGGCTTACTCACCAAACTTGGCTCCTTCCGATTACCACTTGTTTGCATCGATGGGTCACGCACTTGCTGAGCAGCGCTTTGGTTCGTACGAAGATGTGAAAAAATGGCTCGATGAATGGTTCGCAGCAAAAGGGGAAGATTTTTACTGGCGCGGTAGTCATAAATTGCCCAAAAGATGGGAAAAATGTATAACAAGCGATGGAGCATACTATGAATAAAGCTCTTTTTATCATTCTTCCGAATTTAACACGTTTTTTTTTAGAAAAAAAAACCGCATTTCATACTTGTACACCTGGTAAATGCTTCTATCAAGAATTTTCAAACTTAAAACAGAGCCTCTGTCTTCTATGTCATCGACAGTCATTATAGCGAGTTATTTACAGAGACGAGCCCTCGAAATATACATGATTAGAAACAATTTAAACAATGAAAAATATTGACAATATGCATTAAATAAAATAATATTCAAAAAATTTACCTTAACCCTTATATGGATTTTATTAACTGACTGGTATAAACTGTTTAATTTGCTTTCGTGTTCAAATCTTAGAGTTAACGCAGTGTCCAATTAACATATTTTTCCGAATATTCATTTCAATGTTTCAGTTTTTCGGACTGTTCCGCAAAATATGCCAATAAATTCTTCTCAGACACTATCCTTACTTTATTTATACCATTCTTAGAATTACTAATATATTTTCATACTGCCGCTTGGTTTTGCTCAATAGACGATTTAAAATGACCGAATTTGCTAGATATGTTATATTTGGTGGTATACTGATAAACCCAACGCTACTCTCAACAATTCAAAAAGCATATGTCACTTTAAAATCTTGTTGTCAAACAAACGATCAAACTCGTTTAATACTTACGACTATAAATGGCTTTTTTACAATAATAATTATAATATTTATACGAAAACATAACGGTTGTAGAAAAAATACTGTTTACAACTTGTGCGCAAAATCTCTTTGGTGTTACGTTAAGAACATATTATACAAGTTCGTAAAGTTTAAAAAGTTACATTTTTATTATTTATTTTATTACCAAAGTATTAAGTTGTTATAAAACTAAAATATCAATATTAAATAGCTAGAAGTAAATTAGAGTACAATACAAACAACACTCTAAGATGTCATGCTTTTAATTTTATAAATACAAATATAACAATATATTCATTCAGAGATCATTACGACATAATTGTTCAAAATATATATTCTCTTAACGCTTAGTTATTATAGTAACTACAATGGTCGTCTTTTAAGTTTTTATAAACGACCACTAGATGGCACTATTGAGATGTGAAATTACCATTATTGTAAAATTTGACATTTGTTGTGAGAGTTTCAGTTTTGTGAACAGTTGGGTGATTTTTTACGATTTAAGTAAAGATCTAACTCAAGAACAATGCCTCGAATCGCTTCGTTCAATTTTTGGTAAAGAATCATCATCAGAAAAGACTATTTAGAATTGGTTTGTAAAAATTTCGTCATGGTTGTGCTTCCGTCACCGATAAATTTGTGAAAGTCGACCAAAATCGGTTGTTGCTCTCAACAAACATCGATGCTGTGCGCAACATGATTGAAGAGGATCGACATGTGTCTTATCGTGATATAGAGGCATCTTTAGGCATATCAAAGACTGCAGTACATTCGATTTTGTATGAACATGTAGCTGTGAAAAAGATCTGTTCCTAATGGATTTCGCATAATTTGACCGAAGCTCAAAAACAGGCTCGTGTCAATTGGTATAAGAAAATGCTAAAAAATTCGACCGAGGACATGCAAAATTCATATACAACATCGTAACAGGAAACGAAAACGATATATTTGTACCAGCCGGAAACTAAGTAACAATCAACTGTTTGGGTGTTCCAAGATGAACCGAATCTAACAAAAGTGGTTTGTTCGTAAAGAACTTCCAAGAAAACGAACGCTTGTTTCTTTGGTTATACGGAACATGTTGCAACCATTGCTTTAGAGGATTGAAGAACAGTTAATGCTGAATGGTATTTACAATTTGTTTGTCAGAAATTATCGATGAAATCAGGAAAAACAACAGAAAAAACGCCGCATCATTCTTCATCATGAGAATGATTGCTCTCATACAGCACGTCAAACAATTAATTATTTGGCGGAGAAAAACATCGAATTAATATCTCATTGCCCGTATTCACCTGATTTATCCCCTAACGACTTCTTTTTTGTTCTCGAATGTCAAAAAATATGCGTGGACAGCGATTTTTATCACCTCAAATGGCTGTTGAATCCTTCCTAAACCATGTTTTTAAGGTTCTTACTTCAGAGTGGCAAAAATGTTTAGAGAATGCATGTAAAAGTGTATAAACCTCAAAGACGAATATTTTGAGAAAACAATAAAATGATTTGTATCATTGTTTTTGTAAAAACTTAAAAAGTAGCCCTCGTATTTAAGAAAAATGTTGCGCAATTCAGTAATAGTCCTTTTTTCTGCTTAAAAATTTAAAAGGAGCGTGACATTTTAATACTGATGTGTAAAGTGAAAAATTTTTGCAAAAAAAAGTAGGAGCGCTTATCCCAATCCTCAGGAAATAATGCCGTTACATTTGAACATTATCTCGACGAACTTACAGTCAAGAGTAATATCCCCGACACAAACAAGTTACGAATCAGCTTTTATTCTTAATAAATTGGTCAAATTAAACAAATCTCTTAATCAAGGGAAAACATAGACGAGCGCTACTAAATAGATAAATCGCTAACGTACAACCATGTTAGTTACACTATAAATACTTTCTACAGAATCGCATTTTTATCGGCGATGACAGTCACCATTAATAATTGTGGATTTACAAGATACGGGAATATAATTTAGTTGCTTTTCCAGCCCAAGTAACCTACGCTTTTGTGCGCGCGCGAATATATTGCAGAGGACTTGATACAGTTGTTTGATTGGAATCATTAACCCCATTAGTTTTCAATAGAGGTATAAAACGAGGATTAAATCTGTTACGTATCTGACGACAAGGTTCGGTCGTAAGTTCGCTTTCCATATTTTAAAGGAGCTAGTCAAAAAAGGAAAGACTGACTTCGTTTTATGCATTTTATTGCGCGTAAAACAAAACGAACGCCAGAAAAAGTGTGCTGAAATAATAATTCTATTTAACCGACTCTCATAATTGAATTATTTTTATCTTGAGAATAATGCCAGGAAGTAAAAATTATTTTAACTAGCCAAGATTTTAATCAACGAAAATAATTTATGTTAATTCTTTTTCAGCTGTCACTGTTTTCAAATAAAAATAAAGAGGAAATGGTAAGTTTTCACATAGCATGGGTAATATTTCCAAAAGAAAATCTACGGGGATAATGCAAATTAAAAATGTTGACAATTAGTACCCAACAAGATATTTTAAAAATTATTAAAACTGCATGATATCCAGGGACAAACCTATGCACGGACGTTTTGAAAAGTTTTTAATTAATTAATTAACTAACCATTAATTAATCCAGTACAAACATGTTAGTTTAGTGTGATTACACGCCTTACAAATTCTCACTCGAGTCACTATGAATGAATGTTAATTAAAATCTATACAAAATGCCACAAAACACTACAAATACCATCACAATCAATCCTAACCTTTGGGGTCGGTATCCGGCGGTGGACAATGAATAAACTTGCTTCCACTGGAAATAATGACATTTCCAGAGAACCTTTGTCTTCCCAGACTGGATAGAGGCTCATAGACACTACTGCTGCTACCTGTTACAGTCATACAAGCATACTTACATACTAATTATGTATGATACATGAAACGAGTGTATATACAAAGAAGATGATATAAATCCCGAATAACACTGATATATCAAGTTCGCGGATAAGACAAAAAATGTAATTTGTTAACAAAATTGAGTTCAAAAAAAGCTAGTGATAGTTTATTTTCACGAAAATTAATGGATCGCTGCTTTTAAAGTATTCTCATTGTTGCTTCTTTTGAATTTTTACACAGAGATCTTCATTTTATAGTTCTAGAAATGGTCTAGCCAATGTCGATATATTAATTAATAAAAAATATTGATCGCACAAACTTGGTACACAGGATTTCGGATTTACAAGATATATATATATATATATATATATATATATATATATATATATATATATATATATATATATATATATATATATATATATACAGTGACTCACAGCTTAAATGATGCAGTCGCTATAAGAAAAGACTAAAATTTACTGAAATTAAATTAGTAAAGAGTATTCTAAAAAAGTATGAATTACTTTTTGTCTTAAGTATGCCTTACTTAATTAAACAATAAATAATTAATCAAATCATATGCAATTTTAACGTCACAGCTTAAATGATGCAAAATAACAACAGGGGTCAAAACTTATCGCATTTTGAAATTTACGAAGGCGGGCGTTGCTTTGATTTCTTAGTGCAATTGTTTTTTGTTTAGTTTGACATTTTTTCATTCAATAAAACGAAATTGTTTAAGAATGGGTTGTCGAACTACAATTTCTGAGAGAAATTTAATTATTACTCATTATAGGAATGGATTCAGCCACAGAGACATAGCCAAAATAGTAAATAAATGTCCGTCAACTGTTCAGTATATCATTGAACGTTACCGGAATGAAAATAGAGTCGAGAATAAGTCAAGGTTGGCTCCAAATAAGATCTTGAATGAACGTGAAGAAAGATGGACTTTAAGAGAGGTATCAGATAATCCAAAAAAAAAGTGCGCCAAAGTTGTGCGCCGAGGTGGAAAGACAGTTTGGAAAAAGGTGTAACCCCGAAAAAAACAGTTCCACGGATCTTGCGAAATAATAATTTACATGGTCGAACTGCTAGAAATAAGCCTTTCATTAGCCAAAGAAATAGACGCGTGAGATTTGAATTTGCCAGAGAGCATATCAATAAAGACTTGAACTTCTGGAATTCAGTAATATTTGCTGATGAGACCAAAATAAACTTATTTGGGTCCGATAGAAAAATATCAGTCTGGAGAAAGCCTAATGAAGAATTAAAATTAAAAAATATGAACGCTACGTAAAGCACGGTGGAGGTGGAGTGATGTTATGGGGCTGTATGTCATCTGCAGGGGTAGTTAACATGCATTTCGTTGAAGGGAATATGAACCAATATGTGTACTTGGATATACTAAGGCAGCATCTCGTCGCTAGTGCCCAAAAATTAGATATTGAAAACAATTATCGGTTCTAAAACGACAATGATCCAAAGCACACGTCATTTCGAGTCCGCAGTTGGTTGCTTTATAACTGTCCAAATGTTATTAAAACACCAGCCCAGTCACCAGACTTAAATGTAATTGAAAATTTGTGGCTGATAATGAGGGAGGCCCGACCAAATATTAGCAGGCTTATTTCAAATTCTACAGTTTGTTTTCTCTAATAATTTTGATACATTGAATTTTGCACCCTTTAAGCTGTGACGTTAAAATCGCATATAATTTAATTAATTATTTATTGTTGATTAAGTAAGGGATATTTAAGACAAAAAGTAATTCATACTTTTTTAGAAGACTCTTTACTAATTTAATTTCAATAAGTTGTTTTTTCCAAATAAATAAAGAGGCACTGAGACCAGTTAGTCTTTTCTTATAGCGACTGCATCATTTAAGCTGTGAGTCACTGTATATATATATATATATATATATATATATATATATATATATATATATATATATATATATATATATATATATATATTTATATATATATATATATATATATATATATATATATATATATATATATATATATATATATATATATATATATATATATATATATAATATATAATATATATATATATATATATATATATATATATATATATATACATATATATATATATATATATATATATATATATATATATATATATATATATATATATATATATATACACAGGGTGACACAGCCAACATGTAACACCCTGTAATTTTTTTATTTTGAAATTTATATATTTGCATTTTTTAAATACCAAAATGGCGCATTATTAGGCTTTTTCATCACTTAAGAAATATTTTTAACTACTTTTTGGATGGATGTAGCTTCTACTTGATGGAAATTCATTATAAATATATAATAAAAAAAACTGTTTTTTAGTCAATTTCCACTAGTTTATTTAAATTGCGATGACGCGTTTCGCTGTCGATGCAGCTTCTTCAGATCTACATTTTACACACTTACTAGTGTAAAATGTAGATCTGAAAAAGCTGCATCGACAGCGAAACGCGTCATCGCAATTTAAATAAACTAGTGGAAATTAACTAAAAACAGTCTTTTATTATATATTTTTAACTACTTGCGGTTTGATCGGAAGTGACTGCACCTTTGTTATTTTTAATATATTTTTTTATCAATTTCAATTCCCTTAGAAATTCTCTTTTCAACGATCTATCACAAGTTGACATTTGTTTGACAGGTGACCGGCAAAAACTGATTTAAAATCTTAGACTTATATCGGATATACTAGCAATTGTTTTTGTTCGTTTTATCTCACTTTGGAAAGAATTTAAGACTATCCATTTATCGTACCATTTTCGGGCGTCTAAGTGGTTCCTACAAAATTTTATGCTTTACATTCAGTTACAGAATTTTAATTAAATAATGATCAATATCACAGAAATTAAGATAGGAACACATATTTTTTATTTAATCTAGTTACACATTACAGGTTTTTTGCCAACATACATCTAACGAAACTATCTAACGCCAATTGGTTTTATTATTATTTTCAGAAAATAAGAAACCTATTTATTAAATAAATATTTAAATGCAAATAATAAAACCAAAATATTTAATAATAAGAATAATACAACAAAACAGATAATTGTAATTAATTAATATTAGAAAGCAGTAATATTTTAACAAAATAAAAATAAATAGGTAAAACTATTTTATACTAGATATAAATCTGCTAGGTATTTGTTCCAAATGTTCAAAATGCTGTCCGTTGTTAATCCTACACAATCTTGTTTTTCTCACCGTGGCTCTCATAACGTTCTCCAACTAAATTTCAGTAATTTGATTTACTACTACTCTTCTTAAGCACATTTCTAAATTATTTCTGTCTGTTGTGGATTTTTGTAAACTTTTTCTTCTAGATGGTTTCATATAAAAAAAATCAAGAAGCGTAAGATCTGGCAATCTTGCAGGCCACTTAGTAGGTCTATTGGTACCTAACCAATCAGCACCAAAATCTTTGATTCAAGTAGGTTACTACATTGCTACTATTATAGCCTGGACCGCCATCCTGCTGAAAAATAATGTCTCCACGATTTATAGGTAAAGTTTCTAAAAAATCCTCAACATCATTTCGAATGAACTCATAATATAGTTCTTCATTTCACGCACCATCAAATATAATAGGACCAATAATTCTTATGCCAAGGATACCCAACCACACGTTAAAGCCGAATCTTTCATGATAGGCACTTTCTCGCATAATTCTAGGATTTTCTTGGGCCCAATATCGAGTACTGTTACGATTAAATAGACCCAAAATGGCAAATCCAGATTCATCCAAAAAATAGAAAGTTGTAATGAAATTGGTTATCAAGGTGGTATCTTTGCAAAAACCAATTACAATAATCCATTCTTCTTTGGTAATCTGTTGTAAATGTTGATTTATTTGATATATGTAGGACCCTGAATTTATATTTTCTTAAAATGCGGCGAGCGGTTTTACGATTTACACATGTCTTATAGAAATTTTAGGATCCACCTGAACAATTACCAATACATTGATTTCTGACACTTCGTCACCAATAAATACATCAGTAGGTTCAATCGGTTGCCTTCTGAACTGCTGCTCTACCCTTAAAAAATAACTGTTGGGTGGGTGCCTCCTAACAAGACATCTTGCCATGTACAACTCGGCGGCTTGTTGGCTATTCTTTCTGCACTCTCCAAAATTAATAACATGTCTATTTTTTCATCCGTTGAATATATTTTTGTTAATGAAAAATTATTTTTGACGTAAAGTAAACAATAATAATGGCCATTTTCGTAACACACAGCGACCATGACTTTCGGTTCGATTGTTTTATCACAGCTTATTAAGTCCGTAAGGAAAACTTGTTGATATCACATTATTGCATAATAAAACGGTTTATTTTCTGGAAATAATATTAAATCCAATTGGCGTTAGATAGTTCTGTTAGATGTATGTTGGCAAAAAACCTGTAATGTGTAACTAGGTTAAATAAAAAATATGTGTTCCTATCTTAATTTGGGTGATATTGATCATTATTTAAAGAGAAAATTCTGTAACTGAACATAAAGCATAAAATTTTGTAGGAGCCGCGAAAATGGCACAGTCTTAAATTCTTTCCAAAGTGAGATAAAACGAACAAAAACAATTGCTAGTTTTTGCCGGTCACCTGTCAAACAGATGTCAACTTGTGATACATCGTTGGAAAGAGAATTTCAAAGCGAATTGAAATTGATAAAAAAATATACAGAGTTCGATGAAAATAAGAAAGTTGCAGTCACTTCCTGTCAAATTGGAAGTAGTTAAAAATATTTCTTAAGTAATAAAAAAAGCCTAATAATGTCCCACTCTGGTATCTAAAAATGCAAATATGTAACTTTCAAAATAAAAAAATTACAGGGTGTTACATGTTGGCTGTGTCACCCGGTATATTGTGGTGGAAATTCCAACCTCCAGTTGGTAGTTTTTTTTTAAATAACAATAGAAGTTAGGAACTGGTATATACAATAATTAACTACAATATAATATTTGTCAGTAACTTACCAGAACTATCCAATGAACGACTATCCCTCTGTATTCGTTTCAGCACTGAAGTAGAACCAGCCGAGGCAGTGGACGTGCTACTCGGGTCTTTTCGTAAACTATCGCTGCTCGTTGTTGTCTTAACTTCATACTCATGAGCTCGTTCGGTAACTTTAGGCATGAGCTCCTTTTTAGTCATTCGGGCGAGTTCGCTACGAGAGAAATCGGTTCGGGTGTCCTCGGGATAAGTTTCGAATTCTTTAGCCCTCTTCTGGACAATCTGGTAATTGGAAGGATTCATCCTAAAAATTGTTTCAGTTAGAAAAGTTGTGTAATCCTATATTAATTTTTAACTTCAATCCAGTTAAAGACCATGAAAAAAAAACACATATTAACTCACCTCGGATTGAGATTTTTAATGATTTAAAATAATATTATTTGAAATTACAGTAGAACCCCCCCGGTTATCCGAGGTAACGTGGGGGGGCACCCTCCTCGGAAACTGAAAACTCGGATAATCCGGATTTGTTTTTTATTCATTCAAAAAATAAACACCAATACTTTAATCCGATGTATTAACGTGTTTAACATATAAAAGGTACATACATTATAAAACAGTGAAATAGGTATCTATGCGCTTCTGTTTCATATTGCATCTTCTTTTTCTCGCTGCAATGTTTATCCATCTATTAAGAAGCAAATCCGCTGGGGTTGCCTCTGGTTGTTGTTCGATATACCTGAAAGCTTTTTCCAAAGAAGCAAAACCTTCTTGATGAGAGATCTTAGTGGGAGACTGTTCATCCACCGCCGCTTCGTCATCGTCATCTGATTTTTTTCGGTTTCCTGAAAGGCATTCGTTATTTCTTCAATACTCATTTCTTCTTCTAAATCATCTGCTGTAATCCATTCAACAACATCTTCTCTTATCACATTTTCGCAACCCTTTAATTTTTGCATTAATTTAAATTAACTTTTTTCTTTTTCTTCTATCGCGATGTCAAAATTTGAACAGGGCATTTCTCCATGGCTTCTCAATTTCAAAGCTAATTCATTTAATGGAGTAATCTTCGCTGTCATTATAGTCCTCAAAATCAATAACTTTTGACCAAGATTTTTGAATAGTGGTAGTACGCACAGAATCCCAAGCTTGACTTACCCAGTAAAAAACATTTTTCAGTGTAACCTTTCTCATCCCATTGATAATATCCTCCTTTTCTGTGTATTCTAACAGATGTTCAAGATATGAACGCCTATAATTTTTTTTTAATGTTTTCGACGATGCCTTGATCCATTGGTTGCATTATGCTGGTTACATTTGGAGGAAAAAAATTTTACAACAATTTCGCCCACATGAAGTCCTTCTCCAGGGTGAGAGGAGCCATTATCCATTAGCAAAATTGCTTTAATAGAAAGACGGTTTCTGTTCAAAAATTTAGTCACAGATGGCACGAACTCTTCTTCAAACCAGTTAGTAAATAAGGTCGCATTCAACCATGCGCTCTTCTGACTTTTGTAATAGACTGGTAGGGCTTTGGGTGAGATGTCTTTTAAAGCTCTTGGACGTGCAGACTTGCCAATCACCATCAGTGGGATTTTGTGCTTGCCAGATGCATTGGAACATACCAACATAGTTAATCTTTCCTTACTTCGTTTGTGCCCAGGAGCTGATTTTTTCCTGCCGAGATGCCAATGTTCTTGATGGAAGCATTTTATAATTCAGACCAGTTTCGTCACAGTTGTAAATTTGATCAGATGTGTATCCACAATCTTCGATTTGCTTTTTAAAGTTCTGCTTAAACTTCTCAACTGATGACACATCAGTAGAAAGTTTTTCACCACATACAGTCAGTTGTCGTACATCGTACCGTTTTTTTTTTTTTCCAGCGGTCAAGCCATCCAGAACTGGCGGTAAACTGATCTATCTTTGGGAATTGCCTACTAATCATTATTGCTTTCTGTTGTAAAATTGGACCTGACAGAGGCACACCTTTTGATATCTGTTGGTTAAACCACATGAATAAAGCTTCGTTAACCTTTTCATAGTCGCCAGTTTTCATTGATTTTCTTCTTGAGGACGAGGAGGCTTGATTTATACACCACTCTTCTATTTTTGTGCGGTTTTCTTTTCCAATCTCCAACTGTTACCTCACCTACTCCATAATCTCATGCAACAACTTTAATTGTCTCTCCTGCTTCAATTCTTCTGATGGCTTTTATTTTTTCTTCAATAGGAACGACGATTCTTTTACGCTTATTTTGCTCCATTATAATACGACAAACAAAAATTCAAACAAAGCAGTTTCATATCAATTACACTTAACAAACAGAACTCCAACCAAATAAATTATGTGAGTATACTCGGACTTCTCCGTAGTAAACGCTATAACGCACTGTATTCACGCAAATTTACATGCTGAGAGTCCAAAAACATAAATATGGGAACCCCTCACACGGGCCAGGGGGATTCCCCGAAGGCCCCGACGATTTTAAATGGACATATGTACATACATATTTTAGAAGCTCGGTTACTACGCAGCATAGACGCACGTACCTCGGATAATCAGGTTCTTAGATTGGCTCGGTTAATCCGGAGCTCGGATAATCGCGACTCGGTTAATCGGGGGTTCTACTGTATATTTAATAAATTACTCAAGATGCTTGTTAAAACTGAAAAAAAAAACATGTAAATCTTCAGTTAATGACATTTATTTATAGAAATAAAAGAACATAAACACATTTTATTGTTAAAACACTTGCAATAAATGAATGAAAATAAAATAAAACCAAAAAACTTAACAATTAATACCCTTTTGACTTACATGGGAAACAAATAGGCCAAAATATAATTAATTACGCTCCTGTAATAACAACAAAGAAATATTAAGAAATGTTCAAAAATAGTGCAAAGTTTATTACCATTACGTTTTATAACAGTAACTTTACAAGTTCTCATGGGAACACTTTTAAAATTGAATTCTTAGAAAAAAAAAAATTAAATGTTTGTTTTTATAGAAGAATTGGTGCTATTTTTTGTATGTTTTCCATGATTATATATTTGTTACCATGAGAAGTTTCTACAACTTTCACTGCTAATCCTACTTACCTCCTTTCCTCTGCTGCCTCGTTTCGTGCCATCTCATTAGCATCCTCACTATCAAAATAGGGCGCAGTTTCAGCTTCCTGTACACTCGCTTCATGTACTTTGCCAGCTCTTGGCGATTGAGCGTTAGTCAGGGGTGTAGCCATATTAGGCACACCCCCACCGACATCACCATAACACGGCTGAGCCACATCTCTTTCACCCTCAATATCATTTTTAATTCGCCTATAATTGTTATGCACCGGCTTATTAACACTTCGCGCGGGCGAGTCTTGCCGATTTGGAGCCGGCTCTTGCCGAACCGGGGACTCGTTCGGCGGAGGCCAAACGGCACGTTCGAGTTTTCTCGGTCGTCCGTGGAACTCGCGGAGCACGGGTGTTCGTAGGAACTCTTCTTTTTGTCGCACGCTCTGTCTCACTCGCGATATCCGCAAGGAGTCGTCGATTTCGTTTCCGGTTATGGTCGAATTGGAACCGAACGAGGTTATACTGTCTTTGCTACCTGAAAATAACAAATAAAAAACTGTTTAAGATTATTCTATTAAAAATTGGAATATAGTGGAGTTCGGACCACGACAACTCATACATATAGTAGACGGGAATGATTGGAGAAAGCTAGGAGTTGTACATTAGAGTGACCGGATCTCATAGAGGGGGAAAAAAAATGTCGGAATCTTGTTCGTCTGGACCCCACAAAACGAATCCCCTTTCCAGATATTGAGATAGCCGAAATTTGAGCTCGATTAAACGACGTTAACCCGTGCCGCTCGTCGCTCAAAGTTTGAAAAAATTCAAATTTTTGGCCAAAAAGCTGACATATGGAGCCCTAACTCCAGAACGGTAAATAATAGAAACACGCTTAATATCTCAAAAGAAAGCTAATGTTGTTCTTCAAAATTTATATTCCATACATAATTGTTGTTATTTTAAGTCAAACCGAGTTACAACAGCCTTTAGCCCCAAAAACGTGACCTGGTATCACTAGGAGCATACTTCGTATATTTTGTTATTAAGTGATAAATTTTGCTTTTTTTTTGGTATATTTTTGAGTTTAAAGTAGAAATATAATAAAAAAAACAAGTAATACTGATAAGTCTAATGACATTTTTTATTTTAAAATATAAAAATTAGGTATATAATACATACAAAACAGACACAGAAAAGATACAGACGTAGTACCTACATGAGTTGATAATTTTACATAGTTATCTAATCTATTCTAGAGCTTTTGTTAAAGTAGTTTTTGAAACGTCAGGATATAATGCTCGGCATTTACTTACAACTTGCAGGACATATTGCTTTTGGTCTTCATCTTTTGTCAGAAGGTCGTTAAAGTCGGTTATTAATTTAACACCACACTCAGCCATATCATTACTACTTTTAATGTTTTGACAATTTTCAATCCTTCTTGGAAGTCATTATTTTGAGGCCAGGTGTTTGGATGTTGTCTTAGGAAATCTGTTTTTATATTAAATTGGTCAAAGAATGTAAACGTTTCTTTGGTAAGTAAATTTACCAATCCTCCATCAACTACCTCTTTTAAGTTTTCTTTCCTAACTTTTGGATTTACACCCCTAGCGTGCTGTGATGGTTCATCTGTGCTACTGAGCAATTTATTAGCCATTAACAACTTTTCATCGTCTGTAATGGTGGGATCAAAAAACGATAATCCCACCAACTTTGCATTCAAATACCACAAATGGTTCGAAAATTTGGTCAGGGCTATTTCTGCAATGTCGTTGTCACATTCTTTATAGTCTAACAGACTATGCAAAATACCTAAATCTTGCTTTGGTTTTGGAGCATTGAACCAAGCTTTACAATAAATTTTAACTAGGAAAACAGAAATGGCACGCACAGAACTTTCTTCTTCTTTAGACATCTTAAATTGACGACGAAAAATGAACATTTTTAAGCAGTAAATAGCCTTTGCCATCCACCTAGCGTGATGAATGGCTCCTGGAGTTCTAAAACCCACAACATTGCCGTCTAGTGTTCCAACAAATACGAGAACCAACTGCAATAGCTCCTTGTAGTCATCTCTGGGGTGGCTCTCAGTTAATTTGGTCTCGAATTCAGTAGTAACATTTGCAATTACTTCTGGAGTTAGCTGTTTTTGTATTAGATTGTCACTGATACCTGTGTCGTATTTTCCTTTGTCTATCTTGGGCCACGCAGTGAGGAATCTCTTGAAAATGTCTGGATGAGGTCCAGTGGTTGATCCCATTTTTGTGTCGAATACGCCTCTTAACACAATTTCCAAGATATGGTGACGGCAAGCTAGGTATAACAATTCTCTTCCTAACATTTGCTCCAATATGACGCATGCTCCTTTGAGTCTTCCCGTGTTGGATGCTGTAGTGTCGAAGCACATCGCCTTGACGGTGTTGAGAAGACCCCATTCATGTAGGCATTCATATACGGCTACGGCTTGCTCCTCTCCAGAGCTGTTTGCTGTTACAGGAACTCCCAGCAGCTGTTCCTTTTCGCCATATGAAATAGCTATAGCTATTCGCTCACATTGTTCATTTTTTAAAACACCAGGTAAAAGTTTACCGTCCCAATGGACAACCACGGGCTCTTTTTCAGGAATGTTTACTTTATCAAAAATTTTTTTATTATATTGTTCTCTGAACATTTGCCTTCTATCATGTAATAAAGTTTTCGAGACTTTGTACTCAAGAGGGTCAAGGTTTAGTGCTTCTAGAGTAGCTATTAAAATTCTCGTGGCATTTCTGTCGGATACCTTACATCGATCTAATAAAATGGACAATTTCATGTTTAAAATCTCTTTAACGCCCCTTGCAGATGAAACTCTCATCCTCTTGCTCTCAAACGGGTCTTTCTTTGGTAAACTACTCAGGTAATCCCCATATAATAAATGATTAAATTTGAACAAAAGGCTCTTTATGTTTGAAAATTGAGTTCCAAAATACTTTTTAACAAAAAAATGTTAATTCCGAGACACATTATGTAAAAACCCGTAAAATTCTTAGAATACTCCCAAACTGGCTCCTACTGGTACCAGGTCACGTTTTTGGGGCTAAAGGCTGTTGTAACTCGGTTTGACTTAAAATAACAACAATTATGTATAGAATATAAATTTTGAAGAACAACATTAGCTTTCTTTTGAGATATTAAGCGTGTTTTCTATTATTTACCGTTCTGGAGTTATGGCTCCATATGTCAGCTTTTTGGCCAAAAATTTGGATTTTTTCAAACTTTGAGCGACGAGCGGCACGGGTTAACGTCGTTTAATCGAGCTCAAATTTCGGCTATCTCAATATCTGGAAAGGGGAATCGTTTTGTGGGGTCCAGACGAACAAAATTCCGACATCGATTTTTTGCGGTCACCCTATTGTACATGCATATTAGTAAAAAAAAATTTAAAGATAAAAATTTAAAAGAAAAAGCCCCTTACGGCAATTAAATAAATTTAAATCGGTTGTATTAAAAAAATATATGACTTAAAAAAAATTTAATGACTTACTATCTGCTACTGACGATGAAAGAGAACTAGTACTTTCTCGCCTCTCAGCCTCAGAACTCTGCAATCTGCACCCAGCAGCGTCCGGCAAGCCCATGTTTTAAACTTTCAGCACCAGATGGCAGATATTGAGGCTTGTTATACATAGCCTTCATGCTGTCACTGTAGTACTGTTCCGAGTCGCCGTCGGACGAAGTCAGCAAAGTGGCGCCGTTGTAGTCGTCAGCCGAGGAGAGTAAGTTACTGCCTTCGCTCGCTCTACGACCCATTTTGCGATATAGGGGCACTTGGGGTTGGGCCCGAGATTTCTGACGTAGGTGTACCTAAAAAAAGAAAAAAATCTTCAATTGCCGTTCTCTCGATTTTTTTTTGATTATTATCCTTTGGATTTTCTTGATCGATGTGATAACTGTTTACTTATGTTACTAACAGCAACTTTGGTTCAGGTCTGATGTCTAAATTGACTTAAAACTGTAACGAAACTCTTCTATACACTATTTAACTAAAAATAAAGCCACATACCTCATTTGGATGATGAATCTCGGCATAAATCTCTTGTTGCAGTCCGTGATGCCCCCTTCCAGTCGGATCCAACACACTTTCAGCACTGCGCTGATGTCCACTCCTAGCAAACTCAGCTCTGGGCGGGGCTCTAGGAACTAATGCTGCTTGTTGCGGATACTGATGGTGGTACTGATCGAAATCGTACAAATAAGGTTGCTGCAGGTAGCGCCACGAAGCGGCGTCCACTCGAAATTCTTGCGGTCCGATTCCTGAGTGCTGAGCGATGCGCTGAGTTAGGATCTGCTGAGCGGTCGCTCGATCTATCGGTACGTCTGGATAGACGGGTGCTTGGTTTGAGGCCGGGTTATAAGCTTTGTCTGGAAAAAACTTAAACAAAAAAGACTATTAAAATGACTCTGCATTAAAATTAAAAGAAAAAATGAGAGGCAATCGTTCAAGTTGAAAGGATATGTGAATAATAAAAGTCGATTCTTAGTACTTTAGAACACAGTAAACACTTGTACTAAAACGCTAAAATTTATATTTTAACATGTTTAAAAAACAAGCATCATTCTCTAGAATTATATCAAAGTTTTCTAGACTTGTTCTCTGAGTTCTGGGGCTCTTCAGGATATTTTTAAATTGGATAAGTTATTTATCCAGATAATCTCTGGCATATACAAATAGTAACATAAATATTTGTTGAGCTGCTCTGTAATCTTGCACCAGTATCCCCCAACGTACCGGCTATAACAAAAAATATAATAAAATAACAAAACATTCGAAACTATTTCCATATGTTTCACTATAAATAATTAAGTGTAAAATTTGTTCATTCCCTTAATTCAAAACTAGGAAATACTTTAATAATACTAATAAATATCTACTCCATCTATCAATCTTCAGTTCTTCCCTTAAAGCGCGTATTGCTCAAAAACTATCCGTTTCATCCCTACTTGTGTATACCAGGTGTACAGGTATGAAATGCGGATTTCAGACAACAGATGGTGCACCAATGCAGTTTGTGCTATAAAGATTTGAGACTGCGCCATTTTGTTGTGTCATCAATAAGTGACAGACGCGCACGAGTGATAAAATGGAAAAGTGTGTGCATAGTGTTGTGTTTGTGTTCAATATGCCGAAATTTATACCGAACAAAGAGCATTCGCGGACAGCATTATTTTTTTGTTTTCATTTGAAGAAAACTGCTGTTGAATCATACCAATTACTTCGAGAAGCTTATGGTGAACATGCTCCATCGCAAGATACGTGTGAACGATGGTTTCGGCGTTTTTCAAAAGTGGTGACTTCGATGTTGCAGGCAAGAAATGTGGAAAACCGCCAAAAAAAATACGAAGATGTGGACTTGCAAGCATTGTTGGACGAAGATGATTGGCAAACACAAAAACAACTCGCCGAGCAACTGGGCGTTAGACAACAAGCTGTTTCCAATCGGCTACGAGAGATGGGAAAGATTCAGAAGACCGGTAGATGGGTACCACATGAGTTGATCGACAGGCAAATGGAAAAGCGCAAAAACACGTGTGACATTTTGCTCGCTTGGTACAAAAGAAAGTCGTTTTTGCATCGTATAGTTACATGGGATGAAAAGTGGATTTATTTTGAGAATCCCAAGCGCAAAAAATCATGGGTAGACCCAGGCGTACCATGCACATCGACCGCAAGACCGAATCGCTTTGGCAGAAAGACGATGCTCTGTGTTTGGTGGGACCAGAGGAGCGTGGTCTATCATGAGCTGTTAAAACCTAGGGAAACGATTTGAACCGTTCGCTGCTTGAAAAAAGGCCAGAATACCGAACGATGCAACACAAAGTCATTTTTCTTCATGACAATGCTCCATCCCATAAGGCAAAATCAGTTCGCGACACGTTGGAAGCACTCAGCTGGGAAGTTTTACCCCATGCGGCTTACTCACCAGACTTGGCTCCTTCCGACCACTTGTTTGCATCGATGGGTCACGCACTTGCTGAGCAGCTCTTTGATTCGTAGGAAGATGTGAAAAAATGGCTCGATGAATGGTTCGCAGCAAAAGGGGAAGATTTTTACTGGCGTGGTATTCACAAACTACCCCAAAGATGACAAAAATGTATAACAAGCGATGGAGCATACTTTGAATGAAGCACTTTTTATTATTCTCTCGAATTTAACATGTTTTTTTTTTAGAAAAAAAATCCGCATTTTATACTTGTACACCTGGTAAAATTAGAAATTTTAATTTAATTTCGGTCGTGAGTTATCGTTCGACCATGGAATTGATAGTTATGTTTTTCGTGTTTTAAAGCCCCTAAAACGTGGGGAAATGCTAAATTCTCGGAGGGTAATTATTTTCAGTAATACAACACTGCCCTTAGCGAGGGAAATAAAAATGGAGTTCGAATAAGACAAGAAGTGGGCTTGAAAACGTCTGTTTTACCTCACCGGTTTCTTTACCCTCAGTTTTATTGAGACAGCCTTGAGCTAAACACAGGCACGCACAGTATTTTATAAATTTTGAAACGTTTTTCTTCAGCTTACAGCGTTGACAAGCTGTTTTCCGTAATTCTATCATCATCGCCTATTATATTATAAATAATGTTAGTTAACAGGGATGTTACTTACTCTTTGAAGCACGTCCTCCTCTTTCGGCACTACCAACAAATGCAAATATTCTGGACTGCTGGCTATAAGCTGTACAACTTGCTGATAACTTCTACCGGCAGTAGGCACGCCGTTTACAGCAACTAACCTATCGCCTCGTTGAAGTCCGGCCTGTTTGGCGGGGCTACGATCGCGCACGTGCTTCACGAAGATGGTGTCCATGGGCGCGAGAAGCGCCCCACAAGCAGCGTGTCGTCCATCATCTTGCTGCAAAATAAAATATTATGAAATGTGGTACAAAAGAAAAGTTAATTTTACGGAAAATCGGTCAAATGAAAATAAATAAATAAACAAATAAATAAATATATACATATACATATATATATATATATATATATATATATATATATATATATATATATATATATATATATATATATATAGAACAGGCTGGATTCAGATGAGGCTTCAGTACGATTGAGCACTTGCACACATTGAGAATACTAATCGAGAAGGCCACCGAATATAATATACGAATGTGGCTCACATTTGTAGATTTTCGCAAGGCTTTCGACACAGTGGAAAAATGGGCGCTTATAAGAGCTCTTAGAAATGCTCTTATAGACCACAGATACAGAGAACTGATAGCCAGAATATATGAACGAGCAACACTCAAAGTTATGGTAAACCAAGAACTGACAAACAAGATCCCAGTGAACAGAAGAGTAAGGTAAGGCGATGTAATATCGCCTAAGTTGTTTACAATGATCTTGGAAGATGTATTTAAAGAACTAAATTGGGACGAAAATGGCCTTCTGATAGCGGGCGATCGGCTAAACAACCTGAGATTTGCAGATAACATTGTAATTATAGCAAACAATAAGAATGAAATGATCCAGATGATCACAGATCTCCACCATCAAGCAAGAAAAGTGGGACTTGACATAAATTTCTCCAAGACAAAGTACATGAGTAACGAAGAGGCCAATGATGAAAATATAGTGATTGAACATTCAACAATAGAAAAAGTAAACACGTACATCTATCTGGGCCAAATAATAGCGATAGGAAAAGAAAACCAGCAGCTTGAAATAGAAAGAAGGATACGTATGGGATGGGCAACATATGGAAAATTAAAATAAGTACTGAATATGAACATTCCTCCCAAATTTATAATCAATGCATCTTGCCAGCTACAACGTATGGAGCCAAGACATGGGTTTTAACTAAAAGAACAATAGAAAAACTACAAGTTCACCAACGAGCAATGGACAGGAAGATGTTGAGTGTTACTTTGAAGGACAAGTAAACTAATAAATGGATTAGACGACAAACAAAGGTGGCTGATATCACCAAACGGACAACATCTCTGAAATGGAGCTGGGCCGGCCATGTAGCGAGAGCGACGTATAAGTGGAGTGGCAAGATCACTAGGTGGAGACCATGGGGTGAAAAGCGAAGCATAGGAAGACCCCAACAGAGATGAAGCGATGATCTGAAGAGAATCGGAGGGCTTAACTGGTATCAACAAGCAGAACATAGAGAAAAATGAAAAAGATTTGAGAGAGGCCTATACCCGACAGTGGGTAGAGAGCGGCTGAAGGAAGAATAACACAAAGAAAAGTGTGCCCAAGTATTACATTATATATATTTTTGAACTCGTGTTTTTACAAGCTTACTTTTGACACCCCACTCGATGACCTGGTAAAAAAAAATTTCACTTCCGATTTCACCTCCCAAAACTAAACCCTTAAGTCAAAAGTTAACTTTCAAAACTACACGGCTCCGATGAGGCCATCAATTCCTATATTAGTACCAAATTTCAATTTTCTACGTCAAATAGTTTCGGAGAAAATCGGGTATGACAGTCGGACAGACGGACGGACAGACAGACGGACAGACAGACGGACGGACAGACACCGAAGTGGTCTTATAAGTGTTCCGTACGAAACACTAATAAGAAAAGGGAGTAAAATCTTATGAGTCTACTAACTTTTTTGTCCAAACCTAGACCCCGTCTTGTTGTTGGTACTGATATTCTCGGAGAAATCTTTTATTGAAGCGTTACTTTGTAACCGTACGTTATCATTATAAATGAAAAAACATAGTGACGTCTTTAACAAAGTAAATACTACGTTCGAATTTGACGTTAGATGTGTCTGAGTACATCACAGTATTTTCTAACTTAAAAAAAACTGTCAAGGGCAAGTTGGACTGGCGCAATTAGTGTTTCGTACCGTGATTGCTTTTAAAATTAAATAAAATCTTTACCTAGGCTAAGTTAATTAGGTCTCTGATATCTTAAGATGCAACATGTTTTTTAAAGTTTTTTCTTAGTCAGTAATGTTATAGCATCTCACCTACCTAATAGCCAATAAACCAATCTAGCTCCATCTAGAATCTAGTAATAAAAGTGTAAACAAATATTTACTACCTAAATATTTGTTTAATTATAAACAAATAAAATAAAATTATTTTGTCTCGGTACAGGAGCGACGCACGACTGTAATGTACTGAAAGGTATATTAAATAACCGGTCAAGTGTAAGTTGAACTTGCGTAATTAGTGTTCCGTACGTTGATTGCTTTTAAAATAAAAATTTTGTTACAGAGGTAGAAAATGATCAGTGACTTCACAAAACACACCCCAAATGAGTTTTCAACAAAGTTTGTTTCCAGTCTTTACTGAAAAGTGATGACCTCGAAATTTTTGTTTTTTTTTATATACCAGATAAATTATTAAAGGTAATGCCATCGTGATAATTTTCGTTCAATCTACACCACGTGGGGAACATTCCAGAATTTTTTCAAAATTTTTTGATCAGTACTTTTCGAGATAAAGTGTGTTGACAGCGATTTTTTAAAATAATACGAAGAAAAGTGTGCCCAAGTATTACATTATATATATTTTTGAACTCGTGTTTTTACAAGC
This sequence comes from Pachyrhynchus sulphureomaculatus, assembly GCA_019049505.1. Taxonomy (NCBI): domain Eukaryota; kingdom Metazoa; phylum Arthropoda; class Insecta; order Coleoptera; family Curculionidae; genus Pachyrhynchus; species Pachyrhynchus sulphureomaculatus. The sequence goes on along the minus strand of CM032456.1, from coordinate 35,919,874 downwards.
TTTCTTTTGACACCCCATTGGATGACTTGGTAAAAAAAAAATTCACTTCCGATTTCACTCCCCACCACTAACCCCTTAAGTCAAAATTTAACTTTCAAAACTACACGGCTCTTATGAGGCCATCAATTTCTATAATAGTATCAAATTTCAACTTTCTATGTCAAATAGTTTCGGAGAAAATCGGGTATGACAGACGGATAGACCGACGGACGGACATACGGAAGGACAGACACCGAAGTGGTCTTATAAGTGTTCCGTACGAAACACTAATAAGAAAAGGGAGTAAAATCTTATGACTTTTTTGTCCAAACCTAAACCCCGTCGTGTTGTTGGTACTGATATTCTCGGAGAAATCTTTTATTGAAGCGTTACTTTGTAACCGTACGTTATCATAATAAATGAAAAAAACGTGGTGACGTCCTTAACAAAGTAAATACTGTAAGTTTCTTATTTTAGGAGAAACTTTGACTTTTAAGCTCTTATAATATGAACAGTTTTTGTTAATGGTTCTTATGTTTCTTCGTAAAGTACGCTCTCTGAGGAGACATGAGAACCATTAACAAGAGAGCGTACTTTACGAGTGGCAGTTGACAGGTTCGTTTTTAATACTTTCACTATCAATGCTAACGTGTCTCAAGGCTCCATACTCTCTCCTATTATCTTCCTCCTTTACGTTAACGATTTGCGGGAAAGGACAAGGTATTCAATCTACAGCTTTGCAGATGACATTACATCGGCTACTGACATCAGACAGCAGAAAGTCGTTCAACTTAACAAACACCTGGTAGAAATTCTATCTTAGGGTGACAGTAACCAGGTAGCTACAAAAACGCAAGGCTTTACACTTCCCAACAACATTTAACTCTGTACAAAGTTCAAATTCGACAAACGATGGAATACTGCTCTCGTGTTTATGACTCTGCTTCCAAATATACACTGCATTTGTTGGATTCTATTCAGAAGAGAGCTGTTTGCCTGACAGGAGACCCGAAACATCGGCTACTGACATCAAGACAGCAGAAAGTCGTTCAACTTAACAAACACCTGGTAGAAGTTCTATCTTAGGGTGACAGTAACCAGGTAGCTACAAAAACCCAAGGCTTTACACTTCCCAACAACATTTAACTCTGTACAAAGTTCAAATTCGGCAAACGATGGAATACTGCTCTCGTGTTTAGGACTCTGCTCCCAAATATACCCTGCATTTGTTGGATTCTATTCAGAAGAGAGCTGTTTGCCTGACAGGAGACCTGAAACTCACAAGTAACTTTGAAACCTTGGAACATTGAAGTAGAGTTGGCGACGTGAGTCTACTCTACAAGTACTTTCATGGAAAGTGTTCGATGGCTGTAGCCCGCTTAATTCGTTCCGGAGCTGTGAATGCTAGGAAAACACGTTGGGCTAAAACACCACAACCGTATGAGGTTTAGCTTGTCACTCCTTGTACAACTCTTTTCAAGCAGTCTTTTATATGGAAATCCTCATTAGGATTGTGTTTTCCACCGAGTACAATTTACAGCGACTCAAAACCAAGATTATTCGTTTTTTTTCTACAAGCATCGTCCCTGTAGAGCTTTAGGGATTCCCCTGCAGCACATGTGCTGTGCTCTTAAAAAAATCCTAAAATGACAGATTTTCTATTTCTGAGTGTACAGAATGAAAGGAGAAAAAAAATAAATCCACAACTATTTTTTTAATATAAATCTAAATTTTCTAGTGAAACACAACAATACAGAAATTTTAGGAAATTAGTCGCCGCAGTAAAACATATAAATATATATATATATATATATATATATATATATATATATATATATATATATATATATATATATATATATATATATACAGTGGCGTGCAAAAGTTTCCGGCCAGTGACATTTCGTACTCTAATTTATTAAAAAAAAAGACTAATGATTTTAATTATTATGAGATGTGAAATAAAATAATATAGTAAAAGAATATTATTTATGTTTGTGAATATATTTATTATTATTATTCTTATATTTATATGTGCAAAAGTTTCCGGACACATAATAAACATTGACGCAGTAGGACGTTTAAAGACGTATTTACGAATAATAGCGCGTTGAATGTTCACATTTAGTTCATAAAAGGTCGTGGGAGCATAACATGGCTCGGCATATGCGAATCCAAATTCGTGAGAGAGTAATAAAATTTCCAAAAGAAGGAAAGTCTTCTCGTGAGATTGCTTCATTATTATCGATAGGTAAATCAACCGTTAACGATATTATTGTAAAATACCGTTGTGGATATGGTTTAAAAGATCGTCCGCGTAGTGGAAGACCAAGAAAAACGTCTAAAAAAAAAGTAAATCGTATCATTAAACGCAAATCAACTGCGGATGTCAAGAAAACTGCTGCCGAAATTGCACGCGAGCTAAAGGATGAAAACCTAGCTAATGTTAGTCATAGTACTGTGATACGAAGACTACATGATGTGGTACTTTTTGGCCGTATAGGTATCAAAAAAAACATTATTTAGTAAAAAGAATAAGAAGGCCCGATTACAATTTGCCAAAGATCACCTAAATTGGACAATCAAAGATTGGAAAAAAGTAGCTTTCTCAGACGAATCTAAATTTAATCTTTTTGGAAGCGATGGTAGACAGCATGTACGACGTCCTATTGATACGAGAAATGATGTTCGGTACCAAATTCCTACTGTAAAATACGGTGGAGGAAGTGTGATGGTTTGGAGAATTTTCTCTGCACAAGCGGTCGGTCCATTGATCGAGATCAACGAAAATATGAACGCTGATATTTGCAAGGACATTTTAGAAAACAATTTATTATCATATGCTGAAGAAATATTGCCGCAAAATTGGATATTTCAGCAGGATAATGACCCCAAACATACATCCAAGTTGTTAAAACAGTGGTTTCCTGCTTCAAATGTAAGAGTTTTAAGCTGGCCATCTCAATCACATGACTTGAACCCAATAGAACACTTATGGGAGACGCTAGATCGTCAAGTTCGAAAGCGTACATATTCAAATAAAGCCCCATTATTCAAATCACTGAAGGAAGAATGGGATAAAATTTCACCTGCTTGTATTAATCGATTAACTGAGTCAATGCCACATCGTTGTGCGGTTGTTATCGCTGCAAAGGGTATGGCTACAAAATATTAAAAAAAAATATATAATTTAAGTCTATTATAGAGCATATGGACTAATAATTTTTCTCGTAGTACAAAGTGGCCAAAAACTTTTGCACATATAAATATAAGAATAATAATAATAAATATATTCACAAACATAAATAATATTCTTTTACTATATTATTTTGTTTCCTATATCTCATACTCACATCTCATAATGATTAAAAATCATTAGTCTTTTTTTTAATAAATTAGAGTACGAAATGTCACTGGCCGGGAACTTTTGCAGGCCACTGTATATATATATATATATATATATATATATATATATATATATATATATATATATATATATATATATAATTTTATATATATATATATATATTTATATATATATATATATATATATATATATATATATATATATATATATATATATATATATATATATATATATATATATATATATATATATATATATATATATATATATATATATATATATATATATATATATACGAGGCTGGTTTGAAAAGTCCGTGCAAAAATAAAAACTACTTATGTGTTTGGGGTAAACCTTTTTTATTTTTCGACATAGTCTCCTTTTAGGCTTATACACTTCGTCCAACGATGTTCTAGTTTGTTGATCCCTTCCGAATAATAGGATTTGTCCAAGTCTGCAAAATATCTATTAGTGTCTGCAATCACCTCCTCGTTTGAATAAAATCTTTGTCCCGCCAACCATTTCTTCAAATTGGGGAACAAATAGTAGTCCGAGGGAGCCAAGTCTGGAGAATAGGGGGGATGTGAAACGAGTTGGAATCCTATTTCCATTAATTTTGCGACCACAACTGCTGAGGTGAGCTTCTCTTTAGTCTCCTGACGCGTTTTGCCTTTCATAAAGTAATGTTTAATCACCACACGAAATTCTTTTTCGTCCATTTCTTGAAAATCACTCGATTTCCTTGATTCACACGAATGCCAAACACAAAGAAATAGACCAATATGGCTGAAACTTGGTGTGCGTTCATTCAAGAGATGCTACTAACTAAACATGACCTCGATACGCGCCGGTGGTGCCATCTCTCGGACTTTGCACGGACTTTTCAAACCAGCCTATATATATACACACGTATATATATATATATATATATATATATATATATATATATATATATATATATATATATATATATACAGGGTTACAGGGAACCTAGATAATTAAGGACGTTATAGTTTAGGTCGTTTCTGACCGATTTGATTCTATGACATGATGTCCTAAACTTAACCGTTTTCGAGATATTGAAGTTTAAAGATTTTCTAAAAAAACATGTTTTTTTTTGCTTTTATATCGATTTTTTTTTTTTTTATTAGAGGTTCTCGAGTGCGATTTTTTGGTTATTTCTAGTTAGTCTGTATGTCAAGTATCAAAAATCATCAAAAAAATTTGAACTAGTTTCTAACAGTTTCAAATGGCGGCTTGTTAATGTTTCTAAATTACGAATTTTTACCAAGTGTTTCCTACTTTAAATCAATAGAAAGAAAAAAAAAATGTATGGAAGTTATTCTGCAAATTATTTTAAAAACTTTTACGTCTTTTTAGTTATCAAAAAAGGTATAATCCTAGGAGTTTAATAGGAAAACTGTACACAGAATGACACCTAAAACGGGCTCGGGTAGCAAAAGGTAAATTTTTAGTTCTAGGTGAAAATACGAAAAATATACAAATAAAACAAAAAACCTTGCAATTTAATATTTTTTATTAATTATAATTCATGTTCTATATGGTCGCCCCTATTTCTAACAAATTCTCATTCTTTATTTTAAATTACTTTCACAACGCTGGTTGTGAGGTGCCGCCTCATTTCGTCAGCCGCATCAATTATTTTTTGTCTTAGGACATCCACGTTTTCGATAGGAGTCATCTGGTCATATACGAGACTTTTCATGTGACCCCACACATAAAAATCCATCGGTGTTATGTCTGGGCTTCTCGCCGGCCAAGGTATGGGTCCGCCTCTTCTAATCCATTTGTTGGGATAATTGAGCCATGCACGAACACTTCCTCTGTAGTGAGCTGGGCAGCCATCGTGTTGAAAGTACATGTTTAAACCAATAGGGAGGTCTTCCATCAAATTAGGTAAATCGTTCCGCAAAAAATTGTCGTATTCCTCGCTATTCAAATTATCTGGCAGGAAGAATGGCCCAACCAAATAATTTGAAATTATACCCATCCACACATTTAAGCTGAATCTTGTTTGTGATCCTTTCGTTCTTTTTTTTTTGTTTGGGTTGCCTTCCTCTTTAGAAGCCCAATAGTGGGCAATGTGGTAGTTTGTAAGACCGTCTTTGTCGAATTTCGACTCGTCAGTCCATAATATTTTCTTAAAAAAAGATGCATCTTCGACATCGGTATTGAGCAAAAATCTGCAGAATTTTAATCGTCGCAACGGATCCCCTTCTTCAATGACTTGCACGGGCGTATAGTGGTAAGGGTGTTGCCCAACAGTAATGCATTACAAACCATTCCTTCCACTGCGAAATACCAAGCTGTGGTGCGACAACATTTGTAGATGTGGTTGGGTCCACCTCAAAGAGACGTCGTATTTCGTTTTCTTCGTCTTCGTCAAAGATACGTGGTCGTCCCATGTCAGTCCGCCGTCTTTGTACGGAACCAGTTTCTCGTAGTCTTCGATAAGTTCCATCAAATACGCTAACATCAGGTACACGACGAGTAGGATATCGCAGTATGTATTCATCACGTGCACGCGACGACACTCCTTCGCAAAATCCGTAACACATTAGGATGTCAGCATATTCCTCGTTGGTATACGTTGCCATATTCACAAGCAGAGATCAAAATCCAGTTACGAGCCAATTCACACAGTCAGAAGATGAAACACAGATATTTTTGAAAAGCACGGTATAGCACATCTACCACGGACGAATCGCATGAGCAGACTAAAAATCATTCAATAATGTTTAGTGAACAGAAAATGTCACTCGCACAGAGAGTACCCCGACCGGAAAAAATGCTTACCCAACCCTTTTTTATTGTTTGAAGGTGCAGGTAGTAAACCGGTAATTGGTAGTATCTAAATTCTATTATTATGTTACTCTACATTTGGGCCTATTGAAATCTCATTTTCTTAGAATTTTCAATAGATCCAGTAGATATTATACCGTTTTAGATAGCTAAAAAGACGTAAAAGTTTTTAAAATAATTTACAGAATAACTTCCATACATTTTTTTTTCTCTTTATTGATTTAAAGTAGGAAACACTTGTAAAAATTCGTAATTTAGAAACATTAACAAGCGGCCATTTGAAACTGTTAGTAACTAGTTCAAATTTTTTTGATGCTTATTGATACTTGACATACAGACTAACTAAAAATAACCAAAAAATCGCACTCGAGAACCTCTAATAAAAAAAAATCGATATAAAAGCAAAAAAAACATGTTTTTTTTTAGAAAATCTTTAAACTTCAATATCTCGAAAACGGTTAAGTTTAGGACATCATGTCATAGAGTCAAATCGGTCAGAAACGACCTAAACTATAACGTCCTTAATTATCTAGGACGACTTTCTTTGTAACCCTGTATATATATATATATATATATATATATATATATATATATATATATATATATATATATATATATATATATATATATATACATATATACATATATATATATATATATATATATATATATATATATATATATATATATATATAATATATATATATATATATATATATATATATATATATATATATATATATATATATATATGTATATATACATAATTAAACTGAAAGTTTTTGATTATTCACCAAAAAGAAAGTTCGAAGTCCAAGTAGCAAACTTAATACCTACTATTGTTATTTTCACAAATATGCCAGAAATAAAAATTATAAAAATAAAAATTTAGGTTATTTACCGATAAGAGAATTATTTTTACTCATATAATTTTGTTTACTCAATTTATGTGCGATCAACCGGAAAATGAGTACTTTCTGACAAGAGGTTATGGGATCAGACAAACGAATAAAAATTAATTAAAACCGGACTGGATTTTAGAAGTTAAAGGGTGCCTCAAAATGACCTGCAGTTTTAATTTATTAATAAAATGTATTATTTATTTGAAAAGTACGAATGTTCTTATTTTAATATAAGGTACAAATATGGAAGTTATGTGTGGAACACAATACCTGATAAATGGCCGCCTGGGCCCTGCTTGCAACATCCGTACCAAACAGTGACTCGTGGTGGATGCATGAGAAGCTGTTGGATCATTTGTGGATCTTTGGTCCCCTAAATCCGACAGTTTTGTTTATTTACGTAGTTGAAAATGCGCCTCACCGCTGAAGATGATTTTCTTCGAAAAATCACCATCGATTTGTTGATGCTCCAATATCCAATTGGTGAATGTACGGCACTACGTATGGTCTGCTGGCTGCAGTTCTTGTGTCAATTAGATCTTGTAAGCATGCAAATGCAGATCTTTCTTCAAAATTCGCTGCACAGAGCATGTTGAAATGTTCAATTGCTGAACACGATGGCGAATCGAAGTGGAAGGACCTTCGTCAATACTTGCGCTCACTGCGGCTACGTTATCATTCGACCGGCCGGTACGAGGACGGCCACTGCTTTTTGCGGTCAGAATGGAACCACCGACCTCAAATTTTTTGATTACCTGCACCACAGTGTTGCGAGACGGTGCGTTATGATGACTAAAATACGTGAGGACTTTTCGAACCGTCTCTGCAAAATTTTCACCATTTTTTTAGTGAATTTTCACAAATTCTATGCGTTGTTCAATCGTGTAATTCTTCATGACTAAACCTCAATACTTTCTGATGCCAGTTATCAAAGATTAGTACTCTATGTTCGACACAAAAAAATGGCGCGCAATTTAAAATGTCAGGTCATTTTGAGACACCTTCTAGTACAACTTGAAGTAATGCAAGACAATATGAATCGCAGCCGTTCCGTTCCATTAGCTACTTGGAAATTCTCTTGCAAATTTACGTTGGATATGATAGTCTGAATGGTATCCTCTTCAAATATTCAAGGAAAGCGTCTGACTATGTTTAATAAAAATAATTATAACACTACTCTTGGATAAACTTTTTTCTAACAGTACTGAGTTTTCTTAGAGAGACTTTAAGTAAGCAGACAATGGATTTTGTCCCGACATCTCTTCTAACTTTAGTAATAACGACGGTGTTCTCCAGAGATTTATGGTGAATACTTACTGTAACATATTCTGGCGGGTATACAATGAAATGTCTAAGAGTAAACCCAAAGCTGTCTCCATACCGGCGCAAGTACAGACTCCTGGGTCCTTTACTCCCGCGTGGCAATGGAATTATCCCGGTTGGATTGACCTGGAATGAAAAAAAAAGGGTTGTTATTCTAATTCATATTACAGTCAAATATACTACGGCTATTGATAACTAGTTAATGTAAACCACTTTCCATTGTCAACAACCAATGTGGTGTCAATGTTTGACATTTGGTAAAACGTATACAGTTCGGTGGTCCAGGTTTTATTGTACTATTTATACGAGGGCTACCTTTTAAATTTTTGGAAGAAGAAAAAAAAAATTGGAACAAATCGTTTTATTTTTCAAAATATTCGCCTTTAAGATTTATAAACTGTTGCATGCGTTCGAACCAATTCCCGAAACATTTTTCCACTCTGAAGTTGATACCTCAAAAACAGGGTTTTGGAAAGATTCAACAGCTTTTTGAGGTGATGAAAATCGCTGTTCACCGATTTTTTTTTGACATTCAGGAAGTAAAATAAGTCGTTAGGCGATAAATGAGGTGAATACAGGTAATAAGACAATAAAAAATTATTGAATTTGGATTTGAGAAATGAATCTCTTTCCACAAAGCTTTGTTTGCAGGCATGCCAACCATAACCTCAGAAAAAAAAGGAAGTCCTGTTACCGACTACACGTTATAAACGACATTTTCTTACTTGACCGACTGTAGGTACTTTGGTTTTAACCATATACAACAGTTATATCAGTAATTTATCACCGGAAAAAAAAATAACCTAAAGAGGCGTTAAATTTTATGTAATATTGATATAATTCTGGAAAACACTGATGGTTATCATTGTATCTATTAACGAAAACATTAATGAGGCAAATATTTGTATTATTTTTCATCAATAAATGATATACTTAAAGGACATAGTTTTTTACGTAGTGTTCTAAGGGGAACTAATTTCATTCTATTGTATTGATAATTTCCATGATTACCATATAAGAATAATTCAGTTGGATTTAACAGGGCGATTAATAGTGACGTTATCACAGATCTCTACGTTATAATAATCCTTAGCTATTCCACTTAAATGTAATTAATTCAATTTATATAAAAGAATCTTGCTCAATTATCAGCTGAGCATTAGGAAAGCCATTCACACTAACAAACACATTAATAACACAGGGGAACAGCTGTTTTGGTGTCGAGGTTTTTTGAGCTGATTCTATATCAATTTGATGTCCTGAATTCAAATAACGTATTCATTTGTACCTAGGAGCTCAAATTTTTAAGATATACAATTTTAGAGAAATATAAGTTACATTATTGTAACTCAAATCCGTAAGTGTAGTAAACAAAAGTAGATACGAAATTTTTATTTTAGTTATACAAAATACAATATTATGTCGTACTTACAAACAAAAAAAAACATTGAAGAAATGAAATAGTCACTCAACACTTGGAAAGCTTCTTTTCCGCGACATTCTTGAATGTTTTTTTAAACAGTCCCTTTTTAAACTCCAGCAGTAATCTGCCATCATGTGCATGTCCCATCTTCCTTGGTAGCGGTCCTCCATAACTTTAATATCTTGGTGAAATCTTTCACCTTGTTCCTAACTCATGTCTCCTAAATTTTCTGGAAAACGGTCTAAGTGGCTGTGTAAATAGTGTATTTTAATACTCATATTGCACCCTAAGGATTTGAAACTATTAAGCATCTTGTTAACCATTTCAACATAGTTTTGAGCTTTATGTTTGCCTAGAAAATTTTCTACAACTGCAACAAATGATGTCCAAGCTTCTCGTTCAACTTGATTCATTGAATTTATGAAGGCAGAATCCTTAATTAATTGTCTTATTTGTGGGCCGTCAAATATCCTGCTTTGAGTTTGTCTGTGCTCAACTGATGAATTTTTACCCCTATATATGCAAAACAAGACCCATTCTTATCAAGAGTCTTTACAAATTGCTTCATTAAGCCCAACTTTATATGTAACGGAGGAAGTATGATTTTTTCTCTTTCAACCAAAGCGTCGTTAATGACATTCTTTTCCCCAACGTCCATGTTTTTCTCTCTGAGGCCAATCTTTTCTAACCCAGTGGTGTGTTTTGTCCCTACTATCCCAGAGGCACAAGAAACACGGATATTTCGTGTAACCACTTTGCTGCCCAAGAAGAAAGTTTACCATTTTTAAGTCTACACAAATCATCCATTGATGTTCGTAATACTTTATCTTCTGCAAGACCAAAGCTATGGTATTATATTCTTCTTTCAGTTTCGTTGAGTGAGCTAGTGGTATTGAACCATATTTATTCCCATTATGTAGAAGGACACATTTTAAACTTCGCTTTGAAGTGTCAATAAATAGGCGCCAATCATCTGGAATATATTCAGAAAGTCCCATTTCTTTCATGAGTCCCCTAATTTCGTGACAAAATACAAGATTGTCTTCTTGAGAAAAGAATGGTAGCAGATCTTTTTCTCTTGTACGGTAAAAGGTAATTTTGGTTCCTTGTTCCAGTAAATTTTTGTCGTTCAACCTAGAAGCCAGTACTTCAGAAGCTTTTTTCGATAAATTGAGATCCCTGGTGAGATCATTTAATTCATTTTGATTGAAGCGTTGAGGAACGGATGACGTCCCCTCATAGTCACTGTTAGTTTCATTAGCATCAGAACTTTTATTAGCATCAGAAGAGCGATCAGAGGGAAAATATTCGTCATCAGAGATATGTGGTAGCTGATGAAATGTTGGAATCGGTATTTCATCTGAGTGTGGGATAGGGCGTATTGCCGAGTCTAAATTGGGATAAGTCCACTTACTCCGGTTATTTCGATTGATTCCATTAGTATTTACTAAACAGAAATAACAATCATTGAAGTGGTTTTTTGGTTCTCTCCAAACCATTGGTACGCCGAATTTTAGACATTTTCTTTTCCGGTAGTCCACTGCCGTAAATGCTCTGTACAAGCTTAACTCCAAAGTATCCAAGATACGCTCGCTTTACAAAGTCAGTAATAGTTTGTCTGTTTTGTTGAAACATGTATTCTCCGCATATATAGCAAAACACATCAGGTTGATTTACACAACTTCTTCTTGAACTGAAACCTGAACTCATTTTAATTCTGTTCAATAACACAAAAACATTCTTTTCTTAACATAAAATAACACGCCGAATTCGATCTACTCTCATTAGTAAGAACGCACAAACTGACGAGACTTACCCGAGTTAGGTGATTAAAAGGGTCAGTTCAGGTACCTGATAGGCAATGGTTCCACTATTTATAGATTTACCTGGAATTTACTCAATTACAGACTGACAATAAAACCATTGTACCTACATTAATGAATATATAATAATTTTAGAACTCTCAGAAATGAATATACTGAATAAAAACCACATTGGTAGATAAGTTGATGTATCTAAAAAAGTAGAGCTGATAGAGAAAAACGGATTGCATGTATAGATTTAGCGTCCCAAATATAGTTAAAATCAGCTCTAAAATCCCAGGCACCAAAACAAAAATATTTTTTTGTTGCCCTGTGTAATTGGCACAAAAGAAAAAATGACAATTTACTTTGTTAATAAGTATAAGTTTTATCATTTTACGCCAACAAGGTAAAAGACACAGCCGTGGACAAATAATAAATATAAATATATATATATATATATATATATATATATATATATATATATATATATATATATATATATGTATATGTATATGTATATATATATATATATATATATATATATATATATATATATATATATATATATATATATATACATGAATGGATCAAAGTTTTACTATTTGCTACCCTAAAATTATCTGAGAAGTTCAGGTCAGAGGTAGAGATTCTAAAATATTGGGATTATATGTAGATGTAGTCTTCAAAGTACAATTTTTTTAAACGATCTGAAATGCAAGAGTAGTATCTAACAGTTGTACTCTCGTTGCGGTTTTACTTGCTCCTTTAAGAGTTCATTGTAATTTATTTAATAAAATCCTTTAGACTTATTCCATCCTTTATCAAGTCGTCACTCTACCATAACCACAAACTAGCCGTATCAAAACCTTTTTAGAAATCTAACAATACACCAAAAAATAACAATAAACAAACGAAATCCACCTACACCATAGTTCGTCTTGGCTATTGTTGCACTTCTGGCATCACTAGGTCTATTATTTTTCACACTTTTCCAGTTTTGCATTCTTGCACAAATTCACCATGCGTTCTGGAAGCTCAAACGTGACTAAATTACTTTATTTTTCGAAATAATTTGCGTACGATTTGCCGAAATTAATACATTATTTTTAAAAGTGCATTCACATACTAAATTATGGTCTGTCACACAAAAATACACACACACGAAAAGATAGCGCTGTTGCCAAATTACGTATAGTCTGTTTTCATAACTATACGGGGATGGTAAAAATCTTTAGACAGATAGATCTCGGTGTGTTAAAAGAAGTTCAACTGGGTTGAGTGTATCATCAATTCCGTTTAATATTTATGTTGAGAAACTAATTCTATTAGCGCTAGAGGATGAACAGGTAGGTATCAAATTGAATGACATTCCAATAAATATATTAATACTCGGTATGCGTATAATAACGCAATCTTAGCTAGCAATCTTCGTCAATTCTAAATAAACTGAACGAATCTCATATAATGTATTAATATTTTAAAAATGAAAGACAGGAGGAACAGGATGAGGAAGCCATCCTAGTTGCGTGGTAATAACAGACAGAGATGAGAATAGACAAGTGATCGCCGACGTTTGGTATTTGAAGAAAAAGAATGTATTATTGTCAATAATAAAAAAAATATATATTTTTCGATGTTTTATTTTAATCACAGCCATCTCTCCCACGTGTTCATTTTTTATTTTACAAACATTCCTAAAAGTCTTCAAAAATTAGGGCCATATATCCAGGTTAAAAAATGCGATTTTTGGATTTTTACATTTTCTTTTAATATAATATCTTAAGAATATTTTCTGTAAGTTTAATAAGAATCGGTTAAAAATTGACGAAGTGATACCAGTTTAAAAGAAGTTTTCGGAGCAGGTAGCGAGCAGCTGCTCTCGGATCAGCCTTCGCCAACCTTAACTCGATTTTAATGGATTTTAAACTCTTTCTTTTATACTATAACACAAAGAGATTCTTGAATTGTCCTTCTTAGAAGGGACAAGGCATTCACATCTGCTATTTTAAGGTTCTATATCGAAACTGGGAGTTTGTTCAGTACCGTTGTACAATTCAATCGTAGCACGTCACTTGTAGCAATTCAATCATAGCAGTTAATAAAGTTAAGTATAATGACAGCTTTGGGAGTTTATCGTGGCCGAAATACACATGACTACGCAGCTAAAGTGGACGGAGAAAGAGGCCGAGCAACAATTGCTACAAAGTACAAAAGAAGGTAGAATGCGTCATAGACAAGAACAAATTAGTATTCTAGAAGCTCAAATACCTGATGAAGATTCAGCATATGGCCCTGGAGTCATTAGGTAAGAATTTATTTTTGTATTACTGTTTGTAACCTGATTTTTCACACCCAAAACTTTAAACGCGTTTTCCTCGAAGCTACTTTTTCTCGAAAACCTCGAGAATCGCCGAACCGATTTTGATGACATTTGGTACATATTTTCTCTTTACATATTGTTTGTCTTTAAACAAAGGAACTTTGATTTTATCAAGAACTTTATTTTCAATTAGCAAAAATGTAAAACGAGGTAACTTCATTTTTCGCTTTTTTGTTTACACCAATGTCATTTGATGATTTTTTTTTCAAATGCTTCGTTCAAAGACAAGACTGATCTTCTAGTGATTTAATTTCTTTAGAAACTTTGATTTTAGATGATCCAGCTCCCACTAATCGTGCACATGTCTTAAAAAAAGAGGTCGCAGGGGAACCGAATTTCACAAATTGTATTTTACGCTACATATTATTTCTTTCCGCCCAATGACTAGGTACATCCCCTTAAAGTAACTCAATGCAACTAATTACGCACACAGCTTTTTAGGTACCACTTCTTCCTCTGGAGACCACGCACTGACGTTTAACTGTTAAGCAATAATACTACGTTACTCTTACTATAGCTCCGTATTATTTTTTACATTTTTTATGTGTTTGCGTAAGTAAAAATTTACATCTAGAAAGTTGGGCCTACGATTAGGTATATCGAGTTGCGTGAATGTCTAAAAATCTTTAGGTCCCCTTACAGCAAAATATAAGATCCTGATTTTTGCCGTTTTAAGTGGGCAATATAAAAATTCTGACCTTTTGTTTATGATAGGTTGTAGAGATAGACTTAAGAATTTTATTCATTAACGCAAATAAATAAAATTATAAGTGTTTTGGAGATGTTTATTTATAGATGCAAGTAAAAACAAACGGATAAGAAGTATAAATATATAGTTTGAATGAATGGGGTTTACAAGAGGGGACATATTGTATAAATAAAAATATATTTTAACTTAAACTTAATTCGGTTTCACTATCACCGTCATCAGCTGAGGTAATTATCAGTGGTTTTATATTGTTTACATAAATATATGAATCTTTAACTTTTAACAACGTGCTGAATGGAATTCTTCCAGCTTTCACAAGGTATATCATTTATAACTTTTTTTACTAATTCAACCACTGACTCGCTTAAAGTAGGAGAAACATTTTGTGCCCTTATTTTTGATTTAACTTGATGCCAAATATGTTCAATTGGATTAAACACACAATAATACGAAGGAAGTCGCAAAACAGTGTGTCCCATTTTCTCAGCCATACTATTACAAACATATTTCTTTTTCAATTTATAGTCTTTCAAAACTTCCAAAAGAGCACTTTTTATAACTAAAGTCAAAATAAATGTCATTTTCTAACATATATTCCTGTATTTCCGATTTGGTGTTGGCTGCCTTAGGAACCTTATTTAGTAGGCGACTATGGTAACTTGCATTGTCCATAACTATAACACTCTGTTCGGGAACATTTGGCAAAAGGGAATTTTGAAACCAATTTTCAAAAAGTTCTGCGGTCGTGTCTTCGTGATAGTCCAAACTAGAATCTTTTGTGTTTTTTGCAGCTAATAGTAGACAATTTGAAACCTAGCCCTTTTCAGATCCTGCATGCAAAATGGTTATACGTTTACCTTTATTTGAAGGTGCGTTAGTCTGACATTTTGTACTGCTGTCAACCCGCCCTTTTTTAGTTTACAATGGTTTAATAAAATTATTTTATAAAGTAACTTTGCCAAGGGTAGACCAATATTATATAGCCTTACTTTACCTTTCGATTACGTATCAAGTAATTCAGTTCTCATATTGTAAACGAAACACTGGTGCAAAGATAAAAAAATGTTTAGTATTAACTTTTTTATAGTACATTTTGGGAACTTCTAAATTATCCGACAACACCGCGATGACAGTTTTTAGATAACAATTGATAAAACGGTACAGAAAACTAATCAATGGATATAATGGATATTTGGGTAAATAAATTCCGTAATCTCGTCGGCAAACATTCGTTAAACGATAAAAGTTTAACTTTAGTAACATATAAAGTGATACGTGAGTTTTCCCAATAAAAAAAAATACGACTGATAGTATGAGTATCATAGTGTACATTAGAAGATAGTAGAACAATTTATAATAAAGGTTTTTGGCTATACCAATTGCTAAAAAATAGTAAAAATCATGTATGTATGTCACATTTGATTATCATTCCTGGAATTTTTATAATACCTTTTAATAGGTTTATCGTTTTAAGGGATTCTAAATACAAGGATTTGAAACATTGCCCCTGATTTAAATCACCACGAAATTTTTGGAATGAATTTTTGTACGTCAGTTTGATTGATGATTTGTCGTGTTAACACACGGTTTAATTTTAAAACAATTATACAAGTTGATAAACAAAAATTACTTCTTGAAATTAATGGCATCTAAATATGAACAGTGACGTTCCAGGCACTCTTCTAAGTAACCGCTGAAATTATTGAATATTGCTCGGAAAGTCATTTATATCACTCCCGAATATTTTCTTCTAATTATTTCACGGAGCGTGGGTTCTTTCTGTAAACTTTATTTTTGAAATATCCACAAAACAAAAAATTTATATGGACATCAAATCAGGAATACATAAAGGCCAACACCTCTTTTGGAAATTGAATGACAAAGATGTGTGCAAAGTGTGTTGCGTCGTTCCTTGCTTCTGACACCAGCTGTTTTGGATATAAGAACCAAAATTCTGAACGGCGAGTTCTTAATTATATCCTCAAATCTCTGCTGTGTATTTACTTGAATGTAAAGGGTTTTGATGCTTTAGTTTTTCCTGACTATTGTGTTATGTCTTTACCGGTCAGCCTGTTATCTTAACGTCTTCCCCGCTATTTATATACCCTTCAAAATTTGCTGGAGTTAATTCAGTACTAAGAGCGAGATACCAAAGATTTGAAATAAATTTGACCTACTCGAAGTAGTATTGAATTAACACCAAAAATACTGTTATTTCCGCGTCAGCTTACATTTTACAGTCTGTCAAGTAAAACAGTGTCCGCGATAATTCATTTTTGGTAGATGCGATTCAAGCGATTCAACAAAAAATCGGTAGAGGGAACCATTATCTACGACGCATTTTATTAAAAGTATCAGTCGATTCCGAACTTTCATCGCAATCACGTAAAATTCAAAATGCGCATCGGTTCGAGGCAGTCTTTCTTTGTTTTACTCCAAAGGGGCCTAAAATAACACACTCCGCGTCGCTAAATACATTAAAAAGTCGGTGTCGTTTGTGAAGAAGTTTAACGAGACGAAAAATCTCGTCGACTTGCCAAAATGTGGCTCGGTAGGCAAAGTCACTGCGAAAGTCGAAAAACGACTCGTGTCTTTGTTTTCACTGGACCCGAAATTGACGCTGTGTCAAGGAGCGGTTAAATTAAGAAAATCGGGTTTAAATGTGTCCCATGAGACTATTCGACATCTTCGTGCTCATGATGTCAAATTCCAAATGTACGTTGAAGAAACCTTTGCTGGGCTTACAACACCATCGTAAAGGCAGGCCTCACGTACGCCTGCCCCACCTGGTGCCAGCTCTCCAAAACAAGGAGAGCTCAGCTTCAAGCAGTGCTGAACAAGGCCCTGAGGATGATCACGGGAGCCCCATGGTTCATGAGAAACAGACAACTCCATAGGGACCTCGGTGTGCCTACCATAAAGGCACGCATGAGGAAAACCCAACAGAAGTTCCTGGAGAAGGCGTCCTAGCACCCCAACCCGTGCATCAGGAACGCCTTCCGACTCCCACCTCACGCCAGTTCCCGAGACCGTCGGACCCGCTGCTCTCGGACGAAGACGATAACCCCCCTCGCCCGCCGTGACAAGAAGATTGTCAGTCTAGGTTAAGTTTAAATTAGTCCTAATTTAAGTCATTGTTACGTCCTAGCTTAAGTTAGCTTAAGTCTTAGTCTAATAGTTTTAGTCTTAGTTCTAAGTCCTAGCATTAAGAAACTCATGTATATATAAACACATTTTCTAGGTTAAGTTAGTATAGGATTCCTAGTATAAGAGCTTAGGTTAAGATAGAATAAGTATCCATTCATTATCTCAAATTTTTTATACTTTCAAAATTGTGAGAAAGAGGCTCGGCCTATCTTGATTTCCAATAAAGACTGTGATACCTTTGCTGGGCGAAAATCACGTCGTGAAGCGGCTCGCTTGAGCCCACGATAAGATACTACAGTGACCCGCACAATCGCCGGACGCCAACCCTGTTGAAAACGTTTGGTCTCTTGTAAAGAGAAAGCTCAGAACTTTGACTCAGTTATTTCGCGAGATTCGAAAAATTTGCAGAAAATCTCGCCGACAACATGCCTCAAAGATGTCAGGTGATTATTGATGCAAGAGGCGATTATACAACTTACTAAGATAATTGCACCGTTGCTAGCACACCAAAGAATACAATGATGGCAATAAACGGTCTCGAAACACATTTTTCCATACGAGCGATCATGTTCTTACTTGATAGACTGTACGTAGTTTTGAATTATTTGACACCAAAATTCCGCTGATTTTGTTTCTAATCTCTTTGAGTATTCGTAGTAATGACTTACAGTATTTTACTGATTATATTAATATACTGTGGAATTCAATATAAACAAATATACGAATATGGATTAGGACGATTCGCCTTAAAAGGATTTTAAAAATACAATACGTTTTTATATTGAAAATGGATTGTGTAAGTCAACTGTATACATATAGAGGATTATCCATAAATCTCCAGTGGGTAAATTCTATAAACAAGCTATAGAATCGTGAGAATTTTTTTTAGTTCGCATTGTTGTTTTATGTAGAATGACAATGAGACATGTTTATAATACAAATTATTAATAACTGATGACAGATACTAATGGGGCTAATAATACAATAAATAAATAATAATGTTTTAATTTTTTCTTTTAATTCTTGAGGTCTATTAATAAAAATGATCCATGTCCAATTACACCATATTTGCATGGATTTTCCCAAAATTTTCTACAGGGTGCAAAATATTTCATCATATGTAAGATAACTTTTATGTGGCCAAAAATATATGGGTAATTTTTGTTGTAAGAGTTATCTACTTCTCAAGACAGGAAGGTGGTTTACGAGTGCTACCATAGTTTTCCAATTATGATATGTATACAATTATTTATATATTCATATAACTTAAAATACAAATAAATGTTTACTTTAAAATTTGAATGACAGATATGAACTGGTATAACAAATGCAATCAACGATATATATATATATATATATATATATATATATATATATATATATATATATATATATATATATATATATATATATATATATATATATATATATATATATATATATATAGTCCCTGGCCAAATTATTAGACGCACTATATTTTTTTTTAGTAACTTTATGTTTCTTAAGAGTTTTTATGCAATAATGGTAAATTTAAACTACAATATTATTGATTTTTATTTAAAAGAATTGTTGTAGACTACATATTTGTATTTATTTTTAACATATGGTAACACTGTGTTGACAAAGTGATACATGAACGTAAATAAGTACAAACCTGTATCAGTCGCGATCGGAATCGAGTCAGGTACGGACGTGTTTCTGTGGCTTTATGGACTGTGATTGTTTGTTTAACAGTTTTATACTACTCAGTTATTAGTTTACTTTGTATGTAGTGTTTTAAAAAAGTAATTGGACTATTTTCATTATGGGTAGAAAAGGCGATCTTTCACCACGTAAAAAAGCTGAAGTGAAGGCCCTTGTGATTGCGAAAACATTTACAAACCGAGAAATATCACGAAGATTGGAGGTTTCTGAAGCTAGTGTACGACGCATAAAAAATAAAATTGAGTCAGGGAAGGAATTAAGCCCGAAAAGAAAGAAAAGATGCGGTAGAAAACCAATTTTCACTCCACGGTCAAAGAGATGTTTGAAGAAAATTTGTGTAGAAAACAGATTTGCTACCACAAAGGTAATAAAATCACAACTCCAGGATGCTAGCGTAAATGCTTCTGAGCGCACTGTTCCAAGAACATTGAAAGAATTAGATTTTAAGGCCTGTCGCCCCGCCAGGAAGCCCAAGTTAACAGCTGCAATGAAAGCAAAGCGCCTGAAGTGGGCCAAACAATGGCAAGACAAAGATGTGGACTGCTGGAGATCGGTAAGATACAGCAATTTAATCAATAATTGATACATTATTATCGTTTTCAGTTAAATAAAGCAAATAAACATGGAAGTTTATATATTTTTCCTATTTTTGACAGGTCTGCTTCAGTGACGAAAGCACATTCGAAATTTTGCAGAATAAAGCTCAGTATGTGCGTCGTCGTCATGGAGAAAAGTTTCATCCTGATTGTGTCGTCCCGACGGTTAAACATCCCACCAAAGTGATGATTTGGTCAGTCATCAGCGGCAAGGGCACTGGACGTCTGTACGTCGTCAAAGGAATAATGAGGCAAGATCAGTACAAAGAAGTATTACAAAATCGGTTGATTCCGCAGCTCAGAGAATGGTTTCCAAATGGGGAACCATTCACTTTCATGCAAGATGGAGCTCCCTGCCACACTGCTCGGTCTGTTAAAGCTTTTTTGGCAGAAAAAAATATCCCTCTGTTGGATTGGCCCTGATATGAACCCCATTGAAAATGTATGGGAGCTGATGAAAAGAGAAGTGGCTAAAGATGTGATTACCAACAAAACCCAGCTCCTAGAAAAGATTATTCATATGTGGAATCATCATCCTCAAATGCAGGAGACAGTACAATCTTGCACTGATAGCATGCCGCGCAGAATTAAAGCTTTGATAGCGGCTAAAGGTGGCTCAACTAAATATTGACTTTTACTAACATTAATTTCACTTTTCTTTAAAACTTAATAAACTTATGCTTTTCTAAATTAATGCTGTTTTATTTATGTCAAATAAATAGGTAATTGATTGGATAATATAAAAATAAAAAACAAATCAATTTAAAATAATAAAACGGTACAATATCACTCGGTAATTAATATTTTACATGAAATCTTGCAGTGCGTCTAATAATTTGGCCAGGGACTGTATATATATATATATATATATATATATATATATATATATATATATATATATATATATATATATATATATATATATATATATACCAGGTGTACAAGTATAAAATGCGGATTTTTTTTTTCTAAAAAAACATGTTAAATTCGGAAGAATGACAAAAAGTGCTTATTCAAAGTATGCTCCATCGCTTGTTATACATTTTTTTTTTCCCATCTTTCGTTCAATTTGTGAATACCACGCCAGTAAAAATCTTCCCCTTTTGCTGCGAACCATTCATCGAGCCATTTTTTCACACCTTCGTACGAACCAAAGCGCTGCTCAGCAAGTGCGTTACCCATCGATGCAAACAAGTGGTAATCGGAAGGAGCCAAGTCTGGTGAGTAAGCTGCATGGGGTAGAACTTCCCAGCTGAGTGCTTCCAACGTATCGCGAAATGGTTTTGCCGTATGTGACGGAGCACTGTCATGAAGAAAAATGACTTTGTGTTGCCTCTTTCGGTATTCTGGCATTTTTTCAAGCAGCGAACGGTTCAAATCTGTCAATTGTTGTTGGTAACGTTTAGTATTAACCGTTTCCCAGGTTTTAACAGCTGATAATGAAGTGATGAAGCGCATTTTCGGATAAATGGCTTCGTCAACAAACAGAATATGCGTTATTGATCAGATGAAAACCCTCATGTGCTTGAAGAAACATCACTTCATCCACAAAAAATTACTGTTTGGTGCGGTTTTCATGCCGGTGGTGTCATTGGGCCGTTCTTTTTCGTTGATGAAAATAACCGTCACGTTACAGTCAATGGAGATCGCTACAGAGGCATGTTGCAACGTTATTTCTTTGATCAATTGCATGGGCTAGATATTAATGATATGTGGTTTCAACAAGACGGTGCCACAAGCCACACAGCGGGTGTAACAATCGACTTACTGCAATCTAAATTCGGTGAACGTGTTATATCGAGAAATGGTCCCGTCGAATGGCCGCCTAGGTCGTGTGATTTAACACCTCTAGACTTCTTTTTATGGGGGTACGTTAAATCATTGGTCTATGCTAACAAGCCTGCGTCGTTAGAGGAGCTCAGAGCCAATATTGAAAGAGAGATAGCGGCCGTTTCCGTCGAAATGTGTGGCCGAGTCATCGAAAATTGGGTTCAACGAATCGACCGCTGCAAACGTGCCCGTGGTGGACATATGAATGAAGCGAATTCCATACATAAATGTTTTGATTGTACTTCAAGCCGATAGTAAAATTTTCGAAATGTCTCAAATGGGTTGCGTTTTATTTCAAAAAAAAATTGTCAAGTCGTTAATGGAAGACCCTATATATATATATATATATATATATATATATATATATATATATATATATATATATATATACATATATATATACATATATATATACATATATATATATACATATATATATATATATATATATATATATATATATATATATATATATATATATATATATATTAATATCAATAATGTAGAAGTTAAAACCTAAATGTTATCAATTAAAGCTGAATAAAAAATAATTGTTTTAAATTTATTTGGCTGGGCTGGGAATCATATTTTCAAACTAGAAATATATTGTTATAATTACGAAGCTTACGAATTGGTAGTTAGCATGCTAATTCAAAAATGGTTTGTTAGCAATTTCGTAATATGTCAATTTCCATTTAAGAACAACGCCAATTTATAAGCATATATTTCATTATCATTAAATTATTACTTTATAAATACCTCGTACAAACGATTTACCCAGCTTATCTCTGCCTTATCACTTTGGATTTTCTTAGAAACATACAGCTGCAGTTAACACCAAACCAATGAAGTTCAAGGCGAATATTAGCAACTAAAAATACTTATTTATCACAATAAGCTACAACGAACCATACATACTGCAGTCCAGTTACACATATGCCCTTTTGCATCACTAATAAACCACTATTGTAAGTATAAACATGCATGGCAGATCCTCTGCGTCACGGTCCATGAAGGTCGCTATCAGATTGGAATTTGCAGCAGAGAAATTTGTAATTATCATTTTTAATTTTCATTTTAAAAGCTTCTTGCATTCCTTTCGAAGTCGATAAAGGGTTGTACTATCATTAAAAAGTAAATTATGTTCTTTATTAGCCGAAGTACGCTGCGCTATTACAAATAAGAAACTTGTAATATATTAATACCGATAAAATAAGCCTATAATGCTCATGTTACCTTGAAGTTACGCTATTTGGGATTGCTGATCATATTTCAGTAGTATGTAAAGGGTTTTTCGTAAAAGATACCAGCAATAATATGGTGGTCATGTTTGTTTTTGTGTCAATGTTCTCACTGACTTTTGTATTCAGTAGTGTTTGGTATAACAACGAAGGCCAAATCATAGAAATTGTACACAAATATTATTCAAAACTGCTCAGAAAAAAAATTCCTCTCAGAACATTAAAAAATAATTGCAGACTTAGATAAAAAATGTAAATTTATAAATACTTCCAGAAATTAGCAAATCGGAAACAACATACTGAGAGAGATGAAAAACAGTAAAGCGCCTGACCCAGATGGCGTGACAACTTGTACATTCTCAGGAATCAAATGCTCCAGGAAAAAGCAGTTCTTAACAAGTGGAAAAAATTTATAACAATATTACTACATAAACAGGGGAAAAACAGACTTGAAAAATTATGGTCCTATAACATTTCTTAACGTATTCTGCAAATTATTTACCAAAATACTAACCAACAAACTTACGGCAAAGTTAGGCGGATATCAGTTAGTCGAACAAAAAAACACAAAAGGCTTTAGTTCCAGTAATCATTCATTTACTGTGAAAATTCTAATAGAACGAGTGAATGAGTGCTACATACCTCTTTTGATGGCTTTTGTTGATTTCGGAAAAGCATCAGGCATTTTCTGCCGAACAGCCGAATTGGCTTCAGACATACAGATTTATTAACTAAGATATGTAAAAAAAAAAAAGCCACAACAAGAATCATATAAGAGGGCATCAATGGCATCGCCAGCTTCAAGTGGCGGGGGAGGGAGGGAGGGATATGAAT
This sequence comes from Pachyrhynchus sulphureomaculatus, assembly GCA_019049505.1. Lineage (NCBI taxonomy): Eukaryota > Metazoa > Arthropoda > Insecta > Coleoptera > Curculionidae > Pachyrhynchus > Pachyrhynchus sulphureomaculatus. Next base: position 35,895,811 of record CM032456.1, on the reverse strand, counting down.
ACAAAATGTAAAGTTGAAACTGCTTACAAAGTGGAGTAACAACCGAAAAAGGGGGGGTAAGCGACAACCTTGGGGGGGGGGGGGAGGGGAAGCCTCTTAATAAGAAAAAAAACCTTCTTGGAACTACTAATCAATGATTGGGGTGACAATTTTTTAGAAAAAAACTTTTGCGGAGAGTGGAACTTTAAAAATCTACACCCAACTTAAAAATCGGTAACTAGGAGCGGGGGTTGATCCAGAATCTGAAGCTGCACGATCGTTGATGGCGGCATGAGTTTGTTAATTGGGCCTTGAAAAAAAAAATTGTGTTCAGTGGGGAAGCTTTTGGTTGAATAGTCTTGTCAACAAGTAAAACTGTAGGATTAGGGACCACAGTAATTCAAAAGTGACTTTTGTCGTATGTTAGTCGTATATATTCGAAGGTATTATGGTTTTGTTAAGTTCGAACTAACACGTAGGCTGAAAAGTTTTTGGTCTAGCTGCTTAAAACACAGTTTTCTTTTGCAAAATTCGACTTTATTCATCAATATAGTCTACTTCAAGAGCGATACAATCAGTCCCACCGTGTTCTAACATTTCTATACCTTGTAGAAGGATTCGTCTTTGCTTTCAAAATAGGCCTCAGTTTCGGCAATAATTTCTTCATTGGAGCCAAATCTCTTTCCCGCGAGTATTTTTTTTGAGGTCTGGGTCGCTGGGGCCAAATCTGGAATGTGTGGTGGATGAGCAAGCAATTCGAACTTCAATTCATGCAATTTTGCCGTCGTAACCATTGATCTGTGACATGGTGTATTGTCTTAATGAAAGAGCACTTTTTTCTTGTTTATTTGGGGCCGTATCTTTACGATTTTTGCCTTCCAACGCACCAATAACTTTATATAACATTCGCTATTGATGGTTTTTCCCTTCTCACGATAGTCGATGAAAATTATTCCATGCGCATCTCAAAATACAGAGGCTAAAACCTTCCCAGCCGACTGTTGTGTCTTTGGTCGCTTCGGGCGGCTTTTACCGGCTGCTGTTCACTCAATTGACTGCCGATTTGATTCCGGGGTGTAATGATGGATCCATATTTCATCCACTGTCACATATCGCATGAAAATATCCCTTTTACTGAGCTTCAACAGGTCCAAACAGCGCTCAGAATTATCAACATGTTGTTTTTGGTCCACAGTGAGCAAACAGATACCGCCATTTCGAACAGAGCTTTCTCATGCCCAAATGTTTATGCAAAATACAACCAACACGTTCTTTTGATATCTTTAGAGTGTCAGCTATTTCATGCAGTTTCACTTTATGGTCATCCAAAACAATTTTGTGGATTTTTTTGATATTATCCGGTGTAACAACCTCTTTGGGCGTCCAGAGCGTTCGGCATCATTTGTACGACCGCGTTTAATATTCAACATACCAGTAAATGGTGAGTAATTTTCCAGGGTTAGAGTCCCCATAACACTTATCATGCTACTGCTTTGCTTAAACGGTATTTTTTCCCATCAAAAAACAATGTTTAATCAACATTCGAAATTCGATTTTTTTCCATTGTTTGAAAATATCGAAAGTAGCGTGACTAAAAAACTATCGTAACTTGTAAACTAATAGTCGAAATGTCATGAAATTTTGACACCTATCGTCTGAAGGTTGGTACTTCCTAAACATCAAACGGATTTTTTGAAAAGGGCGACCTCTATGTGACAGACCAAAAACTTTTCAGCCTACGTATTATTTTTTTTATCTCACTCAATGAAAAAAGTAACAGCTACTTCATGAGCTCTCCTTAGAATTCGAAACGAACGCTTGTTGAAAGAATATTATTACAGTACATTCACCATTTTATCAGGAGTTTTCTCAATGTAGCTAGCATAAACGAAAGATTTATGTTATATAGAGTAGCCATTCAAATGGCGGCTACTCAACAGAAAATAAAATCCCTAGAGGGTGTAAGAACTGCAACGGAGCCTATTTTATTAAACACACCCTCTGGTAAATTCTACATATTATATTACAACGTATCTCCGTCGTCTCTCCGTTGCAGTTCACCCAATATTTAGGCTTGTCTAAAATTTACATTGAGTTTCATAGTATAGGAAAAATATAAGATAATTCTCAAATTTGTGGTAGTAGCCAATAGCATGTAGTCTCATAAACTAAGAGAACTTAACTAATTTTTTAGTTAGCTACAACTTCAAAGTAAATTTATTTTTCACTATTCTGAAAGATGTTGCAAAAATGTAACTTTCTAAACGATTTTTTGATATACGTACAAGGGATCTCCTGCAAAATTTAAAATTGATATTAATATATCTTTACCCAGAAATGTATTAATTTTTTGAATTAAGTATAGGATTACTTACTTCTAATTTGCAGGATTTTAAAAAAAAATTGTTTGTTGAATTTTTATTCCAGAAAGCATATTATATTGTATTGTATTTGCTAATTTTCTGATATTTGTAAAAATATTTTAAAGATATTTCAACAATTAGTTGGTTATACTTAATTATATGTATATTTATCGTCTTTGATTCCACTAAATGCTGTATATTTGGTATTCCGTACGGAACAGTAATGGGATCACTTCGGTGTCCGTCTGTCTGTCTGTCACACCCGATTTTCTCCGAAACTATTTTAACATATAAAGTTGAAATTTGGCACAAATATAGGAATTAATGGCCCGATCAGAGCCGTGTAATTTTGAAAATTAAATTTCAACTTGAGAGGTTCGTTTTGGGGAGTGAAATCGGAAGTGAAAAAAAATTTTTACCGGGTCATCGGGTAAAGTGTCAAATGAAAGCTTGTGAAAAAACGAGTTCAAAAATATTTATGAAGTAATACTTGTGCACGTCTTTGCATTATTGTTAAAAAAATGGCCAAGAATCTCTGTCTCCCCACCCTACCTCAAAAAGTACTAGTCAAAAAATTTTGAAAAAATTCTGGAATAGTCTTCATAAAGTGTAGATTGAGTGAAAATTATCCAGAGTACACTACGTTTGACTATGTGGTATAAAAAACCAATGTGCCTTGATAGTATGGCGGAAGTTTTAATATACTTTTCAATATATTACTGCTACCGAGTCGCGCGTGGCTTCTGTACCTAGATAAAATAGTTTTATTTTATTTTTTTTTATATTTAAACAAAAATTTAGGTAGTAAATATTTGTTTTACAAACCTTTATCACTACGTTCTAGATTATTCATTAGCTATTAAGTAGCTAAGATGTTATAACTATTACACTACCGTCAGAAAGTATTTGCCCACCTAGTTATTTCAGTCTCAAGACAACAAAAACCCAGATAATATAATTTTTTTTTTTTATTTTAATGAATTATTATTTATTTTCACATTATTTACAGTCTAGAAAATCAGAAAAAATATTCATGATTTTCCAGGATTTTTCTCATCTATGTGACCTCCTTTGTTTTTTAATTACCGCTTTACAGAGTTTCGGCATTCTGTCCAGTAGCTTCCTCGGTTCTTTTAACCCATTCTGCTTGTAAAAGTTCCCACAAGTGATTTTCTGATGTTGGATTGAGTTTTTGAACACACCTGTACAAATGGTCCCACAGAAATTCGATGGGTTCAAGCCGGGTGATTGTGGAGGCCAAGTCATCACTTCCAGGACGTCATCGGATTTCCATCGATCGAAAAGTTCTCTAATTTATTTAGCAGAATGTTTAGAGTCGTTGTGATGCTGAAAAATAAATTTCCCCTGAAAAAATATCTCTACCCCAAGGGAAGCATTTGAGTTAGCAAAATTTCTTGATGCTGTCCTTTTCGCATGATTCTTTCTATCCTAAAGATTTTTCTAACTTTACCATTGCCAAAACAACCCCAAACCCATTACTGAACCTCCATCATGTTTTACTGTGGGCAACTGACACAGACTTCCAACATCCTCTCTCCAGCTGACCGTCGCACGTAAACTCGTCGATTTGAACTGAAAATTTCGAATTTAGATTCGTCGCTCCCAAAGGACAGATCTCCATTGTTCTGATGACCAATTTTCATGTTCTCGGGCCCATTCTAATCGTTTACGTTTATTCACTTGTCTAAGAAGAGATTTCTTCACTGTAACTCTCCAGTGTAGTCCCACCTTCTGGTAACCTCTTCTTCACGGTTGTCACGCTGATGGGGTATGGGCCGTTCCAGGTTTACTTGAGCCGTGATTTCTGGTGCGGTTTAGGCGGTGATTACGTCTGCTGGACATTGTTATAGCTCAGTCTTCAGCGGAAGTCGTTTTTTCGAGGCTTTCCTGAACGTTTTCGGTTGGAATTCCATGTCCCGCAAAAAATTTTTTTTACGGTGTAATCCACCGTTCTCCTTGGCATCCGCATATCACTCGCGATTTTATCGACTCTAGTGGCCATTTTGATGTCTCGCAATTATCAGAGCCCGATTTTCAACGGAAAACCTTTTTTGTTTTTGGCATTTTCACAAAACAATTGAGCCTGTATCAATGACAAAGTACTGTTTGTGAATGGTTAATTTCTCAAAGGACAATTGTATTTATAGCATAGTTTTTATCATAAAATGTTACTAGGAATTTCCATAATCCCTAGAAACTTGAAATGAATTCTTACTTCAACTGGGATTTTCTGAAATCGCCTCAAAACAATTATCATGTAAAACTTGGAAATTTGTTCTAATTGGTTTTTAATTTGTGATTTCACCAAAAAGGCTTATCTAAACAATTTTATGATGGGCACTTGTTAAGAAAAATTGGATTCACCTGATATAATAAAAGGTTTAATTAGGTATTAAATTTTGGCAGTTATGTTGAAATTTCTAGGTGAGCAAATACTTTCTGACGGTAGTGTATATATTATTAACTCGTGAGAATACATATTGGATCTTAAGATTTATACATGTTAGGGGCCTAATTAACTTACCTAGGTAAGGATTTTATTTTATTTTAAAAGCAATCATTGTATGGAACACTAATTGCGCAAGTCCAAGTTGCGCTTGGTCGATTTTTTTATACTACAGATGTTGTTTATGTAAGTCTAGAGTGATTTAAAATTATCTTGATTAGTTTAGATGTTGCAAAAAAATATGATTTGGCCTTTTATAATTAAAGAGTTTCGAAAGAATTTGTATTAATTTCTGAAGGATCCTTTACAATCGATGCTCTAGATTTTCGGTGGCACAGAGTTTGTTTACCGGCTGTTAAGATGTGACTTTCGAAAAAAAATGTCCTACCTGGTTCCTAGGTATGGTGACTATTAAGAACAAAACTAAACTGATTATTTTTCTAATGATTTAACAACCTCCTCCGATCATAAATCAAATCGTTTAAAATTGTTTTCTAAAAATAATATCGATTGTGACATTTAGTACCAAAGTAAAATAAGTTTACTGGTCATGTGCCGTCTAAGACGGTTAATTGATATTGTACCATTCTATTTTCATCCATCCCCACCAGGAAAATTTTATGATCGACCGGGCCGTAAAAAATCTTTAATGCGTCAGATATTTGGAAAATTAGATTTTCTTTTACGATTGGGTTGGTCAAAATACATTTAATTGGATGAAGTAATGGAACGTGTAATGACTTTTTAAAATTTCGACCGATTAGAAATTCGGTCATGCAGCTGAGTTGAAATGTGAATATGACGTTATAATAATTTTTAATAAATATTTCTGGTAACAGTTAAATAAAGGAGCACGACAAGTTGAGGGACCGGATCACAGAACTGCCTCTACGCGTGACCTCTGTTTCTCTAGTAGGCAGGCGAGAGGATCACGCTGTGAACGCGTCAACAATAGAGTAAAGTACGAGGCTGGTTTGAAAAGTCCGTGCAAAGTCCGAGAGATGGCACCACCGGCGCGTATCGAGGTCATGTTTAGTTAGTAGCATCTCTTGAATGAACGCACACCAAGTTTTCAGCCATATTGGTCTATTTCTTTGTGTTTGGCATTCGTGTGAATCAAGGAAGTCGAGTGATTTTCAAGAAATGGACGAAAAAGAATTTCGTGTGGTGATTAAACATTACTTTATGAAAGGCAAAACGCCTCAGGAGACTAAAGAGAAGCTTGATAAACATTATGGTGACTCTGCACCTTCGATTAGAACAGTTTATAAGTGGTTTCAAAATTTTCGGACTGGCCATATGGGCACAAGTGACGCTGAACGTTCTGGACGGCCTGTGGAGGTTACGACTCCAGAAATCATTGATCAAATCCATGATATGGTGATGGATGACAAAAAAGTTAAGGTGCGAGGGATTGCAAGTGCTGTGGGCATCTCGACTGAACGGGTACATAATATTTTGCATAAACATTTGGACATGAGAAAGCTATCCGCAAGATGGCTGCCGCGATTGCTCACGCTTGACCAAAAACGGAATCGTGTGAAGTGTTGCAAGGATGGTTTGCAGCTGTTCCAGAAGAATCTGGAGGACTTTAAGCGTCGTTTCGTCACTGTGGATGAAACATGGATACATTACTATACTCCTGAGACCAAACAACAATCTAAACAATGGGTTACCAAGGGGGAATTTTGCACCAAAAAAAGGCGAAGACCGTTCCTTCGGCCGGAAAGGTTATGGAGACTGTCTTTTGGGATTCGCAAGGGATAATCCTCATCGACTATCTGGAAAAGGGTAAAACTATTACAGGTGAATATTATTCATCGTTATTGGACCGTTTGAAAACCGAGCTGCAAGAAAAACGCCCGCGATTGGCCCACAAGAAAGTCCTTTTCCATCACGACAACGCACCAGCACACACCTCAGCAGTTGTGGTCGCAAAATTAATGGAAATAGGATTCCAACTCGTTTCCACATCCCCCCCCAGCTATTCTCCAGACTTGGCTCCCCCTCGGACTACTATTTGTTCCCCAATTTGAAGAAATGGCTGGCGGGACAAAGATTTTATTCAAACGAGGAGGTGATTGCAGACACTAATGGATATTTTGGCAGACTTGGACAAATCCTATTATTCGGAAGGGATCAACAAACTAGAACATCGTTGGACGAAGTGTATAAGCCTAACTATGTCGAAAAATAAAAAAGGTTTACCCCAAACACAGAAGTAGTTTTTATTTTTTGCACGGACTTTTCAAACCAGCCTCGTACATTATCTCATTTGTTTCGGGAATGACGAAAAAATGTTAAATACAATAGTTTTAGGCAATGTTAAGGTGCACAGTTTAAAATTATTTTTGAGTATACAGGGTACTTCAAAAAAGTGTGGCCGAGTTTTTTTAAAATGGAAGATCCTATTTTCTAATTTATTTTTAAATTCTGAGTAAAATTTTATAACTTTGTTATTAATTATATACCTAAACCTAGTAGTTTTTCTAATATTTAAATTAAATTAAAAAAAAAATACTAGTTTTCAGTTTTGTAAGAAATTGGCAGTAGCGCCATTGTTTCTAAAGGTGGAATACTCATAATTGGTACGAGCGTTCTATAGAGATGAAAAAAAGATGTATATAAAAAAAAAATTGAATTAGCTGCAACAGGGTGTCCAAAATAAATTTATGCATTTCGACTATTTTAAACTGAAAAAATCTCAAATCTTTTAAACGGCACACCCTGTATATTATTATTTTTTTCTGATAGATATTACAAAACCCTCCAACTTTAATTGAGTGTGTCACAAACCCATTTCTAAGGACACCCAAATATGCAAAGCACATATATTGCATATTTTGCATATTATATGCATTTTTCTAAATATTTGCATAAATGCTTTAAAAATAGCATATATGGCATATTTGAAGGAATTTATAATAATGTACGTCTTTGGCAGGCGTTTTCATTCATTTTTAGGAATAAGGGTCAATGTTTAGGCCGCCGCCGCCGCGCCGGTGGTTTTCCCCAAATAAATTTTATTATTTTATGTTCAGTAAAAACCAGTCAGTAAACCCCAGACAGCCATCAGAGCATACTTAATTTATTTATTAGATTTCATTTTTGGTTGTGCTTTTAAAGTGGTTACGTCGATTTATGCTTTTTATCTTGTGAGTCGTATTTTACTACAGTGAAATGCCTAAAGCTAGTAGTATGTTAGTGTGGATTAAACCATACAAAGAACTAAGAATAGATATGGGAAAAATCTACTGTTCTGCATGTGTTAAAATTGTAAGTATAATGTTTGAATACCTATTGAATATACAGGGAATTTCATTTTCATTTAATATTTAAACATAACGAATTTTTATCAGGATTTTGCCGTTGATGCTATTTTCAATGTTATTTAAGTTATTTTTGTTCCATTTAACGAACAAAATTTCTATTTAACGACACCACGAAATAGAAATACATACGTAAACGTATGTATTTCTAGGTAATCTAATAAAAAAGGTACAAAGCAGAATTTTAATTTTTTTTGCCTGCCCTAAGCACCTAGTTTTCTAGTTAACGATTTTTTTTAGATTTAGTTCATTCGCCCTGTATGTTGAAAATTTAAAAATGGTTTTTTTATTGCTACATTTGTATAGTACTCGTATCATGTAATGTGAAACAATAAATTTACATTTTTCAAGTCTATTTCGATTTTTTTTTATTGCATATTTATAACATGTATGTGCATATTTTGAGAAAATTATTTGCCTATTTATGCGCATATTTTAAAGTTTTTCACTTGTATATTTGGGTTTCCTTACCCATTTCTAATAGTTTTCGATTTATTTTGAATTTTTTCAATTTTTACTCTTGTTTTAATATTCAAATCAAATTAGCTCTTAGGCTACTTCGCCTAACTAATGAGACCCAAAAGGTCGAAAGCTGCAAACTCCCACCTTTTTAACATAACGGTTAAGGTGAAACCATGAGAAGGGTAATCTCGTTGAAAAGCAAAGCACTAATAACCAAAATTCGCAAAGCTGGGAAATCGCAAAATTTCTGCGTTTCAGTCTCGTTTCGGAACTTGTGTGCTTACCAAGGGAAGCCGGATTCTCTAAAAATCTGTTATTTTTGGTATCTTGTTTCGATTTCGGTTCGTCTCCTCAATCAGGGATGTAAAACCCTGAGACAAGTTGGAATTTTCATTTTCTGAGAAGTTGATCTACAGAACATTGAAATTTTGCGAATTCTCAGCTTTGCGACTTTTGGTTATTAGTGCTTTGCTTTTCCAGGAAATTACCCTTCTCATGGTTTCACCTTAATCGTTATGTTAAAAAGGCGGGAGTTTGCAGTTTTCGACCTTTTGGGTCTCAACAGTTAGGCGAAGTAACCTAAGAGCTAATTTGATTTGAATTTTAAATCTTGTTGGTTCAAGAAGTAGTTTGCAAAGAGGAGAGCAAAGTTTGCTCAAATTTGCCAAAGGAACAAAGGTTGTTACCCATTCTGGCATTCCCAGCATTCTACAAAAATCAAAGCAGGTCTTTTGTCGAAATTTGTCAGGACTTTTGCCGATCGATGTTCTCTTGTTTTAATACACTTACGCTATTGTGAAAACAGAAAACAAATAGTTAATAATAATTTTAATATAGTTTAACTTATCAAATGACTAATTATTATGACGTAATAAATGTTCAAAAATATGTCCGTCTACTTGAATACACATGTTTAGTCGTTTTACTATATTTTCCTTCACTTTCCTTAGCATAAAGGGCGTTATTGTCCCGCACGCATCCCGTATCCTATTTTACATATCTAGTGGTGTTGTAGGGGGATTCATATAAACACGATCTTTAATGTAGCCCCCGCAAAAAGAAATTTTAAGGTGTTAAGTCGCATGATCGAGGAGGCCACTGAATCCATCCCTACCGATCCATTTTTGTGGGTAACGATCGTTTAAAAATTCCCGAAATTCCCGGTGGTAATGAGCAGAAGCTCCGTCTTGTTGAATCCACATTTGTTCCCTTTCAAAGTTATCAGCTTCTTAAAGAAGCTGGAGTAATTCGTTTTGCAAAAAATTTAGATATCTAGGCCCGTTAACCGGTTCGCGGAAAAAATATGGACCAATAATTCGAAAATTTAATATTCCATAAGGGGACACCATACATTAAGCGACCAATGGTTTTGGTTTTGTTTTGAACTTCCCGGACCCAAAATGGATTAACTATTGAATAATAAGGCATGTTATGGCTGTTAACTGCTCCATTAACGCGAAAAGTAGCTTCATCAGAAAACATTATTTTGGATAAAAACTTTGGATCGGCCTCTATTGCTCATTCATGGGGGTACAAAAGTTTACTCAAAATAACAGTTTTTGAAGTTCTTGGTGTAGTTCCATACGAAAGGGATGATACTTGTATTTTCTCGTGGTGCGATTAGTAGTAGATTAGGATGTGTCAGATAAGTCAGCTATTTGACGTCTGCTGACCTGGGGATTATCTTCAACATGAAGTAAAATCTCCATTTCTATTCCTCATTGGTAGCATTCTGGTTTACTACTTTCCGTTTCGTATAGTCAACGCTACCACTACCATCAAACCGTTCCATTAAACACTGAAAAGATTTTCTAGATGGTATACGTCTATTAGAGTACTTCGCTCCGTAAAGCCTTACTGCCAAAAGACAATTTTTTCCCGCCTCGCCCAGTATATAAACCATATCAATTAATTCATTTTTAGGAAAATCCATAATTATTGTCTTTATAAGTCACTTATTACAACAAATTAAACTATTTTTACTTGCTTAATAGACGTGTCAAAATTTGACAATGCCTATATTTTTGGTTTTTCTTGGCAAATATGATGTTATAGCGTAAATGTATTAAAAATTCATCATCACCAGAAAAAATAATAATATACAGAGTGTGCCATTTAAAAATTTAAGATTTTTTACTTTAAAATAGTCGAAATGAATAAATTTATTTTGAACACCCTGTAGCATCTAACTTAAATTTCTTTACATATGTCTTATTTTTATCTCTATAGAACGCTCGTACCAATTATGAGTATTCCACCTTCAGAAACAATGGCGCTACTGACAATTTTTTACAAAACTGAAAACTAGCATTTTTTTAAAAAAATTGAAATATTAGAAAAACTACTACGTTTAAGAATATAACATTATTAATAAAAAATTTATAAAATTTTACGCAGAATTTAAAAATAAATTAGAAAATAGGACGTTCCATTTAAAAAAAAAAATGTTATATCGGCCACACTTTTTTGTAGTACCCTGTATACGAAAAAATAATTTTAAACTGTGCACCTTAACATTCCCTAAAACTATTGTATTTAACATTTTTTCGTCATTCCCGAAACAAATGAGATAATGAACTTTACTATATCGTGGACTCACCCTGAACAAGGAAATAGTCAACTCGTAATTTTTCTGTAATTAATTAACGAATCAAGTTGATTTTTGCGTAGAAATACTCTTCAGGCTTGTGATAGTCGTTTGATAAAATTGTTTGTTTAATTTGTTATTAGCAATGTAACTTATTATATTTCGACCGAACAAACTGTAACGCTGCATGCGAACCTCTAAGGAATGAAACTAAATGGTCCAATACTGATTTCTATCATAGGATTGTCGTATGTGTGTCATTTACCTTACTTTTTAAACGGCCCTCGTAAATCTTTGATAGACTATTGATAGCCTAGATAGATTACTCAATTTTTGAGAGAAATACATGTCGTGAATATTTACTTTAAAACAACCCATTAATTTTTCAACTCAGCACGAGATTATCTAAATATAACGGCCAACATATCCTGCATATTAAAATAAAATTTATTAGCTTCCCTGCAAGATTTCTTACACCTTGTATCAGCAGGGACAATTCGTCTTGAAAATTTATATCGCCCCGATTCCTCGACACTTTGACTAATGACCAGTAATAAACGGAATTCTGTTTCGCCACTTTTTGCCAACTAACTGACACGATGAGTGCAAATTCGCACTTCGAATAACAGTGGTGCCAAGATAAACATTAATTAAAAAAGTTTTAGGATTTTATGTTTTTTTTTTTATCGATACACCTTTTCAAAATCGATCAAATGCGTTTTTTTTTTATGGGTCTAGCACACGTGCTGCAGGGAAGTCCCTAAAGCGCTCCAGGCGCGGCATGTGTGCGGAAAAAGCGATTGTCATCGGTGGGAAACACAGCGCTGGGCAAATTATTCCAAAGGGATGATGTTCTCCATATAAAAGACTGCTTGAAAAGCGTTGTACGTGGAGTAACAAGCTAAACCTCAGACGGATGTGAAGCACCAGCGCGACGTGTATTTCTAAAACGCACCGCTTTGGGAGGAATAAAGCGGGCTACATCCTTAGAACACTTTCCATGAAAATACTTGTAGAACAGACTCAAGTCGCCAACCGTTCTTCGATGTCCCAGCGAATCAAGGCCGCCCGTCAGTTTCGGGTCTCCAATCAGACGAACAGCTCTTCTCTGAACAGAACATGGGAGCAGTATTCCATAGTTGGTCGAATTTGAGTTTTGTAAAGAATTAACAGTTTTTGTGGAGGGTAAAGCTTTCTGGTTCGAAATAATATTCCCAACTTTTGAGAAGCTCTCTTTGCTATACCTGCAACATGTTCATGCCAGGACATATTTGCTCCCAAACTAACGCCCAACAAATTGAGCGAGGATGCTAGGGGAATGGAGTGCCCCGACATAATTATGTCGGGTTCAACAACGTTAACTTTTTTAGAAAAAACTGCCGCCTGGGTTTTTGTAGCGTTAAATTCCACTTGGTTACTGTCACCTCAAGATAGAATTTCCAGGGTTTTTGTTAAGTTGAACGACCTCCTGCTCTCTGCGGATATTCGTCTGAGCAGCCGATGTCCGAGCGTTCAAAGTTAATGAAGAGACAAGCGTACTGTCGTCTGCAAAGCTGTAGATTGGATTCCCGGTCTTTTCCAGCAGATCGTTAATGTAAAGGAGAAAGAGAGTAGGAGAGAGTATGGAGCCCTGGGGCACACCGGCGTTGATAGTGAAGGTGTTAGAAAGAAATCCATCGACCTCCACTCGTAAAGAACGCTCTCTGATGAAACATGAGAGCCACAAATAGAACCTTTCAGACATACCACAAGAGCGTAACTTAGCCAACAGTCCATCGTGCCAAACACGGCCGAATGCCTTGGATATGTCAAGAGCAACCGCTCGAGATTCTCCAAAGTGTCCAATTGCGTTGTTCCAAACATGTGTTATATAAGTCAGAAGATCTCCTATTGATCTATGTTTACGAAAGCCATACTGGTGATCGCTAATAATATTGAATCGTTCAAAATATTTTAGAAGATGCTGATTGATAACCTTTTCCATGACTTTCGACTACCCGACTTATTTCAGATTAAAAGATAATAGTTTTTCATAGAGCAAACCTAAAGTAACAAGTATTGCTGTTTAAGGATCTGCTTTAGGTCCACAGCTTTTTTTGGTTTTTTCCCACTTGACATCAAAGACTACTAATACAAATATTAGTCTATTTGCAGGTGATCCCCATACTACTTGGTACCCAAAGAACACGCTATTACGAATTACAGAAAAATTTGGAAATAATAGCAGAGTGGACAAAGACTTGGGTAACATCTCAAAATGTAGAATTATGTATTTGGTACCAAATAATTCAAAAACATTTAATACTCTAAACGGAAAGCGGCTTAAAACACTGTCAAACGAAAAATAAGTTGAAATAATCATTTTCAATGATCTAAAGTGAGACAACAATAGTCCTAAAAATGTGAAATAAAGCAAATACACTAAAGTCCAACGAACTCCAAAAAATCACTAAAAATGGTTCGCTATATCCGAAGTTCGTTACAAATAGTAAACAAAATCTAATATCATTTTTCACTTCTTTTTTAGTGTTCCGTACGGAACACATATAAGATCACTTCGGTGTCTGTCTGTCTCTGTCTGTCCGTCCGTCCTGTCTGTCTGTCCGTCTGTCACACCCGATTTTCTTCGAAACTATTTGTCATAGAAAGTTGAAATTTGGTAGTAATATAGGAATTGATGGCCTCATCAGAGCCATGTAGTTTTGAAAGTTAAATTTTGACTTAGTTTTGGGGGGTGAAATCGGAAGTAAAAAAAATTTTTTTTTTAGGTAATCGAGTGTGGCGTCAAATGAAAGCTTGTGAAAACACGAGTAATATATATATATATATATATATATATATATATATATATATATATATATATATATATATATATATATATATAATGTAATACTTGCGCGCATTTTTCTTTGTATTATTTTTAAAATATCGCGAAAAATCGCTGTCCACCCGCCTTATCTCGGAAAGTACTTCTCAAAAAATTTTGAAAAAATTCTGGAATATTCTCCACGGGGTGTAGATTGAATGAAAATTATCACGAGTGCATTACCTGTAATAATTTAACTGGTATATAAAAAAAACAGAAATTTCAAGGTCATCAATTTTCAGTAAAGATTGGAAATAAACTTTGTTGAACTCATTTGGGGTGTGTTTTGTGAAGTCACTGATCATTTTATATCACCGTAACATAAATTTTGACTTAAGGGATTCGTTTTGAGGGGTGAAATCGGAAGTGAAAAAAAAAATTTTTTTACTAGGTCAAGAGTGGTGTCAAATGAAAGCTTATGAAAACACGAGTAAAAAATATATATATAATGTAATACTTGCGCACACTTTTCTTCGTATTACTTTTAAAAAATCGTGAAAAATCGCTGTCCCCTACCTTATCTCGAAAAGTACTGATCAAAAAATTTTGAAAAAATCCTGGAATATTCTCCACGGGGTATAGATTGAACGAAAATTATCATTACCTTTAATAATTTATCTGGTATAGAAAAAAAACTCAAATTTCAAGGTCACCAGTTTTCAGTAAAGATTGGAAACAAACTTTGTTGAAAACTTATTTGGGGTGTGTTTTGTGAAGTCACTGATCATTTTATACCACCCTAACAAAATTTTTTATTTTAAAAACAATCAAGCACTAATTGTGCAAGTTTAACTTGCACTTGACCGGTTTTTTTCTTGTTTTATTTAGATTAGGCGCTAATGCTTAGAAAAATGAATAACAATTATTATTAAAATACAATGGTACAATTTTAGTTGAAAAAGAAATGGTGTTTATATAATTGTCAAAGTCACAAAAACTACTCCATATATGTTCATTAACTTCACGAGATTCCAAAATATTGCGAGTTTCAGTCATTTTCTCAGTTATTTCTGAAATGGATGGAACATAAATATGTATTATCTCCTTCTCCAAGCTCATCTTCGTCGTCATTATCGCTTAAAAACCTTTTCAAAAGTCACTGATGTCACAATTTGATCATCAGTTAATATTTCTCTCGTCATTAATTCATTATCAGCACATACATTTTCTTCAAAATTAAAGTGATTAAATATCTTTTTAATCTCGATTTCCACTGTACTTTGTTGAATGTCAGTATCGTAAACAAATTCTAGACAATCAGTAGCATCTTCTCGATGTTTTTTATTCCACTGAGTCAAAGGTAGCTTAGCATCTGAGTCATATCTACATTCCTTCCTTAGAAATCCGCCATGTTTAAAACAGTTTGCAATGGTTTCTCTTCTGACTCTTTGCCAAGCCATATGAATAAAGTTTATAGCGTCCAAGAGAGTTACAGAAAAAAAATGTTACCTTTATCGATCGTCTCTAACATTTCATAAGTAAAATCTTTCTAAACTAAACATATAAAAATGTATCGTACCTCGATCCATAGGCTGGAGCTTTGCACTTGTGTTTGAAGGCATAAAAACCAATTTTATTTGCTGTAGATCAACTTCAGGGTGCGCTGGTCAGTTGCCAATTAAAGGTAAAATTTTTCTGTTTGTGAATTTTAATTCTTTGTCCCATTCGATCAGTTCGTTTTTAAAAATTTTTGATGTCATCCAGGTTTTACTATTTGATTTGTACTTTACTGGTAAATGTTTGTTTTTAAAACACCTGGGATTGGCGAACTTTCCTATCACCAACAATTTTCTTTTCTTTGGCATATTTGTAGTTACCAACACAACAATCCTTACTTTTGATAATTTTCCACCAGCATAATTCTCTCCGACAAACTTTAATGTCTTATCAGGCG
This sequence comes from Pachyrhynchus sulphureomaculatus, assembly GCA_019049505.1. Lineage (NCBI taxonomy): Eukaryota > Metazoa > Arthropoda > Insecta > Coleoptera > Curculionidae > Pachyrhynchus > Pachyrhynchus sulphureomaculatus. The sequence continues at coordinate 35,879,864 of CM032456.1, read as the reverse complement.
TCATCTTGTAAAACAAACCCGTTAAATCCGCATTAAAAATGTCCACATATTCATAACTTTCTCGAATTTCCGGCCATACATTGGCCAACCATTGATCAACAACAGTCATATCCACTCTTGCAGTTTTTCCTACTATCTTACCTCCGCTAATATTGTATCGCTTTTTAAATCGTTCAATCCAACTTCTAGAACAGTTAAACTCGGCGTTCTCTATTTTCCTTCCCAATTCGCTAGCTTTCTCTTGTAAAGTATAGCCGGTAACAGGAACATGTTCATGTCGTTTTTGACTAAACCATTTAAGGAGTCCTTTATCAACTTGGTCATACATAGATTTTCTCACTTTTTTACGACTAAAGTTTCTTTTATCAAAGATTGATAAGATTTCTTACCTCTTCTTCTATATGGTAGAAACCGTAGATTTAGTTAAATTCAACTGTTTGCAAACATCACTTTATTTAACGCCATTTTCTATTTTCCTTATAATATCGTGTTTGTCTTTTAAAGTAAAGGCTTTACGTTTTTGTGTACTCATTTTAAAATAAAAACTTAAACATTCACTTTGCTACTCTGATCAAATATGCATTAGAACAGCATAACACAACAAGTGAATTGAAAATAATACTGCTCGAACTAGCGACGCGGCGGGAACAAGTAGAATAGGGGTTTTCGGCGAGTTTTGATGAATTCCCTAGATCAGGTCGCGCGACATCGAACACAGGGGGTGGCAAGTTCGTTATAAACGGATACAAAACATCCAAATTTGGTTCGCTTTATCCGGAAGTTCGTTATAACCGGGTTCGTTATAACCGATAAAAATTTGCATTGGTCTTATGGAAGTTTTTTCGTGCATTATAAAATAGTTCGTTTTAACCGGAAATTCGTGAAACGGGTTCGTAAACAAGCAGACTTCACTGTACTCTCTTATTTTTTATTTTCAAAGTTTTTAAAAGCCATTCGACCGATACACAGTCTGTCAAGAACGAACGTGTCCGCGATAATTCATATTTGGTAGATGCGATTCTAGCGATTCAACAAAAAATCGGTAGAGGGTTGTCTACGACGCCATTTAATAAAAATATCAGTCGATTCCGAACTTTCGTCGAAATCACGTAATCTTCAAAATGAGTTTTTTGTTTGTGCGTCGGTTCGAAGCAGTCTTCTTTATTCCCGTCCAAAGAGGCTTAAAATGATACATTCCGGGACCGCTAAATATATTAAAAAGTCGGTGTCGTTTGTGAAGAAGTGGGTAAATCATTTTTAACGAGATGAAAAATGTCGACGGTAGGCAAAATCGCTCCAAAAGTCGAAAAACCAATCGCGTCTTTGTTTTCGTGGGGCCCGAAGTTGACACTGCGTCAAGGAGCGGCAGAAAATCGGGTTTGAATGTGTCCCATGAATCATTCGACGACATCTTCGTGCTCATGATGTCAAATTCTGAAGCACGTTGAAGAAACCTTTACTGGGAGAAAATCACGTCGCGAAGCGGCTCGCTGGGGCCCACGATAAGATACCAGAGTGGCCCTCACAATCGCCGGACGCCAACCGTATTGAAAACATTTGGTCCCTTGTAAAGAGAATGCTCAGAGGACTCTGACTCAGTTGTCTCGCGAGATTCGAAAAATTTGGAGATAATTGCCGAAAATCTCGTCGACAGCATGTCTCGAAGATGTCAGGCGAGTATTAATGCAGGAGGCTATTGGATAACTTACTAAGGTATTGCGTCGTTGTTAGCACACCAACGAATACATTGATGGCAAAACATGTTCTCGACACACATTTTTTTCAAGAATACGAGTGGTGACGTTCTTACTTGACAGACTGTAATAATAGAACTATACAAAGTCTAATTTTTTCAACTTGTAGTGTGCACAAAAAAATAAGCCTTTTGGTCTTCATGTTGCAAATAAATTATTTAAGAGCATCTTAAATGCTTTAAAAAATTATTAGGAACCGTTAGATACAAATAAATTATTATTACCATAGTTATAATGTATGGTAAGTATGGTAGCCTACTGATTGTGTAATGGGGACTGAAATTTATAGATATGTTCCTGTTCCGATATTTCTATATCAAACATAGTTGACCATATATGTATATAAAATTTTAACAAAAATTCAATTCATTAACTTTAAATATTCTGATAGTATTTAAAAAAAAAATAAATGGTTACAAAAGAAAATAAATCTTACAGCCGACAAAGACTATTAAATACATTGCATGCACGCATGTATATTTTATAAAACTTTTTTTTTATGTTGTTAAGTATGTCACGACCGTTCGACAGGACCACAAACTGCACCAAGGTTGATCCCACAATTATTTTATTCTTTTCCGATCTCAGATTGAAATCGGGAAAGAGGAGTTAAAACGGTATTTCTTCAAATATACAACTTTTCTGAGTTTTTCGAGAATTAAACTTTGTAAAAAAGAAGAGATAATTCAAGGATATTCAGTATTCTCGTAGCAAACTATACATATGTTATATATCCTTTCCTGAAATATTGTATACATCTTCTTTATATTTATATATATTTATATATATATATATATATATATATATATATATATATATATATATATATATATATATATATATATATATATATATATATACATATACATATAATACATATATATATATATTATAAAATATATATATATATATTATATCATATACGTATCGTATAATACATTAAAATTCCTAGTTTCAATACGTTTCAATGAATTTGCACAACGTTTCGCCAAAATCTCATTTGGCATTCTCAAGTGCTCCCGCTGCTGCTGAGACTCGATACCGTAGTAGCAGCAGCGGGAGCACTTGAAAATACCAAATGAGATTTTGACGAAACGTCCTGCAAATTCATTGTTAGACAAACGGACTGAAACCCGGAATTTTAATGTATTACATTCCACCATCCGTGAAAACCTCTATTGATATATATACAGGTATATATATATATATATATACAGTGTCCCAGTATTCCGTGTACATAGAGTTACTGTGGATTTCTGGGATGAAAATAAGACTTTTTAACCCCACTAACCCTAGTCCAAAAATTCGTAATTTTTAGTACAGTTATACTATTTGTACAAGATTCGGTGCTAAGGGGTTTTCTGAGACGAGAAATCGAAATCAGCTCACAGTTTTGTTGTAAATTGTAGAGGGCGCCACTTATTGCACTGTGTATACTTTTAAATTGTCATAACTTTTTTATACCACTCTGTATGATATTTTTAATTAAATATTCTTCTCCTATCTAAAAAAAAGCTCTCTTGGTAAATGTTCCTCCGAGCAACAGTTTCTGAGAGAGTGGGATGTTTTTATTTATTGATTACAAATTTAAAAAAAAAAAAGGCTTGTTGAGGATTTGCTGCTGTCAGACCGGCGAATGAAGATCTCTCTGTAAAAGATAAACTAGAGGACAGAAATTTCTCAAGAACATCTGATCGTTTTTAAAGAACGATGAGTGTTATTTTTCCTAAAATGACGTTATTTCCATGGCTAGGTAGATAAATTAAAAAAACACTCTCGCATATTCTATTATATTTATCTAGCCACAGATATCTAATCTGTCTTGTCAGAAAAATTGATTGATTGGATCGACTGCTAACGAATCGGACAGTGTTGTCAGTCTTCCAAAATTTTAAAAATTCCTTAGTTCACTGGGTTTTTTAGTACCATCAAAAGTCTAATCTAATAAAGTGCATAGTTTTAGATAATAGAGAAGAAGCATTTCTTATATTTGTATTCTAATAACTTTCATATAATCACGTATAATCAACTATCAAAACTGATAAGTATAAGTAGGTATCCAAGGCAGCAGGCGACCAATCGGTTTTCTTAAAGGTGTTGCACCGAAGCGGTGGAAGGTAACAGGGGTGCACTTTACGCCACTGTTTTCGACTTATCCTTACCGCCGCTCCCACTAAAATTTCAAATGGATGATTAATTTAGCGGGAAGGTACTATGAATCAATTGATTTATCTCCCCTTTCGTATCAAATCTTTTGATTACACACACACACATTATTATATATATATATATATATATATATATATATATATATATATATATATATATATTATACATATATACATATATATATATATATATATATATATATATATATATTTATTTATATATATATATATATATATATATATATATTTATTTATATATATATATATAATTTATTATATATATATATATATATATATATATATATACATATATATATATATATATATATATATATATATATATATATATATATATATATATATATATACATATATATATATATATATATATATATATACATATATATATATATATATATATATATATATATATATATATACATAATTTATATACATATATACATATATATATATATATATATATATATATATATATATATATATATTTATTTATATATATATATATATATATATATATATTTATTTATATATATATATATATAATTATTTATTTAATATATATATATATATATATATATATATATATATATATATATATATATATATATATATATATATATATATATATATATATATATATATATATATATATATATATATATATACATATATACATATATATATATATATATATATATATATATATATATATATATATATATATATATATATATATATATAATGTGTGCGTGTGTGTGTGTGTATAATCAAAAGATTTGATACGAAAGGGGAGATAAATAAGTGATTCATAATAGCTTCCCGCTAAGTTAATCATCCATTTGAAATTTTATATATATATATATATATATATATATATATATATATTATATATATATATATATATATACATATACATATATATACATATATATACATATATATACATATATATATATATATATATATATATATATATATATATATATATATATATATATATATGTATATATATACACATATACAAGAATTTTTAATAACCGTATCCTTCCATTATTGACTTATGGCATGGAAATAATGACAATGACAATTCAATCAGTCAACCGATTGAAAACGACACAACGAGCTTTAGAAAGAGCCATGCTGGGGATTTTTTTAAGAGAACACATCCGGATCGAGGAAGTAAGAAGAACACGGGTGGTGGATGCTGTGGGCGGAACTCAAGTAAAGATGGGTTGGTTGGTCATGTCGCACGGCAAGAGAATACTACATGGACAAAGAGCGTAGTGTAGTGTAGGTCGAGAGAGGACCAAAGAAGTACCGGAAGACCACCAGAACGCTGTATGGTTGACATTAAGACGAGGGTAGGACGCAACTGATTGGCACCAACTAGCTCAAGACCGAGAACTCTGGAAAAATGAAGGAGATGCTTATATCCAGGAGTGGACGCGGAAAGGCTGTTAGAGAAAGAGAGATATTGTTATTATTATAATTTTAACTTATAATGCTCGGCCTACCAGTATCAGTTGTCTACGTTTTAATATTTTGTCTACCAATCAATCATGCGGGAGATTCATTTTCCGAATCGCAAAAATTCGGACATTTTAAAACGAATACCCCAGATCGTTCAAGAACAACAAAAATTTGCAATCTTTACAATCTGATGAGAATTTTAAATGGGCGTACCGCTGACCAATTAGATAAGCGGCCACTCCTAATTATAGGTCTTAATTACGCCAATTTAGCGGGCGTCCCACGACGCTGTAGAGAACGTAGTATTGTTTTGTGGTTTATTGACTTTTTTTTTTTCGGAAATGTATGTAATTAAAAAATAATTTATTATAATAAATTCTTTGGTTGGATATAACTGGTTTTGTTTATGGTAAGAAAACGTATGACAGAATAATTAAAGGGTAGAAAAAAAATGTTCTTTTTAAATGTAACGACTTGATTTTAAAAATAATATCATAGCAGCTTGTTTTTATATTAACACGTAGGCTGAAAAGTTTTTGGTCTGACACACAGATGTCGTCCTTTTCAAAAAATTCATATGATTTTTTAGGAAGTACCAACCTTCAAATGATACGTGTCAAAATTTCATGACATTTCGCGAGAGTTTACAAGTTACAGTGGTTTTAGTGACGCTACTTTTGAAACTTTCAAAACAATGGAAAAAATCGAATTTCGTGTGTTGATTAAACACTGTTTTTTGACGGGAAAAAATATGCTTCAAGCAAAGCAATGGTTTAATAAGTGTTACGAGGCCCCCCTGTAAAGTGTGAAAAATTGGGTGAGTTGGCTGACCACCCTAAAGTGAAATATCAAAAGAACGTGTTGGTCATATTTTGCACGAACACTTGGGTATGAGAAAGTTCTGTTCGAAATGGGTACCGCGTTTGCTCACAGTGGACCAAAAACAGCAACGTGTTGATGATTCTGAGCGCTATTTGGACCTGTTTAAGCAAAATGAAAAGGATTTTTTCATGAGATATATGACAATGGATGAAACATAGATCCACCACTACACACCGAAATCAAATCGGCAGTCAGCTGAGTAGACACCAGCCGGTGAAAGCCGTCCGAAGCGATCAAAGACACAACAATCCGCTAATTTTCATCGACTATGCTGAGAAGCGAAAAAAACCATCCAGCGAATATTATATAAAGTTATTGGTGCATTTGAAGGCAGAAATCGCAAAGAAACGGCTCCAAATGAACAAGAAAAAAATGTTCTTTCATCAAGACAATGCACCGAGTCACCAGTCAATGGTTACGATGGCAAAATTGCATGAACTGAACTTCGAATTGCTTCCTCATCCACCGAATTCTCCAGATTTCGCCCTCAGCGACTACTGTGTATTCGTAGACCTCAAGAATATGCTAGCGGAAAAGAGATTTGGGTCCAATGAAGAAGTTATCGCCGAAACTCAGGCCTGTTTTGAAGGCAGAGGCAAATCCTTATACAAGAAAGTTATAGAAATGTTAGAAAAGCGTTGGACTGACTGTATCGCTATTGAAGGAGACTATAAGTCGAATTTTGCAAAAAAAATGTATTTTAAGTAGCTAGACCAAAAACCTTTCAGCCTACGTATTACATTACAAAGCTACTACTCAGTATATATCACCACTACACCAAAAACTTTATTTTTGCATTCGACGCGTGTTTTGCTAACCATGTTAGTTTCATCAGGAGCGATGATTGACTGAGTGAGTCAATCATCGCTCCTGATGATCATTGTGCCAAAGATTCCACATTCCCAACTTAATTACAAAGCTATAGTAACATCGTTCTATTTAGGTTTGCTCCTAATTAAAATAAAATAAAAGCTTTTTAAAATAAATTGTGAAGTAAAAATGGATCAGTCTTTCTTTCAACTCATATAAACAGATAACCTTGTTATCTTATAATTAATCTTTAAATATTATATTTAATTGATTTAGAACGGGGGCATTCAACAAAGTTCTATAGTAAACTAATAATAATAATTTACGAAACGGACTGTTTTATATTCAAGCCCGCGGCGATGTCGCCAGGCTGTCTGGTCGGTCTTGTCGAGGTAAACGCGACATACAGATTCTACGTTCCTCGATTGGACGATATACTCTCTACTGTGTGGCTGTTTCTCAAGAGTCATTCGAGCGTTTATAGCAAACTACTTAAAAATAATGAGTTATCGCTATAATAGTACCCAAGAGACCGTTAAAAACGAAACAACTTTGTCTGTCTCTTGACTTATATATTGAAGGCAATCATGCATAAACAATGAAATCCTTCGAAGATTAAATAATTTTTCTTTTTTTTTGTTTTTGCACTTTGAAATAAAATCAAGTTAAAATTAAGAACAAAAAAATTTAACCGACTACAAAAAAATACAAAATCATGTCTTCTCTTAACCTTAAAAAGTTAGCAAAGTTCATTCAAACATACACCATTTGACTCTTGACACCGACTGTTAATCACCTTAATTACTCTTGTCTTTACTACCTGTTAGTGACAGGCCCGTACGCAGCAGCCTGCCTGTACTTAATCCTTAGGCATAATCAGGTAAAATAAAAATAATGGCTATAGGGTTAATACAGGACAGGAGAAATTGAGTTTAGTTTTCTTTACATGAAAGTAAAAAAGACTCCGTTCAAAGAAAACTGTATCAAATGCTCTGGCCATCTATCCATCTCTTTTTTAGTGTTCCGTACGGAACATTTATGGGATCACTTCGGTGTCCGTCTGTCTTCCTGCCACACCCGAGCTTGTCCGAAACTATTTGACATAGAAAGTTGCCGTGTAGTGTTGAAAGTCAAACTTTGACATAAGGGGTTAGTTTTATACGTGTAGGGTGAAATCGGAAGTCAAAAATAATTTTTATGCATGGTCATCGAATAGGGTGTCAAAAAAATATAACACTCGGGCAAACTTTTTTCATATTACTTTTTAAAAATGGCCCCTTCTATCTCGAAAAGAACTGAAAAATTTAAAAAAAAATTTGGAAAATTCTCTATAAGTTGTAGATTGAGCGAAAATTATCACGAGGGCGTTACGTTTGATAATTTATATATAAAAAAATTATTTCTCTTGACAATATGGTAAAGGTTTTATTATCGAAAGTTGTAAATCTAACCGGGATTACAAAAAAACAATACGTATTCGGTGTAATCAGTAATAAACTCATATACTCTTCAGTAAATTACTGTATTTGACCAATCACAGACAAAATAAATTCCATTGATTACTGGTGACTAACGGATAGGTATCAAGACAAAATAATTTTATTTTATTCGTTTAAAATTAAACATATATTTAGGTAGTAAATATTTGTTTTAAACTTTTACTACTAGATTCTAGATCAGCGATTCCCAAAGTGGTTCAGGTGGACCCTCAGGTGTCCACGGGAGCCTCGACGGGGGTCTACGTTGGCGTGAAAAAAAAAAATGGGGGTTCACAAGTTGTAAGTGGGGGTCCACGAAAATTTATCTTGTTTCGATAGTGAAGAACAAAAATGTTGGCTTTGCTTTACCTATCAATGTAGGCAGATAATACACTACTCAAAAAAATAAGGGAGCAAAAAAAAAATTCCAAATTTTTCGGTGATTTTTGACAGGCTGTATTTCGGTGAAAAATGGTCGTAATGAGACTTTAAAAAAAAAGCATCTTGAAGCTTTAAGATTCTAATTTTCAGATTTTTTTGGCTAAAATTTTTTAGGAGCTACGGTTCTCATGCAATTCTAACAGATAGTGCGAAAAAATAATATTGCATATTCGATATTCAGTACAACGCGCGTCGAGACTTACAAAGCGCCGCCCGCCTGCAACTCAACCCGTTCAGACGTGCAAAGGGACGAAATACGACTTGTGCTGTGCTTGCAATCTTGCATGAACTTGTTTGATTCTTCACCAATATAAATACGAATGCCAAGGACAAACGTTACTCATTTGTTTCCGGAATTTTGTTTGCCAGTACCGGAAAAAGTAAGTACCTGCCTTCGGGCGATATCGTGGGTTTATAAGCCATCTTAAAAGAATTTATACCGTGAGTAACTGCAATTCACTGTGTCATCCACCGACAACACCTGGTAGCGAAAAATTTGAGTGATAGATTGCACCAATCGCTTCAATTTGTGATTAAAGCAGTTAACAAAATAAGAAGCAATGCGTTGAATACCCGTTTATTTGAACAATTGTGCGACGAAAATGATGAAGACCTCCAACGATTGCTCTTACATACTGAAGTACGCTGGTTGTCGAAAGGTGGATGTTTTAACAAGATTTTACTCACTTTTTGAATCAGTTTTAGAGTTTCTGGAAAGTAAAGATCCAGATTTAAAAGAAAACCGTATTTGACTGATTTGTTCAAAAAATTTAATGACATTAACTTGCAGTTACAAGGGGACAGCCCAATTTTAATAAAAACAAAGGGTGTAATTTCCGCTTTTCTTGGAAAATTGAAATTTATGAAGCAAAATCTTAGTCGGCGCGAATTCTCCCAGTTTCCAAACTTGTCACAGGCAGAATGTCTTGATGAGGATATTCAGACATACGTTCAACATTTAAATGCCCTGCATGATGACTTCAAAAATAGATTTGAAGATATTCTGACGATGGAAATACCACCATGGATCATAAATCCATTTGATGAAACGGAAGTGGCGAATGTGGTATTACAAGAGGAGCTAACTCAAGCTTAGCACCCATGAGGAGCTGAAGGTGAAATTTAAAAAAGGCTATCAAACATTTTGGGACTGAAATACCCGAAAAATATTCTGGGCTGTGGGAAATTGCGAGAAAACTTTTGATAGCGTTTTCCCTCGTCATACCTTGTCGAAAAAAGTTTTAGTGTCGTTATAAACCTATTAACAAAAAAAAGGAGCAGATTGAACATCACAGAACGGGGAGATTTGCGGTTATTCCTTACAAAACTGAAGCTAAATATTGATAATTTGCTGTCAATCCATCAAGTACATCCCTCCCATTAAAATTATGACTATTTTTTTTTAATTATTGATTTGCATTGTTGAAGTTACGGTACGTTATTAAGGTTTAATTTTAATTCTATTAAGTCAGTAATCATATTATTTTATTAAATAGAACACAAGAAAATATATTATTTTTCTTTTTATTTTTACCACTCCGAATTTAGGGTTGGAACTCAGCCACGACGCAAATTTCCATCGTTAGATCTAATCTTCACATTTTTTGACGAGTTTTGGGAATATGGTAGAAATGTAGCAGCAGGGGGTCCACCGAAACCAGTAAAATTTTGAAAGTGGTCTATGAGAAAAAAAAATTTGGGAACTTCTGTTCTAGATTAAAACTAGATTCATGTACTGGCTATTAGGTAGCTAAGAAGCTATAACTATAGATATTATACATTATTGATTAAAAAAAACTAAAATACATATTGAATCGTAATATATATACCTGTTAGGGAACTAATTAACTTAGCGGTAAGGATTTTACTTTATTTTAAAAGCAACTTCCGTACGGAGCAGTAATTGCGCAAGTCCGACTTGCACTTGGCGAATTTTTGAAATAGGGAATGCATCTTTTCTTGGCCATGTCGAATACGTGTCTATAACTTTACGCATCTCAATACCTTAATGCCCAAGGACCTCGAGATCAGTAAAAACCAACCCTCTTTTGCTGTATAGTATTTTTCACGATCTAAGAAAGTGACTTAGCTACCTATACCCATTTAAAATTCAACAAGATTCGAAAGTGATTAATTTATGGCTGGTTAGTGGCAAGGCATCGTGCAGGGTCGTACTATATCTGATTGTATAATTGTTAGGTTTAAAATTTTATTGTGAATTTTAATGTTTTATGTACTGAATAATACATAATATAGTAATTACACACGTACATTTGTTACAATTTTAGTTATTAATTAATATCTAGTTCAATTTTGTTATCGCTACTATCATGCAAATCAATAATAAGTTTTTTTACAGGTTCTAAACTATTTTTATTTATGTACATACATCAATATGAGTTTTCAATTTTTTTGACGAGTTGAATACAGTTTCTCCAGTTTTGAACTGTTATATTTTTGACTTCTGTCTTTATCAACCCAATCACACTACTGTTTAAAGTGGATGTATTATTGTGAGCACGTATATTAGACTTTATTTTCTGCCATATCAACTCGATCGCATTAAAGAAACAATAATATGGTGAAAGCCGATTTATTTCGTGTCCTGCTTCCTTCGCAATTTTATCACAAACATATTCCATATATTCCATTCTGAGTTGTTGTAAGTGCCGTGATTCCATTGTTTTTCTTTTTGTCTATTTTTTTGAACAAAAACCCCAAACGACGTAGAATACGCGATAAAGTTGTAGTGGAACATTTTATGTCACAACTATCCTCGGACAGCCTCCGTGAAAGTGACAATAACGTATGAACTTCTTATTCTGCATACATATCATATATTTTGCGGCGAATTAAGTCTTCTTTACAGAAATCAATACATTTCGACACACCTTTGATTTTCGTGTTTTTTTAGGCGCTATCGAATTATTTACAATTTTCCAAACTGTACTTTCAGTGATGCGTGTTAAAGCTGATGTCTCCATCAATGAAAAGTACTTTTCGTGGCCTCGCTCCCCTAACTTTAAATAAACACTTTTACCTCAACGGGCAAACATTTGCGGGTTCTGATGGAAAGAGCTTCGGACATTTTAAGACACTATTAAACTTATAATACACACTATTTCAGTGTAATACTGCAGATAAAATGAAGAATATATTTATAAAAACGAAGTAGCCAAAATAAAATGTTAGATTGAAAGGGAGACTTTCTTAAATCTTGAAAAATACTATAAATGTTAAATACTGCACTGACTTAGCCGTTACTTGATGGAGATCCATAATAACTAGGAATAAAAATTTAAACAATTGTTTATGATCACCACTTATGTTTATTATTGCTGACAATTGTTTCGACACACTGTGTCTTCTTCTGGAGCACGATGTAAATTAACTAACAAAGTATGTTTCAGAATACATAGTTTACCTAATTACAAGTACTAAATTCATTAACAATATTTACCTTAATACCTAGAATAAGTTCAATAAAGGAGACCTTCCCCCATCTAATTGATCGTTGAGTAATAGACCTGAGGATTTTTTTATGATTAATTTCTACCTGTTCTAAACAATACAGTAATTTTCCTTTCTTTTCGTTATGCAAAATTTTGAAATCTTCGTTGAATGTATGATTTTCCTTTGTTAAATGTTTGGCGTAATGAGATTTGTTATTTTTCATTCTAAAGCTATGTTTTTTATGTTCGTTTATTCTTTTATAAAAAGGTCTGCCTGTTTGTCCTATATACGTTTTATTGTAACTGCCACAGCATAATTCGTAAACCCCCGATTTATTTTCTTTTTTTGTTTTGCTTTTATTATTTTTAATATATCAAAATAATGTGTTATTTGTACGGAAAGCGATATTTACATGATTTCTATGGAAAAAAATTTTGATTTTATTAGTTAGTTTTCCGGTATAGGTGAGTGTATGAAATTTTTCTTTGTTTAGTTGTTTGTACGGGTACACCAGTCCTATTGCTCTTTTAAATTGTTTTTTATAATATGTAATTCTTTCTGAAAATTTTCTTCCGTTAATGGTGTATTTATTAGTCTATGGATGAAACTATTATAAGCCGAGATTTTATGTGTGAATGTGGTGGTTAGAATTAGCGTGTATAGTTATATCTGAGTATGTTGATTCATGGAAGATTTCAACATCGTGTTTATTCATTTTGTTTGATATTTTTAAATCTAGGAAATTAATCGATTTATTTGTTTCAATTTATGTTGTAAAAGTAATATTATTAAGAACTTGATCTAGAAAAAGTTTTAATTGTCGATCTGTGCCTGTAAAGCAAGTCAATATATCATCTACATACCGGTACCAATAAAAGAAATTTTTTAAAAAGATGAGAATTACTGATTTGTTCTTCTAAATGGTCCATGAAAATTTCAGATAAAATTGGACTAAGAGGGTTTCCCATTATTAAACCTTTCTTACTTACGTAAATGTTATCGTTAAATTCAAAATAATTCCAAAGATTACTCAATAAAAATAATGTTAACCCAATAATTAAACAAGAAATATTGTGCTTAGATCGAAATTATTTTGAATTTAACGATAACATTTACGTAAGTAAGAAAGGTTTAATAATGGGAAACCCTCTTAGTCCAATTTTATCTGAAATTTTCATGGACCATTTAGAAGAACAAATCAGTAATTCTCATCTTTTTAAAAATTTCTTTTATTGGTACCGGTATGTAGATGATATATTGACTTGCTTTACAGGCACAGATCGACGATTAAAACTTTTTCTAGATTTTATTAACCAACTTCATAATAGTATTACTTTTGCAACAGAAATTGAAACAAATAAATTGATTAATTTCCTAGATTTAAAAAATATCAAACAAAATGAATAAACACGATTTTGAAATCTTCCATAAACCAACATACTCAGATATAACTATACACGCTAATTCTAACCACCCATTCACACATAAAATCTCGGCTTATAATAGTTTCATCCATAGACTAATAAATACACCATTAACGGAAGAAAATTTTCAGAAAGAATTACATATTATAAAACAAATTAGTATAAACAATAGATATAGTAGCGATTTCGTAGATAATATTGTAATGAAAAAACAATTTAAAAGAGCAATAGGACTGGTGTACCCGTACAAACAATTAAACAAAGAAAAATTTCATACACTCACCTATACCGGAAAACTAACTAATAAAATTCAAAAAATTTTTCATAGAAATCATGTAAATATCGCTTTCCGTACAAATAACACATTATCTCGATATATTAAAAATAATAAAAGCAAAACAAAAAAGAAAATAAATCGGGGGTTTACGAATTATGCTGTGGCAGTTGTAATAAAACGTATATAGCACACACAGGTAGACCTTTTATCAAAGAATAAACGAACATAAACATAGCTTTAGAATGAAAAATAACAAATCTCATTACGCCAAACATTTAACAGAGGAAAATCATACATTCAATGAAGATTTCAAAATTTTGCATAACGAAAAGAAAGGAAAATTACTGGATTGTTTAGAACAGGTAGAAATTAATCAGAAAAAATCCTCAGGTCTATTACTCAACGATCAATTAGATGGGGGAGGGTCTCCTTTATTGAACTTATTCTAGGTATTAAGGTAAATATTGATAATGAATTTAGTACTTGTAATTAGGTAAACTATGTATTCTGAAACATACTTTGTTAGTTAATTTACATCGTGCTCCAGAAGAAGACACAGTGTGTCGAAACAATTGTCTGCAATAATAAACATAAGTGGTAATCATAAACAATTGTTTAAATTTTTATTCCTAGTTACTATAAATGTTGTCACATTGTATTTAAACTCAACCGAGATTGGTTCTCTTTTCCTCTAATATCAATATTTGCAGTTAACTACCATTCCTTGAAACAAAAATATGTTCTAGCGATGAGGCGTACTAATTCTTTACTAACCTCGTACATATATTTCCAATAAAAATGATACAATAACAATATTCAGGCATGTAGTCTAAATAAGGACAACGCCGACAAGAAGAGACCACACAAGTCGATACAGACGTAAGTTTAGCCCTCTTTTTATTTCCTGTCTGGGGCGTATTGTCCATCTTAAATCGGTAAATTAGCTTAAAGAGATCTTCAATAGCTTAAAGAGGCTTCAATAAGTCATGTCCTCACACAGTTCTTGTTGATGCGATGGACGTGATACCAGAAATGATTACCAAATTTAGAATGTACGCCAAGATGTGGGAATTACTTTCTTGGGTTTGATAGAATCGCATGTTGTTTCATATATCTTTCGTCAGTTTTTTTTTATTTGTCGCTTTTAGTTAAGTATATTTTGTTTTTATTTTGACCGCACGTTAATTTCCTGAAAGTATCAACAGAAAAGTGCGATCTAATTAATCTTCGTTTTATGTTTGAAATGCTCAAGATGTGTAGTTTGTACGAGGCATGTTTTTTAAGTAAGTACCGTTTTGGAATTAAAAAAAGACGTGCAAAGATATCGCTATAATTTATTTTTACATGAAAGCCTGTACCTTAATCTACTTTTCTACATAATTTCCGTGAATATTGAGGCACTTGTCATAACGTGGCACCAGTTTTTGAATACCCTCCTCATAAAATTCTGCCGCCTGACTTGTTAACCACTGTATCACAAATGTTTTGACTTCGTTATCGTCTTGAAGACGCTGACCACCCAGGTGCTTCTTCAAGTGCAGGAACAAATGGTAGTCGCTGGGCGCCAGATCAGGGCTGTATGGAGGATGATCTAGAGTTTCCCATTTAAAAGATTTGATGAGATCTTTGGTCCGATTAGCCACATGTGGACGGGCATTGTCATGCAGCAAAACGATACCCTTACTCAACTTGCCACGTCTTTTGTTCAGGATTGCACGACGCAGATTGTTCAATGTCTCACAATAAGACGCTGCATTGATTGTCTCATTACGAGGCAGAAACTCCACTAGCAATACTCCTTTTCTGTCCCAAAAAACTGTGCACATGATTTTGCGGGCAGAAATTGTTTGCTTAAACTTCACTTTTTTGGGTGATGATGAATGTCGCCATTCCATGGATTGTTGTTTCGATTCTGGTGTGACGTAGGCCACCCATGTTTCGTCACCAGTAACAATTTGGTCTAAAAAATGTTCACCTTCATTGTGGTACCGCTCAAGGAAAGTCAATGCACTGCCTAAACGTTGGGTTTTGTGCAAATCCGTCAACATTTTTGGAACCCAACGTGAACACAATTTCCGGTAATTCAAGTTCTCGGTCACAATGCGATACAAAACACTACGAGAATATTGAGGAAAGCAGTCGCACAATGATGAAATTGTAAAGCGTCTGTTTTCTCTCACCTTTTCGTCCACTTTCTGCACCAAATCTTCATTAACGACCGAAGAACGCCCACTCCGTTCTTCATCATGCACATTTGTGCGGCCATCTTTAAATGCTCTCACCCATTTCCTTACCATTCCATAACTCATAATGTTTTGTCCGTAAACTTCACAGATCTCACGATGAATATCGATCGGTTTTACGCCTTTAGCACTAAGAAATCGTATAACAGCCCGTACTTCACAATCGGCGGGACTCACGATTGTCGGAGGCATCTTAAACACTCAGTAAACAACGTATACAATGAAGAATCAGACTATAATGGCGTCAGTGCGTAGACATGAGATGTAGGTTACCAGCGCGCATGCGCGGAACGCCGACCGTATCGCTGCGGCGGCGGAATCGCAAAACGGTACTTACTTAAAAAACATGCCTCGTATTTCCATTAACTAACCTGACGAGAATACATTCGGATAATGAAGCAATTAAAAAATTTCAACAACCAACACTGAACTTAACCAAAGGGTCAAGTGTATGTAGTGCAAGAAAGGCAGGAAATAATCGATGCCATCGATGAAATAAAAGAAGGCTATGTATATTTATTTTATTTTTGTATTTTTCAAATTGTAAGTTAGAGCTCATACTTTTACGAGGCTGGTTTGAAAAGTCCGTGCAAAAATAAAAACTACTTATGTGTTTGAGGTAAACCTTTTTTATTTTTCGACATAGTCTCCTTTTAGGCTTATACACTTCGTCCAACGATGTTCTAGTTTGTTGATCCCTTCCGAATAATAGGATTTGTCCAAGTCTGCAAAATATCCATTAGTGTCTGCAATCACCTCCTCGTTTGAATAAAATCTTTGTCCCGCCAGCCATTTCTTCAAATTGGGGAACAAATAGTGGTCCGAGGGAGCCAAATCTGGAGAATAGGGGGGATGTGAAACGAGTTGGAATCCTATTTCCATTAATTTTGCGACCACAACTGCTGAGGTGTTAGCTGGTGCGTTGTCGTGATGGAAAAGGACTTTCTTGTGGGCCAATCGCGGGCGTTTTTTCTTGCAGCTCGGTTTTCAAACGGTCCAATAACGATGAATAATATTCACCTGTAATAGTTTTACCCTTTTTCAGATAGTCGATGAGGATTATCCCTTGCGAATCCCAAAAGACAGTCGCCATAACCTTTCCGGCCGAAGGAACGGTCTTCGCCTTTTTTGGTGCAGCTTCCCCCTTGGTAACCCATTGTTTAGATTGTTGTTTGGTCTCAGGAGTATAGTAATGTATCCATGTTTCATCCACAGTAACGAAACGACGCTTAAAGTCCTCCGGATTCTTCTGGAACAGCTGCAAACCATCCTTGCAACACTTCACACGATTCCGTTTTTGGTCGAGCGTGAGCAATCGCGGCACCCATCTTGCGGATAGCTTTCTCATGTCCAAATGTTTATGCAAAATATTATGTACCCGTTCAGTCGAGATGCCCACAGCACTAGCAATCTCACGCACCTTAACTCTTCTGTCATCCATCACCATATCACGGATTTGATCAATCATTTCTAAAGTCGTAACCTCCACAGGCCGTCCAGAACGTTCAGCGTCACTTGTGCCCATATGGCCAGTCCGAAAATTTTGAAACCACTTATAAACTGTTCTAATCGAAGGTGCAGAGTCACCATAATGTTTATCAAGCTTCTCTTTAGTCTCCTGAGGCGTTTTGCCTTTCATAAAGTAATGTTTAATCACCACACGAAATTCTTTTTCGTCCATTTTTTGAAAATCACTTGACTTTCTTGATTCACACGAATGCCAAACACAAAGAAATAGACCAATATGGCTGAAACTTGGTGTGCGTTCATTTAAGAGATGCTACTAACTAAACATGACCTCGATACGCGCCGGTGGTGCCCTCTCTCGGACTTTGCACGGACTTTTCAAACCAGCCTCGTATATTTATTTTATTTTTTTATTTTTCAAATTTTAAGTTAGAGATTATACTTTTAGAGGACAGTTTTCTATTTTAAGTTTTTTACAAAAACAATGAAAGAAAAACAATTTTTTGGAAGAGATGGTTTTATTGTTTCTCAAAATATTCGCCCTTCAGATTTATTTTCGAACTAATTCTCGAAACATTTTTTTTCCACTCTGAAGTTGGTACCTCAAAAACGTGGTTTTGGAAGGATTCAACAGTTTCTTGAAGTGATCAAAAAGGCTATCCACGCATTTTTTTGACATTCGGGAATAAAAAGAAGTCGTCGTCGACGATAAAACAGATAAATACGGGCACTCACGCATTAATGTTGACATGAAAAAGAATGATGCGACATTTTCGGCTATTTTTTCTGATTTCATCGATGACTTCTGGCAGCCAAATTGTTGTATACCATTCAGCATTAACTGTAAAGGTAGCAAGATGTCCAGTATAACTAAAGAAACAATCAATTATTTTTTTGGAGATGCTTCGCGAACGTACCATTTTTATAGGATTCGGTTCATCTTGGAACACCCAAAGAGTTGATTGTTGCTTAGTTTCCAGCTCGTACCAATATATCCAAGTTACGTCTCCTGTGACGGTGTTATATAAGGATTTTGCATGTCGTCGATAGAATTTTTTAAGCATTTCCTTACACCAATTGACATGAACCTGTTTTTAGGTTTCGGTTAAATCATGCGGCATCCATCAGGAACAGATCTTTCCCACAGTTAATGTGTAACGTTAGTTTTTTCCTAGATTTTAAGATCATGTTACGTCACTGTTTTTCTCCCAATAATTTATAATTTTCTCCATTTTTATATTTATTACGAGGCTGGTTTGAAAAGTCCGTGCAAAGTCCAAGAGATGGCACCACCGGCGCGTATCGAGGTCATGTTTAGTTAGTAGCATCTCTTGAATGAACGCACACCAAGTTTCAGCCATATTGGTCTATTTCTTTGTGTTTGGCATTCGTGTAAATCAAGGAAGTCGAGTGATTTTCAAGAAATGGACGAAAAAGAATTTCGTGTGGTGATTAAACATTACTTTATGAAAGGCAAAACGCCTTAGGAGACTAAAGAGAAGCTTGCTAAACATTATGATGACTCTGCACCTTCGATTAGAACAGTTTATAAGTGGTTTCAAAATTTTCGGACTGGCCATATGGGCACGAGTGACGCTGAACGTTCTGGACGGTCTGTGGAGGTTACGACTCCAGAAATCATTGATCAAATCTATGATATGGTGATGGATGACAGAAGAGTTAAGGTGCGTGAGATTGCTAGTGCTGTGGGCATCTCGACTGAACGGGTACATAATATTTTGCATAAACATTTAGACATGAGAAAGCTATCCGCAAGATGGGTGCCGCGATTGCTCACGCTTGACCAAAAACGGAATCGTGTGCAAGTGCTGCAAGGTTATGGCCACTGTCTTTTGGGATTCGCAAGGGCTAATCCTCATCGACTATCTGGAAAAGGGTAAAACTATTACAGGTGAATATTATTCATCGTTATTGGACCGTTTGAAAACCGAGCTGCAAGAAAAACGCCCGCGATTGGCCCACAAGAAAGTCCTTTTCCATCACAACAACGCACCAGCACACACCTCAGCAGTTGTGGTCGCAAAATTAATGGAAATAGGATTCCAACTCGTTTCACATTTCCCCCTATTCCCCAGACTTGGCTCCCTCGGACTACTATTTGTTCCCCAATTTGAAGAAATGGCTGGCGGGACAAAGATTTTATTCAAACGAGGAGATGATGCAGACACTAATGGATATTTTGCAGACTTGGACAAATCCTATTATTCGGAAGGGATCAACAAACTAGAACATCGTTGGACGAAGTGTATAAGCCTAAAAGGAGACTATGTCGAAAAATAAAAAAAGGTTTACCACAAACACATAAGTAGTTTTTATTTTTGCACGGACTTTTCAAACCAGCCTCGTACAGTGTTTACTAATTTTTAAGCAGTGTAGTTCACTCGAATTTTTAAGCCGTTTATATTATAGTGTGCATTGCGGGCTGTCTGCTGGATTTATTTAATTCGTTTCTAATGCGCCGATTGGCTAGATATTTGTATCCGGGATGTAGCCATCTTGAAGACGTGATTTATACGGAAGGGAGAAAAATATTTAAGGGTCCGGATGACAAGGATCTAGGCTTTTTCCATCATGGAGCCGTAGTAGGCTATTTTCATCATGTAGCCGCAAGAAGCTTTTTCCATCATGTAGCCGTAGCCAGCTTAGGTCTTTTTTCCCAGCCTAGATGAAGTAGGGCAGATATTTTGTGAAGCCAAAGTAAGAGCTTTTTTTAGAAAGCCGCCCAGTAGGCTTTCTTTATCAAGTTGCCGTACTGATATATTAGTGATGTAGTAGTGTGAAAACGGTTTTAGTGTTCAGTTCAAGGCCTTTTTCCTTGAAATATCCTGTTTATTCCCAGACCTTTAGGGGCCAAGAAAAGTTTAGTTGCCCAAAGGGAACTGGGGTAACCAAGGTGGAGACATCAGTGTTATGAATATCCCACCAGGACAGGCCCAAAAACTCATAGAAAAACCGTAAGTCATCAGTATATCAATTCGTAGACCTAGCTTCCCGTTGACAAGTGCGTTTTACATCGTACCGAACTGATAACTCGTGAAGTGAACCTCAAGAACCTTCAACATCGTGTGTAGCAAAGTTTTAATTAAAAAATCCTGATTTAAGGACTCTATTTAATAATACCACCTATTAGACTAAGGGTTTTTTAGTAATAAGAGTAATAGCAGAGTACTAAAGTTAGAACTTTTAATTTAGTCAGTAATAAACCTTTTTTTCTTATTTAAGGCTAGTGTTTCACCGAATCACTTATTTTACTTTTCAGGACAAAACGGTTGTATCATATCGAAATTATCCTTAACTACCACATAACCCATCAGTGTTTTTTCATCTTCTTAGCTGAAGTTAGATCCTTTTATTTCACAATGAATGGTGCCCAAAATCCGTACAACCAAAAATTTTGAACAATTATAGAGAATACTTTCAAAAGACGTACAAAAATTATCTCTTACCCATATTACTCTACCAAGAAAAACTGAGCTAGTGTATGTCTAATTTCTTTAGTTCTTTTAATATTAATATCCACTCAATCCATTCCCAGAAATTATAAAAAAAAAGGAATAGAAAAGGTAGGGCCACAAATGTCCATGCAAAATCGAATGTACTGCAGTCTTCGATATGCCGAAGGATGCCTCTATCTCACAGTAAGTCACATGCCGATTACATGCAATAATGTTGCGCAGAGCATCGATGTTTTTTGGAACAACAACCGATTTTGGTTGACCTTCACGAAATTTATCGCTGACGAAAGCACGACCATGACGAAATTCTACAAACCAATTGTAAACAGTCTTTTCTGATGGTGCTTCATTACCAAAAGTTGAATGAAGTGATTTGAGGCGTTCTTGTTGAGTTAGGCCTTTACTAAAATCGTAAAAAATCATCCAACGAAAACCTCCACGTAAAATTTGTTCAAAAACTGTTTTTTTTTAAACGCACACTGGAAACAAATTACTCGGCCAGTTTCTGAGCTGCCACTGTCTTAACAATAACAAATGTCAAATATTACAACAATGGTAATATAACATCGCAATACCGCCATCTAGTAGTCATTTATAAAAACTTAAAGGCTTTAGGTCCAAAAAAAAAAAATTTCCTTAGCAGTTAGCGGCATCGGGTTTGAACATGTTTATAAGAAATAACATTCTTTAACTTGTGTTATAGATAATCGGCTGCAATGATTCCGTTTTTTAAATGGAAATGGTTCAATTTTTTATTTATTGTAATATTTCAATGTGAAGGCTTTAAGTCCAAAAAGAAATGTCCTTAGCAGTTAGTGACATCGGCTTTGAAGAATTTTATAAGAAAGAACATTCTTTAATATGTGTTGTAATAGACCATCGGCTGCAATGTTCCGTTTTTGAATAGAAATATTTCAATTTTTTATTTATTTTAATATTTCAATGTTCTGTATAATGCGTAGGCTTTAAGTGAAAAAAAAAATCCTTAGCAGTTAGCGGCATCGGGTTTGACCAGGTTTCTCGTATAAAACACACATCAACTAATAAAATAACTGCAAGGCTAGGTCAAGCTGTATCAGCTGCAAATTAATTTTATTTAGAAGAGAATCTCAAAAGAATTTGTTTTATTTTAGAATCTCACAGTAATATTAAAATTGTTGAAATACACCGAGCGTGCGAAACTCCACCGTAAAAAGCAATTCAGAAAATATAAATAGAAATAAAGTCTACATCAGAGGTGTCAAACTCAATTTTGCAGAGGGCCATATATTAAATTTAGAATGTGTAGGCGGGCCAGATTCAAAAAAAAAAAAATGTACTGAATTATTATAACATTTTATTTATTTAATTACATAGCATATAATATTCTTCTTTCTGTGTGACACATTGCGATCGCGGGCCTTATTGATACGTCCCGGGGGCCGGATGCGGCCCGCGGGCCGTATCTTTGACATCCCTGGTCTACATAGTTTCTTCCACAACAGCAACATTATGATCTTAAATATATCACTACTTACAATCCATAATACTCTTTATAATACATTGATGTGTCATGAATGGATGCTCAGAGTAGCTGTGTACAATGACTTCTCGCAATAATATTCAAACAATCAGAAATTGGGCTTAAGGAATTTATTAACTGAATAAAAAAGCTTTAATTAGACAAAAATTTATTCAAATAATTTTTTAAACGTATTAAAATCGATATATATATATATATATATATATATATATATATATATATATATATATATATATATATATATATGTATATGTATATGTATATGTATATGTATATGTATATATATATATATATATATATATATATATATATATATATATATATATATATATATATATATATATAATTTTAGTAAATGTTCTCGACCGTTAAAATTGATAAGAAAGTGTAAAGATTTCGGGAAAGCGGTCTAGAATAAAAAACTTATTTGTTGTTAGAGAAAAACTCTATATTTCGTGGATATTTTTTCAGCTTCATCTGGAATTAAAAACAACCAAAATATTCCTCCATTGGGAGAGGTATCACAGAAAAATACATTTAATTTAACTATATATAACTAAAAGAACTACGAACAGACAAGACGAGACAGCATACTATGACTTTGGCTTCACTGACACTGTGTGTCTGCAACACCTCGAAGCATCGTTTCCTCCAATCTTCGGAAAATTTATATTCGATTTTCATTTTAGTTTCTATAGATCCAAATGGTGTTCACGGAGTGGTAATTTTAGCTCGGAAATCAGAAAAGCTACACTGGTGAATAAAGTGCTTGTGGAAGGGTCATCGTTTCGTTTTTTACTTAAACGTAGCAAATAATAATTCAGGTGTTTTTTATAAATTGGCTAATGTAAACCAGGCATAACGCTTAAATAATACTCCTTATTAACTATTGGGCCAGTTGGAAGGAAATCTTTGTGCAGTAAACCACGATAATTGAAGAAAACAATTACCATAACCTTGATTTGTGACCGACTGGATTTATGAGATTTGATTTTTTTTTTTTTTTTTTTTCCGTTTTGGTTCACATTTTGCACGATCTTCATTTGACTGCCGCGCTATTTCCGGGCCATTATGAACAGATCAACGTTAAATCAACAGTAATTATGCATTTGAAAGTGGAGTCATCCAAAGCAAGAATTTGTTTAGCAAGCTCAACATGACGTTTGTGTGTTTTTGAAGAAAATTCAGTTTTTGGAACACACACTGACACTGTGTGTGTGTGTGTGTCAGTGC
Organism: Pachyrhynchus sulphureomaculatus; assembly: GCA_019049505.1. Taxonomy (NCBI): domain Eukaryota; kingdom Metazoa; phylum Arthropoda; class Insecta; order Coleoptera; family Curculionidae; genus Pachyrhynchus; species Pachyrhynchus sulphureomaculatus. The sequence goes on along the minus strand of CM032456.1, from coordinate 35,855,745 downwards.
AGCCAAAGCCATAGTATGTTGTTTCGTCTTGTCTGTTCGTAGCTCTGTTAAGTTATATATAGTTAAATTAAATGTATTTTTCTGTAATACCTCTCCCAATGGAGGAATACTTTGGTTATTTTTAACTCCAGATGAAGCTGAAAAAATATCAGCGAAATATAGAGTTTCTCTTTAACAACAAATAAGTATTTTATTCAAGACCGCTTTCCCGAAATCTTTACACTTTCTTATATATATATATATATATATATATATATATATATATATATATATATATATATATATATATATATATATATATATATACATATGAATGTTACAAAAAAATAAAATCGTAAGGAATGTGATAACAGAAAGATTTTGCAACGCTTATTTTTCAAATGCCTTTTTCCTTACCGTTATCTCCAGCATGCGCAGATTTAACGCGAAGGAATTGTAAAGTTAAGTTAGTATTCATCTTCTATAAACTTTTTTTTTCATTCATTTCATGGTTAAGCACACCGGTATGGGTCACGACAAGTTTCTAAATTATAGTTATGTCTAGCAGGTTTCCATCACTTTCTTCAACATTTTCAACATATCAACGTTATATCAATCATAATTATGCATTTGAAAGTGGAGTCATCCAAAGCAAGAATTTTTTTAGCAAGCTCAACATGACGTTTGTGTGTTTCTGAAGAAAATTCAGTTATCTGGAATAAGATGAGATAACATAAGTGCACGGCGAACTCCCTCTTCAAAATCGATTGTATTGAACCAAGTGCTTTGTCAGTAAGGTCTACAAGATCTTTAATTTTGTTGACATTCTCTTCTGTGGTTGCAGTAGTTAGTCTACCAGAATACAATTTGTCTTGAACGGCTTTTCTACCTTCTTTAAATGATCTGTAGAAATTGAAAACTTTTGAATTTGATAAGCATTAACCACCAAAACACTTTACCAAAATTTTGAACGTATCAGTGAAAGAGATTTCGTTTTAAAGACAAACTTCAATGCATCTTTTTTTGCTCAAAAATTTAAAAATCGCGACAAGAAATTTTCACAATTACAAAATATGCTTCTCTTTGTAACCCAATACGGAAAATGCCATGAAAATCTTTGGTAGGGGTTATTAACAGTTCTATCAACCAAAGAAAAACAAACAAATACTTTAATAGATAGCAATAGCATGCATATTTTTACAAAAAATAGTCCTGTAATTTTTGAACATAGGTGTACACCTCGTGACTGTGGAATAGCCGAAATCGCATTTATAAACAGCGTTGCAAAACCAACGTAATTCAGGATTTTTGCACTGTTACTCCCAGGATTTTTTTACAGTTTGTGTAGGATTATATTTCTGCAATATATTATAAAAAATTAAATATACATTGTTTTATGGAAATTAATAGGTTTATTCTCTATTAAATTGTCTATAAATTTGGATGGTATTATCACTACAGGGGGGAATATATACCAAAGAGAATATCCCATTCTCTCTGGCCCATAAATTTTCTCGTATTGGCCGCCATTACAATCGTTAATTTATCCATTTTACGATCATCGTATTCAGGTTTAATTTCCGATCCGCAAATAAATGAAGTATCGAGCCGTGCAATAAAGATTTGCGGTTCTTTCGAATTTCCTTGTTATTGCGAATATATCTGTCAGTATTTTACTGTTGTATGGTCAAATTAAAATAGGTGTTTATATAACAATTTCGTTTTTTCTCTAAGTATATTTACTTATAGGAGCGACCTCATTTCAGTCATTTTAATTATCTAAGCGTTTGACAAACAGCTGCACATAAAAAAAGAGTAGCAACGGCTCTCAAAATAAAATGAATTATAACGATCCTAAAAACAAGAACAGCAGCCGCACCGAAAACATGGACAAAAGTTACATTATCAACAATGATCAGTAATACCAAAACTCAAATTAGCGCGCTAAGAATAAAGGGATAGGTAGATTCTCTTAGTCCATGACAGCAGAGACCTCTTTAAACCGATCAGCTTTGTTTACGTGTATCATAGGGTCACATGTACAGTGTGTCTAATAAGAACGTGGCTGGCATATCTGAAAGAAAAATGTACTTATTAGCTTTGAAATTATATTAATTATATTCAGTAAGATTAACGCTAAAATGAATTTATATTAATGAACCAAGTCGCCCCCTGCGTCTATAATAGACTGGCACCTCCGAGGCATATTTTCCACTAAATAAATTCATTAGAAGCTTTAAAGTTGATGTTGTCTTGTATACAACTTCCTCTTAATGAGTGACTACACATTTTCAACGGAATTCACATCGGGTGATTCTGTAGTCTAGTGCCACGATGCCGTTTTTGTTCACGTTTCACCGCGGAATGAGAGATAATACGCTGTAAATTTGTATATACCTTTATTTTGGCATTCTAAAAGTTGTCTCAAAAGTTTCATAAAATCTCGTGTCCGCGTCAAGGTTCAAGGTTAAAGGTTACAAAAATCGGTTTTTTCGCAAATATCTCGTTTTCTATGGTTTCAATGATATTTGCATCTATTATAATGGATAGGGCAAAAAATTCTCTACAAATTTTGTTCTAAAGATTTTTTTATACGCTTAACCGTTTTTGAGATAGAGCGCGGAGAGCGCACAGCACTCAGCTATACATAGCATAATGCAAGGTCCACCGTGAGTCCCGGTAAATAATACGTCGTATAAAGTTAATTAATCACTAAAAAATCCATAATTATGAAAAATTTGCATTATTTATTAATTAATACATTATATTTAATAATATTTTTCCTTTATCAAATATATTCGTTTAATAATATTTACCTAGTGCGTGTAATTAAAAAATTGTTAACTAGAATACTTTATGTATGTCTTAATTATACTCTAATATATCTAAACTAGATTTTAAGTAGAAAAGGAATAGAGTAAATACATTTTAATTATATCTTTACTTAGCAATTATGTATCATACATTTACATAGTAGCTATGATGAAAATGACCGTTCTTGTATCGAAGCCATTATTGCATGACTTATTGATGTGTATTTCGTTTTTAAATGAACTATTTTCCTTTTCTATTTTTTATTAGGACTTCTTGTAAAAAATGCAATAAAGTTTTTGGTATTTCTTCATTAATTTCATCTAACATTTTACTCGGAGGTGGATAAGACTTGGTTTCGACTACAGATGATCGAATATCTTCCCTAACGTTCCGTTCCTTCCGTAACCGTTCTTCTTCGGGATCCTTTTTTTATTGTCGTACCAAGCTTTTGATAATATATTAGCTTGTGTATCACGAAAAGATATGATACTGAATTATCCTACCTTTCTCCTAATTATTATGTTAGTTAAATATTTTTGTTGAAGTTTTGTAATAATAGTCTTATTATCTGGTACATACTCCGTAAGGACATCTTTAAGCTCTTTCAATGTAAATTGTGAATCTTCATGTTTTATTTATTTATTTATTTACGGACAGACCCATTTTGTACATAGTATTTACAGAAAAAATTTCAATAATATAGTAAAGTTATAACAATACAATAACAACACCAGTAATTATCATTTCAAAAACTCAGTGGACTGTCAACAGTTTTTCTTTTAAACGTTTTAAAGAGAGATTAAAAAAATCAAGATCCGCTTCACTGGCACCATTAGTGATTCTAGTGATCGGCGAGAATAGGCCATAGTTACATCTGTGGTACCTCGGGGCAAAGAGTACGTGGTCCCTTGTTGATCTTGGTGGAACATGAAAATTTATCAGACTCAAGAGATCAGAGCAGTCTATATGACCATTTACAAGTCGAAATAAGAAACATATATCAGCAACTTTCCTACGTCTTGAAAGTGATTGCAGCTGAAGTCTTCTTAGCTGGTCCCCATAGGCAGTGATGTTCCACTTAAATTTGTAAGAGACATATCTAGCATACTTCCTCTGTACCCTTTCAACACCCTCAATATGCACAGCATACGATGGCGACCACACACATGACAGATATCTACAGTCTGGAAATCCCTAGTATTCCTACAGACGAAGCCAAGGAGTTTAATACATTTGTTAGTAATAAAGTCATAATGAATATGAAAATCAAGCTTAGTGTCCAAATAAATACCCAAGTCACACAATGAGGAGACTCTTTCGAGAAGACAATTATTAATACTGTAGTCATACAAAAGCGGAACTTTCACTCGAAAGAAGGACATAATCTTACATTTTTTAATATTTAGTTTCATTTTGTTTTTCCTGCACCACTCACTCACCATGTCCAAGTCCCCCTGCAGTCTCATAGCATTGTCAACAGAATGAATTGCCATAGACAATTTCAAGTCATCTGCAAACAACAAGGGCCTTGAAAATAGAATCATCTCTCGTAGGTCATTAATAAATATATTAAACAGCAACGGGCCCAGGTGGCTACCCTGCGGCACACCCGATGCAATTGATACCTCACTCGACACAAAGCCCTTTACTTTAACAAACTGTTTCCTGTATGTAAGGTAACAGGTCAACCAATTCAGTAGTGATCCACAAAACCCATAACTTCTTAACTTCCCTATCAGGATATCGTGGTTGACTGTGTCGAAGGCCTTGCTGAAATCCGTATAAACCACGTCAACCTGATCACCCGCCTTACTTAAAGTATTTCACTTAACAATTTTTTAATTACACGAAGTAGGTAAGTATTATTAAACGAATATATTTGATAAATGAAAAATAATATTAAATATAATGTATCAATTAATACATAATGCAAATTATTCATAATTATGGATTTTTTAGTGATTAATTAACTTTATACGATGTATTATTTACCGGGACTAACGCGCTCTCCGCGCTCTATCTCAAAAACAGTTAAGCGTATAAAAAAATGTTTAGAACAAAATTTGTAGAGAATTTTATGCTCTACAATTTTCATAATAAGAGCAAATATCATTGAAACCATAGAAAGCGAGATATTTGCGAAAAACCGATTTTTGTGACCTTTGACCTTGAATATCTTAAGACGCGGACACGAGATTTTATGAGACTTTTGAGACAACTTTTAGAATGCCAAAATAAAGGTTTATACAAGTTTACAGCTTATTATCTCTAATTCCGAGGTTGACCCTCTTTTTGGGCTTAAGTCACTGGACAATTTTCCTCTTTTCAGGAGGTGCAGAGCCGGCTTCGAACTTGGGATCGTTATCTTCCTGCAGTATCCAATCTTCATCTTTACTGATAAACCAGTGTTGTGAAATTGAAGCTTCTTCGTATATTTTAAACATTTTCCCAGCGTTTAGGTTATTCAAGAGATAAAGTCGATCAAATCCTTGCTCGGAGAAGCAGCCCCAAACATGCACCTTGATCGCGTAATTACCAGTTCGTTGAATAAGTAGACTAGGATCGATTCACTACACAACTTGCTCAAAAAGAAAATTCGTCGTTTGGATGAAAACACAAGAACACAGCTTCGAAGCGTTCGAATATTGTTTATCCTACAATTTAAACAACTGACACTCTGGTTATAATGCATGAAGCGCAGAGGTAACACCTATCGGCGAAAATTCGAAGTATATCTTTTACCGACTGTGGGTAAGCCCAGCCATGTTCTTACTAGACACGAGTGTAATTGTTAATTCGTGGTGTTCTTCTTCTTCCAGTGCCTATCCGTTCCAAATACCATCATAATACCGATCCTGACTTGGTGGCTGCCACTTGGAAAAGCTGGATCCACGTCATGCCAAACCATTTCCTTAACTTGACCAGTCACAATATTATTCTTTTGCCGGGACCTCTCTTATCAACAACTTTTTCTTGAATAATGTTTTCTAGGAATCAATTCAAATTTGCCGTTCTTCATGATATTACCGAGCTATTCTAATTTTCTTTTCTTGATTGTTGTTATAAGCTTAGGCTCGTGGGTAATTTTGCGGAGTCCTTCGTAATATGGTCTGTCCACAAATTGCTTACATATACTAACATCTTAAACGCCCTAATTTTCTTTTCTAGTCTGTAAAAAGATAGTTGAGAAAATATAACACCTGAGAATTCTTATGTTCAGATGTAAACTAAGGTCTCTGGTGGTGAGAGGTAGCGTCACTTTAATGAATGTTTTCCTGGCTTCCTCTATTCGATATTCAATTCCTAAGGAATAATCTTAGTCTTGGTTGATTATACATCTCAGGTAAATAAATTTATTTACCTTTTCAATAGCCTGGTTTTTAGCAAAAATAATTCCATTTAAAGCGTAATTTTTAGAGATGACCACATGTTTAGTCCTTTTGGTATTCAATTCAAGTATATATTTATAACTTGTCTTCTATACTCTGGTGAGAAGCTCCTGCAGTCCTTCGCGGCTGCTTGCCAAGAGAATCGAATCATCCGCATATCGTATATTCTTGATAAATTGTCCGTTTATAAGGATTCCCTGCTCGATATTATCAAGTGTTTCTCTAAAGATCTTTTAAGATTAAAGGTTAGGAAAAAGTGATAAAAGAACACACCCCGTCTCATTCCTATTTTGTTGTCAATGATTTTTGAATTTTTGTCTGCCAACCATTGTTCTCTAGCAACTGTCATTTTTCTATGGTTTTTTTTTTTTTGTGTATTACCCTGTAACCAGTTGGATCTACCTTCCTTAAATTACGTCCTCTATACATTAAAATAATGATAAAATGGTGGTAGGAAGAAAATATCCTTTCCTTTGTATATACAACTTCAATAAAAATAAAATAGAATACCTGGTATCAATATTTTTTTTTATGGGTCTAGCACACGTGCTGCAGTTAAGTACCTAAAGCGCTACAGGAGCGACACGTATGCGGAAAAAGCGATTCATCTTGTTCTTGAATCGCTGTAAATTGTACTCGGTGGGAAACACAGTCTTGGGGAAATTATTCCAAAGAGATGATGTTCTCTATGTAAAAGACTGCTTGAAAAGCGTTGTACGAGAAGCAACAAGCTGAACCTTATACGGATGTGAAGTATTAGCGTGACGTGTATTTTTTAATATGCACCGCTATGGAAGTGATTAGTAAGAACAAGTTACCTAATTGCCAACTAAAAGTCAATCAGATAAACATTGAAAGAGTAAATAAGTACACATACTTGGGCACCAACATCAATGACCAGTGGGACCACTCGCAAGAAATAAGAAGTCGTATCGAAAAGGCTAGAGCAGTATTCACCAAAATGAGCTCTATATTTAGAAATCATAACTTGACAATGGAAACAAAAGTAAGGTTTCTACGCTGCTATGTGTTCTCCATTTTATTTTATGGAGTGGAGGCATGGACTCTGACAGAGGCAGTAAGTAAAAGGCTGGAAGCCTTTGAAATGTGGCTGTATCGAAGGATGTTGGGAATGTCATGGACGGATCGGCTCACAAATGAAAGAATTCTTCAAAGAATGAATAAAGAAAAAGAAGTTCTAGTTACCATCAAGCAACGTAAACTACAATATCTCGGCCACATTATGAGGAATGAGGACAGATTTTGTCTATTACAAAATATACTTCAGGGCAAGGTGTGTGGAAGGAGGAGTGTTGGAAGAAGGAGAATTTCATGGCTCAAAAATCTTCGCACTTGGTTTCCAATGACCACAACGCAGCTGTTTAGAGCTGCAGTCAATAAAGTAATGATAGCTAATATGGTTGCCAACATCCGGAACGGATAGGAACTAAGAGAAGAAGAAGAATGGAAGGAATTAAGCGGGCTACATCTTTCGTACACTTTCCATGAAAATACTTGAAGAATAGACTCAAATCACCTACCGCTCTTCGATGTTCCAGCGAATCAAGGCCGCCGGTCAATTCCGGGTTTCCAATCAGACGAACAGCTCTTTTCTGAACAGAATCCAACAAATGCAGTGTATGTTTGGGAGCGGAGCCCCAAATATGGGAGCACTATTCCATAGTTGGTCGAATTTGAGCTTTGTAGAGAATTAACAGTGGAGTGTAAAGCTTTCTGGTTCGAAATAATATTCCCCACTTTTGAGAAGCTCTCCTTGCTACGCCTGTTACATGTTCATGTCAGGACATATCTGCTCTCAAATTAACGCCCAACAAATTGAGTGACGATGTTAGAGGAATGGAGTGCCCCAACATAACTATGTCGGGTTCGGCAACGTTAACTTTTTTAGAAAAAAAAAAAACTGCCGCCTGGGTTTTTGCAGTATTAAATTCCACTTGGTTACTGTCACCACAAGATAGAATTTCTTCCAGGTCTTTGTTAAGTTGAATGACTTCCTGCTGTCTGCGGATATTCGTCTGAATAGCCGATGTTCAAGAGGTGAGGCACACCGGCGTTGATAGTGAAGGTATCCGTCGACTGCCACTCATAAAGAACGCTCTCTGAGGAAATATGAGAGCCACAAGTAGAACTTTTCAGACATAGCATAAGAGCGTAGCTTAGTTAACAGTCCATCGTGCTAAAGACGATCGAATGCCTTGGATGTGACAAGAGCAACCGCTCGAGATTCTCCAAAGTGTTCATTTGCGTTGTTCCAAACATGTTTTAGATAAGTCAGAAGATCTCCTGTTGATCTATGTTTCCGAAAGCCATCAGGTATGAATAATATTTAAAAAACAGTAAGTTCAATAATAGTTTCAGACCAAAGTTGAAGGGTTTTGAAAGGGCAATAAAATGATATAATTGCGATGACTTTGGAAGAGCATTTTGAAGGTCATTTTAAGGTCAACTTCGATAAATTTTAACGCAACTTTTGTTCGAAAAATTTTTATCAATAGTAATTTAGACTCTTCAGAATTCCGACCCATCATAGCGGATCCGCCATTTTGAATTTCCTAAGGTTAGGAACAAACCATGACTCAAATGACAACGAATTCGGATTCAGCGTCCCAAAAATCATATAATTACGCTACTTTCAGCTGCCGGATCAACTTTTTTTTGGATATGGTTATTCAGAAAACGCCAAACTAATTAATTTCAAGAAATCAGGTATCTGAAAAATTCAAAATGCATTTTGAAGAGGAAGAGTAGTACTTTCAGATACCGCAACGAGTAGTGTGTGTTGTCATTTGAGTCATGATTTGTCCCTAACCTTAAGAAATTCAAAGTGGCGGAACCGCTAAGATGGGTCGGAATTCTGAACAGTCTAAATTACTATCGATAAAAATTTTTCGAACAAAAGTTGCGTTAAAAATTATCGAAGTTGACCTTAAAATTACCTTCAAAATGATCTTCCAAAATCATCGCATTTATATCATTTTATTGCCCTTTCAAAACCCTTCAACTTTTGTCTGAAACTTTTTTACTAATAATTGACATAAAAAAATTAAGTAGCGGAATGTAGCGAAAAACCGTTTTTTTTTCATACTTAGGTTAGGATAGCTCTAAAAGCTGATGTGATGGAGCAATTCTGAGGTCGGATTTGGATTCAGTGCACCAAAAACATTCAAAAAAGTATAGTCTGGTCTCAAGGTGTTGAAAAAAAAACTTATTTGTAGCACACTGAAATGTCCCTTAGGGTAGGGTAACATTGGAACTTGCCCGCACGTTGTGGTGTCATTTTGTACCCTGCGATAAACTGTCCTCAGTTTGAGGCATCTTTTTTTGTACCCTGTTAGAAGTTGTTTGTCCCACGCTTGAGCGCAATTTTGTACCGTTTGAATATTGGATGCCCCAAGCTTGAGCACAATTTTCTTGCAGCCCCGCTTTAATTTCTGATAATGAATCGAGTGAATCCTGATTTTAAAAGAACTAAAGAAATTAAACACACACTAGCTCAGTTTTCCTTGGTAGAGAGATATGGGTAAGAGATAATTTTTGTACGTCTTTTTGGAATTTTTTTCTATTTTTTAAAAGCTTCAGTTGTACAAGTTTTTTGGGCACCATTCATTTTAAAATAGAAAGGATCTAACTTCAGTTAAAAAAAATGAAAAAATACTGAAGGGTTTTATGGGTATTACTAAAAAGAATTAGTCTAGTACAACTTATCACGAAAAGAAAAATAGGTATTCAGTGAGACACTAGCTTTAATCAACAAAAAGAAAATTTATTCATGTTTTTAAAAATAAAAAGTTCTAACCTTTGCAGTTCTACAAAAAAATTCTAGCCTAACTAGTAGTTATTACATTTAAATTCTGAACTATGACTACCCCCGAAGACGAAAAATAGTGCTTTTCACTTCACTTTTTAGTCAGTTTAAATTGCTGTTAAGGCACTACTCAGGGATAGGTCTATTGAAGGATGTTTTGGTAACTTACTGTTCTTATTCCGGCTTCGATGGAATACGACCGATTTCACACTTTTCTAGTAAACACTTAGAGAGCCCACTACGGCTTTTCGTTAAGAAACTGGTGCTTTACTTAGCTCGCATGATGGTTGTTATGAGCCTTTACTGTAGCTCAGTCGAAGGAAGCCTACTTGGCGGCTCCGATGAAAATTAGCCTGGCTGCGGCTTGATGGTACTCCGCCTACTCGGCGGCTGGATGGAAATTAGCCAAGACAGTCGTTTCTCGGACCCTTAAATAAACCGTGCAAACTCTGCCGGTAATATGGCGACGCCGGAACCAAAACTGCGGATACACACATTTCACCAATCGCGGCGTAGCGGTAGATTCGGTCAGGAACCCGCACTGCACAGTATATACCGAACGTCTTGGAATCTCTGTTTAATATACCGTTCGATACAAAAATGAAAATAAGTACAATTTGAAGTGAAAAATCAGTAACATTACATGGTCTTAAAATCTAGGAAAAAATGAATGTTACAATAGGCATACATGAAGCCTCTTGTTTTTGCAATATGTATTAACAATATTAAAGACTGCCAATTTTCTATGGCCCACCTAAAAATCTATGACAAAGTATAAGAACTACTTGAAAATTCTCAAAAAGTTTTTGAAAAAGTTTAGGAATATTGCGCACGTAACAGCATATTTTTATGACACATGAAGGTTCTGGAGATAATAATGGAAGTGGTCTTCTCACGGGTATTTTGTTACGATTTAATCTAACAGTATTACGAGTATATGATTTATTTTAAGGGCTTACGTAGAGTTTAAAAGTTCAGAAAATGTTGTCAGTTTATACTTTGCATTCATTTATACTAAGCTCTTATTTACGTCTGTTATTTAGATCACTCAGTATCTAAAACGTGCGGGAAGATTTAATTCATCCTTTAAGGCTAACTGTACTGTAGAATCTGCAGCACAAACTTAGAACTTACTTACTTTGCTCTGATCGAATGCAAATCTTTGATTAAAATTGGCAACTGCCTTTCTCAGTGTATCTAAATTTTTGTCCAAAGTAAATTTTAATGTCTCTAACAGTTACTTAAAAATTTCCTTTTATTTAATTAGTCATATCAATCAGTTTACGACCCAATAATCCCCTCTCACATTTGTAACAATCATTGTGTTAATGGAGATATTTTTTAAATAAATATTAAACAATTTAAAAGTGAAATAAAAATATATTTTACAAATGTGGGTAACAACATATGTTAGAATACTGATATTATCTCCGGGAATGTTCTAGCAATGACCATTCGTCTTCCTTGATTCAATCCAGTACTTCCTCATTCGTGATTCTTTTTACCAAAAATAAATGAACTTGTTCATCACTATATTAACACGCCGTGCTCGGCTTTTCTTTTTGCAATATCAACTTTTACGGCTCATACGGTAATATTCAACGCGTCTCCTTCCAGGGTAGATCCTATATCTAAGCTTCTAATTAGTACTCGCCTTTGTACGACTTGCTGATAAAAAAAAATCAGGTTAGAGTGACAAAAAAAGTCAGGAGCTAAATAGTTGTGTTTAGTCCATGAAGTTAACTTTTATATTATAAATGTCATCAGACAAAGGCTTTTAATTTCAAAAATGTATACGGAAATTTCAACTAAAACCTCTATTAACACATTTAACCTTAGTCATAGATTACAATCAATCCACTTTAAAGGTTACCTTGAAAACTTACTTAAAACTTAATATTCTTAAACGCAATATACAATAATACAAAAGACATTTAAGTATACTGTAACAATTAACAAAGGGAAATTAAAAAGGCTTACATATATATAATCGGATTATTTTAATAATTCGCATTCAGAGACAACAATACAGTCTAAAGCCGGGTCTCCACCAAACGGACAGTTTAAAAACACAGTTCTGTTTTTAATAAACAAAACAAAACATGTTTTGTTTTTTTCAAACACTTTCTGTAGACTGTTCCAAAAGTTTTTTTGCTAGTGTTTGTTCTCTTTTTCCCATTTTGTTTAGTCCCGCAAGACGACGATTTTTTATAATTAGCCGTGGTTTGTTTTTAATTAACGGCCAAAACAGAAAAAATCAAGATATTGGGTCAGTTCTCTATTAAAAAGGAGAGTTAATTACGGCACAGCAGTATTATTGGCTGATTTAAGTACTGACGATATTGGGTTAAATGGGCAATTGAGATCTTATATATATATATATATATATATATATATATATATATATATATATATATATATATATATATATATATACGAGGCTGGTTTGAAAAGTCCGTGCAAAAATAAAAACTACTTATGTGTTTGGGGTAAACCTTTTTTATTTTTCGACATAGTCTCCTTTTAGGCTTATACACTTCGTCCAACGAAGTTCTAGTTTGTTGATCCCTTCCGAATAATAGGATTTGTCCAAGTCTGCAAAATATCCATTAGTGTCTGCAATCACCTCCTCGTTTGATTAAAATCTTTGTCCCGCCAGCCATTTCTTCAAATTGGAGAACAAATAGTAGTCCGAGGGAGCCAAGTCTGGAGAATAGGAGGGATGTGAAACGAGTTGGAATCCTATTTCCATTAATTTTGCGACCACAACTGCTGAGGTGTGTGCTGGTGCGTTGTCGTGATGGAAAAGGACTTTCTTGTGGGCCAATCGCGGGCGTTTTTCTTACAGCTCAGTTTTCAAACGGTCCAATAACGATGAATAATATTCACCTGTAATAGTTTTACCCTTTTCCAGATAGTCGATGAGGATTATCCCTTGCGAATCTCAAAAGACAGTCGCCATAACCTTTCCGGCCGAAGGAACGGTCTTCGCCTTTTTTGGTGCAGATTCCCCCTTGGTAACCCCATTGTTTAGATTGTTGTTTGGTCTCAGGAGTATAGTAATGTATCCATGTTTCATCCACAGTGACGAAACGACGCTTAAAGTCCTCCGGATTCTTCTGGAACAGCTGCAAACCATCCTTGCAACACTTCACACGATTCCGTTTTTGGTCAAGCGTGAACAATTGCGGCACCCATCTTGCGGATAGCTTTCTCATGTCCAAATGTTTATGCAAAATATTATGTACCCGTTCAGTCGACATGCCCACAGCGCTAGCAATCTCACGCGCCTTAACTCTTCTGCCATCCATCACCATATCATGGATTTGATCAATGATTTCTGGAGTCGTAACCTCCACAGGCCATCCAGAACGTTCAGCGTCACTTATGCTCATATGGCCAGTCCGAAAATTTTGAAACCACTTATAAACTATTCTAATCGAAGGTGCAGAGTCACCATAATGTTTATCAAGCTTCTCTTTAGTCTCCTGAGGCGTTTTGCCTTTCATAAAGTAATGTTTAATCACCACACGAAATTCTTTTTCGTCCATTTCTTGAAAATCACTCGACTTCCTTGATTCCCACGAATGCCAAACACAAAGAAATAGACCAATATGGCTGAAACTTGGTGTGCGTTCATTCAAGAGATGCTACTAACTAAACATGACCTCGATGCGTGCCGGTGGTGCCATCTCTCGGACTTTGCACGGACTTTTCAAACCAGCCTCATATATATATATATATATATATATATATATATATATATATATATATATATATATATATATATATGTATATACACTCCTGGACAAAATTAACGCAACAATATATTAAATCATACAAATCTCTATAATGAATTAATTTTAATCATTTTTTATGAACATTGGTTACACTAAAAGTTAGAAAAAACTTATTCGGATACTTTAAAAGTGAATTAGCTACCAAATTTCTCTATAAGATTCGAATTAAAATTATTCTTAAAACCTAATAACAAAATCGTTGAAATTATGTAATAATGAAAAAATAAACTGGGACACTAGTAGCAAAATTAATGGTGTAACTGAGACACTAGTAGCGTGTGTTGCCTCCTCTACTTCGGATGACAGCGTCTATGCGCCTAGGCATGCTTCTAATTAAATTTTGGATAAAATCTGGAGGAATTTGCTCCCATTCTGTGATAACTGCATTTTCAAGTTCCCTCAGGTTTCTAGGTGCAGGTATATGACGTTTCACATTTTTTTTAAGGTGATCCCATACATGTTCTATCGAATTCAGATCCGGGCTTTTTGGTGCCCATTGCATAATCGGTATATCAACTTGATTAAGATAATCGAGCCAAGTGAGGTCGAGCGTTGTCTTGCATAAACAGGAAATTGGGCCCCACAAAATGACCGAAAGGCATCACATGTTCTATTACAATATTCTCAAGATAGTAGTCAGCATTCATGGATCTCATACGGACAGGAACTAACTCTGTGCGAGCATTAAAGCAGATGCCACCCCAGAACATAACAGAGCCAGAGATATTGCAAGGAACAAACCTCTTTCCTGGTCTTCGCCATACTCGCTCACGACCATCTGGATGTTTTAGACTAACCCTAGTTTCATCTGTGAAGAAAACTTGTTTTCAATCATCCACAGATCAGTTTTCGTGATTTCGAGCAAAACGTAACCTGGCAACTCTGTTCTCTCTAGTAAGCAAGGGCGCAGTGGCTGGTCTCCTACTGTTTAATCCAGCTTCATTTAATCGTCTTCTAACTGTTTTAGAAGAAATTGTGACATTGCGAACAGCTTCGAGTTCCTTTCTTATTATAGAACTAGTGACAGTCCTGTTTCTTAAAGCATATTGTCTTATAAAACGTTCATCTAGGTCGCTAGTGCATCGTTTTTTTTTTGCCCTTACCCTAGCCTTCTAGAATAAGTTCCTACTTCATTCAAGCGTCTTACCATACGACTTATTGTGGAACGATGTTTGCCTAACAAATTGGCAACATAACTCTGACAATATCCCTCGTCCAATAAAACTGAGACTCGCACTACCTCGTTTTCAGTTAAATTCCTTGTTCGATTCATTTTTCTAATTCTTCGGGGTCAAAAATAAAAAAGTCTACCACAAAAACGTATTACTTTGAAAAAGGGAACAATTTATAAGCTTACTTTTAAAGAAAATCTATATCGCATTATTACAGCAAATTGTTTATCTTCTAAAAAATTCTTTAAAACTGTAAATCTAAACGAATTTTTTTGATTTCGGTACTTAACAACGAAACAAAATATGCATAGCCTACTATTCAAATACTCGATAAACTTTAAAACTGACATAAGAAAAAGATAAATTAAATTTCAGATTGTTGCGTTAATTTTGTCCAGGAGTATATATATATATATATATATATATATATATATATATATATATATATATATATATATATATATATATATATATATATATATATATATATTTGAATAAAAAGTTTAACTAAATACTTACTTTTTAAATGTTGACAAACTCTTCATAAAAATTGCATACATTTAATAAAAAGTTGATAACTAGTTGAAAGAGTAGAGTACAAATGTCGCAGAGAACAAAACTACAACATTCAGGTGTTTCAACCAAACCGACTAAAAAACACGAACAAATTTGTTTTTCTTTAATGTACCGACTCGAGATGGAAAAGTGTTTTGTTTACCAAAAACACTGTTCCCCGACAAACATGTTTTCGGAACTGTTTATTTTTTGCCAAACATGGCTCTTTTTGTTGAGAAAAACAGTTTTTGTTTATGTTTCGTGCTATGTCCGTTTGGTGGAAACCGGCTTAAAAAGAAAACAGCAAATCTTTCGAGCCAGTAAGTTTTTGAAGGCGTTTATGGTATTTTTAAAGACGCCACAAGCAACGGCAACCGACGCTATAAAATAAATTATTTCAAACCTCCTACTTAATTTCCTTGTCAAAGTACAATGTAAAAGCACGTGAAAAATGTCACGTCGCTAAATCGTTTTCAATTTTGAGATAATTTTGAGTGTTCTGTATGGAACCGTCTGTCTGTTTTCCTGTCACACCCGATTTTCTCCGAAACTATTTGACATAGAAAGTTGAAATTTGACACAAATATACGAGGATGGATTGAAAAGTTTGGCCTCACCAAAAAATAATTAAAATATTTTTATTATAAAGGGTGTTTTTTATAGAGGTATAGAACTTTGAAATGGAATAAAACAAAGATGAATTTTTTAAATTGACATGAAATTTACTTTATTCGAAAGATAATCTTCTGGCATTATAATTTAAATATGATTTCTGGCATATGACCGCCACGGCTGGCTCGGACGTAGTCTAATCTGGAGGTCCAATTTTCGATGACTTTTTCCAACATTTGTGGCCGTATATCGGCAATAACGCGGCGAATGTTTGTCCTCCAAGTGGTCAATCGTTTCGGGCTTATCGGCGTAGACTAGCGACTTCACATATTCCCACAGAAAATAGTCTAGCGGCGTTAAATCGCACGATCTTGGAGGCCAATTCACGGGTCCGAAACGTGAAACTATGCGGTTACCAAACGTTTCCTTCAATAAATCAATTGTGACACGAGCTGTGTGACATGTTGCGCCGTCTTGTTGAAACCACAGCTCCTGCACATCATGGTTGTTCAATTGATGAACGAAAAAGTTAGTAATCATGGCTCTATAGCGGTCACCATTGACTGTAACGTTCTGACCAGCATCGTTTTTAAAGAAGTACGGACCAATGATTCCACCAGCCCATAAAGCACACCAAACAGTCAGTTTTTCTGGATGTAACGGTGTCTCAACATACACTTGAGGATTATCATCACTTCAAATACGGCAGTTTTGTTTATTGACGTATCCATTCAAACAAAAGTGAGCTTCATCGCTAAACAAAATTCGCTTATGAAAATCGGGATCAACGGCAATCTTGTTTTGGGCCCATTCACCGAATCTACGCCTTGCTAGGTGATCGTGTGGCTTCAATTGTTGCACGAGTTGGATTTTGTAAGCACGCAAACCAAGATCTTTCCGCAAAATCTTCCATAAAGTGGATGGACACATATCCAATTCCTGTGCACGATGGCGGATAGACTGATTCGGGTCTTCCTCTACGCTACGCTCTACAGCAGCAATGACTTCTTCTGTACGCACTGTACGACGTCTCTGTGGATGCGTATTATCATTTAGAGTAAACGTGGGGCGAAAACGTTCCATAGTTAGTCGAATTAATTGCTCTGATGGACGATTATGTTGACCGTAAAATGGACGTAGTGCGCGATACGTATTTCGAACAGAACCATGATTTTCAAAATAAATTTGCACAATTTGGAAGCGTTGTTCAGGCGTCAGTCTATTCATATTGAAATGCCAAACCAAACTAAACATAAATCACTTGACAGCTGACAAAATGGCCGCCAGTTAAAAAAGTGTTGCCAACTTAAAGTTTTATACCTCTATAAAAAACACCCTTTAGTACCCTCAATAAGTTCATACTTTCTTTGGTTGTCACAGTGTAAAATTTTATTGCTGTAGAATTTGTGGTTTTTAGGTTAGAACGAGTTTAGTGAGACCAAATGCAGCGTTTTTTGAAAAATGGAATAAATTGAACAACGTGCGGCCATCAAGTACCTGTTTAAAAAAAGATTAACACCAAAGGAAATCCACGATGATATGAAAACAACACTAGGGGAATCTGCTCCGTCATATACCACTGTGAAAAAATGGGTTGCAGAATTTTAACGTGGACGAGAGAGCAACGAAGATGACTCCCGCTCCGGCCGGCCCACGACGTTTACGACTGAAGAAAAAACATCGGCAAAGTGTGTGATCTCATATTGAAAGACCTAACCATCAGGGAGATTGCAGACACGACAGGCATCTCGTATGAACGACCACAAAACATCATTGCCAACGAACTCGGATTTTCTAAGGTTTCCACTAGGTGGGTCCCCAAATTGCTTTTAATTGAACAAAAACGAATTCGACTCTCGATTTCTTGCGACTGTTTGGAGTTCCGCAATGGACGAAACTTCGGTTCTCCACTATACTCCAGAGTCAAAACAACAAGCCAAGCAGTGAAAAAAATCTGGTGAATCGACCCTAAGGAAAGCGAAGGCAATTCTGTCGGCTGGAAAAGTGATGGCGTCAGTTTTTTGGGATGCTAAAGGTATTATTATGGTGGACTACCTTCCGAAAGGCGAAACAATAAACTCGGCTTACTATTTCACCCTTTTCGTCGTTCGTTTACGTCAAGAAATTAAGAGAAACGCCCAGGATTTCTGAGAAAGAAAGTTTTGTTCCATCAGGACAACGCTCGCGTTCACATGTCTGTTGAGTCTATGGCTCAAATTCGTGACTGTTAAGACAGTTAACTGGGGAGGAAAAGGTGGAGGCTGAACATGGTACAGGCGAGACCAAGGTATTTCAAATGAATAGTAGACACTCCCATCGGATAAGGTTGACATTAATATGTGTTGAGAAAGGGTAAGTAAAGAGGACAAATTTGAAAGTTTCTTGAACAAAATATATTACATTTAGGTTTTCAAAACCAATATAGTTTAAATGCACATTTTGTTGCCTTTGCAATATACATTAAATATTCTAAAACAAATTAAATACAAGCTTCAGTGAGTTACAACCTTTTATATTAAAACTCTCGACTAAAACCATGAAAATAAATGTCTAACTTGAGTCCCATAGAAGTGACGCAATAATAAAGAAGACATAGCAGTAAGGATTCGGAAGATTCAGTGCATAATCGCCAGAGATGGAAAGTTATCTGCAGCCAATCCCTAGCTTGAATCCAAAACAAAATAAAATTTATTTAAAATCTCTAATAAATAATTATAGTTATTAGAGAAGAAGGTGTAAACTGAGCAAACAAAGATTGACGTATCAAAAAAAGAAAAGGACTACCAACGTTACATGCTAATAGTGACTGATTGGCTACTTAAATCCCACGATCGGTCGTAACTCAGAGATTAGAAAATGCCGCGAGAAACGACATTGTGTGTATGATTATCCTATTCACGATTGAGAATAAATTTTCTTCTAAATCGTCGAATTAGAGACGGTTGCTCATCATTTATCTACTTTTCGCGTCAGTAGTAATGATCGGATAACTACTGTAAATTTCAATGTCGGTAAGACAACCGGGTTTTAAGTGTGATGTACTACGGAACATTCCGTATAAATCTTCCCACGTATAAAAATGATTTTATGTATTTTTTTCAGAATTAAAATTGATTAAAAAAAGAGGAAACAATATTTGTTTTGTTGCTAGACCAAATAATATCGGTGCTCCTGTAGCGTGCGAATATATTTACAACTAGTATCTTTAAACAGCTGATAAATTGGTCGTCTTCATTCGTCCTTAATATCTTTTAGGATAAATGGTCCAGATGTGATTGAATGGTGCTCCCCTATTTTTTTAAGATATAAATTTCGGCATCTAGCCACAACCGTTTAATACCTTGTGTATGAGCTTCTGTGAGCGGATCAACGTAGTTTTGCTGGAGTTTAACGATCTGATGGTCGAAGCCTCGTCTGCCAAAATGCCTATACGCTAGCCACTCGTCTGAATGAATAACAGATTGAAATTGAACCTCTATTTCTATAATTGGCTTAAATGTGTTTTCATCTCTTCTTTCCACAATAAAATATCGTACATCTAGTTTTGTTTTCCAACCAAAACGCACGGTCCATCTATTCGTCTACCATGGTTTCGATTGTTTTGCATCGGTGCATCGCTATCTTCAGATTCAGGTTGTTGATCACCTTGTAAGGGTGTTATATTTTCGGCGACCCGCGAATCGCGCTTCATCAATTTGTATAGGATCGTCGTTGCTGCCGATTGATTGTCCTCTGCGATTAACTGACACAATTGAGGAGCACACTTCGTGGCACATGTTAAACCAATCACTTATGGTATGTGACGACCTTCCAATCAATTTTTCACATGTTGTACTCGGAATGTCGTGCACGAACATAAACACCAATTCCAAAATATGACATAAGCTTAAATTACAATGTAACTTGCCTTTCAAATCCGTATAATGGAAGAACTGATTTCCGCTTCTAAACGATTTTGTTTTTTGGCAGCCTTTTATGGGACAACGTAAGACTGGACGAAACGCTCCTCCATGATCGCGTTTCGTTTTTCTTTGCATTTCCGCACCACACCTATGATGTTATTTTCGTTATTCTGCGTAGGTAGATTATGCGTTTGCAAAAAAGTCACAGCTGCATCTTTGTTAAAAGTGATATTAATATAAAAATCTCGCAAAAGTATAGCTTGTTTTGAAATGTACGCAACTTGTTATTGTCATTAATAACGAAACTTACCCTATTATTTCATTGCTTTGCTTAGAAATATATTTACTGCAAATAGAGCTCACGCAACAATTAAGATTTGCATTTACTACAGCGGCACCGAAATATCTGCAAGATTGATGAAAATAGTACCCAGTGACATGAAAAATCAAGCTTCAATCGATTGTTTTAGTCATCTCACCACTTGTAAAGCATTTTCTCAAAAACTGTAGATGATATCGAGATTCTGCCGGCCTCGGTAGCGTAGTGTGTTACGAGCCTGTATATGAAACTGATGTTCGCTGGTTCGATTGCGGCACTCGGCTGTTGCGTGTATATTTTTGGTAGTAGTTAATGCAGAAATGCAATACCGCGTTAGCTTAGTAAAACACAAATATATGTTTTGGCAAGGTGGGCGGATATTATGACATACCGGTCACTATATCTCATTAGAGTTATAGCAAGAAAAAGGGTAAAATTCCCTATAGTGACGTGAAGGTGGACTATAAAAAAATATCTGGAAAGAAGAATTTGTGCTCTATAAAACCTACCCTCTGGAGCACCATTTTCAAACTGCACCATCATTTTTTTGTGCAGCTAAAAGGGGAGCTCTTCGAGAAAGGGATATAAGTTTTAATATCAGAAACCTCTTAAGCTCAACCAAATGAGTTTTCAGAGCTAAAACAAGTAAACTCCTGGACAAAATTAACGCAACAATCTGAAAATTAATTTATCTTTTTCTTATGTCAGTTTTAAAGTTTATCGAGTATTTGAATAGTAGGCTAAGCATATTTTGTTTCGTTGTTCATGACAGAAATCAAAATAATTCGTTTAGATTTACAGTTTTAAAGAATTTTTTAGAAGATAAACAATTTTCTGTAATAATGCGATAGATTTTCTTTAAAAGTAAGCTTATAAATTGTTCCCTTTTTCAAAGTAATACGTTTTTGTGGTAGACTGTTTTATTTTTGACCCCGAAGAATTAGAAAAATGAATCGAACAAGGAATTTAACTGAACACGAGGTAGTGCGAGCCTCAGTTTTATTGGACGAGGGATATTGTCAGAGGTATGTTGCCAATTTGTTAGGCAAACATCGTTCCACAATAAGTGGTATGGTAAGACGATTGAATGAAGTAGGAACTTATTCTAGAAGGCTAGGGCAAGGGCGAAAACGATGCACTAGCGACCTAGATGAACGTTTTATAAGACAATATGCTTTAAGAAACAGGACTGTCACTAGTTCTATAATAAGAAACGAACTCGAAGCTGTTCGCAATGTCACAATTTCATCTAAAACAGTTAGAAGACGGTTAAATGAAGTTGGATTAAACAGTAGGAGACCAGCCACTGCGCCCTTGCTTACTAGAGACAACAGAGTTGCCAGGTTACGTTTTGCTCGAAATCACGAAAACTGGTCTGTGGATGATTGGAAACAAGTTTTCTTCACAGATGAAACTAGGGTTAGTCTAAAACATTCAGATGATCGTGAGCGAGTATGGCGAAGATCAGGAGAGATGTTTGCTCCTTGCAATATCTCTGCAAGGATTCCATTCGGCGGTGGCTCTGTTATGTTCTGGGGTGGCATCTGCTTTGATGCTCGCACGGAGTTAGTTCCTGTCCGTACGAGATCCATGAATGCTGACTACTATCTTGAGAATATTGTAACAGAACATGTGATGCCTTTCGATCATTTTGTGGGGCCCAATATCCTGTTTATGCAAGACAACGCTCGACCTCACGTGGCTAGGGAGGTACTCGATTATCTTAATCAAGTTGATATCCCGATTATGCAAGGGCCACCAAAAAGCCTGGATCTGAATCCGATAGAACATGTATGGGATCACCTTAAGAAAAATGTGAAACGTCATATACCTACACCTAGAAACCTGAGGGAACTTGAAAATGCAGTTATCATAGAATGGGAGTAAATTCCTCAAGATTTTCCCCAAAATTTAATTAGAAGCATGCCTAGGTGCATAAACGCTGTCATCCGAAGTAGAGGAGGCAACACACGCTACTAGTGTCCCAGTTACACCATTAATTTTGCTATTAGTGTCCCAGTTTATTTTTTTCATTATTACATAATTTCAATGATTTTGTTATTAGGTCTTAAGAATAATTTTAATTCGAATCTTATAGAGAAATTTGGTAGCTAATTCACTTTTAAAGTATCCGAATAAGTTTTTTCTAACTTTTAGTGTAACCAATGTTCATAAAAAATTATTAAAATTAATTCATTATAGAGATTTGTATGATTTATTATATTGTTGCGTTAATTTTGTCCATGAGTGTATTTAGTAAAGCGAACGTTTTTAAATTCTTGCAATTTAAATTTATAGTATCCAACTTTATATTGTTTAGGCTCGTCTTTACCCATAACTGGTCGAATACTTGTTAATATGAGTTTAATGTCAGAAGAACCAAATGGGACAACCCAATGATGGTATTGTGTAAATTTCAGTTGGGGGTTCCAACTGAAAAAATTAAGCCGGGGTGAGTTAGACAAGGCGGTTTTCGGAGGGTGTGTTTTTTGCAGCAATCTGTGTAGAGTAGGATATTTCGTTTAATTTTCATATAAAATAATTCTGCTATCCTTTATCGTTCTTGACAAGCCCTAACTAAATTGCAGATAAATTTTTTAACTACATCAAGGTATGGTTATTAAAATGACATTCCAATTATAACCTTAATTTTTTTTTTAATAAGACCACCCATATACTAAAACAATGTAGGTTAGTGTCTAGAAATTATTTAATTCACTTAATGCATCCCGTCCAATAAGCATAATCTCGAATAAGTAAACCTAGGGGAAGGTCGATAAAATTATATACAACTAAGAGTTCTTGAAAAATGTGAATAATTTATTTCCTTAAATTATATATTTTTTTAAATATAATTATTTTCAACAAAAAGTTTATGTTTTTTAAAACTTTGCCACAGGTACAATACGGAAAATCAGTTGATGAAAATGGACGAATGCAATGAGAATACATTATTATTTCATTTTATATTTTAATTAATGTAAACATACAAAATTATAAAATACAAATGATAAATATTTTATTTCAAAAACTTTATATTAATTAAACAAAATAATTGTGTTTGTATTGCAAAAAAAGGAACTATAAGATCTAATCAAATGCGAAATTCAGCTAGATAGGAGTCAATTTAAAATGATACGGAGTTTGCTCAATTCTAATTGTCAAAATTTGGAATTACGGGAACTCAATAAGAGGCAGGACTGATCCCGAACCGTCTGTAAGTGATGCTGGAAGAGACCTACAAATAATTTATTTCCACAGGAGCAATTTTTGACTCATCTCAATCACATAATTAAAGGTAATTCCGAAAAATAAAACTAAAATTTCGGATAAATAATATAAAAACAGTTTGAATTGTTGTGGCAGTTAGTTGATGGAAATTCATAACGAATGTAATGAAAGACTGATTTTGTCAAATTTCCACTTTATTTAGTTTCACTGAAACTGTATGACGCGTTTCGCTATACTATAGCTTCGTCTGATACAAAATGATATTTGAATATTAGTGTTGTTACATTTATACAAATACCCTAAGGTAGATAGGTAATAAAATTAATACTATATGCTAATGAATATTGCTGGGAAATCCATTCTGAATATTAATTGTATAAATTGAGTAAAGGTGACTTACCATGGGCCAGACAGGTGTCTTTTTGTTCGTTTAAGATGATCTCTGAATTTTTAATTCTATTTATTTCTAAATTCTCTAATAGGTTTAATTTTACGCCTTTGTTTTGTATGTGTAGAATTTTAAATTTATCGTCAAAAAGATGATTTGATTCTGTTAAATGATTACTGTACGCTGAGTCAGTTTTGTTTTTTAAATAGCTTCTTTTATGTTCTGAAATCCGAGTTTCGAATGAGCGACCTGTCTGACCTATGTAACTTTTATGACAAGAACCACAATTCAACTGATACACTCCAGATTTTTTTGATCTATTTTGTTTTCCCTTTGTTCTAAAAGCTAGCTTTTAGAACAAACAACTCGTTAGGAAAATTCATTAAAAACGTAAAGGGAAAACATTCGACCGTGTTTGGCACGATGGACTGTTGGCTATATTTCTTTCTAACACCTTCACTATCATAGCCGGTGTGCCCCAAGGATCCATACTGTCTTCTACTCTCTTTCTCATTTACATTAACGATCTGCTGGAAAAGACCGGGAATCCAATCTACAGCTTTGCAGATGACAGTATGCTTGTCTCTTCATTCACTTTGAACGGTCGGACATCAGCTGCGCTCAGGCGAATATCCGCAGACAGCAGGAGGTCGTTCAACTTAACAAAGACCTGGTAGAAATTCTATCTTGGGGTGACAGTAACCAAATGGAATTTAACGCTACAAAACACCAGGCGGGTTTTTTTCTAAAAAAGTTAACGTGGCTGAACCCGACATAGTTATGTCGGGGTACTCCATTCCCCTAGCATCGTCGCTCAATTTGTTGGGCGTTAGTTTGGGAGCAAATATGTCCTGGCATGAGCATATTGCAGGCATAGCAAGGAGAGCTCTCTGGGAATATTTATTTCGAGCCAGAAAGCTTTACACTCCACAACAACTGTTAATTCTTTACAAAGCTCAAATTTGACCAACTATGGAATACTGCTCCCAAGTTTGGGGCTCCGTTCCCAAACATACACTGCATATGTTGGATTCTATTCAGAGAAGAGCTGTTCGTCTGATTGGAGACCCGGAACTGACCGGCGGCCTTGATTCACTGGAACATTGAAGAACGATTGGCGACTTGAGTTTGTTCTACAAGTATTTTCATGGAAAGTGTTCGAAGGATGTAGCCTGCTTAATTCCCCCCAAAGCGGTGCATGTTAGAAATACACGTCGCGCTGGTGCTTCACATCCATATGAGGTTCAGCTTGTTACTCCGTGTACAACCCTTTTCAAGCAGTATTTTATATGGAGAACATCATCCCTCTGGAATAATTTGCCCAGCGCTGTGTTTCCCACCGAGTACAATTTACAGCAATTCAATAACAACGTGAATCGCTTTTTCTGCACACATGCCGCTCCTAGAGCGCTTTACGGACTTCCCTGCAGCACGTGTGCTAGACCCATAAAAAAAAAAAGAATGAGGGAAGTCTTCCACCACTTCAAGTCCATTTTTGAATGCTTTATATCACTCATACGCTCCTGTTTATTGAACAGCATGCAATTTATAATATTTTCAAAGCTTTGACATAAAAAAGTTTAATTGGAAACTCGCAACAAATTCTTTGTTTAAATGAAAAAAAAAATCGAAAAAGGTATTTGAGAACCACTAAAATAAATAATTGCCGTACATATACTAATTGACAAATCGCGCTCAAACTTTGCAAGAATGAAAAATAGTTCGTGCTAAATTAGAATTTTTTTTTGGATATCCTCATCGCACGTCATTTAAATGAGCAAAAGCAAGTGCGTATTTTCTATGATTGCTTCAATACCCTGTTACTTCCTTCTCTTCTCTTCCAATGACTTCAGTAGCCGATGAAAGAAAACCTAGACAACAACACTGGAAATCTTCAAGCGGTACTGACGACAATCCTCAAGATATCCCAAAAATTGGTACAAAAATTCGTTTCGTGACTTAGTTAATCTTACCAAACGCTATATTGAAGCTGATGAATAGAATATCGATTAAAATAAATGATTTGAAGAATTATAATTGCCCAATATTTCTTTTTAAACAGATTATGTAGGAAAGTTTGCGATCAGTTAACTATTGCTTATGTATGGGTCGCTGAAACAGTGTTTAGTTTGCTCTAACCAGAATGATGAACTGACTTTGGGTGTTTTGTCGTAAAAAATAATTTAATTTTATTCCTTGCTTTAACAATAAAATCAACATATTTTCAAAAACAAAATTGCAATTTTAATTTTTGAAAATATGGTAATTGGAATAAGCAAAACAGTCTTAACTACTGTGAGAAAACGTGCCATAAAGTAGCTGCAAAATAATATCCTAAAGAAACTCACGAACAGTAAATGGGGCGCCCAAACCAAAGGTGCTACAGACCACCGCCCAAGTACTTTATTTCTCCACAGCTGAATAAGCATGCCCTGTGTGGTCTCGATCGGCACACGCTAAGAAAGTCGACATAAGCTCTAATGAAACGTGTAGATTGGCCACAGGATGTATGAGGGCCACGCCACTGGAAAAGCTTTACAGCGCGACTGGTTTTGATAGCCCAGAATCACGGAGAGCAACACACGAATTCAGCGAAAAATTTAAGCAAAGCTACAATGAGCGCCACCCCCAAGCCAATGCGGACTCCAGAGACTAAAATTAACACACCGTTTCCTCGAACACACCCTGAATGAACCACCTGAGAGTTACCTACTCTCAAAAAACGCGCCCTGTGTTGCCTCCTGCAGCTGAAAAATCTGGGAAACGCTAAACCGTCTTAGAACTTTGACTGCCCCAGTGAAGATAAATCCGGCAAAGTGGGGTCTACTTCGAGACGCTGACAAGTGCGACTGTGGTGCAACTCAAAACATGGAAGAGCTCTTAATATGCTCAAACTGCTTCAGTCACCGTACCCTCGACGACCTATGGTTGGACGAGCCCGAAGCATTGTACATGGCTCATTATTGGGCTGAGAAAAACTATAGAACAATCCGGACAGGAAAACGTAAAAAATAAGCAGAACGAAAAATTCCCATTACATGGGTAATTTACGGAGGTAATAACAAAGGGAATACTGCGGTTTAATTTATGAACCGGTACATTACAAACGACTTTCCCCTAAATAGTTGGATACGGATCCAAAAACATCTTTAAAATACCATTTGGCCGCTGTTCTTAATGTTTTTATTACGTTTTCAATTCTAAACGTATTTATCGCTGCAATTCCGTATAATGTAAGACTAATTTTATAGTCAACTCGGTGATTCTTAATCTCAACGTGGAAATTTTCAAAGGCATCATTATTTTTAATTGGTCTGAAAAAGTTTAGTTTGATGAATTTTTGGCAAACGAACAATCGCATTTTCTAGAATTTTTCATTACAGAACCGAAACATTCTGAAATAATCTTAAATATGAACCACGACTGGGATTCTGTCACAGACAAAAGGAAAGAGATTACTTTTTTTTCGTAATCAAATTGATCATTTAGTAAGGCAGTTCGATTATCAACGGCATAGTCGAACGACTTCCGAATTTAAAAGGGAAGAGGAATTCCACTTTGACATTTATCTTTGTTCTTCACATGTAGAAATAGCATTTACTTTTTCAGGTAAGAATATAATGTGCAGGTTTTTAGAGAATCTGGCTTTACTTTGACAAACAGTTTCCAGATACGCAGAAATTTGCGAATTCTCTGGTTGTTAGGGTTTTGCGAGTCTTTGTGATTACCCTTCTCAAGGATCATTCAAACCTGCTCATATGCAAGCATGCATGGATGGGAGTTCGCAGGTTTCGACCTTTACAGGTCTCATCAGTTAGGCGAAGTAGCCTAAGAACTAATTTGATTGAAAATGTATGTTGTTGGTTGGAGGTGTTTGAGAATAGTCGGTAGTAATTTTTTTTATAATATATGAATATAATTAAGAGGATTCCAACACTATTAAAGTAACATAATACAACACTAATAAAATAACATTTTCACACATGGTTTTGTTCTAGTGTGATGCGCATTTTTAAACTATTAACATAAATCATTACAACGTAATAAATAAAAAAATGTAAATAGTTTTAATGGTGCTTGCTTGTTTAAGTACAATGTTTATGTGCTTAAATTTTTTATAGACAATTTTATTTTAGAAAGATATGTAAGCGAAACCATATGACAGGAACAGTTTAAATATATGCAAACATCTTTTGTAATTGAGCCGTACAAACAAGCTCTTTGTTATTTTGCACAAGCGTAAACGTAATCCATTTATAAAAATAAAACATTCAAATTAATCATTTTGGACGGTGGTATGTTAATTATAAATAACAAAAAAGCATAACAGAATTACATGTTAACATATAGTAAAATCATTAGCTGGCGAGTTCTATTTTACGGTTTTTAAGTTATTTTCTATAGTTTCAATCTCCATATAAAGTAAAATGAAGTAAGTGTAATATTGTTTATGTCATTTTTAGTAAGACATTTATAAGATCACTTCGGTGTCCATCTGTCACACCCGATTTTCTCCGTAACTATTTGACATAGAAACTTGAAATTTGGCACTAATATAGAGATTGAGAGCCATATAGTTTTTAAAAGTTAAATGGTGACTTAAAGGGTTAGTTTTTGGGGTGAAACTGGGAGTGAAAAAAGACATTTTTTTTACCAGGTTATCGAGTAGGGTGTCAAATGAAAGCTTGTAAAAACACGAGTTCCTAAATATATATAACTAGTAGTGCCCGCGGCTCCGCTCGCGTGGACTTGATTCACTACTATCTTCACTGCTTATTCCTTATGTTACCTAATGTAATAGAATATCTGCCCTTATTTCCTCTTATCTCCCATTATTTCTCCTTATATCCCATTATCTCTACATAATTTCCATTATCTAGGTCTATCTCTGCTCAACTCCCATTATTTCTCCTTATCTCCCATTATTTCCCCTTATCTCCCTTTATCTAGGCTTATCTCGACTTATCACGCAATATTTCTCCTTATCTCCCATTATTTCTCCTTATCTCCCATTATCTTACCATAACTCTCATTATCTAGACTTACCTCTGCTTATCTCTCATTATTTCTCCTTATCTCCCATTATTTAAACTTATCTCCCATTATCTAGGCTTATATCGAATTATATAGAACATATGTATAAATTTATAAAAACACGTAAATCTGATAAGTGGTTCTCAAGTGATAAGGGCACTAACGGATAGACAGACAGACAGAGAGACGTTACATTTCATATATTATATTCCTTGCAACATGACATTGTTCCATATTTAATGGTTTAGGCAGTGTATTGCAAGAGAACGCGCTAACGGTAACCTTTTTTCCGACTTGATTTTCTATTATCGTCACTGGTTATTCTTTATGTTACCTAACGCAATAAAATATATCCTATAACCTGGCCAGAGAACATATGTATGTTTTAAAAAAAAAGCACTAACGGACAGACAGACAGAGATACGTTGCATTTTATATATAAATATAATATATATATATATATATATATATATATATATATATATATATATATATATATATATATATATATATATATATATATATATATATATATATATATATATATATATATATATATATATATATATATATATATATATATATTTATTATAGATGTAATAAAATATATATCTATAACATGGTCAGAGAACATATGTATGAATTTAAAAAATCACGTAAATCGGATAACTGACTCTCGAAGGATAAGCGCACACGGACAGACAGACAGACAAAGAAACGTTGCATTTTATATATATTATAGATATAGATTGTTATTATTATTATATAACCTGGCCAAAGAATATATTTATGAATTTAAAAAAAGACACGTAAATCGGATAAGTGGTTCTCGCGTGATAAACGCTCTAATGGACAGACAGACAGACAGAGAGGTATTGCATTTTATATAAATATATATTATAGATTATAGATTGTAGATTATAGATTAGATTATAGATTATAGATTGTAGATTGTAGATTGTAGATTATAGATTATAGATTATAGATTATAGATTATAGATTATAGATTATAGATTATAGATTATAGATTATAGATTATAGATTATAGATTATAGATTATAGATTATAGATTATAGATTATAGATTATAGATTATAGATTATAGATTATAGATTATAGATTATAGATTATAGATTATAGATTATAGATTATAGATTATAGATTATAGATTATAGATTATAGATTATAGATTATAGATTATAGATTATAGATTATAGATTATAGATTATAGATTATAGATTATAGATTATAGATTATAGATTATAGATTATAGATTATAGATTATAGATTATAGATTATAGATTATAGATAGATTATAGATTATAGATTATAGATTATAGATTATAGATTATAGATTATAGATTATAGATTATAGATTATAGATTATAGATTATAGATTATAGATTATAGATTATAGATTATAGATTATAGATTATAGATTATAGATTATAGATTATAGATTATAGATTATTAGATTATAGATTATAGATTATAGATTATAGATTATAGATTATAGATTATAGATTATAGATTATAGATTATAGATTATAGATTATAGATTATAGATTATAGATTATAGATTATAGATTATAGATTATAGATTATAGATTATAGATTATAGATTATAGATTATAGATTATAGATTATAGATTATAGATTATAGATTATAGATTATTAGATTATAGATTATAGATTATAGATTATAGATTATAGATTATAGATTATAGATTATAGATTATAGATTATAGATTATAGATTATAGATTATAGATTATAGATTATAGATTATAGATTATAGATTATAGATTATAGATTATAGATTATAGATTATAGATTATAGATTATAGATTATAGATTATAGATTATAGATTATAGATTATAGATTATAGATTATAGATTATAGATTATAGATTATAGATTATAGATTATAGATTATAGATTATAGATTATAGATTATAGATTATAGATTATAGATTATAGATTATAGATTATAGATTATAGATTATAGATTATAGATTATAGATTATAGATTATAGATTATAGATTATAGATTATAGATTATAGATTATAGATTATAGATTATAGATTATAGATTATAGATTATAGATTATAGATTATAGATTATAGATTATAGATTATAGATTATAGATTATAGATTATAGATTATAGATTATAGATTATAGATTATAGATTATAGATTATAGATTATAGATTATAGATTATAGATTATAGATTATAGATTATAGATTATAGATTATAGATTATAGATTATAGATTATAGATTATAGATTATAGATTATAGATTATAGATTATAGATTATAGATTATAGATTATAGATTATAGAGATTATAGATTATAGATTATAGATTATAGATTATAGATTATAGATTATAGATTATAGATTATAGATTATAGATTATAGATTATAGATTATAGATTATAGATTATAGATTATAGATTATAGATTATAGATTATAGATTATAGATTATAGATTATAGATTATAGATTATAGATTATAGATTATAGATTATAGATTATAGATTATAGATTATAGATTATAGATTATAGATTATAGATTATAGATTATAGATTATAGATTATAGATTATAGATTATAGATTATAGATTATAGATTATAGATTATAGATTATAGATTATAGATTATAGATTATAGATTATAGATTATAGATTATAGATTATAGATTATAGATTATAGATTATAGATTATAGATTATAGATTATAGATTATAGATTATAGATTATAGATTATAGATTATAGATTATAGATTATAGATTATAGATTATAGATTATAGATTATAGATTATAGATTATAGATTATAGATTATAGATTATAGATTATAGATATTCTCTGCTAGATAATATTGTTCCAAATATAATGGTTTAGGCTGTATATTGCAAGGGAATGCACTAGCGGCAAACTTTTTTCCGACTTCGTTCACTATTATCGTCACTGCTCATTCCTTATGTTACCTATCGAAATAAAATATAGCCTATAATCTGGCCAGAGAACATATGTATGTTTTAAAAAAAAAGTACGTAAATCGGATAAGTGGTTCTCCAGTGATAAGCGCACTAACGGACAGACAGACAGAGAGACGTTGCATTTTATACATATTATAGATGTAATACTTGGGCACACTTTTCTTTGCATTATTGTTAAAAAATTTCCAAAAACCGCTGTCTCCCCTTATCTCGAAAAGTACTGATGAAAAAATTTTCAAAAAAATTCTGGAATATTCTCCACAGAGTGTAGATTGAACGAAAATTATCACGACTGCATTTCCTTTAATAATTTATCTAGTATATAAACAAAACAAAAATTTCAAGGTCAGTTCAACAAAGATCGGAAACAAACTTTGTTGAAAACTCATTTGGGGTATGTTTTGTGAAGTCACTGATCATTTCATACCTTCTTAACAGAAATTTTTATTTTAATAGCATTCAACGTTCGGAACCGTAATTGCGTAAGCCCGACTTGCACTTGGCCGTTTATTCTTTTATTTTACTTCTGAGAAATAGTATAAATATTCACAGTAATAAACTACTTTCAAGTTCAAGTCAAATATAGTCCATACCAGAATGTGTCTACGGCTTCGCCTGTATAGATTAAAAGACTGACATAATTAATAAGGATTAATAAGGACATAAAAAATTGCAAGAACTTCTGTAACCTACACTTTTACTCCCGGCCTCTTCACCAAATATGTATTTGTAATGAGAATAGCACAATAACGTTAATGTAAAATGGAATTCCGACCCTACTGTTAAACTAGATTTTTTTTTACATGAAATATTGCAAACTGACAAAAGACCAACATTATAACATATACATATCAGAAGTAATACTTCTACACAAAAAAGGAGATATCAGAAAGTTGGACAATTACCGCCCGATTAGCTTACTATCTCACATTTATAAACTTTGACTAAAATCATCAAATAAGATAGATTCCTACCAGTCATGCGAACAGGCTGGTTTTAGTTCCGGCTATAGCACATGCGGTAGACAATGAAAAAATTCTAGAGAAGAGCAATCAATACAATTTCGAACTTCATAGACTATAAGAAGGCTTTTGATTCTGTCGAAATGTGGGCAATCATCAACGGCTTGAACGGGTACGAGTAGACTAAGTTGGGAATGTGGAATCTTTGGCACAATGATACTACTCAGTATATATCACCACTACACCAAACACTTTATTTTTGCACTCGACGCGCGTTTCGCTAACCATGTTAGCTTCATCAGGAGCGATGATTGACTAAAGCTAAACTACAAATCTACCCTATTTATACTTAGTCTAACCCTTGAATTACTCAAGCAGAACTAATGACATAGGCAAGGCCATCAGTTCCGGTCAAGTAACCAGTAGAGGGGACTATAAGGAATAGGCCCTCTGTCTTTATTTAAACTACTTTTACATTTTATGATTTCCATACTTTCGTATGCGTTCAACAATCTCCTATCAGACATATTTTTTATTAATCTTAGATTATCTAATGTTACAGTATGATCAGCTTCAAGGGCATGTTCGGCAATGCTAGACTTTTCTGTTCTATTGTATTTTAAGTGTGCTAAGTGTTCTTTAAATCTTGTTTTAATTGACCTTTTAGTTTGCCCAACATATTTTTTGTCACAATCAATACAACTAATTTCATAAATTCCACTTTTCTCACAACTAGGAATCTTATCTTTGGGATTTCCTAAGATATTCCTCAGATTGTCTGATGACTTATAGACTAAGGTGAGGCCTACCTTATTAAATACCTTATTGAGTCCTTTGCTATATTTCGGTTTATATGGTATGGAGACATACTTGGTGTTATTTTCTTCGCGTGTAAAAAAGGGGTAGAATTGATTCTAGATACAATACCCTAATCAAAGATATATATGAAAATGAAAAAAGGTACATAAAACCTAGTACAGAACAAATATGTATAGAAAGATGTGTAAGACATGGAGATACAATCTCTAGTTATTTATTATAGCTTTAGAAGACGTATTTCGCCAACTAAATTGAATAAAGAAGGGCCTAAACATAGTTAGTATGTATCTGAGTCATTTAAGGTTCGCAGACGATACTGTAGTCATAAGTAATCCACATGAGTTACAAGAAATGAATAATGAGTTAAATTACCACTAAAAGACAATTGGTCTTAAGATGAAACAAAGTAAAACAAAAATATTAACCAACACTAAAAACAACATATGTTAGTTATCAATTTGGAAGGGACAGCTCTCGAAATTGTTAAGAATTATGTGTATCTGGAGTAAAAAATTACTTCTACGAGAGACAGTCTCGGATGAAATTTCAAGAAGAATCTGGCTTGGATGGTACGCATTTGGGAAATTAAGTTATATATTCAAAGATAAAGCCATCCCAAATAAGTTAAAAGCCGAAGTTTACGACCAGTACATCCTACCCGTAATTACATATGGCGCTGAAACTTGGACAGTGAATAAAGCCGATATACAAAAACTAGATCGGACGCAGAAAGCACACGAAAGACAAATGGTCGGGATAAAATTTAAAGATAGAAAGAGGAACAAGTGGACACGTGAACAAACAAAATTAAAGGATATTATAGAGCACGTAGCAGAAAAAAAAAAACGGATAATGGGCTGGACATGTAACACGCACGATCGATGATCGATAGACCAAGCGAACATTAGAATGGAGACCACGAGAACAGAAAAGGAGCGTAGGACGTCCCAAAACAGATGGCGGGATGATATACAGAGGGTTGCGGGCATTGGATGGAAGACAACAGCTGTAAATAGATTGAGATGGAAATTCAGGGGGAAAAGTCTACATCCAGCATTGGATAGAAACTAGGCTTATAGTGATCGCAAACTGGTAACGCCAAAAGTTTTCTAATATTATAGAAGACAATTAGTGTTTATCGTAGTTTGCCTAATTAAATAAAGAAGTGATATTTACATTTATTTTGAAACTGTATCTGATGTGTTTGTTAAATAGATATACCATAAAGATATAGAAGTTTTAAATTATTAAAAGATTTGTGTAATATCTTGTATTTATCTATCTTTTTTATCTACCTGGGGTCATCAATAGGCCGAATATATTACAAGAATTCGCTCTAATGTTAGAAATACACATTGTTTCATAAATATTACACGATTGTTGTGTAAACTTTATAAAACTACCTTGTTTTATAATAAACATGTCTTATTTGTAAAAAACACTGGACTAACTTCAAACAATGTCACTTTATGTTTTTTTAAACAAAAATTAAACAACAATGAAAATCCGGTCAGCCTCTCTTTTAGATTGTATATTTCTAGAGCAATACACTTATTCCAGCGATTTTTTTAATATTTAGGTACTTTTTATAGAGTACAATTTGTCGAGTTCTATAAAATCAGCCTCGGTTTCCCATTCGATTTCTCCATTTCAGCCAAATCTCTTTTCCTGGAGCCACCTTTTCAAATTTGGAAAGAGGTAATAATCGCTGGTGAATACGGCGGATGGAGAAGCATGAATTGCTTGCCTAATTGGTCCAATTCCACCATCGGTTTTATGGAGTTGAGTTGGTGCATTATCTTTGTGAAAAAACACTTTTTCTTTGCTAAATGCAGCCTTTTTTCTTGATTTCACTATTCAAATGGTTCAACGTAATAGTTTCCGGTGATTGTTCGTCCCTTCCCAAGATAGTTGATCGGTATTATTCCATACGCATCCCAAAAAATACTTGCCAAAGCCTTAATAGCTGATGTTTGTGTTTTTGGACGCTTAGGTCGGGTTTCATGCGGTTCCAGCCACTCTGCGGACTGCCCATTGGACTCAGGCGTGTAGAGGTAGATCCATGTTTCGTCTATTGTTATGAATCGACGCAAAAACTTCATTGAATTATGCCGAAACAGTGTCAAACAGCGTTCTGCATCTTCGACACGTTGGTATTTTTGACCAATCGTGAGGTTCGCGGCACCCATCGGGCACATAGTTTTTTCATATTCATAAGAAATATCCCCACGCGTTCTGTTGATACCTTCACAATATCAACTACTTTCATTTTGCGGCATTCACAATAATATAGTGGATTTTTTTGTGTTTTTTGGAGTGATTGCCATCATCGGTGCCTGTACGACCACATTTAAGTTCACTAAACCATCGGTATATAGTTGCCTTCGACAGAGCAGATGTGCCATAGCACTTCTCAAGCCATTCTTGGATTCTGGCTGTATTTTTTCCCATTAAAAAGTAATGTTTTTTGTTCCATCATTTTGCAAAAATCAAAACTAGTGTCACTGAAACAGCTGTAACTGGCAAACTAACAGACAAAATGTCATGAAACTTTTACATAAATCTTCTAAGAGTTGACACTATTTGAAAATCATATGGCTGCCATCTCTCGGAAAGTCTCGAGACTTTTCACACCAAGTGAGTAAGTCAGTAATAATTCATGAAATATCTTAAGTCTCAGATATCTAAGTTTTTATCTCATTTATATAAATCTCATACTTAGGTTAACTTAATTAGGTTACTGACATGTAAATATCTTATAACTCAAAATTATACTACTCATGTTAGATCAGCTCATGTAATAGTAGTTATAGGGCATAGTCTCACCTAGTTTATTCAATAAATGATGTTAGATTAATATTAGCTGCGTACAAGAGCTGACACTTTCAAACACATTCGGTGGGACAGGATCAAGTTCGATTTTAGGATGGATTTTTTTAAAACGGTTTTTTAGCAACGTTTATATAGACTACACGTATATTTGGTGAAGTGATTTATTTCAGTAAAAACCATTATAAAAAAACCGAACAAGTGCAAGTCGTACTTGCGCAATTAGTGTTCCATACGGTGACTGCTTTTAAAATAAAATAAAATCCTTACCTAAGTTAATTAGATACCTGGCATATATATTCTTAAGATCCAACATGTATTTTAACGTTTTTTCTTATAGTCAATAATGTATAACAGTTATAGTATCTCATCATTTAGCATCAATATAGGTCAATCTAGAATCTAGTACTGAAAGCGTAAATATTATAGTATATATATATATATATATATATATATATATATATATATATATATATATATATATATATATATATATATATATATATATTTATATATATATATATATATATATATATATATATATATATATATATATATATATATTTATATATATATATATATATATATATATTTATATATATATATATATATATATATATATATATATATATATATATATATTTTATATATATATATATATATATATATATATATATAGGGTGGGCCATTTAAAAGTTTAAATTTGAAAATGCAATAAAACAAAAACGGTTTGAAATTTTGCCAAATTTATTTTTTTGTTGTGAAGTACAATTGTTCCGGTTAGAGATGGAATATTATTTCATTCATATGGCTGCCGCGGCTGGCCTCACAGTACCCCATTCAATCGGACCAATTTTCGAGCACTTTTTCGAGTGTATGGGGTCGTATCTCGGCAATGGCATTACGAATGTTGGCCTTCAAATGCTCAATTGTCTCTGGTTTGTCGGCATACCACTTGTCTTTAACGGCGTCCCACAGAAAATAGTCCAACGGTGTCAAATCGCGGCTTCTTGGCGGCCAATTGACATCACCATTTCGGCTAATTAAACGGCCATCAAACGTTTGACGCAATAAATCGATTGTGGCATGAGATGTGTGGCAAGTTGCACCATCCTGTTGAAACCAAACATCGTTCACATCAATACCATGAAGAGCGGGCACAAAAAAATCGGTTATCATGGTGCGATAGGTGTCTCCATTGACCGTAATGGTTGCGCCGTCCTCATTTTCAAAGAAATATGGGCCAATGATGCCTCCGTTCCACAAGCCGCACCAAACAGTCACTCGTAATGGGTGCATTGGCTTCTGTAAGACCACGTGTGGGTTTTCTGAGCCCCAAATACGGCAATTTTGCTTATTAACGTACCCACCAAGATGAAAATGAGCTTCATCCGAAAAGATGATTTTTTTTGGCAAAATCGACATCATCGTGCAGTTTCTCGTTGGCCCATCTAGCGAAGCGAAAAAAACGAAGCGGATGGTCATGCGGCTTCAACTCTTGAACCAATTGAATTTTGTAAGGCGTCATACCGAGATCTTTTCGCAAAATTCGACGTAAACTGGTGCGTGAAATGTTCAATTCTTGAGAAAGATGACGAGTTGATGTTGATGGATTCTCACGCACACTCTCAGCCACAGCTTCGATATTTTCGGGTGTACGCACTGTACGAGCACGCTCACGTCTTGGCGCATCAACAATGAAACCAGTTTCACGAACTTTAGCAATAAACTTGCGTATACCGGGCACTGTTGGTCCTTCTCTGCGACCAAATTTTGTACGACATTTTCGTGCAATTTCCGACCAATTGTCTTTGTTTTGGAAATAAATTTCCAATAAATCCCAACGTTGTTCAAGCGTAAATCGATTCATTTCGTTCAGTGGAGATAATATACTGAATTTTGTGACAGAATAGAATGACATAAGTATTGCCAGATTCGAAATAACCGGTGGTTTAAATTTAAACCGATAGATGGCCCACCCTTTATATATATATACATATATATATATATATATATATATATATATATATATATATATATATATATATATATATATATATATATATATATATATATATGTATATATATATATATATATATATATATATATATATATATATATATATATATATATATATATATATATAAGTGTTTAATTATAAGCAAATAAAATAAAATTATTTTGCCTTCGTTGGCCACCAGTGTGTGTTTGTGTGTACTGAAAAGTATATTAAAAAACCTCCCCCATACTGTCAAGCCAAACAGTTTTTTTTTTTTCGCTCAATGTACAATTTATCGAGAATATTTCAGAATTTTTTCCAAATTTCTTGATAAGTACTTTTGGCCATTTTTTTAAAAATAATACAAAGCAAAGTGTACGCAAGTATCACATCATATATATTTTTGAACTCGTGTTTTCACAAGCCTTCATTTGACACTCCACTCAATAACCTGGAATTTTTTTTCATTTCCCATTTGAATCCACAAAACTAACCCCTTAAGTAAAAAATTTAACTTTCAAAACTACACCGCTCTGATTGGCCCATCAATTCCTATATTTGTATCAGATTTGAATTTTCTAAGTCAAATAGTTTCGGAGAAAATCTGATGTGACAGACGGTCACCGGAGTGATCCCATCAGTGTTCCGTACGAAATACTAAAATTAACTTAAGAAATACCCCGTATAGCCACGCAGCATCTCCGAACTAATGGATGCTCACTCAATTAATTCTATTGACAAACTTTGATCAAACGCGATATTACAGATATTAATAGTAAAAACGCGGTTAGAGAATTAGAATACCCTATTCATAAAGAATTAACCTTTTTCAAACCTTACAAGAATTAAGTCTCCTAATTATCTCAACCTTCAAAGATTTGCAAATCATGGGAATATGCAATACCTTAGGCTTTATTTAATCTCTACTCGTAGATAGATAATGTTAGTATACTGTATACTATATTTATTGTATAGCACATTTTTAATTAATTTGCCCTGCCAGCGCGTGGGCACCAAAATAATTACATCCTCATGTACAAGTAATTTTCTCACAGCCAGTGCGTAGGAATTTCTTTGTTTTGGAAAGACACCGAGGTCGCCATATATTATATGAATCGGCCATATTGGTTGGCTGCTTTTTTTCATTGCGATCACCTTAATCAACTTTAAATTGGGTTCTCGATCAGACGATGTTCTGAAAATCAAAACAGGGACGTATTTGGTCAAACATTTCCTTGCGTGTTGTCTATAATATATATAAAATGCAACGTCTCTCTGTTTGTCCGTCCGTTAGTGCGCTTATCACTGGACAACCACTTATCCGATTTACGTTTTTTTTTTTTTAAATATACATATGTTCTCTGGCCAGGTTATAGGCTATATTTTATTACGATAGGTAGCATAAGGAACGAGCAGTGATGATAACAGTGAATGAAGTCGGAAAAAAGTTTGCCGCTAGCGCATTCCCTTGCAATACACAGCCTAAACCATTAAATATGGAACAATATTATGTAGCAGAGAATATCCATAATCTATAATACATATAAAATGTCTCTCTGTCTGTCTGTCCATTAATGCGTTTATCACGCGAGAACCACTTATCCAATTTATGTGTCTTTTTTTAAATTCATACATATATTCTTTGGCCAGGTTATATAATAATAATAATCTATATCTATAATATATATAAAATGCAACGTCTCTCTGTCTGTCTGACTGTCTATCTGCCTGTCCGTTAGTGCGCTTATCACTGGAGAACCACTTATCCAATTTACGTGCTTTTTTTTTTAAATATACATATGTTCTCTGGCCAGGTTATTGGCTATATTTTATTACGTTAGGTAACATAAGAAATAAGCAGTAACGATAATGGTGAATCAAGTCGGAAAAAAGTTTACCGCTAGTGCGTTCTCTTGCAATACACTGCCTAAAATATTAAATATGGAACAATATCATGTAGCAAAGAATAATAATATCTATAAAATGCAATGTCTCTCTGTCTGTCTGTCTGCTTGTCTTTTTGTCCGTTAAAATTCAGATATTTATTATAATGGATTGGTTTTTTGTACATCAAAGTCTCAAGAAGCCGCTACCTTTCCTCTGTACCAGTACATCTAGAAGACGCAGAGTACCATGTGATTTAGTTTTCATA
This sequence comes from Pachyrhynchus sulphureomaculatus, assembly GCA_019049505.1. Classification (NCBI taxonomy): domain Eukaryota; kingdom Metazoa; phylum Arthropoda; class Insecta; order Coleoptera; family Curculionidae; genus Pachyrhynchus; species Pachyrhynchus sulphureomaculatus. The sequence continues at coordinate 35,814,959 of CM032456.1, read as the reverse complement.
GTAAATTTCCTAATTATTGTTGATCGAGCTGATTCGTAAAGGCTATCAGGTTGTCTTCACCATGTGGCGAGATGGCAAATAAGTAATTAAAATATTTACACCAAAATTTTGGTTTCTCTTACTACAATAGGACATAGTTGAGAACCCATGGCTGGTCCTGAAGTTTGTTCATAAAATGTTCCTGGGAAAATGAAATATGTAGGAGACAGACATCCTCCTTTTAAGTCTGCCAAAGATGAATCAAGGTTAATACGCCCGAAATGTGTCTGATATTACAGAAACTGAATCAATAATTGGAATATTTATGTACAATAATTTAACACGTAGGGTGAAAAGTTTTTGGTATAGCTACTTAAAACATATTTTTGTTTTTAAAAATTTGACTTTATTCATCAACATAGTCTCCTTCAAGAGCAATACAATCAGTTCAATGCTTTTCTAACATTTCTATACCTTTTTTGTGTCTTTGCTTTCAAAATAGGCCTCAATATCGGCGATAACTTCTTCACTGGAGCCAAATCTCTTTCCCGTGAACATTTTTTTGAAGTCTGCGAATAGTAGTCGCTAGAGGCCAAATCTAGAGAATACGGTGGATGAGGAAGCAATTCGAATTCCAATTCATACAATTTTGCCATCGTAATCATTGACTTGTGACACGGTGCATTGTCTTGATGAAAGAGCTCTTTTTTTCTTGCTCATTTGGAGCCGTTTCTTTTCGATTTCTGCCTTCAAACGCACCAATAACTTTATATAATTTTCGCTATTGATGGTTTTTCCCTTTTCAGCATAGTCGATAAAAATTATTCCATGCGCATCCCAAAATACAGAGGCCAAAACCTTCCTAGCCGACTGTTGTGTCTTTGGTGGCTTCGGGCGGCTTTCACCGGCTGCTATCCGCTCAGCTGACTGCCGATTTGATTCCGGTGTCTAGTGGTGGATCCATGTTTCATCCATTGTCACATATCGCATGAAAAAAACCTTTTTATTGCACTTAAACAGGTCCAAATGGCGCTCAGAATCATCAACACGTTGTTTTTCATCCACTGTCAACAAACACGGTACCCATTTTGAACAGAGCTTTGTCATACCCACATATTTATGCAACATATGACCAACACGTTCTTTTGATATCTTTAGGGTGTCAGCTATCTCACGTAATTTCACTTTACGGTCATCCAAAACAATTTTGTGGATTTGGGCCTCCAGAACTTTCATCATCATTTGTGACTGTACGGCCGCGTTTGAATCCAGAATATCAGTAAATAATGAGTGATTTTTCCAGGGACAGAGTCCCCGTAATACTTAGCAAGCCATTGCTTTGCTTGAACGGTATTTTTTCCCATCAAAAAACACATGAAATTCGATTTTTTTTCCGTTGTTTTGAACATATCAAAAGTTGCGTCACTAAAACAGCTGTACTTCCTAAAATCATATGAAGTTCTTGTGTCAGAACAAAACCTTTTCAGCCTACGTGTTATCGTCAAAACTGACCAGAATATTGTCAAGGTCTAACTTTATAGCTGGAATGCTTGTAATACAATGTTATGAATTTTTAATAATGAACTACTTCTTCTTTTAAGAGATTTACAAAACTTTTGCTTTTCTCTACAATTTAAATAATCCAAAGGTTAGAAAATCATTTGAAATTTACAAGCACTCTAACAACATTAATAGAGGCTTATATTACGTGAAAAGGGATTATTACATTGTATCACGGTTCGAGGAACACCACTCAAATATAATTATTTGACACAAGTTCCTTTAGTGCTCTGATCTGGAACAGTAAAGATTCCTGAAGATTCCTAATGCAATCGTAAGCAAAAGGTCGGAAAATAACTTCTAACTGTCACGGGCTACTTCCAAAAACCACGAGCTCTCAATAAAATAATATAGTAACGAATTGTATTTATTAAAATTTACTTCTACTACAAAGAAATAAAATTAAAAATATTTTGTTAAAGAAAATTTATTATTTTGGATTTTTCAACTAAATAACTTTATAAGTAAATTTTACATTACGGACACACTATTAAAAATATAATTTCTATTTAAAATCAAACACATACCATAATTTAGTATTTTAATTATAAAGAACTTCCTACAAATTTAATAAGTTTATCAATGGTTTGTGGTCAGTTATACTCGTAGTTCTTACAACCGGACAAGGGACCACCGTCAACGAGTAAATATAATAAATCAAAACAATATCCGGTCATTATATTTTAATTACCTTGTCCAGTAATTCACCATAACTTAAAATGTTCAGTAGCGTAGAGATAACTACGATAGATATAAAAAAAAACCGGCCAAGTGCAAGCCAGACTCGCGCAAATTAGTGTTCGGTACGGTGACTGCTTTTAAAATAAAATAAAAGCCTTGCCTAAGCTAAGTTAATTAGATCCCTGATATGTATGTATCTTAAGATCCAATATGTATTTTCACGTTTTTTCTTAGTCAATAAGGTATAATAATTGTAGCATCTTAGTTACCTAATAGCCAATAAATCAATCTAACTCATTGGTATAACAACTAATAAGAATCGAAAGATTCGCATTTTTAGAAGTCACCAAAAGTGTTCTTCGTATTTGCTGAACCATCCCAAGACGCGTTTCGCCGTATCACGGCTCCTCAGTTGGGCTAGGTTCAGCAAATACGAGAACACCATTTTTAGTTCTTATTCAGGTACTAACGGAAAACTATGACAAATAGATGCTTGTACTGCACTCTGTCGGTGACTTACAAAGTCTTTTCAAGCAGAGCGGTACAGCACGGCTGGCACTTATTGCAGAAACGCACCTTCTCGAACTTACCGCTCGAAGGCATAGACGGCATTGGTATAACAATTAAAGACGAATCGAAAAATTAGCATTTTTAGAAGTCACCCTTAGTACCTGGAAAAGGGCTAAAAATGGTGTTCTCGTATTTGCTGAACCTAGCCCAACTGAGGAGCCGTGATACGGCGAAACGCGTCTTGGAATGGTTCAACAAATACGAAGAACACTTTTGGTGACTTCTAAAAATGCGAATCTTTCGATTCGTCTTTAGTTGTTATACCAATGCCATCTATGCCTTCGAGCGGTAAGCTCGAGAAGGTGCGTTCCTGCAATAAGTTCCAGCCGTGCTGTGCCACTCTGCTTGAAAAGACTTTGTAAGTCACCGACAGAGTGCAGTATAAGCATCTATTTGTCACAATCTAGCTCAATCTAGGATCTAGTAGTAAAATTTTAAAATAAATATTTACTACCTAAATATTTGTTTAATTATAAACAAATAAAATAACATTATTTTGTCTCGATACCTATCCGTTGATCGCCGAATGCTTAAAGTAGCTCTTCATCCCCGGTTATATTCACAACTTTCGATGAAATAAACCTTCACCATTTTGTCAGTTAAATACTGTTTTTTTCATACCAGATAAATTATCAAACGTAATGCACTCGTGATAATTTCCTCTCCACCTACACTATAGCAGAATTTTTTCAAAATTTTTTGATCAGTATTTTGTACATAGGGTGGAAGGACAAAGATTTTTGGCCATTTTTTTTTAAATAATATAAAGAAAATTGTGTGCAAGTATTACATAATATATATTTTTTTGAATTTGTGTTTTTACAAGCTCTCATTTGACACCCCACTCAATGACCTGGTAATTTTTTTTTCACTTTCGATTTCACCCCCAAAACGAACCTCTTAAGCCAAAATTTAACTTTCAACACTACACGGCTGTGATTGGGCTATCAATTCCCACATTTGTGCCAAATTTCAACTTTCTTTGTCAAATAGTTTCGGAGAAAATCGGGTGTGACAGGCAGACAGACGGACACCGTCTGTGATCCCACAAGTGTTTCGTACACAAACACAAAAAAATGCATTATTGCAGTTGTCTACATCCATGCGGTTTTGATTAGACCCTTATTAGAAAATTATGGCAAAAACGCAAACAAACAAATGTTAATTAGGCGAAACCGCGATTTTCATATTAAAAGAAAAGGTAAAGTAAGGATCGGGAAGTGATTTCTATATTTTTTTTAAAGCTTAAGTAAAAAGTTCATAAAGATAGTGTTCATAGTGTCGAAATATGAAGTTATTTACCTAGCGATGAAGGAATACTTTTAGCTTAGCTTAAAAAAATATATTTTTTTAGATGTCTACCATCTACGCTAATACATTTAGTCCAATTTTTCTCGAGTTGTCACATTTTATTCAGAAAAAAATTTTTTGTTTGTGCTTCAAAAAACGACGGTACAGGAGCTGTACTCATCATCTGAGAAAAATTTTCGACCCTTGAGGTCTTTCTTCAGGCGTTTGAACAAAAAAAAGTTACAAGGAGTTAAATCGGAAATATATGGTGGATGTTACAACTCGGTAGACAGAGCATCACAGATTTCGGTAATGGCTTGAACTGTACGATACTCCAGATCTATAGAAAGCACTGGGACCTTCATTCGTCGAACTGACAACTGCCAATCCTGGCTAGATGATTTCTCCAGTTGCTGCCTCAGCTGCTTATCCTGATCTGGGGTGATCTTGATTTTAGACTCGGCTCCACTGAAACTGTTTAGATCAAAATTTTACTTGATAACAGGTGTCATTGTCGTACACCTGGGACACTCTTTCATGAATAACCTTTGGTCCATTTTCCTCTTCCGTGAAAAATTTTATCATTGCACCAAAGTATTTTCACTTATTTTTTGAAAGAAAAAAAAAAAACGTAAAAACTTCAAAATACGACGAACTTGTAGAAAATTTCCTCAAAGTACCTATCCTAACCTAACAGAATGACAGTAAATTAGTACATAGGCTGTCGAAAAAGGAACCGAACTATTCCTCTAGAAACAGTATTATTAAATACGTTAATTGATACACTATAGCGAATTTGAATCGGTCGATAAAAATCCGTTGTTTGAAGTCAAATATAACAGCTGTTCAGTGATGCTCGCTGAAAAGTTGTGACGAAGCAACGTACTAACATTAAGTATTGAAGTCTATATAGGAGACCGAGGTTCAATTACGTGGATATATTATGGATGGATTATGGATATATATGGATGATAATTGTTGTTGCAGAATGTTGGCAAGGTCTGTTCCCGCTTTGTTCTGCATTCCTTCATCGAGGATCACAAGCAGACACAGCAGGAACGCATTCAATACGTTTAAGATACCATATGATCATAATGACTCAAAGCAACTTGCCCGGTATGGAGGCTTACATCCCTTTTTCGAAGAAATGCCCTTCCAACGGCAAGCCTTGGTTTGACCGAAAATGCAAAGAAGCTGTTGCTTCTAAACATCTTGCATACCGACAATGGCGCGAAAATCCTAACACCATAAATCGTAACACATTTGTTCGTGCCAGGAACAGATGCAAAGAAATTATCGACGAAACCAAGGAGGTACACAATCAACGGATTAGAAACAAACTTCTCGCCTGTTCCGGCAATTCAAGGTCGGTCGCTAAGGCAGTTAGTCAAAATTTCACCAAATCCACCATACCACCACTTACACGGCCAGATAATTCTATTGCAACGACACCTGTTGAGAAAGCGAACTTGTTGGCTGAACTCTTTGCTTTACATTCTAATGTCGATTTCCAAGGAAAAACACCACCTACTATTCCCATAGTGCAGTCAAGGATGCCCGATGTTGTCTTCAGACAGCGTATTATAAAGCGTATTCTGATGAAGCTAGACACCAAAAAGGCTTATGGCGCTGACGGAATACCTGCCATAGTTCTTAAAATCTGTGCGAGGGAACTAACACCAGTTTTCTGTAGACTTTTCAACCTATCCTACAGAAAGGGAATATTTCCTTCCTGCTGGAAATGCGCTACAGTTCAGCCGATACCTAAAAAAGGCAAGAAGACCTTGCCAAATAACTACCGACCAATCGCACTCCTTTCAATAATATCGAAAGTCACGGAAAAGGCTATCAATCAGCATCTTCTAAAATATCTTGAATGATTCAACATTATTAGCGATCACCAATATGGCTTTCGTAAAAATAGATCAACAGGAGATCTTCTGACTTATGTAACACATGTTTGGAACAATGCAATTGAACACTTTGGAGAATCTCGAGCGGTTGCTCTGGACATATCCAAGGCATTCGACCGTGTTTGGCACGATGGGCTGTTGGCTAAGCTACGTTCTTATGGTATGTTGGAAAAGTTCTGTTTGTGGCTCTCATGTTTCCTCAGAGAGCGTTCTTTACGAGTGGCAGTCGACGGATTTCTTTCTAACACCTTCACTATCAACGCCGGTGTACCTCAAGGCTCCATACTGTCTCCTACTCTTTTTCTCATTTACATTAACGATCTGCTGGAAAAGACCGAGAATCCAATCTACAGCTTTGCAGATGACAGTACACTTATCTCTTCATTCACTTTGAACGCTCGGACATCGGCTACTCAGACGAATATCCGCAGACAGCAGGAAGTCGTTCAACTTAACAAAGACCTGGAAGAAATTCTATCTTGGGGTGACAGTAACCAAGTGGAATTTAACGCTACAAAAACCCAGGCGGCAGTTTTTTCTAAAAAAGTTAACGTTGCTGAACCCGACATAGTTATGTCGGGGCACTCCATTCCTCTAACATCGTCACTCAATTTGTTGGGCGTTAATTTGGGAGCAAATATGTCCTGGCATGAACATGTTGCAGGCATAGCAAGGAGAGCTTCTCAAAAGTTGGGAATATTATTTCGAACCAGAAAGCTTTACACTCCACAACAACTGTTAATTCTTTACAAAGCACAAATTCGACCAACTATGGAATACTGCTCCCATGTTTGGAGCTCCGCTCCCAAACATACACTGCATTTGTTGGATTCTATTCAGAGAAGAGCTGTTCGTCTGATTGGAGACCCGGAACTGACCGTCGGCCTTGATTCGCTGGAACATCGAAGAACGGTTGGCGACTTGAGCCTTTTCTACAAGTACTTTCATGGAAGGTGTTCGAAGGATGTGGCCCGCTTAATTCCTCCCAGAGCGGTGCATGTTAGAAGTACACGTCGCGCTAATTCTTCACATTCGTATGAGGTTCAGCTTGTTACTCCCCGTACAACACTTTTCAAGCAGTCTTTTATGGAGAACATCATCCCTTTGGAATAATTTGCCCAGGACTGTGTTTCCCACCGAGTAGAATCTACAGCGATTCAAGAACAACGTGAATCGCCTTCTCCGCACACGTGTCGCTCCTGTAGCGCTTTAGGGACTTCCCTGTAGCACGTGTGCTAGACCCATAAAAAAAAAAATTCTAAAAAAACATTGTCACAGTTGCTACGAGTACGATCCAATGGCAAAACGTCAAAGTTCTGTGTGAAAATCATTTGACATCGAAGATACTTCGCTACCGAAAATCCCGTGTCAAGACCATGCTGGTTTATTTCTACGATTCAAAGGATACTGTGCATAAAGAATTCATTCCAAATGCCATAACAACCCGGAAGAATTTGTTTTATGTTTGTTTGAATGGTTTTGGAGAATTTTAAGCACACGCGCTCCTTGTGAAAGGAAGCTGAATGTAATCGTACATCAATTTTCGGCTGAAAAAAGTCTTGCAACACTTAACCATCCACCTTATTCACTTGAGATGACTTTCTGCGGCTATTTCCTGCTTTCAAAATTAAAAATTTGGATGAAATATGACATTCCACACATAGAGGCAATCGTGATCATCGTGTTGAACAAGGTGCCAAAGCAGTAATTGCAAAAGTACCTTGACATGTGCAGTATGGCTTGGTGCTGAAGGAGGTTGGTTTGAATAAATAGAGAATCAGTAAAGATATTTCTTGTTATTAATTCTTCCTACAGTAAAGTTGCTTTTTCGACAATCTGTTCATATACTTTGGAGTTTTTAAGCTTTTTAAGCTGATATGGAGTAAATTTTCGGAATTCATCTCCGATTATATAAAATATCTTCAGGTATCTTTATTTAAGAAGATTAAAAACACTGAATGAATTCAATGAAAGTAAATATTCATGAAGGTAATACGTTGCGCTATAAAGAAAATACGAACATCTCAATTTTAACGAAATCCTAAAGAACACAAAAAGGAGAATATTTTCGTCGACTGCATATGGCATTCTTCAAATTTCAATGTCAAAAGCGACAGTACAAAAACTCGTGATTAAGTTAATTAACGTCGATCCAATCTTTTTCGATTCAACGGGTGGCAATTGCAAATCGGTCCATTAATCTGATCGTGCTGTCAGAAACAACTCAAAATTCGTGTGACGGAGTTCCTACAGTACCAAACTGTGCAGCATCTTGATTTGGAATCGTAGAATTTCCACATAAATATAGTCGAATGAGAACGCCACCTGGAGCTAGAAGCTTCTAGGGAGTTTTAGGTTATTTAGGTATTGCCAGTGGATAACAAGAAACAGGCCAATGTGTAAGGAGCAGAGAGGACTGATTGCAGTAAGATTAGGTGATTTCGGCGAAGAATTAAAGATATATAAATCATTCTATCATCATACGCCAATAAATACTAACGGTGCGAACACCGCTATTGTAATAAAAGGAAGCTAGACAATGCGCAAAAGTATGACGCATGCTGGTCCAATGATACTAGTTAAACCTTTTCTGCATTTAAGGAAATGTCTTATCTCCCTCGCGACTTACTCTTACAAGATTTTTTAATAATGCATCCAGCTTTTTTTTATGGGTCCAGCACACGTGCTGCAGGGAAGTCCCTATAGCGCTCCAGGGGCGGCACGTGTGCGGAAAAAGCAATTCACGTTATTCTTGAATCGCTGTAAATTGTACTCGGTGGGAAACACGGCGCTGGGCAAATTATTCCAAAGGGAGGATGTTCTCCATATATAAGACCTTGAAAAGCGTTGTACGCGGAGTAAACAAACAAGTTGAACCTCATACGGATGTGAAGTATTATGCACTGCTCTGGGAGGAATTAAGCGGGCTACATCCTTCGAACACTTTAAATGAAAATACTTGTAGAACAGACTCAAGTCGCCAACCGTTCTTCGATGTTCCAGCGAATCAAGGCCGCCGGTCAGTTCCGGGTCTCCAATCAGACGAACAGCTCTTGAACTGCTGCTGAATCCTTCATCGCCGCATCTTTACGTTCTCAACTCTTCTGCCAAACTTTCCCTTACTTCTTCAATCAAATGCGATATGATTGTTTCGTGTAAGAACTCCGATATACCGTGATGGTGTCATATATTGTTTTGCGGTTGATTATCTTAACTAACCGGTCGATATCTGACTGAACGATAAAGAGATAATTTTGATGGCCGATGGCGTTCATTATTTATATTCCTAAAAATATTAATACAAGATGTTTATTTTAATTTAACTGCAAGCTGTAATAATTCTTTAAAAAAATTAAACTCATTATACATTAAAATTAACGAAATTTCTTTGTGATCAATATTAAAGCTCACTAACAAGCATAGCAACACTATAGACTCCTGGTACAGTGTTCAAACACATAACAAACACACGGGAACTATTTAACAATACGACAGCAGATTTTGGTGAATTGATTGACTAATATAATAATTACATATAACTTGAATGACAAAATTCCTTCAAACGAATGTATAAATGAGAAAATCATCAGTGCCGGCCCGTGGCTCAATGGTGTAGTTACGAATAAAAATTTAAACAACTGTTTATGATCACCACTTACGTTTATTATATTATTGCTGATAATTGTTTCGACACACTGTGTCTTCTTCTGGAGCACGATGTAAATTACTAACAAAGTATGTTATAGAATATATATTTGACCTAATTACGAGTACTAAATTCATTAACAATATTTACCTTAATACCTAGAACAAGTTCAATAAAGGAGACCCTCCCCCATCTAGTTGATCGTTGAGTAATAAATCTGAGGATTTTTTTTGGTTTAATTTCTACCTGTTCTAGACAATTCAGTAATTTTCCTTTCTTTCCATTACGCAAAATTTTGAAATCTTCATTGAATGTATATTTTTCATCTGTTAAATGTTTAGCGTAATGAGATTTGTTATTTTTCATTCTATAGCTTTGTTTATGTTCCTTTATTCTTTTATAAAAAGATCTGCCTGTTTGTCCTACATACGTTTTATTGCAAGTGCCACAGCATAATTCGTAAACCCCCGTTTTATTTTCTTTTTTTGTTTTACTTTTATTATTTTTAATATGTCGAGCTAATGTGTTATTTCGAACCAGAAAGCTTTACACTCCACAACAACTGTTAATTCTTTACAAAGCTCAACTATGGAATACTGCTCCCATGTTTGGAGCTCCGCTCCCAAACATACACTGCATTTGTTGAACTGACTTGCGGCCTTGATTCGCTGGAACATCGAAGAACGATTGGCGACTTGAGCCTATTCCACAAGCATTTTCATGGAAAGTGTTCGAAGGATGTGGCCCGCTTAATTCCTCCCAGAGCGGTGCATGTTAGAAGTACACGTCGCGCTAATACTTTACATCCGTATGAGGTTTAGCTTGTTACTCCTCGTACAACGCTTTTCAAGCAGTCTTTTATATGGAGAATATTATCCCTTTGGAATAATTTGCCCAGAACAGTGTTTCCCATCGAGTATAATTTACAGCGATTCAAGAACAACGTGAATCGCTTTCTCCGCACACGTGTCGCTCCTGTAGCGCTTTAGGGACTTCCCTGTAGCACGTGTGCTAGACCCATAAAAAAGAGCTACAAGAATTTGTCCTTTGTACATGTTATTTAAACTAACGTGCGTTATTTGAGTTTTAGAGGTACTTTTTACCCACTATAAGGGTGAATTTTGGTTTGAATGCATATTTTCTTCTTAAGACTATAAAATATTTACTATTTTTCACACTTCATTAAGAGTCATTATATTATTACTATGTTTTAGTCCATTTCAAGGGATGTTTTTGGCCAAAAAAAAATGACATGATAAATCTTTTTTTACCTACGGATTCGAATTTAGCGTCGAAAATACTCTAGATTTTGGTTCATGGTAATGAACTTTCATTTTTTTTTTGTGGGGCTGTGTAATTATTTAAATATTATTTTTATATTAATTTATCTAATTACATAAACTATAGTATCCAGTATGTCGCAAAATTTGTAGGTAGCATTCCAGCCAAGTGAAAAACACTGCGTTCAGAACTTAACAGGTAAATAAATATCACAGATACAAATATTATAAATTCTAGAGATTCTCCATGCGATCTTTTAAGACCTAAAAGGAATATTTTCAGATCTCGTGGTGAAATATTTATGCCTTATTTCATAAATTTATATTATTCTGTAAAAACGGCGAAGAAAAAACTTAAAGTATTTTCATTCAGCAATAGTTATTCCTTTTGCGATGTTTTGCAGTTTAATTTGTTCATTAATTACCGTAAAAATCGAAAGTCGAAACTATGTAAAATTGTCTAATGAATTGTGACGCCTGGATTTCGAGTCATCACTTTCTTAACTCGTACAATAATTATAAAAACTGGTAAATATTCTTAATAATTTATCAACACTTTACAATAGAACTTTAACAAAATTTTACAGTTTTTAAAATTCAAAAAAAAGTTGATTAATATTGCGTCTTTGAAAAATATCAATTTTTTGAAATCAATACACTTTCACACATTAATTTTTTTTGGTTAAAATGTATGTATTTTGTAAAATTTTGTTTGACACTCTAGAAATAATTAATATATATATTTTTTGTAAATTACACCAGTAACACAAATAATTAGCAACATTAAAAAATAATAAAATATAGGAAAATCAAGGTTCTTGGGATTAGACTGTTAAAGTCAAGTGGCTTTTCGAGGTATTGCCTACGATTACACGAGGCATCGTAAGGAATATTTATTTTCGACAATGAACGAAACAGTGGACCTAGGTAAAACATAAAAATTAGGGTAGCAAAGACAGTACGAAAAAAATGAGAGACAAGATACCTTAACAGTTTTTTAACACTTCTTTTCCTTCTTTTTCCTGTCCCATGTATTCACATTCGTCGGGGTCTCTGTACCATTTCTTTAGTTTATATTGAGGTTGTTAGTCTCTGCTAGTCGAAAAATGGACGCATCGTCCGCAACTTCACACTAGTATTTCGAAGCCACGAGTGCTGCTTTCTACCTGGCCTGGCCAAAACTCTATTTTTTCCTGAAGAATCAGTTTAGGAATCGAGTAGCGGTCACCTCTTAGTATATATACCAAATACAGCACCTTTCTTTATTTTAGGATATTAAGTAGTTGCCTCTCTACCAAGGCCCTTTGTAATTCAGCTTATTGATCAAAATTTGCAGATTTTCCATGTTATTGGCAACTATTGCGATATCGTCTGCACCCCGAATATTATTTATAGGCTTTCCATTAACCTTTATCCCTCTGCGTTCATCTTCTAAAGCAAGTTGAAATATTTTTTTATTGTATTTTAGATATTACATATTACTGGCGACAGTATGCACCCCTGCCTAACACTCTTTAAGACACTGAGAAGTTTTGTTGAAATGTTCTTATTAGTTTTGATCTCGGCAGATTGATTCCAGTATAGCTGTCTCATTATTGGTACATTCTTATCATCTGTACGAATCTCATGAAGCCGCTGCATCAGAAAGTCATACTTTATGTTGTCAAACGCCCGTTGTATATATATACATATACATATATATATATATATATATATATATATATATATATATATATATATATATATATATATATATATATATATATATTATTCACTGAGGTAGCCGTTACTTGATGGAAATTCATTGTAAATTAATACCGAAGTAAAACAATAGATGTTTTTAGAATTCCACTATATTTATAAACCGTAACAATTGTTTCGACATACAATGTCTTCATCAGACGGATGATAACTTTAAACTAATTTTAAATTAGAACATATTAGCCCATATATACCTTTAGGAGTAGTAAATTACAAGATTAAATTATAAAAATAATAAACACTTAATATTATTGTACAAAAGAAGTGGGTAATACCTGTCATTTGTGGGTTTTCACACAATTAAAATAAAGATAACAATAAATAAGTTGTACCATACTTAAATGATGGATTAATAATGGGTTATTCCGGATAAAGGTTTAATAATGGGGAATTGTTTGTTTCTATTTGTTGATTTAAGAGGAGATTTGAATTTTTGTATTTGTTTATTTCTAAGCTTTCTAAGTAATTTAATTTTTTGGATTTTTTGTCATAATGAAGTATTTTGAAATTATCGTCAAAGACGTGATTTGTTGAAATTAAATGTTCTGCATAATATCATATCCCATTATGCATAACATTTAATTTCAACAAATCACGTCTTTGACGATAATTTCAAAATACTTCATTATGACAAAAAATCCAAAAAATTAAATTACTTAGAAAGCTTAGAAATAAACAAATACAAAAATTCAAATCTCCTCTTAAATCAACAAATAGAAACAAACAATTCCCCATTATTAAACCTTTATCCGGAATAACCCATTATTAATCCATCATTTAAGTATGGTACAACTTATTTATTGTTATCTTTATTTTAATTGTGTGAAAACCCACAAATGACAGGTATTACCCACTTCTTTTGTACAATAATATTAAGTGTTTATTATTTTTATAATTTAATCTTGTAATTTACTACTCCTAAAGGTATATATGGGCTAATATGTTCTAATTTAAAATTAGTTTAAAGTTATCATCCGTCTGATGAAGACATTGTATGTCGAAACAATTGTTACGGTTTATAAATATAGTGGAATTCTAAAAACATCTATTGTTTTACTTCGGTATTAATATATATATATATATATATATATATATATATATATATATATATATATATATATATAGAGGAGAAGGGTAGTCTTGACCGACTAGTTAAACAGCAGTATTACGTTCTTGGGGTAAGCGGTCTTTGGAAATGAACTAAAAAGTTTTGGACACCTTTTTAGCTACGCTAAGCTTTCGAAAATATTTCATTTTCTTCATCAGGGCAACAATTACAGTAGATTATCAGTATTTTTGAGATTAAAAATAAAGAACAACCCTATTTTATAAGTAACATTAAAGTACTTACTGCTAAGTAGTGTGTTCAAAAATTGTTGTTTGTGGGGGCACTTTATTACACTTATTCATAAGAAAAAACAGGAAAAAACACTAGAAAAACTCGACATACTCATCTCTGGGAAATATAATAAATTTTTACTTCATTTTGTTAGAATAATACAGAGAATTTTGTGGATATAAAATGATTTTAATTTATAAAGGATTTTTTTGTTATGTTTTCTTGTCATTTTGCTAAGGGCAGTGTGTTTCTATCTCTTAGTTAAGTTGTGGTTAATTTATATTTGACAGTAGAATGACGTTCACATTTTGTTTGATCGTTTTAATTTTTTAACTTTAAAACGATCAAACAAAATGTCAACGTCATTCTACTTTCAAATATAAATTAACCACAACTTAACTAAGAGATAGAAACACACTGCCCTTAGCAAAATGACAAGAAAACATAACAAAAAAATCCTTTATAAATTAAAATCATTTTACATCCACAAAATTCTCTGTACTATTCTAACAAAATGAAGTAAAAATTTATTATATTTCCCAGAGATGAGTATGTCGAGTTTTTCTAGTGTTTTTTCCTGTTTTTTATTATGAATAAGTGTAATAAAGTGCCCCCACAAACAACAATTTTTGAACACACCACTCAGCAGTAAGTACTTTAATGTTACATATAAAATAGGGTTGTTCTTTACTTTTAATCTCAAAAATATTGATAATCTACTGTAATTGTAGCCCTGCTGAAGAAAATGAAGTAAATTCCTGGACAAAATTAACGCAACAATCTGAAAATTAATTTATCTTTTTCTTATGTCAGTTTTAAAGTTTATCGAATATTTGAATAGTAGGCTATGCATATTTTGTTTCGTTGTTCATGACATAAATCAAAACAATTCGTTTAAATTTACAGTTTTAAAGAATTTTTTAGAAGATAAACAATTTTCTGTAATAATGCGATAGATTTTCTTTAAAAGTAAGCTTATAAATTGTTCCCTTTTTTAAAGTAATACGTTTTTGTGGCAGACTATTTTATTTTTGACCCCGAAGAATTAGATAAATGAATCGAACAAGGAATTTAACTGAACACGAGGCAGTGCGAGCCTCAGTTTTATTGGACGAGGGATATTGTCAGAGTTATGTTGCCAATTTGTTAGGCAAACATCGTTCCACAATAAGTCGTATGGTAAGACGCTTGAATGAAGTAGGAACTTATTCTAGAAGGCTAGGGCAAGGGCGAAAACGATGCACTAGCGACCTAGATGAACGTTTTATATGACCATATGCTTTAAGAAACAGGACTGTCACTAGTTCTATAATAAGAAACGAAGTCGAAGCTGTTCGCAATGTCACAATTTCTTCTAAAACAGTTAGAAGACGGTTAAATGAAGCTGGATTAAACAGTAGGAGACCAGCCACTGCGCCCTTGCTTACTAGAGAGAACAGAGTTGCCAGCTTACGTTTTGCTCGAAATCACGAAAACTGATCTGTGGATAATTGGAAACAAGTTTTCTTCACAGATGAAACTAGGGTTAGTCTAAAACATCCAGATGATCGTGAGCGAGTATGGCGAAGACCAGGAGTGAGGGTTGCTCCTTGCAATATCTCTGCAAGGATTCCATTCGGCGGTGGCTCTGTTATGTTCTGGGGTGGCATCTGCTTTGATGTTCGCTCAGAGTTAGTTCCTGTCCGTACTATATCCATGAATGCTGACTACTATCCTGAGAATATTGTAATAGAACATGTGACGCCTTTCGGTCATTTTGTGGGGCCCAACTTCCTGTTTATGCAAGACAACGCTCGACCTCACGTGGCTAGGGATTTACTCGATTATCTTAATCAAGTTGATATACCGATTATGCAATGGCTACCAAAAAGCCCGGATCTGAATCCGATAGAACATGTATGGGATCACCTTAAGAAAAATGTGAAATGTAATATAATTGCACCTAGAAACCCGAGGGAACTTGAAAATGCAGTTATCACAGAATGGGAGCAAATTCCTCAAGATTTTATCCAAAATTGAATTAGAAGCATGCCTAGGCGCATAAACGCTGTCATCCGAAGTAGATGAGGCAACACACGCTACTAGTGTCCCAGTTACACCATTAATTTTGCTACTAGTGTCCCAGATTATTTTTTTTATTATTACATAATTTCAACGATTTTGTTATTAGGTCTTAAGAATAATTTTAATTCGAATCTTTTAGAGAAATTTGGTAGCTAATTCACTTTTAAAGTATCCGAATACATATATATATATATATATATATATATATATATATATATATATATATATATATATATATATACATATATATATATATATATATATATATATATATATATATATATATATAATGTATGTGTCTTTTTATTATACGGAAATGGGTAAGTCGACCCACCTTATATTTATTTTTATAAACTAAAACATTGTTTAAATTGTATAAAATCCCTAGATTATGTTATTTAAACAAACATTGGGCAGCCATTAGAATCAGTCCAGATAAACACTGCCATGCATGGACAAGAGAGAGGGAGTTTTTAAAGAGAGATGGCAGACCGGTCAGTCAAAATTCAATGATGATATGTGGTGTTTACATCATGAAACGCGCTGTTTAATAACGATTAGGTTTCATTATAGTTTGTCTAATTAAAGAAACGTAATATTTCTTGTGGTACATCTAATTATTAACCTGTTTCTGGTGCGTTGAATACATTCTTCATTATGCAAAATTTATTTTGATGCATTCAAATAATAAAATACCAAATAAGATTGGCCAGATGGGTAAGTATAATAGTTGCGAAGTTAGATAGAGGCGCGGTGATTTTCGATTAATAGTTCCAGACTTATTTGAGTTACTTTTACGTGTTTTTAACGTGGGACGCTGTTTATCAAAATTTTTTTAAAATTTCATAAGCTATAGAGATATATCAGTTTTGATTTTCCCAACACTGTGTATATAACAATCAATTATAATTTACATGTAGATAAGGCTGTGAATAGGTAGATGTTTTTTTTTCTCCTGATCTAAAAGTAAACCTATTAATCACTCTAATGCGGAAAAGTGTTATTTTCATCAAACACAGCTTTGGAACATATTTTATACGGTACCATATAATTTTCTATCTCAAGCATCATTTAACTAGTATAATTTTCATTTACCAAGAAATAGTAATAAATACTATGCATCATATGTCTCAATTACTCAAAGTCACACCAACAAGCTACGCAAAAAGGAAATATAAATACCGTTGTAATTTCTTTTTACTAAATAAGGCATAATTGACATTGACTTCGAATAAATAGAGGTGTGTTTAAAACATAAAGTTATTTTCAACAGAAATTTTAAAAAAAGTAATTAATTAAAATATTATACTTTAAATAAGTTATTATTTATTATTAAGATTAATTATAGTTCTCCAAGTAATAAAAACGCACTTTAGAAAACTATATATATATATACGGGGGCCATTTTTTTCAACTTCCGATCATACCTGTAAACAGCCCATCGAGTGCTAGAAGGCAGAGATGCTCGGAGGGCGACTGCGTATCGAGGTGCCCACATCGAACATATTCCCTAGTTGAAATTACGCATGGATTTTATTTTTCCTTTAAATTAATATTTCCGATTTTTTAGCGGTGTTTTGTGATTGTTTTCTTGATTTGTTAAATAAAAATAAGTTTTTTGCTTCGCTTGATGATTATGTTTTCTTTAGTTATTATTTAGTTGCATGCAATAAAACATATTGTAAAAAAAGTTAAGTCCATTTTTATCACGCCCTCCCCTACTTTTGACGCACCGGTTGAATTATCGACGATTATAAGGTAAAATTCCGATTCAGCACATAAACTTTACTTTAGAATCTGAATTTCGTGTTTTTATCATTAACGGTTTCTGAAATATTCAATGAAAACCAATCTTCAGGCTCCCCATTTGGGTGGCTGTAGCTCCCTAACGGGAGGAGAGAGGAGACATTTTTATAGAAACTTCTGACCTTATTTTGTTCCAATCTACTAGATCGTTCATTTTTGACTATACCTTTTGGGACACCCTATATATATATATATATATATATATATATATATATATATATATATATATATATATATATATATATATATATATATATACTCTTTAAATTTTGAGTACTAAATATGTACCCTGTATATGTATATATACCCAGTACAGTATTTGTGTTCTATTCCAATCTAATAAAGATGACTTTTCTTAACTTTGGTATTATCTTTGTCGCGTGGTATAGTGTTACACAGTGCTTTATTAATGTATAAAAAAAGACTGAATTAATTAATAAACTATTAAATAGTTTATGCTAGCGTCACATACACGACTAAATAAGTACTTACAAAATAGAGTGGGTTAGTTGTGGTACTAGTAGAAATTAAAATAAAATATGTTGGATTCAAATAATTCACCATGCCGCAAGGTTTTTTTTACTACAACAAAAAATACGATATCTGGAGTTTCATATGCGAAACATGAATTTGACCTTAAAATGATTTTAAAAAATCACGTCTTTTGGGAAAACCTAACATAAAATAACTGGACAACTCTATCATTCTTTATCAAACGCAATTTCCGACCACAGTAGAATAAGTTCCTTTTAAAACGATATCTAATTGTTTACTGAGAAGTATAAAAAATTTAAGTTATAACATCATTTAGCTTAAAATAAAATATATTTTCTATTAATAAAATTATGAATTTTTATATTGTACACATTCGCCTAAAAACGTTCATGTCACTTTATTTTAATAACACTACAATGTGGTCAACAGTTCAAAAAAATATTCTCGGGTAGCAAACAGAGTCGAAACCCAAGAGATATATATATATATATATATATATATATATATATATATATAATATATATATATATATATATATATATATATATATATATAATCCTAAGTTATGAAAACTAGTTGGGGGAACTCGGCAAAAAACAGGCATCAACAGATGTTCATACTATATTCATTTAGCCAATATTTCGGTCCTAGGTTGGGACCTTCATCAGGGCACAAACTGAAAAAGAGATAACGAAGCAACCAATAAAGAAAATTAGGCATAAAGACTTGGTGTTATGAAGTCAAGTTTTTAATTATCAATTTTAATTATTAATTTCTAATTTGCAATTTTTTTTGATTTCAATCCTACAATTATTAATATGTAACTATTGTAATTAAACAGTATTATTATTCTAAACAATCACAAATTATTATTATCATTATGAAGAAATGTCAACAAAAAAGTGACTCACTTGTAGCATGAAATTTAATCTAACAAGAATGACCATCAATAACAATCGCCATAGTAAAAACCAACACTGAAATAAAACTACCACAATTCTCTAACATATTAACATAAAAACATGACATTTACAGCAGGGATGCCATTGATAACGTTGGATGCTGAAATTCAAAAACTAATTAACCACCTGCCATCTTAAAGAAAAATGAAAAGTGACAACTTTGACAGGGCGCTGACAAAGGACGACCACCTGACAGATGTAAGGGATCACTCAAAAAGAATAAAAGGAAAGGTCGAACGACCAGGAAAGGACCGATTTTAGTACGAAATTAAGTGCTACGTCATATAATAAAATTTTGGTATAAAGGGAAAGGATATCCAATGGGAAGGCAAATTTTCGCTGTTATGACCATTGAGTGACATATAAAGGAAACAAATTTTTACTTCATCTGGGGGGGAGTAAAGCAAGGGAACAAGGGAGGCGGTAATTTGAAAGGATTTTTATTGATTGGGAACATATTATTCAATTTATTATTATAATTGTTATTGTTATTAATGTTACTTCCATAGGAATGTAATTATAAAGAAATTGAAGGGAAACTAAGAAAAACATATACTTAAACAAGATGGTACCCAGAGGGCAGTATGCAGAAGGACAGAGATTTCAAATACCAAAACGAAAGTTATTATGAGGAGTATGACGACCCAGAGATATTATGCAAAGGATGACGATCACAAGAGAGAAGAAAGCTGTATATGCTGCTCAGGCCGTCAAGATCAGTTCTTTTATTAATATTTTGGGGATTCTCGTTGATATAGCACATCTCAAGAAATTCTCTTTTAAGAAGGTTTTTTTGGAAATGAAGGATTTTTGGTTCTCTGAAATTAAAGGAATGTCCATTTCTTCATAATGATAATAATAATTTGTGATTGTTTAGAATAATAATACTGTTTAATTACAATAGTTACATATTAATAATTGTAGGACTGAAATCAAAAAAAATTGCAAATTAGAAATTAATAATTAAAATTGATAATTAAAAACTTGACTTCATAACACCAAGTCTTTATGCCTAATTTTCTTTATTGGTTGCTTCGTTATCTCTTTTTCAGTTTGTGCCCTGATGAAGGTCCCAACCTAGGACCGAAATATTGGCTAAATGAATATAGTATGAACATCTGTTGATGCCTGTTTTTTGCCGAGTTCCCCCAACTAGTTTTCATAACTTAGGATTTTGTTAGATACGGCAACTTTTGCTTTCTCTCTATTATATATATATATATATATATATATATATATATATATATATATATATATATATATATATATATTAAAATTCCGGGTTTCAATCCGTTCGTCTAACAATTAATTTGCACGACGTTTCGCCAAAATCTCATTTGGCATTTTCAAGTGCTCTTGCTGCTGCTGCCGCTCGAACTAACTAGGAGTTAGCTTCGTTACACGCCCAATAAATCATAAATTTAAAATTTCAATGAGTGCAGTAAGTAACAAGTAAAAACCAGTGGACAAAATTGCAACCCTGATCTATGCAAAAAGTTACACACTTCCGTGAAACACCGTCAAGAAAATGGAATAGCTGCCTGCAATTTTGTAATACTGCTTTTGATATATAGAGGTGTTTATTATATTTAATAGCTGATTATTTGTTTATATATTATTATAAATGAAATATAAATTTAGAAAATATTCAGGTGTTAATAATAAACGCCATATTATTTACTTTCGCCTCTGTTAGCGAAAACCCTACACTTTATTATGTTAGACTTGAACTTAGGTATCTTTTAAATTTTGGAAGTCTGACAACACTATACATTTGACCAAATCGTTGGTAGTCGCACGACACTGACAGAAAACACAGATGGAACAGAAGAATAATATAGAATAATAAACAATAGAATTCAAGCCGGTAATCCATGCTGATAACAGATGGACATGTATAGTTGAATGGAGGCCTAGAGAACACAAAAGATGCAGAGGTAGACCACAGACAAGATGGACGGAAGACATAAAAAGATTAGCGGGACATGATTGGATGCAAAAAGCACACAACAGGGCTCATTGGAGACAACTTGGGGAGGCTATCTACAAAACTATCATTAGGCCTGTTGTAACGTATGGTTGTCAAGCATGAACTCTGACCGTGGCAAATCAAGAGCATCTGAAAGTATTCGAGAGAAATAATTTTAAATCTGGCATGGGAAGAGGTGCCAGTTAGTAAGAAATCCTTGAGACGCCCGCGACTTCGTTGGAAAGATAATATTAAGAAAGACCTCCGAATACTAGGGGTCGAGAATGAAATCAAAATCATGCTTGATAGAAGACAATGGAGGCGTAATGTTCGGTCGGCTAAGATCTACCCAGGGGTTGTAAGCTACTGTCAAACAATTTTGAGGGCATGTTGGATTATTGATCGTGTTTTAATGGAAGTGTACGGAAGCATGGTTCTGTCTATTTTGTAGGTTTAGGTCAGATTTTTTTCAAAAGCTTGGCGTTACAGAATACAGAACAATTCTCAGATCGAACTGGTATCCAGTAAGTCAAATTAAGTAAGTCATATACGAGTTTAGGGTACAAAATCAACAACCTAACACTATGTTGAAAAGTCATTCAACAATTAAACTAAAAGCTGTTATGTGTCAATCACGAATGAATGATTTCTCTGCATTTTTTTAAATTCAGATTTATGCATTCGACTAAAATAACACCCCACACAATGCTCGAATTAAAACTAATTTATGTTTGTCGTCAAACTAAGGTAATGGAAAATCTTATTTACTGTTGGACGGAATCCAAAGTATTGTTGGTCAGCAACATAAAAGCTGGTAAATTTAATTATGCAAAATCATTATGAATTTATGAGGAAAAATATGGCAAATCGTTTTTTACTGAAAATATTTTTGTTATTACAATATTTAAAAGCAACTTGTAAATGCGTAAGTATTAATGAGATTTATTTTGAGCATCTCATTATAATCAGACATAAATCATCTTAAAATAAATATTGCCTGTTCCTCAATACAAGATAATGTTTCATTTTTCAATTTTCAAAATTAACTAAATAGAAGGCAGTAAGAAATTTCTCAAAGACCTTTGGCTGCTTTAGAGTTATTTTTCGCGAACTGTTACTGGTGATAAGACTTGGGTGTCCTCTTGGGATCTTCCCAAGAAGTAGAATCCATGCAATGGGTTTATAAGGCGAAAACTCAGTCATCTTCTGGAAAGTTGACTGCTCTCGTTTTTTGGGACTGCGAAGTAATTTTGTTCATGAATATGAAAAAAGGGCTCACAATTAATGGAGAGGTTTACAGAAGCACGATTTAAGACGTGGAGCAGGCCATCAGAGAAAAACCTCCGAATCATAGGGCTGAACATTTTCCTGAAATGAGGAGTTAAAAGTTTTTGTAGCGTCATTTTTACAGGCGCAAAGAACTCGAGGAACAGTGGATTATGTCTATCCAGTGTAGACAGTACATATGTAGAAAAATAAATTATTTTAAGCTATGTGAGTTTTCCTTTATTGCTAGGCAGATAACACAGGTCTGCAACAAAAATGCTGTCTGGATGTTTTCAACTGATTTCTATGTATTTAGGTATTCTGAAAACTAAAAAAATACTCAAAAAATTCCAGAACGTCAGGTTATTTTACAAAAAGCAAAATTTTATTATAAAAAAGGTTTTTTTGGGCTACCTTGAAGTCATAAATAAATAGGTACAATTTTATTTTTACTGTTTTTAAATGTATACCGGCCATAACTATCATTACTTTCTAAATAAAGAACGCCCTGTGTGAGCTAAATTAACAAACATAAACGTTGTAACCAGAACGTGCGCGCTCCGATAGTGTAGAAAGTGGCGCGGTACAATTACGTGTTAACTCGTCATTGTTTTATAGATCTTGGTTCAATATAGTGTAATGTCATCTGTGCGGAAGTGTGTGAATTCGTCTGACAGTTTCTGTTATATTTGTGGCGAATATATGGTATTAAAGCAACAACTTAATATTACGGACTTTGTAAAAAAAGTATACTTCACGTATTTTGGCTTAAAACTTGGAGATCAGGATAAAAGTTTGGGCACCTCATAAAGTCCGCAAACGATGTGTTGAAGACCTTCGAAATTGGTTTAAGGGTAAGAAAAAAGCTTTCCGATATGCGATTCCTATGGTATGGCGCGAGCAAAAGAATCATAGTGATGATTGTTACTTTTGTTCGTGTAATGTGAAAGGGTATAATTCAAAATGGAAGCAGTCCATTTCATACCCCAATCTGCAATCAGCTATTCGTCGCATCCCTTATGGGACCGAAATACCAGTGCCCAAGGCCCCTGCTACCTTGGAAGAGATTCCAAGTTCTGACGAAGATGGTGCCGTACCTGAACCCGATGACAAGTCAAGTTTTCAATTTGAAGATGACAGCAGTCCGAAATTGTTTTTCCCAGGGCGAGCTAAATGATTTGGTAAGAGACTTGAATCTTCCCAAAAACGCTGCTGAGTTGCTTGGATCAAGGCTCAAAAGCAGGAACTTACTTTTGCCGGGAGTGTCTTCCTCCTGGTTTAGATATCGTGAGAAGCAGTTCACTTCCTACTTTGCCCAAGAGGACGAGTTGGTTTATCGTACCAATATGGAAGGTTTGATGGATACATTTAAGATCTCATACGACCCAGCACAGTGGCGTATTTTCATAGATTCTTCAAAAAGAAGCCTTAAAGCAGTTCTGCTTCACAATGGCGGTTTCTATACTTCCATTCCTGTCGGTCATTCCGTACACCTCAAGGAAACCTACAAGAACTTGGAATTGGTTCTTTGCAAATTAAAATATAAAGACCACGGTTGGCAAGTGTGCGGTGATTTAAAAATCTTGGGCATGTTGCTCGGACAACAATCTGGGTTTACCAAATTCCCTTGCTTTTTGTGTCTATGGGATAGTAGAGACCGAGCAAATCACTGGACCAAAAGGTGTTGGCCTCCGAGGGAGCTTAAAGTTGACGAAAAGAACGTCCTGCATGAAACTTTGGTGCATCTTCATAAAGTTCTTCTACCACTGCTTCACATAAAGCTGGGATTGATGAAGCAATTTGTAAAGTCACTTCCAAGAGATGGAAATTGCTTCAAATACTTAATATCAAAGTTCCCAGGCCTCTCGGAGGCAAAGTTGAAGGAAGGTGTTTTCGTTGGACCAGATATTAGACGGCTTATGGCTGATCCACAATTCATCACAACCATGACGGATCCTCAAAGAGAAGGGTGGATTGCCTTTAAAGAGGTCATAGAGAAATTTTTAGGCAATAACAAAGACCATAACTACAAACAAATCGTCAAAAGAATGTTAAAAGCATTTCAAGCTTTAGGTTGCCTAATGAGTTTAAAAGTACATTTTCTTCATTCCCACCTCGACTACTTTCCAGAAAATTTAGGAGATCTGAGTGAAGAGCAAGGTGAACGATTTCACCAAGATATTAAGGAGATGGAAAAAAGATACCAGGGAAGATGGAGCGTCTCACTGATGGCAGATTACTGTTGGACGCTTCAGAGAGACCTTCCAGATGCTTCCTACAAGCGAAAATGTACCAAAAGGAGTTTCACTGGGAAAAAGAAATGTGTTTAGTGCTTACTAATGAATGTATTTTAGATAAAAAAATAAGTTTTGTTAGGCAATTATAAATTAAAAAAAATTTTTTTAGTCTTTTATCTTTTATTTTAAGATGATAACTTGTTTAACATAGATACCTACATTGTCAGAAAACGTGACGTTCTATGACAAAATGAAAGTCATTTCGGATTCAGTACACCCGAAAACATAAGAATTACGCAAAACAGCTCTCATTTTTTTTTGCAGACTTGTGTAATTTAAAAATACCCTCGAAATACTTCCAAATGAGCTCTTATTGTTTACGGGTATAATTCTTCTGGAAAAATTCAGAACAATTACAACTATAAGGAATTTGTGGAAGATTTCTATCAAAAAGCTCTTACTGTGCTTTATCATTTGAGAAAAAAGCAATTGATGAAAACATCAATTTCTGTATTGAAGAATAACTGTTTTTGGTATATAGTCCAATTAGTCTATTTTATAAGAATCTGTAATATTCAACCGTCAGCCAGTAAAAATCCAGCTTTCATCATACTAGAAATTGTGTTTTAAGGTTTTAAATTCTATCCTCAATGTTTCAGTTTATATTTGTTTGATGGCCCTTGTTTCTTGGAACAATTAAAAGAAAATATCCGGCAAGAAGTAGCGGCGACCACTGAAACGACGCACAGTGTGAGTACCATTATTTGGACAAAAATCTATCGACAGTCGGCAATTTATCCGATTTGAATAAATCAAACGGGAAAAATACTCGTAAAATATTGTGCTTTAAGATAATACTGCGGTGAAGAAGGTTAAAATTAACATAACCTATAAAAAATTCCCTAGAATACACATATTCGTGATTATAAAGAAAGAGTTATGAACAAAACAACTAAAACAATATACCTTTATGTTAACAGATAAATTTCAATAATATATTTCAGAAAAAAAGTTTTGAAATAGGACTTTTTTTCGGAAATATTTTATTACAGACATAAGACTTTTGTTTACATGCATTAGTTATACAGTATTGGCAAAAAAAAATTAATTCGTAACATGATTTCCGCATCAGATTAGGACAGGATTGAAAATATTTATATTTATGGATTAGGTTTTGTTAGGTAAAAATTAGCTTGTAGTTCTGTAAATGACAAATTATTAGACAAAATTTAATTGCTTTGTGCATTAGGTTGCAATAGATTTAAATTCATTTTTAAATTGAAAAATATTGTTTGTAACATTACTATTTTATATGCACTAGAAGATGTTAATTGTAAAATTTATATTTATGCATTAGAAAATTTTAGTTTTGATATGGTTTATACATAGATCTTCGAATTATTATTGTAGGAATTGGGTTATGTTAGTTTTTATTATTACTAGTGTACAATTTTAAGAATTATATAAAAGTATAATAATATGCGACTATTGAAAAATTATTCATAACAACTTTGGATTTCTTAAAATACTGTAAGGTTGATAAAAATGTGATTTGGCATAATTTATACATCTAAAAATGTTCTGTATATCATTAAACGTTTAGATCAGGGGTGCTCAAACTTGAACTGCTGGCGATCTACCTCAATATTGTTAGACTACGATCGATCGACTCTGAGAGGCTGCAAGTAAGTGTGATGCAGGATTGTCGTCTAGGTAGGGTGTATCGTGGCATAGATATTAGTTTTCCGCACAATATGCATTTTTTTAGTCAAGGTAAGTGTAGGTCTGCTCTAAAATGTCAATGAAAAAACTCACAATTATTCAAAATTGCGAGTTTATTGGTTCTTACAAAACAAACGAGTTCTAGTGTCTAAACTTAACTAAAGAGTGACTTTGGATGTTGAAGCGTGGCACTGCATGTCCTCAGCATACTTTTCATAAGATGGTACGTAATTACCGAGTGCTAATCGCATGCATGATGACATATATTCGTCAGTTAGTCGATTGCGATATTTTGACTTAATTATTTTCATTTCAGAAAATGCAGACTCGCACAAGTAAGTTGGCCCAAACATTGCCGTCAGTTGAAGGGCGATTTGCCTTAGATTCGGATATTTATCTTCAGATATAAAACACCAGAATTTTGTATCGCTAATCATCTCAATAATAGTTTTTCCTTTACCTTGAAGCTCCAAATTAATGGTGTTTAAATGCATTGTGATGTCTGTCAAAAATGCCAAATCAGTCAGCCATTTTTCCGTTTTTCAGCATCTGAGTGTCATCACCTCTTTCGTCCAGAAAAGCTGTTATTTCGGGCAATAATTCTTGAAACCTTTCTAGGAATTTTCCGCGACTCAACCAGCTGACGTCCGTGTGAAGAACTAAATCAGTGTGTTCAGCTGACTCACTATCTTTCAACTGCAATTTAAAAAGCCGTCGTTGCAAGCAACGTGCACGGATAGAATTCACAATTTTTATTGCAATGCCCATAATCTCCTCCATGTTTAGAACTTTTGAACACAAAATTTATTGATGTATAATGCAATGGAAGGAGAAAAAAGAAGGGAAATCATCATTAGCTCGACACAATGCCACAAAACAGTTTTTGTTTCCAGTCATTGCTGGTGCTCCATCGGTTGTAATGTACACTAGTTTATGTATTGGTAGCTTGTAGTTTGTTACAAAATTGAAGAAAATGTCATATATATTTTCGCCAGGGGTCTTTCCTTTCAGAGGAATCATTGTCAAAAAACTCTTCCTTAGCCGACATGTCATTGAATACCATTCGAATAAAAATACACAGCTGGGCAGTGTCTGTCATATCGGAGGATTCGTCGAACTGTAAAGAAAAGTATGTACATGCCATGATATCATGTTTTAGTTTATCTGCCATGTCCTGACTTCAACACGCCTTGTGACAGTCGGACGAGATAACTGAAGTTCTCTAATAGCAGACATAATCTCTGTTTTATTTTTAAAATCTCCAAATAAAGTCTCACCCGCTTCAATAAATGCTTCTTTCACAACCAATCCATCATCAAATGGTTTCTTGTGTTTCGCCAATATATGAGATATTTTAAATGACGCGATCGTTGCAGCTTTTGATTGTTTGGCTGGTCTTGTGAACATGGTTTGTTCTCTTTTCAAACAAGTTATCAAATCATGTACTTTTCGTTTTCTTAATTCACTCTGTGATGGAAAATCCTTTTCATAGTTTTTATGAACCGTTTTATGATGCCTCTCTAAGTTCCCAGGTATTGCAACTGACGCACGGCAAATGAGACAAATGCACTTATCCTTTACCATACAAAAGAAAAATTCTTCCTCCCAATTGTTATTAAAATGATAAGTTTTACTTTTCTTCGCCGCACTCATTTTGGACTATTTATTAATAAACTTTGTATCGATGTATCACCTTCAAGTTACAACTCAGACTGACTCCTATTCCTGCAGGCGCAACATTTATATCGGCGCGAACGAAGTCTCGAATGTTCCCTTCAAACACGCCGCCTGAAGTTTCTAGAAAAATCGGCGGGAATCAAAAACGCGCTTTTCTTTGACAAGTACCGCACGTTCCTTTGATAAAGCCGCCTTTTGCCGCTAGCAGGGGTTATTACGATAAAAGAAAGTGATGAGGGGGTTATTCTGGCTTAATTGTGGATCGAATAAATTTTAGTAGTTTATTCATTACATTTTGTTTTAGTTACCTAAAACAAAATCTGTGAATAGTTCTATATCGGAATTTTTTTCTCGAGATCGACTCAAAAAGCACTCGCGATCGACTCAAAAAGCACTCGCGATCGACTTGTCGATCGCGATCGACCGTTTGAGCACCCCTGGTTTAGATTATTTAATAATATACTTTCAAAACTTTTTTTCTGAAATATTTTATTGAAATGAAAATGAACATAAAGGTATATTGTTTTTAGTAGTTTTATTCATAACTTATTTTTTTATAATTACGAATATGTGTATTCTAGGGAATTTTTTATAGGTTAAGTTAATTTTAACCTTCTTCGCCGCAGTGCTATCTTAAAAAATAAGAGCGTTTTCCCGTTTGATTTATTCAAATCGGATAAAATGTGGAGTGTCAATTTTTTGTCCAAAAAATGTCACTTTTCTCACACTGTGCGACGTGCAGAGCAATGATCACTAATTTTATATCGTCAGTTTAAAAGACTGTCGGGGATATGACGATTCACAATTATACGCCATTATTTTTTAGATACAATTTTTCAGGACTGTAGTTGATATAGTATAAATGCGTTTTTTCAACTCGTTTTTTTTATTATAAATGATTTAAAATTAAATTTCTACATGGGATTCCCTGTATTTTAAGGAATAAAAATATAGAGGAATCGATTGAAATCGTAAACGGAATTTAAGAGTGACTAAAATGATGAACAAAATCAGCTCAGGTCGCAGACAAATCGAATTAAAAAGACAGAATATCCAATTTGAAAGAACAGCAGGAAAACCTATAACTGATAAGTTGCCTGTTCGTATAGCCAATGTATCAGTATTAAAAATAATTTAATATAATAATCCGCTTATTTAATTCGAGAAAGAAAACAACATAAAATTACGGTATTTGTAGTCTCTGGTTTTGCAAATTTTATTTTAATCCGCTTCATTTGCTGATAACACGTAAGTTTTTTTTATCAATTTTAGATACCAAGAAATATTCAACAAATATTAATTAAATAAAGTCCGACTCTGTTTTGAAATAAATTATAAAACAAATTTAATTAACGCTGCCCATAAGCAATCTATCTACTACCGTACTTACCGGAAACCTGCGCTCCGCTTGTGTTTCCTGCGCTCTCTGGAATATTTCCTGCAAAAAACAAAAACAACGTGTAGGTTACAAGAATCGCATTCGAAATGATAGCAGTTATATTTTTATTTTACGTTACAGATAACTGCAGTATGAACATGCATATTATGTTATGTTAAATGATTCTAAAGTGTTTTTATATAGAGTTAGGAGTTTTAGAGTTAAATGAAATTTTTACAGATATTTTATTTTTGAATTAGTAGCTCAGTTAATTTTAAAAATCCCTATGGTCGTCGCCAACAGGAAATATAGTTTTGGACATTTAAAAATCTTCATTTACACTTGAACCAAGAAAGGTTTGGTAAATAACAAAAATAATATTGAATGAACAGATTTGTTTCACGAGTACGTCTTTTTCATTTAAATAAATATTCTTTCAATCAATACAATGGTTATTTAATTCAACAGAATATTATTTTCGTTATATAAGAAACACAGCTAAATTAAAATTACAAGTGATAGTACCATGCAGGGTTATACCCAAAACTTGAGCTCCAGTACTTCTTTACTGAGCTTATTTGTGCGTTTTATATACATTTTGGAAAAAAGAATTAAGACTAATTGTAATTGAGGCATCGGATTGTAGAACTGATTCTACGCGTGACCCCTGTTTCCCTACTAGGCAGGAGAGAGGATAACGCTGTGAACGCGTCGATCGACGGACAAAATCAATTTACAACGCAATGATCAATTCCTCTTTTTTTTTCTGTTAATAATTAACGAATCAAGTTGATTTTCGCATAGAAACACTCTTTTGGTTTGTGCGCTTCTTATGGATACAGTGGTTTGATAAAATTATTTGTTTAATTTGTTATTAAGAATGAATAAACTTAACGCTGAAAAATTTCAATATTAATTAAAAAATTGGCCGAGCGAGTAAAGAAGGAAATTATATAAAACAACGTAAGAAAATGCGAGTTAGTCCTCGAAAACAAAACTCAACATCTCGATTTTTCTACACAAACTGAGAGTAAACAGCCTCGGTGCATATGTATTGACGTGAACTCCAAGAGAACGGAAAAAAACAGCAAAAGAAAAATGTTTACTTCTTTTAAGCCAACAGGTGGCAAATTTTTAATGATTAATGTTGTAATTGTAAATGATTAATAAGCACTGATTATGTTGCTGTAGATATTATCAAGTTGATCAACCACACACCAAATAAATTTTTTAAAACATTCAAAACGTGTTAATTTTTAAACTTTAATCTCTTCCTGATGAAGCCCGCAATATATACAGTGTAACAAATCGATTTGGTAAATTTGGTAATATTAGATTTTGTTTTTGCAATGCTTCCGCCGCTTAAAAGATCTTATTAAACAATAACAATATTATTTTACAAATTTATTCTTATGGTTAACAAGGAATTATTTCGATTACATCAGAAATTACTATAGCAAATCGGTAATCGAAAAAAAATAATAATAATGAAAGTAGGTAATAATAAGAAAACTAGTATTGGGCTATTAGCGAAATCGGACTAGGTCAAACATTATCTCTATTAAAATAAAAAACACAGCCGTTGTTCTATTAACACCTGACTAACAGTAAAACGGCCGCTTTAAAGGATCAATATATTATAGACTCGCGGGTTGTTAATTAACTACGACTGAAAGAACTTCAAGATACAAAACAAAAACAACAGCAAAACAAGAAGAATACATATATATAAAAAAAGATGGAACAAAGTAAAGGCACGACGGTAAGTGATCTCGATTGGTCACGATACTCGAACAACGGTTGAGCGAATAAAGAAGGAAATTATATACTCGTACTTATTAGAGAGGATAATCTATTTTTGATGTCGTAAATAACATACATATATATATATATATATATATATATATATATATATATATATATATATATATATATATATATATAGTAATGTATCCATGTTTCATCCACAGTGACGAAACGACGCTTAAAGTCCTCCGGATTCTTCTGGACCAGCTGCAAACAACGGATGTTTCTCAAAGATTAAAGTCGGCCAGACACTCTCCGAACAATTTGACGTATCAAAAGGCCTCAAACAAGGATGTAGCTTGTCTCCAACTCTTTTTAAAATATATCTAGCACATGTACTGAGAAACTGGCGAAAAAAGTGTTCAAAAATGGGAATGCCTATCAATGACAATCTTACACCATGCACATTACACTTCGCAGACGACCAGATAGTAGTAGCTCAGGACAAGGAAGACCTAGAATACATGACCCGAAAGTTAATCGAAAAATATGGAAAATGGGGACTTGAGATAAACAAAACCAAAACGAAATACATGTGCGTGGGAGGAGAGCCGGAAGAGTTGGAATTTGAAAATTGAAAGCTGTGAGGAATATACGTACTTAGGGGTAAAAATAACAAGTGAAGGAAGATGTGAGAAAGAAATTGAAGACAGAATCAGCAAAGGAAGGAAAGTAATAGGAGCATTAAACTCTGTGCTTTGGTCTAAGGATATACTGGATAACGGAAAAAGGATTCTATATAACACTATCCTTAAAAGCATAATGCTATACGGTTCAGAGGTGTGGCAACTGAGTGAAAGGCAAAAAAAGAAACTCTTGTCAACAGAAATGGACTTCTGGCGAAGATTGGCCCGAATCTCTCGCTTAGACAAAATTAGAAACCAGAGAATAAGAGACAAGACGAAAGCAAATAAGACCATCATTTAGGAAATTCAAGAAAAACAACCACGTTGGTATGGCCACGTACAACGTATGGCCGACGAGAGAATACCGAAGGAAGTAATGCATTGGACACCTGGGGACCGACGAAAACGAGGCCGACCTAAGTGTAACTGGAACCAAGGAATAGAGAGAGCCATGTCTGAAAGAAACCTGCAGCCAGGAGACTGGAACGATAGACGAGAATGGCAACTGGGAACCGTAGGGCCTTGCAGAACGCTATGAAGCGTGAAGTAAAAGAAAAGTGAGGATCTAACTAAGATAAAACAAACGAAATTTCAGAATTAAGACATCTGTGTCAAAAAATTCGGTTTTTAGATTTTTACATTTTTTTAGAATGGTATTTCAAGAATATTTAACGTAATTTTCATAAGAATCGGTTAAAAATTGACGAGTTATAGCAGTTTAAAAAAAGTTTTCGGAGCAGGTAGTGAGCAGCTGCTCTCGGGTCAGCCTTCGCCGACTTTAACTTGATTTTAAACTTTATCTTTTATAACAACGGGATTCTTCAATTGTTCTGCTTAGAAAGAACAAGGCTTTATTTTTCAACATTTGCATTTACATTCAAGACTGGGAGTTTGTTCAGTGCCATTGTATAGTTCATAAGTTACATATGACAGCTTTGGGAGTTTATTGTGGCTGAAATGCACATGACTACGCGGCTAAAGTGGACAGAGAACCTGGCCGAGCGACAATTGCTACAAAGTCCAAAAGAAGCTAGAATCCGTCATAGACAAGAACAAATTAGTAGTCTAGAAGTTCAGATAGCTGATGAAGATTCAGCACATGGCCCTGGTATCGATTCATTTACAGTAAAAATTTATTTTTGTATTACTGTCTTTTACCCTGATTTTTTCAAACCTAAAACTTTAAACGCGTTTTACTCGAAACTACTTTTTCTTGAAAACAGCTTGGCGGCGTGTGTCAGATATCTCAAGAATCACTGAACCAATTTTGATGAAATCTGGTATACATTTTCTCTATACATACGAGGCTGGTTTGAAAAGTCCGTGCAAAAAATAAAAACTACTTATGTGTTTGGGGTAAACCTTTTTTATTTTTTTTCGACATAGTCTCCTTTTAGGCTTATACACTTCATCCAACGATGTTCTAGTTTGTTGATCCCTTCCGAATAATAGGATTTGTCCAAGTCTGCAAAATATCCATTAGTGTCTGCAATCACCTCCTCGTTTGAATAAAATCTTTGTCCCGCCAGCCATTTCTTCAAATTGGGGAACAAATAGTAGTCCGAGGGAACCAAGTCTGGAGAATAGGGGGGATGTGAAACGAGTTGGAATCCTATTTCCATTAATTTTGCGACCACAACTGCTGAGGTGTGTGCTGGTGCGTTGTCGTGATGGAAAAGGACTTTCTTGTGGGCCAATCGCGGGCGTTTTTTCTTGCAGCTCGGTTTTCAAACGGTCCAATAACGATGAATAATATTCACCTGTAATAGTTTTACCCTTTTCCAGATAGTCGATGAGGATTATCCCTTGCGAATCCCAAAAGACAGTCGCCGTAACCTTTCCGGCCGAAGGAACGGTCTTCGCCTTTTTTGGTGCAGATTCCCCCTTGGTAACCCATTGTTTAGATTGTTGTTTGGTCTCAGGAGTATAGTAATGTATCCATGTTTCATCCACAGTGACGAAACGACGCTTAAAGTCCTCCGGATTCTTCTGGAACAGCTGCAAACCATCCTTGCAACACTTCACACGATTCCGTTTTTGGTCAAGCGTGAGCAATCGCGGCACCCATCTTGCGGATAGCTTTCTCATGTCCAAATGTTTATGCAAAATATTATGTACCCGTTCAGTCGAGATGCCCACAGTACTAGCAATCTCACGCACCTTCTGTCATCCATCACCACATCATGGATTTGATCAATGATTTCTGAAGTCGTAACCTCCACAGGCCGTCCAGAACGTTCAGCGTCACTTGTGCCTATATGGCCAGTCCGAAAATTTTGAAACCACTTTATAAACTGTTCTAATCGAAGGTGCAGAGTCACCATGATGTTTATCAGGCTTCTCTTTAGTCTCCTGAGGCGTTTTGCCTTTCATAAAGTAATGTTTAATCACCACACGAAATTCTTTTTCGTCCATTTCTTGAAAATCACTCGACTTCCTTGATTCACACGAATACCAAACACAAAGAATAGACCAATATGGCTGAAACTTGGTGTGCGTTCATTCAAGAGATGCTACTAACTAAACATGACCTCGATACGCGCGGTGGTGCCATCTCTCGGACTTTGCACGGACTTTTCAAACCAGCCTCGTATTGTTTGTCTTTGAACGAAGGTGTTTTGATTTAATTAAGGACTTTATTTTTAATTAGCAAAAATATAAAATGCGGTAACGTCATTTTTCGCTTTTTTGTTTAAACCAGTGCAATTTGATAAAAAAAAAAATTTTTTAACCCTTCGTTCAAAGACAAGATTGATCCTCTATTAAACTAATTTCTTTGGAAATTTTATTTTCAGATGATCCAGCTACCAGTAATCGTAATATGCTCCAACCCAAAAAACTTGAGTAGGCCTAGGCCATTATTTGGTAGGATAGCAGAGGAACTGTGTATTACGAATTGCTGAATCCTGGTGAAACGATTTCTGGCGATTGATACCGACAACAATTGATAAAGTTGAACCGAACATTGAAGGAAAAACGACCAGAATTCGCCCAAAGACACGATAAAGTCATTTTTAGTGTTCCGTACGAAACACTTATAAGATGACTTAGGTGTCTGTCTGTCTATCCGTCTGTTTATCACACCCGATTATCTCCGAAACTATTTGTCGTAGAAAGTTGAAATTTGGTAATAATGGAGAAATTGATGGCCTCATCAGACCATGTAGTTTTGAAAGTTAAATTTTGACTTAAGGGGTTAGTTTTGGGGGGTGAAATTGGAAGTAAAAAAAAAAAATTACTAGGTAATCGAGTGTGGTGTCAAATGGAAGCTTGTGAAAACACGAGTAAAAAATTATATATATAATGTTATACTTGCGCGCACTTTTCTTTGCATTATTTTTAAAAAATCGCGAAAAATCGCTGTCCACCCGCCTTATCTCGAAAAGTACTTATCAAAAAATTTTGAAAAAAATTCTGGAATATTCTCCTCGGGGTGTAGATTGAACGAAAATAATCACGAGTGCATTACCTTTAATAATTTATCTGGTATGTAAAAAAAACAGAAATTTCAAGGTCATCAATTTTCAGTAAAGATTGGAAACAAATTTTGTTGTATGAAAATTCATTTGGGGTGTGTTTTGTGAAGTCACTGATTATTTTATACTTCCATTACAACATTTTTTATTTAAAAAGTAATCAACGAACGGAACACTAAATGCGCAAGTTCAACTTGCACTTGACGGTTATTCAACATGACAATGCTCGGCCCCATGTTGCAAAATGTGTTAAAAACTATTTGGAAAAACGTCAAATGGGACGTTTTACCCACCCGCCGTATTCACGGACTCAACCCCTTCAGACTACCACTTATTTCGATCGATGCAGCACGGACTTACATTCTTACGAAGAAGTGAAAATTTGGCTTGATGAATGGTTGGCCTCAAAAGATGAAAAGTTCTACCGGTGCGGAATCCATTTTTTGACAGAAAGATGGGAAAAAGTCATAGCTAACGATGGCCAATATTTTGATTGTTAAGGTAATTCATTTTGTGGTGGAAATAAACGCTTAAATATTGCGAAAAAATCGACATTATTAACCGAAACACGTATTATATATTATTGCAGGTACAAGACTCTTAGTGTACGAGTCCCACTAGCACTGAACTAGTCCTTTTTTTAAATCAAAGTTTATTAAAAAAAAAAAATAATACCTTATTCATTATATGGTGGCCATCCTATTATTGACCAGGTGTTAATGAGATAATAGTTTTCATCTTATAAACAACATGACATTCATTTTATTGATTCTATTGATTCGATTTATTTACCTATCTAATACAGCTTCAGAAGATTTGTCTTTTCTCGTGCCGCAGGGGACTAGTTGTACGCTAAATAAAACAAATTTGTCTTATCCTCAGAACAGTACATACATATTTAAACTGCCAAATAGTAAAATACTATTATTATATTTTTCCCATTACTTCTTGCCAATACAATACGCAGTAAAATAAATTACTTTCAAATTAAAAACAATATAGTTATTTAGGTTATTGGGTATTGTTCTAAATGCCTACCATAATTAGGAGTCTTTTGTTTTTAATGGTAATTTTGACACGCAAAAATCATGATTAATTATTAAAACAAATCATTTCTCAGGGTATAATCGTAGTCATGTACGCACAAACTGTTCTATGGCTAGTTGTATTCATTGAAAAAATATATAAAAAAACTTATTCGTGTTTAACTTCAATTATTCACTGACTGCGACGTTAAACAATAGTTGAACCCTATGAAAACTAACACATTTTTTTAGTGTTCCGTACGGAACACTCATGTGTTATGGGATTACTTCGGTGTCCGTAGTCACATCTTATTTTCTCTGAAACTATTTGACGTAGAAAGGTGAAATTTGGCACAAATATAGGAATTGATGATCCAATCAGCGCCGTGTAGTTTTAAGGGTGAACACCATTAAAATTTTCAAAAAATCGATTTTTTTTTCTTTGCTTAAATGATTAAATGTTGTCTAGAATATGGTGTAGGTATATACAAAATTTTTTACGTTAAATTACAACTAAACTTTTAAACGCATTTTTCTCGAAACCACGTTTTTTCACCTTACCGGAAATATAACTCAAAGAGTTTTTAATCAATCGACTAAAAATTTTGGACACAGCTTTAAGAGGATGACATACGGATTTTTCGATTAATGCAATTTTTTTTTTATTAGCCATTTTGTGCAAAATTTTTACTCATTTTTTTTTGGTTTAGTTCATTTGCCTGCCAAATTAACAAAAATCATTTTCTTCATTTCCCTACGTCATTCCCTAGATTTTCCCTTATAAAACAAGAATACTTTTGTTTTTTCATTCTAGGTTTATCCCTTTGTGAAAAATCTTTCCGGTAGTGCAAAAAAGGGTTTTGGTTCACCAAGGGCTACAGCCGCCATTTTGTAATTAAAAAATTCTGAAAATCATGTATATTTTTTTGATATTTGTATAATAAAAATTTTTTAATCGCAAGTCGATACCTTGTATAGTTTTTCTTAACAAAAATTCTTAAAATTGACCTTTTTTTTGTCTTCTACAGTGGTGGTCACCCATAAATGTTATCTTTTGACTTGAGGGGTGAAATTGGAAGTACCAGCTCATCAAGTGAGATGTCAAATGAAAACATGTGAAAACAACGGTTCAAAAATATGATGTAACACTTGCACACACTTTTCTTTGTATTATTTTTAAAAAATTGCCAAAAATCGTTGTCACTGACTAGAAAAAGTACTGATAAAATTTTTTTGAAAAAGTCTGGATTATTCTCCATAAAGTGTATATTGAGCGAAAAATATCACGAGTGCATTACGTTTAAATAATCTGGTATAAAAAAAAACTATGAAAAGTACGTTCCTTCACAATATGGTGAAAGTTTTTGTAATATATTTTTCAGTAAATTGCTACCAAGTGGCGTGTCGCTTACGTACCGAGACCTATTTTATTTTATTTTTTTATAATTAAAAAAATAAACTTTTATTACTAGATTCTAGATTGAGGTAGATTGATTTATTGGCCATTAGGTAACTAAGATGTTATAAATATTATACAATATTGAGTAAGAAAATACATATTGGATTTTAAGAAAGTTGACACATTTTATTTTCAAAACCGAATAAACTTTTTCGGGATTGTTCCCAATTATCTCAAAATCAGACACACAGAAACATAGAATTTCAAGATCATTTGACTATTGACTTTTTTGGTCATTTAAAAAGTATTTACGATACTGACAATTACAATTTTTTTCAAAGTTTTTAATAGGTGAAGTGATATTTTAAAAGTCAATTTTGATGTGGAACCTGATGCAGATAAGAAGTTATCTAGTTCAAACTATCATTAGATAATTCACAGATCAAATAAACCAAAACGTTTAAGACCTGAAAAAAATTTGGACGCTCCAAATCTGGACGACAACTGCTGGTGTGGAAAAAGAAACGGACTATCGACTGATAATACAGCACACTAAATCAGTTTTGACCATTTACAGAAGTATCTAAATTTTTGGAGGGGTTTATTTAAATTCAAAAATAAAACAAAAAATTACACAGCCCCACAAAAAAAAAAGTGGGGTATACTTTTGATGCGATATATCAGATCCGTAGTATTTTTGCCCGCTGATCACGAATCTGACGTCAGAATATCGCCATCACATCTCAATTTTTTTCTAACCTCAAAAAATAGGTAAAAATTAGTAAAAATTAAGAAAAATATACTCCTAAAAAATTGATTCAAGCTTTTTCATGAATCCAAAGATGTATTAATATGTATTCGGACACGCTAAGCTAATATTCATCGGTTGGATTAAGCCATACAGTTCTGTTTTCTTTCTAACCTCAATAAATCAGACATATATAGTGCTTCTCGAATGCAAAAACGAATTCAAATTAAAATTCAACTGATTCTTACCAAATTTGGTACACGGGGGTTTTTTTGGGTGCTGATCATGAATCTGAGGTCAGATTTGCAAAATTCAAAATGGCGGATCCAAGATGGCGGACAAAATTTTTGAAAACAACCGATTCCTACCAAATTTGGTATACAGTTGGGGAATCCTCAAACCTGATACTCTTAAACCCTAAACCCTGAAACCTTAGACTCCCACACCCCGTAACCTCAAAAAATAGACCTCAATAACCCTGTAACTTTAAAAAATGAGACCCAATAAACTCAAAACCAGGACTTTTAAACCATATACTCTCAAATAGTAGACCCTTAAGCCCTAGAATTGCGAAGGTTAGACCCGCGCCTAACTTTCCTTTTTTTGGCTGTATCTTGTTCTTTTTTCCGCGAATGACCTATTCAAAGGCTTTCTGCCCAAACGCTTTTGAGGACTTGTTTCTCTTTTTTAGCGACCAGCAATAGTCCGCTAGCATATGGTCATCCCATCGTCCTTGATACCGATTTTCTATGATTTTCAGATCTTGGTGAAAACGTTCCCCTTGCTCCTTACTGTAGTCACCAAGATTATCTGGGAAATCATCGATGTGGGAGTCCAGGAAATGTAATTTTAGATTCATTAAGCAACCTAATGTTTGAAAATTTTTTACCATTTTCTCGACTATTTCTTTGTACTTAGGACTTTTATTATTTTCCAAAAAGTTTGTTGCGACTTCTTTAAAACTAAGCCAAGCAGCTTTTTCAACTTTATTCATTTTAGTAACAAATAATGAATCTTGAAACAATTTTCTTATTTGTGGCCCGTCAAATACGCCTGCCTTAATTTTAGCTTCAGAAAATTTCGGAAATTTTTTATGCAAATATTTGAAACATGAGCCGTTTGTATCTAATGCTCTCGTGAATTGCTTCATAAGTCCAAGCTTAATGTGAAGCGGGGGAATAAGAACTTTTCCTGGATCTACCAATGGTGGAAACAATACATTATTTTCACCAGGAGTGAACGATTCTCTTGTTGGCCAAATTTTTTTCTTATAATGACGTTCCCTGTCTCTGCTATTCCACAGACATTTATAACAGGGATAAAGTGTAAACCCTGACTGTTGGCCAAGCAATATTGTTACAATTTTCAGATCTCCACAAATTTTCCAGTTATGATCAGCATATTTTATTTTTATCAAAAGCTGCTTCATTTTTTTCATATTGCTCTTCCATAACTGTGGAATGAGCAATCGGAATGGGAGCGTAAACGTTGGTATTATGCAGCAAAACTGCCTTAATGCTCCGTTTAGAAGAATCAATGAACAGTCTCCATTCTTCAAGATCGTATGAGTTATTTTGAAATTCATCCATTAGACCTTTTACATCGGTACAATATGAAAGTGACAATTCCTCGTCCATTGTGAAATATTTTCGAAATTCTTCATCTCTGTTTCTATAATAAGAAATCGTAGCTTCTGGTTTAAGTAAATGTCTTTTCTTTAAAAAGGAAGCAAGATGCTCTGAACCATCTTTGGATAAGCCTAAATCTCTGACTAGATCACTAAGTTCTGACTGTGATACGAGTATTGGTTCTGGTTTACGGTTGTATGGTAGAAATTCTTTATCTGTGTCACTAGTATATGATAGGTTGTCACTAGAACATTCATTAGTAACAGTGTTTGAATCTTTTTCAACAGTCTCAATGTTTTCGGCATGAACTGATAAGGTGAAATCATTTGTTTCCATAACGTCAGCATCAAATGGTTCAGGAGGCGGAATTAGTTTAGTTGGTCTTGTTACTGTCGAAACATCGTTATAAGTAATAGTGCTTTTATTTTTTCGGTTATACCTAGATACCACATTCATACAAAAGTAGCAATCATTTTCACTGTATGGTCTATTCCATATTGCCGGTCTGGAATATTTAATCGCCTTCTTATTGATGTACAACATTATTTTGCAAGAACTGCAAATGATGTGGGGAACCCAATCTGTATCCTGGTGCTGTATTTCAATGTTAAAACAATCCTTATATAAGGTTTTAATCTTATCCGTTATCGGTGACCCCATTTTACTCAATACGTGTTGACAGCAAATATAACAAAATGAATCACTGTTTTTAACGCACTTATGAAAAGTCCTTGTACCGTGAGACTGTTTTCTTGTAGCATTATACTCTACATGAGCCAAGTCACCCACACATGAAGAGCTACGGTCGCTGGATGACGACGGCTGCGGGCCCGCTTTCCCACCCTGACCAAGCGCCGATACTGGGTTTCCGAGTCCCTGCATCGTAATTCTCTTTCTTCTACCTGCCATGACGGCATCTAAGCGGTTATCCAGGGACTCTGCCGGCTAGTGGAGTAACACCATTGCCCACCGTCACCACGTGGAGGTGCCCTGGATGCAGGTAGAAGAATAAAAAATCGACCGATGAATTTTCTCGGCGTTCAAAATGGCGCGAAAACATCTGCCATCTTGAATTTTGCAAATCCAACCTCAGATTCGTGATCAGCGACCCAAAAAATCCCCGTGTACCAAATTTGGTAAGGATCGGTTGAATTTTAATTTGAATTCGTTTTTGCATTCGAGAAGCACTATATCTGTCTGATTTATTGAGGTTAGAAAGAAAACAGAACTGTATGGCTCAATCCAACCGATGAATATTAGCTTAGCGTGTCCGAATACATATTAATACATCTTTGGATTCATAAAAAAGCTTGAATCAATTTTTTAGGAGTATATTTTTTTCTTAATTTTTACTAATTTTTACCTATTTTTTTGAGGTTAGAAAAAAATTGAGATGTGATGGCGATATTCTGACGTCAGATTCGTGATCAGCGGGCAAAAATACTACGGATCTGATATATCGCATCAAAAGTATACCCCACTTTTTTTTTTTTGTGGGGCTGTGTTTGGTCACAGAATAAGAACAATAGAGTATGCTACTGTAAACTATCAAACAATGATAGGTACAGTATGAAATTGTGCAATAGTCATAACCATCCCACGAAGAATACTGTACGCAGTTTTTAGTTAAGCTGTCCATCAAAATCGTGATTCCCGCGGTGATAATTAAAAAGTTGTTAGAGCACAACTTGATTTAAATAAAAGAATAAATTTACGTTGCGTTTTTCTCACGGCTTTAATAAGAACAAATAAGTAGAGATGTATAAAATCATTTTAAAACAAAAAATCCTATTATTAGTAAAAAAAAAAATGGTAGTTTGCCCTGTACTTCAGCACATGTACCTCTCCTTCTCCGTTTATATCTGACGAAAAAGACTTACATACCTCGAAAATTACTTTACTTTCGCAATCAAAAACAAAAAAGTTGCATCTGCCCATTGTTTTCGTTAGGATTGGAAGTAATGAATAAATAACATGAAACCTCCTGATATCTTATGGTGTTCGAGAGTTACCGTCTAACAGATAGAATTGGAAATTAAATTTCTTGTGATTTAGGGACCGTTAAACGTGAAGAACATCTTAAGAGAGCTGTTATGTCATATTCTCTTTTTAGCGAGAAAATTGCAAATTCTTACTGCGATTCTAAAGTTCCCGACTAAGGTATACATAGTGAGGCAGCTATCACGGCAAATTCGGA
The DNA here is from genome assembly GCA_019049505.1 of Pachyrhynchus sulphureomaculatus. Taxonomy (NCBI): domain Eukaryota; kingdom Metazoa; phylum Arthropoda; class Insecta; order Coleoptera; family Curculionidae; genus Pachyrhynchus; species Pachyrhynchus sulphureomaculatus. The sequence continues at coordinate 35,772,459 of CM032456.1, read as the reverse complement.
CAATTTGTAAATCTTCGCCTCAAGAATACGCGGAATCTCGTTGAAAGTATACCCCGAAGATGCCAGACGATCATCGACGCTGATGGGGACTTGACAAATTACTAAATCACTAGCATTTTTATGGCAATACTGTCGAATGATGTAAAAAACTGTTAAATAAATACATTTTCTAATGAATTCTGAACCGACTGTATAAACCATTAAACAAAAAAATATCTGTGGGTAGAAAAATGCTTCAAATTTCTTTTTTTTTCGTTAAAATACAGGTTTCTACCTTGACATTGAACCAGTGCCAAAATAACGGGCGGCAAAACTATAACATAAAATTATATTTAGAAACGACTAATGCAACACTATTTATAAAAAAGTTAATTACTAAAAAAATAGAAATTGTGTAGGTATATATAGTAATATAAAAAAATTAAAGTTCTATTGACCCGATTTATGTCTGATGTTTGTCTATATTTCATATTTTTCACCTATAATGCGGTAACATTATTTTTTTTATTCCCACGTCAATTTTAAAACAAAAACGTATTTTGTAATAAATGGTTATTTTTACTCAAAAAATATTAATTTATTACTTGGGATAAATACACAGGTATTTTAATTTAAGAAGTAATTTTTTAATTTAAAATAACCGGCCAAGTACAAGTCGAACTTGCGCAATTAGTGTTCCGTACGTTGATTGCTTTTAAAATAAAAATTATTGTTACGGAGGAATAAAACTTCACAAAACACACCCCAAATAAATTTTCAACAAACTTTGTTCCCGATCTTGGTTGAAAACTGATGACCCTGAAATTTTTATTTCTCTTATTTACCAGATAGATTACACAGGGCAACAAAAAAATATTTTTGTTTTGGTGCCTGGGATTTTAGAGCTTATTTTAACTATATTTGGGACGCTAAATCTATACATGCAATCCGTTTTTCTCTATCAGCTCTACTTTTTTCAGATACATCAACTTACCTACCAATGTGGTTTTTATTCAGTATATTCATTTATGAGAGTTCTAAAATTATTATATATTCATTAATGTAGGTACAATGGTTTTATTGTCAGTCTGTAATTGAGTAAATTCCAGGTAAATCTATAAATAGTGGAACCATTGCCTATCAGGTACCTGAACTGACCCTTTTAATCACCTAACTCGGATAAGTCTCGTCAGTTTGTACGTTCTTACTAATGAGAGTAGATCGAATTCGGCGTGTTATTTTATGTTAAGAAAAGAGTGTTTTTGTGTTATTGAACAGAATTAAAATGAGTTCAGGTTCCAGTTCAAGAAGAAGTTTGTGTAAATCAACCTGATGTGTTTTGCTATATATGCGGAGAATACATGTTTCAACAAAACAGACAAACTATTACTGACTTTGTAAAGCGAGCGTATCTTGGATACTTTGGAGTTAAGCTTGGTGATCAGGACAAATCGTGGGCCCCGCATCTGGTATGTAAAACTTGTACAGAGCATTTACGGCAGTGGACTACCGGGAAAAGAAAATGTCTAAAATTCGGCGTACCAATGGTTTGGAGAGAACCAAAAAACCATTTCAATGATTGTTATTTCTGTTTAGTAAATACTAATGGAATCAATCGAAATAACCGCAGTAAGTGGACTTATCCCAATTTAGACTCGGCAATACGCCCTATCCCGCACTCAGATGAAATACCGATTCCAACATTTCATCAGCTACCACATATCTCTGATGACGAATATTTTCCCTCTGATCGCTCTTCTGATGCTAATAAAAGTTCTGATGCTAATGAAACTAACAGTGACTATGAGGGGACGTCATCAGTTCCTCAACGCTTCAATCAAGATGAATTAAATGATCTCACCAGGGATCTCAATTTATCGAAAAAAACTTCTGAAGTACTGGCTTCTAGGTTGAACGACAAAAATTTACTGGAACAAGGAACCAAAATTACCTTTTACCGTACAAGAGAAAAAGATCTGCTACCATTCTTTTCTCAAGAAGACAATCTTGTATTTTGTCACGAAAATTAGGGGACTCATGAAAGAAATGGGACTTTCTGACTTTCAATCATATTCCAGATGATTGGCGCCTATTTATTGACAGTTCAAAGCGAAGTTTAAAATGTGTCCTTCTACATAATGGGAATAAATATGGTTCAATACCACTAGCTCACTCAACGAAACTGAAAGAAGAATATAATACCATAGCTTTGGTCTTGCAGAAGATAAAGTATTACGAACATCAATGGATGATTTGTGTAGACTTAAAAAATGGTAAACTTTCTTCTTGGGCAGCAAAGTGGTTACACGAAATATCCGTGTTTCTTGTGCCTCTGGGATAGTAGGGACAAAACACACCACTGGGTTAGAAAAGATTGGCCTCAGAGGAGAAAACATGGACGTTGGGGAAAAGAATGTCATTAACGACGCTTTGGTTGAAAGAGAAAAAATCATACTTCCTCCGTTACATATAAAGTTGGGCTTAATGAAGCAATTTGTAAAGGCTCTTGATAAGAATGGGTCTTGTTTTGCATATATAGGGGTAAAAAATGCATCAGTTGAGCACAGAAAAACTCAAAGCAGGGATATTTGACGGCCCACAAATAAGACAAATTAATTAAGGATCCTGCCTTCATAAATTCAATGAAGTTGAATGAGAAGCTTGGACATCATTTGTTGCAGTTGTAGAAAATTTTCTAGGCAACATAAAGCTCAAAACTATGTTGAAATGGTTAACAAGATGCTTAATAGTTTCAAATCCTTAGGGTGCAATATGAGTATTAAAATACACTATTTACACAGCCACTTAGACCGTTTTCCAGAAAATTTAGGAGACATGAGTGAGGAACAAGGTGAAGATTTCACCAAGATATTAAAGTTATGGAGGACCGCTACCAAGGAAGATGGGACATGCACATGATGGCAGATTACTGCTGGAGTTTAAAAAGGGACTGTTTAAAAAAAACATTCAAGAATGTCGCGCAAAAGAAGCTTTCCAAGTGTTTGAGTGACTATTTCATTTCTTCAATGTTTTTTTTTTGTTTGTAAGTACGACATAATATTGTATTTTGTATAACTAAAATAAAAATTTTCGTATCTCTACTTTTGTTTACTACATTTACGGATTTGAGTTACAATAATGTAACTTATATTTCTCTAAAATTGTATATCTTAAAAATTTGAGCTCCTAGGTACAAATGAATACGTTATTTGAATTCAGGACATCAAATTGATATAGAATCAGCTCAAAAAAACCTCGACACCAAAACAGCTGTTCCCCTGTGTTATTAAACGTAAAGCACTCGTGATAATTTTCGTTTAATTTACACCCTGTGGAGAATATTCCAGAATTTTTTCCAAATTTTTTGATCAGTATTTTTCGAGATAAGGGGGGACACAGCGATTTTTCGCAATATTTAAAAAAAATTACAAAGAAAAGTGTGCGCAAATATGACATTTATATATTTTTGAACTCATGTTTTCACAAGATTTCAGTTGACACCACACTCGATGACCTGATATTTTTTTTTCACTTCCGTATGCCACCCCCCAAAAAACTAACCCCTTAAGTCAAGATATAACTTTCAAAACTACACGGCCCTGATTGGGTCATCAATTCTTACGAGGGTGGATTTAAAAGTTCGCGGCTTAGTCAAGAAAACAAAATAAAATACCTATAAAAATATTTTTAATTTTCGACGTAATCTCCACATTTCATTTGATACCCCACTCGATGATATGGTAAAAAAAAATTTTCGCTTTCGATTTCATCCCCCAAAACTAAGCCTTTAAGTGAAAATTTAACTTCAAAACTACACGACTTTGATGGGGCTATGGGAGTTTAAATCGGAGCTGTTTCCCTCCTTCTGGCCACGGCCACGCAGAGATCCCATTTTTCCGTTAAAGACCGCCTTCTCTCCCCTTGCCCTCCGTACCTATTCAAAACTACAACCATACAGAAAATAAAACTGTAAAAAAACTTTGGAGTGGTAACATTTTTTCAATCAATAAATATAAGTACTAACAGATTTGGCTCTCTGGCATAAAGCAGAATCATCTTAAAACGAAGTCTTCACAGTGTGAAAGATGGGTTCTCTCTGGGGGAATCAAACTATCCTCCAAAATTTTTATATATTTTTCTGCACTACTGTTGTTTCCCACCGAGTACAATTTACAGCGATTCAACAACAACGTGATGCGCTTTTTTTTTCCGCACACATGCCGCTCCTGGATCGCTTTAGAGACTTCCCTGTAGCACGTGTGCTAGACCCATAAACTATATATATATATATATATATATATATATATATATATATATATATATATATATATATATATATATAATATATATATATATATACACAGTCGACACTCTATATATAGTGAAAGACCAAAATGTTGACCGAAATTTCACTATAGAGAGTTTTTCACTATATAAAGAAAAAATCCGTATTATATTGCTATGTATGTAAGATATTCTAGGTCTCGAAAAAATTGCACTATAAAGAGTGCCATCTATAAATTTTATTTGGGAAACATCCCCAGATCATTACATCTGAGGCATATTTCACTATTTTTAATGTGCAGGATTCGTGAAATCTTTCATGTGCACGACGTTTTACATGGGAAACACCATTAGAACCTAAAGATGTAAATTTGCTTTCATCACTTTTCTCCAATCCTCTGACGTACACTTTTCATATTGTTTCGCCCAATTCAAGCGTGATTCCTTAATTTTTATTATTTAAGAATGGTTTTTTTTTTGGCTGGCTTAACCGTTAGCTGACAGTTTCTCGACTTATATTAGCTAAGTTCCTATCTGCTAGATCTCCTGATATTTCCTTAGCAGTTTTTTAGGACGCGATCTTCTACAGACAATCGCATCATCAAGAGGTCTAATCGCTCATCTGTCTTTCTTTTCCTCCCAGGACCTTTCTTCCGCCCTGGGCTGCCCTGAGAAAGATTTTTCTTTAAAACTCTTACCATAGTGGATTGATGGGACATTATCCTCTTCGCTATTTCTCGTGAAAAAAAAAAACCCTACTTCAGAAAATGTTACAAATTTTTCCTCGAAAAAAAACGTTGTTCAAAATTCGACATGATAAGTACTAGCTAGCCGTTTCAGTAGTTAAATTAAACTGAAAGTCCTTATTTGAGTTTACTCTAATCATAATAAGTAAACGAAAACACAATACCTTTTAATTATACCAACGTTTAGGATTAAAATTTCAAAAATAATAGGTGATGCAATTTTTATGATCGCGACTGAATGTATATATATATATATATATATATATATATATATATATATATATATATATATATATATATATATATATATACTACCGTCAGAAAGTATTTGCCTACCTAGTTATTTCAGTCCCAAGACTACAAAAACCCAGATATATATATATATATATATATTTATATATATATATATATATATATATATATATATATATATATATATATATATATTTTAATCTTAATAAATTATTATTTATTTTCACATTATTTACAGTCTAGAAAATCAGAATAATATTCATGATTTTCCCGGATTTTTTCTCATCTATGTGACCTCCTTTATTTTTAATTACCGCTTTACAGAGTTTCGGCACTCGGTCCAGGGTCCCAGTAGTTTCTTCAGAGTGTCTTCGGTTATTTTAACCCATTCTGCTTGTACAAGTTCCCACAAGTGATTTTCTTATGTTGGATTGAGTTTTCGAACACACCTGTCCAAAATGGTCCCACAGCAATTCGATGGGGTTCAAGTCGGGTGATTGTGGAGTCCAAATCATCACTTCCAGGACGTCATCGGATTTCCAGTGATCCAAAAGTTATCTACTTTGTTCAAGAGAATGTTTAGGGTAGTTGTCATGTTGAAAAATAAATTTCCCCTGAAAAATATTCTCTTCCAGAAGGAAGTATTTGAGTTAGCAAAATTTCTTTATACTGTTCTTTTTGCATGATTCCTTCTATCCTAAAGATTCTTCCAACTTTACCGTTGCCAAAACAACCCCAAACCATTATTAAACCTCCACCATGTTTTACTGTAGGCAACTGACAGGCTTCCAACATCCTCTCTCCAGCTGACCGCCGCACGTAAACTCGTCGGTTTGAACCGAAAATTTCGAATTTAGATTCGTCGCTCCAAAGGACGAAATTCCATTGTTCTGATGTTCAATTTTCATGTTCTCGGGCCCATTCTAATCGTTTACGTTTATTTCGATTGCCTAAGAAGTGGTTTCCTCACTGCAACCCTCCCGTGTAGTCCACCTTCTGTTAACCTGTTCTTCACGGTTGTCAAGCTGATGGGATGGGCCCGCTCCACGTTTACTTGAGCCGTGATTTCTGGTGCGGTTAGGCGGCGATTACTGTCTTACGTCTGCTGGACATTGTTATAGCTCTATCTTCAACGGGGGTCGTTTTTCCAGACCTTCCTAAACGTTTTTTGGTTGGTTGTGACTTCCATGCCCCGCAGAAATTTTTTTTACGATGTAGTCCACCGTTCTCCCTGGGATTCGCATATGTCGACTCGAGTGACCATTTTGATGTCTCACAATTATCAGAGCCCGATTTTCGACGGAAATTTCTTTCGTTTTTGGCATTTTCACAAAACAATTGATCAATGACAAAATACTGTTTGAGAATGGTTAATTTCCAAAGGGACAGTGGTATTTATAGCATAGTTTTATCATAAAATGTTATTAGGGAATTTCCGTAAGCCCTAGAAACTTGAAATGAGCTCTTACTTCTACTCGAACTCTCAGAAATCGCCTCAAAACGATTATCACGCAAAAAAAATTTGTTCTAATTCGTTTTTAATTTCTGATTTCACCAAAAAGGCTTATCTAAACAATTTTATGATGGACACTTGTTAAGAACAATTAAATTTACGTAATATAATAAAAGGGTTTAATTAGGTATTAAATTTTGGCAGTTACATTGAAATTTCTAGGTGGGCAAATACTTTCTGACGTTAGTATATATATATATATATATATATATATATATATATATATATATATATATATATATATATTTATATATATATATATATATATATTATTATATATATATATATATATATATATATATATATATATTATATATATATATATATATATATATATATTATATATATATATATATATAATATATATTATATATATATATATATATATATATATATATATATATAAATAAATTTTCAGAAGTAAAGCAGCATTTTATAAATTTCAGTATTTAAAAAAATCTCGAGCCAATCCTCTTAAAAGTTCATACATTCATCCTTCAGAAATAAATTTAAAAAAAACGATTACGACTTGCCGTCATTATTTAAAAATTTTAAAAATACCACGAATATAAGTTCTAAACTGGCGTGCAAATATATATCATAAGGTATGTGAATAAACGAAATCGTGTTCGATAACTTCTTAATAAATCACAAGACCTTATAAGTCTCGTCTCTCTTGACACGAACAAGATGCAAGTTCTTTTAGTATTGTAACAATTTCGTTCTTCGTTGGTAGGCCGTATACATCAAACTGCAGCAAATGCCTACCTGTTTGCGTAAAGATAAATGTTAAATGCAGTACAACACACCTGAATCAAAAGCAAATGAAAAACAGCAACAAAGAACAAATCAAAGTGCACTGAAATAAAAAAGTCATTCTTGGTGAGAGATGCATCATGACATGATACTTTAACAGAAATATCTATCATATTCCAGTAATATGGATGTAGTCCACTTGATTCCTCCCAGCGAGGTTCATGTCAAGAATGAGATTTAACTTTTCACTCCGGGCTACCCGCTTAACTGTGTTTCTCATCTACTAAACCTTGCAACTATTTATGACCACCGTAAAACCGCTTTTTTTGTCACGCAGGCGCCACTTTCGTAACGATTTAGTGATTTCCCTGCAAGCACGTTTTTTTTGCATCCAAAAAAATAAGATTTACAGTGAAAATCCGAGTGGTTATAGTATTTTAATACACAAACGAAGCTTCAGCAGTTATATCTTTAGTCGATTATTTGGTAGTCATTTTTTGTGGTTCTGAGAGATCTTGCCTGAAATCGACAATGCATGTCTACCAATAATCGATTTAAAAACGTTAACATAGAGTTCTTTTTTTCCGCTCTAAGGAACAGAAGAAGTTGGAGGCAAAATAAGCAAAGGAAAGGCTGTCATAAAACACCTAAACTCTGTTCTCAGGTCGAGGAACATCACAGAGAAAAGTACCTTATTTATAATGATGTATTTAAGAACATCGTGGCGTGGAACTTGGCAATTGACGAAAACGACGATTGGGAAGAGAAACTAATCGCGGGTCAAAATGGATTACTAGCCAAGATCAGCTGGAGTGTAAAAATGAATAGAGTTAGAAATGAAAGAATAAGAGATATGTTTAAATGTAAAAAAAAAACCACGAGTGTTAAGGAAATTCATAAAAAAATTTCCTCAAATTTAAGATACAGAGCTAAAAGGGGGTGACTGGAATTGAAGCGGAATATCTGCGTAAACATTATGAAAAAACTTCATCAAAACATCATAAGAAATGCAAACAGAGTTGTGGAAGACATTTTTCTTTGAAACTTAACAGCAATGTTTTTACTGTGCAATAAATGAATAATACATTGTACCCTCTTCATGAGACATTTTATATTGCAACCTGGAAATTTCTCATGAAACATCTTTAATTGATCCATTTTTGGAATTTACTGATTTCGAAATGTTAATCTCCTTATTGTCGGTTACTAGAGTTTTATTTTAAAATTATTTATCCAGCTGTAACGCAAAACTACTTGGCGCTGTCAAAAAAAAAAAAAAATTACATAACCACCGTTTACATTAATACCATTAGTCCAGCGTTTTGCGAGTTCATTCCATTCAAAAAAAAAAATCCGCGTCTCAAAAAAACGATGCTATATAAAAAAAAGTTGCAGGGGGCTAAATCAGTGTTATAAGAAGGATGTTTCTCTCTAATCAGGATTGGAACAGTTTTTTCGTAAATTTCTCCATTAATTTTGAACATTTTTCTTTGGAGGGTAAAGATAAGATGAGCCCTATAAGTCTATTGCATTCAACTTCTGCTTCGTGGAAGGATTCCAATAGAACACTCTAGTTTCGTCGTG